>CM053401.1:52665903-52734809 GCA_028644305.1 Xerus rutilus | reverse complement strand
ATATTCATTGAAGAGACAGTATTTTCTCTAATGCATGTTTTTAGCATTTTGTTAATGATAAGATGGTTGTAGATGGGTGAATAAGTTTATTGTATCCTCTAGTTTTGTTCCCTTCGTCTATGTGTTTATTTTTATGCCAATACTATGGTGTTTTTATTACTATAGGTTTGCAGTATATTTTAAAGTCTATTAGCATAATGCTTCTTGCTTTGTTCTGTTCTTCAAAACAGCTTTGATTATTTAGGATTTTTTTTATTCTACATAAATTGTAGGATTATTGCTCTTAGTTTTACAATAATTGGTATTTTTTAATTATTAGTGTTTTATTAGTTCGAATCAGTTATACATGACAGCAGAAAGCTTTTCAATTCATTGTACACAAATGGAGCAGAGTGTATAGAAAACAAAAGGGGACACACAGACACAAAGTGCAGTGGCAAAGAAGAGAAAGCTGCTCATCCAAGCTGCCAGCTTTATTTTATATTAATAGGTTACCTTAGGTCATTGGGACCATTAGTAAATTATTGCTCATTGTATTATTAGACAGGTTACAGAATCAGCAACATTATGTAGCTTATTCCTCAGTTACATTTTACAATTATAACATACAATGTTCCGAGCTCTGTGTAGCTCTCAAGAAAGTCCATTGTTTAAAGTTACTGTTAGATTTGCAGGGTGAGCAGCAGTGGAGCTTGCTGAAACATTGTAGTTATCTGGCCAGTGAGTTTCTTCATTCCCAGGAAGTATGTGCCTGTGATTAAGGTCAAGGCTGATAAGGCTCTAACACAGAGCCTCTTCATGAAGGGCAAGGCTATAGCAACTAAGCATTCTATGCTTTGCATAGAAATATTCCCAGTCTCTGGGCAGCCCATACTTTGTACAAGAAACTTCCCAAGAGCTAGGCATCCTATACTTTTGCATAGGACTTGCTAGATACCAAGCCTGCCAAAGTCATGAAGTCATCAGAGACCTCAATCTCAAACACAGCACGCGTACAGCTCTGCTTTTTTGTTTTGTATGACTTTTTGAAGAAATAACACTTGTTTTTTCTATAATATTGGCAGAGGCAAAACATAAGGTAGGTATTGATGACAACAACAAGCACAACATAATATTTCCAGTATTAGTAAATATCCACCTATGAAAAAACTGTTTAATCCAAATAAAATTAAGTAACCATGAATTTAGCTAATCTAACAAATCTAACCCTCCATCATCTTGTTGGACCTCCGTAATGATGTCTTTAAGGTAATCTAACTCTTTTGAAATGGAATTACTATTATCACTTAAATTATAGCAACACATATTATTAAGTTCTTGACATCCTTTATGATATAATAATAATAAATAATCAACTGCAGACTGATTATCAAGCATAGTTTGATGATATTTTTGTTCTACATTAAGAATATTGATTATCATTGGGGCATGATTGATGGCCATAGCACAGGCCAATTTCATAATTTGTTTATAAGCCCCAACAGCGAGTGCAGGGATACCCTCTAAGGAAAGTCAAGACTTCAAATTCTACCTTAGAGAGAAGGTTTACTGAATCATCACAATTTTCATCGAAGGAAATAGATCTTTTATGAATATGTTGTGCAGGACAGTGACCTATTAAATCTTGTAGGGATGGTAAAAAGAGTTAGTCTGCTAAGACAACAACGAGTACCATAAGACATGTTAGCAGTTATATAATTAAAAGTATACTCTCCTCAAGAAAAGAACCATCCTGGTGGTAATGGAATATAACTATGTCCATATACAATGGGCTCCACCTTAGTACAATTAAACAAGGGTCGTCCCAAAGAAACACATTTACATATTTGGCCTTGAATTTCAGCACAAGTGTAAGATGAATTTATAGCAACAGTGGGAGTAAGTAACATCATAGCATAAGTAGGTGTAACAAACTGAGGACTTCCTCAATTATAAGAATCTTTATAGGATATTGGTTTTTTGGATACCTCCTTTAGAGAAAATAGTCATATTTGTAATTTCATGTGCAGAACAGCACATAGGAAAAAGACAACAGCCTAATACACTTCCCATATCAATATCTTGGCAGATAGAAATCTCAGATGAATTGACAATTTCAGCCAGATGAATCTAGATATTGTAATGGGTTCTAAAACTTGAGTCTAATTGTACTGGATTTCCTACAGCTGGGGTAAAACAGCAGAACAACATTATTATTAAGATCAAAGCATTTACATAGTTTTGTGTAAGTTTAGCAAACAAAGCAGTAACCAAATTTTCCAGAATACATTCTAACCTCATTTGAGCCAGCAGCTCTTGAGCTGAGGCTGTTAAAGATGTTATATCTCCCCAAGTCACTGGAAGTTGAGTATCTTGGGGTCCTTTTGTGATGTTTCTCCTTTTTTGAGGAGAGTGATCATCCTTTGATTTCGTGAAGTTTTCTTCATTTCTTCTTAAGAAAATGATCATTCTTTTGTTTGGCAGAACCCTCCTCAATCAGGATGAAATGGGATTTGGTGATGATCAGGTCATGATGCCAACTCATGATTGACAGGTTTCATGTACTGAGCTGAAATCCAAACAGGACCTGTGGGTGTAAGCACAGCAGCATATCCCTTTCCCCATGTAATCAAAGGTTCAGGGTCCTGCCATCCTGGGTCTGGTGGGATCCTATATTTCACATAAATTTTTGGCAATGGTTATTTGGGGAAAAAATATCTATCCAAACCAGATGACCAATTGTCACTATTATCTTTGTAGTGCATATTAAGCACATTAACTGTAAATAAAGCAATATTTAAGGCATTATTGATATGAGAGGCTATGTCCCCTTTTTTGTTTTTGTTTTAAAAGGCATGTTTTCAGAGTATGATGCACTCATTCAACCAAAGCTTGTCCAGTAGGATTATGAGAAATTCCATGATTTAAAATTATATTTCATTGGTTACAAAATTGTGCAAAAGCACAGTATGTATATGCAGGAGCATTATCCATTTTTAAGTAAATAGGCTTACCCATAGTAGCAAAGCAAAGTAATAAATGAGAAATGCAAACTGATACCTTTTCAGATCTGTGGGCACTAGCCCAAATAAACCTGGAATGAGTATCAATGGAAACATGAAGAAAGGACTAAGAATAAAAAAGGAGGAAAATGAGTAACATCCATCCGCTAAAGCGCATTAGAATGCAGGCCCTGTGGATTTACAGATTTCCACATAGGGGCTCAAAAAGGTACAAAGTTAGAACAATTGTTAAAAATGGCACAAGCCTATTGAGAAGAAATGGAAAACATTTTCATCAGTGAGCAGGCATTTTGATGAAAAACTCCATGAGATTCTACAGCATCTGAAAATAAGAGATGAAGGTATTTTACAGGTTCATCAGCATGGGCATTACCTTCCGTCAGAGGCCCAAGAATTTTCATGTGTCTACGTATGTGAGCAAGGAAGATAGGAGACATATGCTGCTGTAAAAGAGTTTGAAAGGTTAAAAAGATAGATAGTAAATTAGAACCCAAATGAGGAGATAACACAGCTACAGAAATATGAGGTATAAGTTTAGCTATATATTGAGAATCTGAAATAACATTTAAAGTAGTAGAAAATAATCTCAGAGTCAGGATAACAGGAGCCAATCTAGCTCACTGTGAGGAGATTTGAGGCAGGATAAAATAGTCAGTCCATTTATCGTTAATAAAAACAAATACTACTCCTCTTAGTTTACCTTCATCAGTATATACTGTTAGCCCATCCACAAGAGGAATGGTAGAAATTAAGGAATAAGGAAAATGTGTAATCTGACATAACAAAGATAATTGTCTATCATGAGGCATGTGAAAACCAATAGGTGTTAAAAATTCAGTCAATATACCATCAGCAATTAATTGAGCATACATATCAGCAAAAGGCAAAATATTATAGCCTGAAAAATGAGGAGAATATAGCCACTCTAATATATATAATTTCTGATTATAAATAGCCGTAACTACTACAAAAGCATAAAGTTTTCCAACAAATAGTATCAATAATAATGGCACATTAGATACAGGAAGTCAATCCACAATCACTGTTGATAATATTCTGTTAATTTTTTGTAAAGCCCGTTTTAAAGGAGTTAAGTAAAGAATTGAGGTGGGGTCCTGTTGTTTCTTTAACAACTGGAAAAAGGGAGAAAGCATATTAGTAGTTAGTTGAATATAAGGACACGCCCAATTTAAATGTCCTAAAAATTGCTGTAACGAACCAAATAAAATTTAGAAGGAAGGGTTAAATTTGGGATATGAGAATTGAATATCTCTGGAGTAACATATGTCCAAGTAGTTAATAGAAAAAAGTTGATATATTTTTTCTTCAGCAACATGAACTCTTGATTGTAATAACACTTCCTATAGCATTTGTAGAATTTCATCTGTGAGGTTTTTTCCTGTAAGCAATATATCATCTATACAATAATAAACAAGTAAATGAGGGAACTTTTGATGTAAATGAAGTAAGGCTTTATTACCAAAACACTGACATGTTGGACTATTTAACATCCCTTGAGGGAGGACTTTCCAATGGAACCTATTAGTAGGCTTATGATGATTAAAAATGGGAACAGTAAAGGAAAACTTTTCCTGATCTTTAGGAAAAAGGGAATAGTAAAAAAAACAAACCATCTTTGAAGTCAATAACATACAAGGAAAAATTTTAAGGAATTGAATTTAGGTTTGGTAACTCACATTGAAGAGGGCCCACTGGCTCTATGCATTTATTAATTTTTCTTAAATCTTGTAATGATCTCTATTTTTAAAAAAATTTATTTTGTATAATAAAAATTGGTGTATTCCAAGGGCTAGTAAAAGATTCAATATGCCCTAATTGTAACTGTTCTTGAATAAAGGCCTCTGCAGTTGCTGCCTTTTCCTTTGACAATGGCCATTGTTCAACCCAGACAGGGGTGGTGACTTTCCACTTTAGTGGCAAGGCAATCAGATCTGCAGAGACCCCTACAGAAAAGGCAATTCCACAGACATTTGAAGTTTATGTAAAACATCTCTGCCCCATATGGGAAAAAGTGTTGCCATAACGTATGGCTGAATATGGGTGATCATTTTTTTTTGTGGATTGGAAGGGGTAAAGCATAGAAACCCTAGGGAATTTTTGGATACTTGCTCTTTACTGCTTTCTATTCTCTATACTGGAATGGCCCTTTGAAAAGGCCATGAATGAGGCCATACATTAAGAGGTATTACTGTAACATGAGCACCAGTGTCCAATAGTCCTGTAATGGACTGCTCATTTAAACAAAGAGTTAATTTAGGCCTACTTTCAGTAATTGGTAAACATGCCCCAGTGACAGTAGAGCCAGACCCTGCATCTCCCTTTTCATTTAAATGTTGTTGAGATGTAACATAGGGAATAACAATCAATTGAGCAATAGAAGATCTTTTTGGGAGACTTAAAGGCATGTGAGACCACACTTGGATATATATAGAGCTCCTTCTAGTGGCATGAAAGAATTGGTGGAAGAATATTGAGAGAGCTCTGTCTGAACTGGGAACATTTGTGTCATGGGATCTTGAGGGGTTTGGAAAAATGGATTCTCCTCCTTTTGCCCTGGGTCAGGGAGGCGAACTGAAATGGGGTTTCCTGACATATCAGTAGAAGGATTTTGAATGTCAGGAATCCAATGCCATTATGTACATACAAGTGTTTTAATTTGAGCAATGGCAGTGTGTCAGGCAATTGACCTTCCTGGGGTCCTTGTGTATTATCTTTAACCTGGACTCAAGCCAAGTCAGAGCACTCTTGTAAAAACATAGTGTTCTGAGCAGGAGAAGTAACCATTTTAATTAACATTTTCCAATCAGTAGGAATTAAGTCATATCCTATTTCCAGCCCCTCGATCATATTGAGGGTAAAATTACTATTTATGTCACTTTCCTGAACAGTGCATCACAATTCTTTAAAAACAGCAAAAGGTAATTGTTTACAATTCTTCTGGCCAGTGGAATTTAGCCTAATAAGGCCAACAGCCAAGGAATAAACTTCTTCCTCCTCTAGAGCTTGCCAGAAACACTCAGGGAATCAAGATCTGACTGGCTGGGGAATTGGTAAGTACAGTGGTGCAGGAGGAGATGGCTCCAAAGTGGAGGGAATACCTCCATGAAGGAAGCTGTGGCAGCTGCCAAGGGAGGGGGAGTTGGTATGCATGGCTATTGGTGAGGAGCCTGAGGCAGCAGTGGAAGTGGCTCCTTAGAGGGAATAGATCTAACACTGAGTGGATAATGTGCAAAAGGGATCTTAGAAATAGCATCACGACAAAGAAACCAAGCCTGCAACACAAGAACAGGAGCTCATGGCTCTTCATGAAGCTTTTCACCTATAACTTCCCAATCCTTTGGAAGTAAAGAACCCTTTTCCAGGTACCAAGGACAACAAGAGTTTATCTCCATTAGCAAGGCAACAAGATCAGCATTACTTACAGTATATCCTGCCTTGTGAAGGGAAAAGGAGAGTTCTGCCTGATGATGTGCTGAGTGTCAGAGAGTTCCTCATAGCTTACCAATATGAAAAATGCCTGTCAGCCTGCTCCAGGCAAGTAAGCTAGACCCTTTCTCCATCAACATGTCTGGAAGGGTCTCTCTTAGATGGATTTGTTGCCCTACATTGGGTGCCAGCTGTAAAGAAAACTAAAGGGGAGATATGAACACAAAATGCACTGGCAAAAAATAGAAAGCTGCTCATCCAAGCTGCAGGCTTTATTTATATCAATAGGTTACCTTAGGTCATTGGAATTATTAGTACATTATTGTTCACTGTATCATTAGGCAGGTTATAGAATCAGCAACATTATGTAATTTATTTCTCAGTTACATTTTACCATTATAATATAAAATGTTCTGAGCTCTGTGTAGTTCTCAAGAAAGTCCATTGTTTAAAGTTATTGTTAGATGGGCAGGTCCAGGAGCAGTGGAGCTTACTGAAACATTGTAGTTATCTAGCCAGTTAGTTCCTTTATTCCCAGGAAGTATGTGCCTGTGATTAAGGTCAAGGCTGATAAGGCTCTAACACAGAGCCTCTTCATGAAGGGCAAGGCTATAGCAACTAAGCATTCTATGCTTTGCATAGAAATATTCCCAGTCTCTGGGAAGCCCTGTCCAAGTCATAAAGTCATCAGACACAAACACAGAATCCTTACAGGAGTATTTTACTTCTCTGGTTGTACATGAAATAGAGCTACACCATTTGTGCAATTATACATGCGCCCAGGGTAATGTTATGCATCTCATATCACCATCTTTCCTGCTACCATGCCCTCTCTCTCACCCTTTGCTCCATACAAAGTTTCTCCACTCATTCCATGTCCCCCCATTATGCATTAGCATCCACTTATCAGAGAAAATATTTGGTCCCTTTTTTTTTGAATTGGTTTATTTCATTTAGCATGATATTCTCCAATTCTATCCAGTTACCTGCAAATGCGGTAATTTTATTCTCTTTTAATGCAGAATAATATTCCATTGTGTATGTATACCACATTTTATTTATCCATTTATTTATTGAAAGGCATCTAGGTTGGTTCCACAGTTGATTCCCCAGTTTAGCTATTGTGAATTGAGCTGCTTATAAACATTGAAGTTGCTGCATCACTGTAGTATTGCATCACTTGGAAAAGTATGAATATTTTAACAATATTAATTCTTCCAATTCATAAACACAGGATATCTTTCCATTTTTTGGAGTCTCCTTAAATTGTTGAATCAATTTTGATAGTGTTTGTTATTAAGAACATTTTACCTCTAGGGTTAAATTTTTTATAGATCTTGTTTTTGTTTTTATTTTATTTTTTGTTTTGTTTGCTTTGCTATTTTTGCTGTTGTCAATGAGATTGCTTTCTTGATTTCTGTTTCAGATAAATCACTATTGATGTACTTAAATGTCCTGATTTTTGTAGGTTGATATTATATTCTGTAACATTCCTGAATTTATTTATTATTTTTCAATAACATTTTGGTGAAGTCTTTAGGGTTTCCTATGTTAAAGATTATGCCATTTACAAACAGTGATAATTTGAATTCCTTCTTTTCAATTTTCCAATTTAGATGCCTTTCCTTTAGTTCTTTTGCCTGTTAAGGCTTATTTGTACTCTACCATATCTTATTAGTCAGTTTCTCTAGAGGAACAGAATCAACAGGAAGCATGATTATAAAAGGGGATTTATTAAATAGACTTACACAAACAAAAGCTAGATAGTCCACAATGGTGGTCTGCAGGCTTGACATCTGAAATAAACAGTAGTTGAGCAGTCCAAGATATAATACCACAGAACAAGGAGATCAATGATGCCTCCCCAGTGCAATATGGAAGGTATCTGGAAACTTCCTGGAGAATCACTGGCAGAGTTTTTTTTGAAAGAGTGAAGGAGTGAGGGTCTGATATCCTCAGGCAATCACAGCAGCAATCAATAATCCATTTAAGAAGAATTGAGTTTGCATTGGCTGCTGCTTCCTTGTTCTTCCAACTTTTGTTCCATTCAAGCTACCATCCTATTGGACAGTGTTGTCTGTGCTTGAGGGTCTCCACTTCAATTTGCTATCCCACATGCTAACCTTTCCTGGACACATCCTCATTGACACACCCAGAATTCCCTTAATCTTTGTCATCTCTTAATCCAATCAAGTTGAAATGTCAAATTAACCATTACAAGTCCACCCCTTGTTAACTTTGTCAGGAATGGTGAACAAAGTATGGGTCTTGAACCACCCAGAGGTAGAAGTGATACCTCTCTTGGGAATTTATTGGTGCAAAGGTGCCAATCAAAGATTTTGCAGTTGCTATCATGACTCCCTGCTCAAAGGAGAATTCTGTGCTAGCCACAGAATTTATCAGTTCATTACCTAAGGTTCAAGTGCTAAGGTTATTTATCAGTTCATTACCTAAGGTTCATCTGTGGGTAGAAAATTATAGGTGCATGAAAGCTGATAAGTGTAAATGTTCATATCTTTGACCTCAGTTCTGCTTACTTTAAAGCAACTTTCTCACAATAAATACCTTTGATGTTAAAACCTATGTAATAAATATGCCAAGCTTACTCATAGTTTTAAGCTTGCATTTGGAATGTAAAATGTGAAGGCCTGCAGGAAATACTTGCAGAGAACCAGTTAAGGCAAAAGAAATAAAGGGTGTCATTTTAAAATTACAAGACAGACTTGCAGAGAAAGGGTTAAGACAAAAGGAAAAAAGTGCCCCTTTTAAATTCCAGCTGCCCCTGCTTCCGAATTGGCTGGCTCTCATCTGCTTTTACACTCTAACCAGCCTGCTTCCTTAACAAACTCCCTATTGCTACAGCACTGAGAGGAAAAATGAAAAGATCCCAGTGTACAAGCTTTTTTTGCCTTTATTTACTGGCCAGCCTTATATTTAAGTCACAATGTAAAAGTCTGAGAAACTTTATTGCATTTTCCAGCAGGTTAAATCTAATAGAGACTTTAATAAACACCTGTAACATTGCTTCTATCTGTGGAGCTCCTCTTATAAAAAGTTACAAAAAAATTTATTTCTCTGTTTTGTGTATGTGTGCACACCTGTGTATTGTGTTGTTGTGTCTACATATGTATTTGTGCTTATATATTATTTACATGGTATCAAAAATTAACATAAATAAATGAGCACTCCTAAATAAAAATTTTAAAAACTTAGATTAAAATGTTTTTCAATTTACATTATTTACAAAAGAAGTTCAGTTTGAATTGGATAAACAGATAAAAGTAAATATGTCTTTAAAATTACTAACTCACAAATTTTTCTAGCTGGTAAGACAATTGATAAAGTGTTGGTTTCTATAAATTATCTAAAATGTAATATCTATTGTTTGTAATAATTTTCTTCAACAGGAAAGAGATGGGTAATGCTATTGACTACACTTGTCTGATATCTTCATTTTTGTAGGTAAAAATAAGTACATTAAATTTAACATAGATGGGATTAATCTTCATAAATGTTTTAAGGATAAATATAATTAATTTACAAAGTTAAAGTGCTAAAATATCAACTACTAAATATAAAATCAATCATTATGAACTAAAATGTATTTAAACACTATATGTGTTTTCATAAATTGGCAAATGGGAAAAGTTTTAAGATTGTTTTGTTTCTGTGTCTACTAAAAACAGAGTTGATTCTGTAAGGTGTGAATTATATACAAAGAGTTTAGTTTGGTTTCGATTAAAGTATTATAATACCAAAAGTAATTTATCTTATTAAAGTGAAATAATTTGTCTAAGTTCAAAAATTTTATCAAAATTGTTGCAAAATGTAAATTTGGAAAAAATCAGTAACTAGAAAAGGAATATAAGAAGATTTGTAAGGAAAATTAGTTATAGAGTTTGTAAAAGGAATTAAATATAAGGCCTCTGAAGAAAAAGAGCTAAGGTTTGTGAAAGTGATAGAAACGTCTGAGTAAGTGACAAGAAGGTCTGAACAAGTGCTAAGAAAGTTTGTAAAAATAAAGGACTAGGAGAGAAAAGAAAAATTGGCTCTTCAGAAACACATCAAATATGAATGTACTGATATAAACAAAAAGTTTAACCCTATATGTATTAAAGTAATTAGGATTTTTTTTTTAAATATTTTTTTAGTTGTGGATGGACACAATGTCTTTATTTGATTGCTTTGTATGTGGTGCTGAGGATCGAACCCAGGGCCTCACGCATGCGAGGCAAGCGCTCTACCGCTGAGCCACAGCCCCAGCACCGTAATTAGAATTTCTTAAGACAGTAATTTGCTCTTATCCAACAAGATAATTTCTTGTGTCTGTTATTTTATTATTTAGAAAATCTAGTCTTAAACAAAATAGGATTTGTACAACTATTTTTTTAAAAAAACAATTGTTATTTTGGAGTATTACACTACAAAGTCAAAATTTTTCTTTAAAAACTAATCTTGGTTAATACAAAACATTGGTGTAACCGTGATACTGTTACTTACTGGCTTTTTTAATACACTGAAAGTATTCATATACAAGTCTTTAAAGTATAAGGTTTAAGAAAACATTTTGCCAAGCTGGTGTTATCCAAACTAAAGTCCTCCATAAGAGTAGTTTCTTACAGACTTATATAAAAATATCAAATTTAGTTGGAAATTTGTTATTTAATATTTTGTAATTAGATAAAATAACCTGGTTTTAGTCATAAAATTTTTTGTTACTCTTCACTCCTGAACAGGAACTTGAATGTATTTTAAAAGACTATAAGAAAAGTCTGGTGTATTTAAAAGTTAACAACATGAGCTATAAAGATATTTTACCACTTTCCCACAGAAGGGGGTTAAAAGCTCTTTAACTTGTTTGATTCATGCTTCAGATTTAATGTTAAATAATATTAACTGATTCATTTAGACTCAAAAATAATATACAAAAAACTTTATAAGGTAATATTCAAGAGAGAGGTAAAAGATCAATTTCAAAAGTAAAACACTTTACCGCAGTTTTGTCAAGAGGCCACCCCACCTAAGTTAAGACTCTCTCTTAACTTATTCTATATTAAGATAATCACTGAAGTTCATTTAAAATTAAATTCAAAGGATATATTCTTGTTATAATAATTACTGCTATCTTAAAATAAATAAAAATATTATATATAACTAAAGATGTGAGATTACAAAATATTATGTTTTATGATTCATAGCTATTATACAAACTAAGTATGTTTTTACTCTTAATTTTGTCTTGTATTTTGCTTACAAACTTCATAACTATTGTCTGTTAATACCTTACAAAATTACAATTTCAGTATAACAATCTAAGTTATTTTAAGGTAATAAAGTCATTACCTATAAGACAAACAAGATGTAAGGCTGACTTCCAGTATTTATATTTATCCCATTTCACAATTTTGTTGCTCAGATTATAATTAAAGGCAGAACTCAAGTAATACAATTTAAAGAACCGAGCCTTCTTTTATGTCAACAGCATTAGCTTTGGCAGTCCTCATATGCTTAACAGGTGACTTTTGCTAATTTTTCTGGCCAAGTAAATATTGCACATCAAGTCACTTTCAACTGTTTAACTGCTTTTACAGTACTGGGCCATCCTCTACAAATTAAAACTGATAATGCTCCAGCTTATACTAGTTCTCCTTTTTGAAAGTTCTATAATCAATATCATATTGATCACTGAACAGGTATTTCTTATAATCCCCAAAGCCAGGCTTTGTAGAGCAGGCTTACTTGTTCCTTAAATTACAATTACAAAAAAAAAAAAAAAAAGAAAGAAAAGAAAAGAAAAAACAGGAAGAGATAGAACCACACAAAATTGTTTAAAATTATGCTTTCTTTGTTTTAATTTTTTAAAAAAATTATAATGCTGAAGATTGCACTGCTGCTGAGTGACATATGGCTCCCACTGCATTAGGCCCATCAGGCCTGGTCTGGTGGAGAGACAAACAGAGCAGTGGAATGGACCAGATCCAGTAATAATGTGGGGTAGATGCCATGCTTGTGTCTTTCCAGAAGGTGTAGTTCATCCTATCTGGGTACATAAGTGCACTTTTCATCACTATCATATAGGGTCTGGAGCCACAGTTCAAATGACTGAAGCTTGAACTGGAGGTGTTGACCTCTACCTCCACCAGAAATAAGAAGCTGATAAAAAAAGAGGGGGAAGGCAAAGAAGAATCCCAAGCTGCCAATGTGGGGACAACTGAAGAACCTGACACATCAGGCTGAGCAGATAGTCAAACCACAAATAGGTACTAAGTCTTCAATCACCATATTTCTGGCCATGATGGCTTTATTGAGTTTTCAGGTAAATGAAGTTCATGGGAAAACTTATTGGACCTATTTTCAGGATCTACCTTTAGTACCCCCAGCTGTGTGAACTGGAGAATACATTCCAGTATTTTCTAATAATACTCAAATGATGAGAGGTTTTTCAGATAAACATATTATACTTGTTCATTAAATTGTATTTAATTATACTGGATATACTGGAAATTTACCTACTTGTTGATCCCATAGGAAACATGATGGCTATTTAAAAGTAGCCTCAGAATATGGAGGAGCCAGAGCAATCAATCACACTGGCCTCTGACTTTAAATCATATGTCCAGACAGTTATAAACAATGACACTCCACCATGACAAGCATCCACCAATACCTTCCTGCCCTAATAATTCTACAATAGAATTTTGTAACTTTCCTAAATGGATGGAATTTGCAAATATCTTGCCAGTGTGACATTAAGTCCCTGGAAGTAGTGAATATATTTGGGATTGGTCTCCCAGAATTAATAAGAGACAGCTATTTCAGGATTCCATGACTTCTAGAGGATTTTTTAGTAATGTCCTGATTTTCTGTGATGGTGGCATGCAAAAAGATCTGTGATATTTAGTAGCTGACTTAGATTTTATCAGTTACACAGATGGCCCCATATCTGAATTTATAGGTAGGATCTATAAAGTGATTTTCTGCTATGCCTTTGGACCTGTGTACAATCTCTTTGTGTTTTAATTTCTGGAAAAGTAAAAGTAAAAAGAACTGGAGAAAAACATCATGTGACTTGTTAAAGATGTAACTTGACTACTTGCATTACCAGATATAATAAACAACAGAGAGTGCTAATATTAATCCAACCCTCCTTTTTTTGCTAGCAGCTAACATTTCAGAGCCCTTGTATTCTTATACTGGGTTCAAGTCGTACATACAGATGCATGTCCAGCTGAATAGACTTCAGCATGCTATTGGTCCTATTGTACTTAAAGTAGTCATTTTGATATCTGTCTTGGTCTTTGCCATGACATCTGCCATAGACTTGTCCCAAAATATTCAAAGTGCTTATTTTATTAATAATTTGGCTCAGAATATTTCCAAAGTCCTACACCATTAGGTAAATATTGATAAAAAATTTGAGACTAAATTGAATGCTTCGGAAGTTACTGTTATAAATATAGGAAATGATCTTGCAGTGCTCAAACAATGGCTCTGATGCCATGCTGGCCACAAATTTATTTGTGCTACAGCAGCCAAATACAATAGTCCCCAATGGGATTGGTTTAAAAATCATATAATGGACATGTGGCACAGAAATAATGACAGTCTAGACCTAATGGAGTTACATCATCACATTCAGGATATTCAATAAAGCAGGAATTATCTTGTGGATTGTATGTGGCTTGATTGACAAATAATGATTTAAATGGTTTCAATTTTGGGAATATGTTAAAACATTCAATACAGTATATTTTTGGAATTATGTGTTTAATACTAATTCTCTTTTGTGTTACAGCAATATGTTGCTGTATCTTCCAAGAGGACATCAAAGAACTTTGAATTATAACTTATCACTTTCACTTTTAAAAAGGTGGGGAATGATATCAGGTGCAGTGAATGAATCATGGGTCTTGAATAGTCCAGAAAGAGAGAGGCAGTTGCCATGGTGACACTCTGTTCAAAAGGGAATTATTTGCCAGTCACAGAATTTATCAGTTCATGACTTAAGATTCAAACACCAGATGCCAAGGGGTAGAGAATTATGGGTGCAGGCTGATAAATATAATTGGACTGTTCATACCTTTGACCTCAGACTTGTTTTAAAGTAACTTTCTTACCATAAATCCCTTTGGTTTTAAAACCTATTTAATAAATCTGCTGAGCTTGCTCCTTGTCAGTGTTTCTCCATCGAAGGTTGGATGATGTACCAGGCCCCAGCTTTTTCTCTATTTTTGTGTCTTTTTTTCTTTTCTCAATCTCATCACCACCTGGCTCAGAAACCTGAATAAATGCCTGTGAAGGATGTGGCACAACTTGATATATAATGTGATTCTTTACATTGTACTTAATCTCCAAATAAACACAGTGAACAGGTCATAATTCTGCCTAACATAACTATCATTCATACTAACCATTCGTCATACCACTGAAAATGCACTAGTTCTTTCTCCGGAATAGAAGGAAAACAAAAACATTGCTTTAAGTATCAATGTTAAGTCAATCAATACTACACTATATAATGAATAACAGAAGAGTAACAAATATGTCCTCTTAATGGATGTGTATGTATGTACAAACATATTTTTAGCAGAATAAGAAAGAAATTTTAATGGAAATTTATAATTCTCATTTCTGTAACTGGTCACACGGCCATAGTTGATATTTATGAATACCTTCTTTTATTACCCGTTTTGTATTTCTTCTACCTCCAGCAAGCACTTCAGCTCTTTATCTGGAGGTGGGACCCACACCTTACATTCCTGAAGGGTCTAAAAAATTTGTTATTTTGCCTGGATTGGGTTGTTGTGGTTTCCCATTGACCTTCATAACAGGACAGGGTAATAACAAGAGACACGCTAAGGGATCTCCCTCACTCCAAGAGTATGCATTCTTTCCATTGTGGAGTAATAGTTTTATCTCCAATTGACAATCTGGATTAATCACTCCTGCCAGCACTGTAACTTCATTCTTAGCTTGTTGACTCAGGGGCATGAGAAACCTAAAGTGGCCAGGGGAAGTCTTAACTTTCAATTTAATGAAATCATTGTTGTATCTCTGGGCAGAAACATTCCTCCTTCTGGAACTAGCAGAGCATAACGTTGCAGGGACAGGAAGAAAAATTTTCTAGTGGATTACTAGGGGTAATGATGAGTGATACCATTTCTGTCTCCATCCCTTCCATTCCTGGACCCATGAATTCTAGCAATAGGAGAGACAAAACTGTACAGTCAATGCTGATTTAGAGCATACACAGCCTTTTGGAGAACCTTGCCCCAGCTCTGCAAGGTATTGCCACGTAGCTGGTGCTGTAATTGCATCTTCAAAAGTCCATTCTATCATTCTACCAAACCGGCTGCCTTAGCATGATGTGGAACATATTAACACCAGTGGATCCCATGAGCATGATCCTATTGTCTCACATCTTTGGCCATAAAGTGAGTTCCTTGGTCCAAAGCAATGCTGTGTGGAATACTGTGATAATAGACCAAGTATTCTGTAAGTTCATGGATGGTAGTTTTGGTTGAAGCCCTACATGCAGGGAAGGCAAATCCATAGCCAGAATAAGTGTCTATTCTAGTAATGACAAACCACTGTTCCTTCCATGATGGAAGTGGTCCAATATAATCAATCTGCCACCAGGTTGCTGGCTGATGTTCCCTGGGAATGATGCCATGTCAGGGTTTGAGGGTTGGTGTCTGCTGCTGGCAAACTGGATACTCAGCAGTGGCTGTAGCCAGATCAGCTTTAGTGAATGAACGTCAATTTTTCTGAACCCATGCATAAACGTCATCCTTGCCATTATGAGCGTATGGTTCATGAGCCCATTGGTCAATTACAGGGGTAGTTGTAGAAAGAGGTTTATTGCTATTCATAGATCAGGTCATACTATTTATTTGATTATTAAAGTCCTCCTTTTCTGAGGTTACCTTTTGGTGAGCATTTACTTGGGACACAAATAATCTTCACATCCTTTGCTCATTCAGAGATGTCTATCCACACACTTCTTCCTCAAATGTCCTTGTCATCAAATTTCCAATTATATTCTTTACAGGTTCCTGACAAGCCAAACCATTGCCTACCGCCATACACATACAGTATACAGTCACACATATGGCCATTTTTCCTTTCAGTCAAAATGTACAACCTGATGCACTGTCTGAAGTTAAGCCCATTATAAATATTTCCCTTCATTTTCTTCATCACTTTCCTTCAGGGTTGTTCCAGAAAGGGGTAGTAGTTCTGCATCTGTTCATTTCTAGGTGGTACCTGTGTATCATGCAGAACTATCTGTAAATCAGGTCCTACTCTATGCTTTCTCTGTTAGTTGATCATAAGGTACACCCCATGAAGACATACTTTTATTCTGAGAAACAAAAGGTACTACAACAGGAGTACAAACTGTGGGCATTTGGGCCACTTCTTTATGAAAACTACTTGTGCGTTTGGGTCCTGCCTGTGCCAAATCACATATGTATCACACCCACTTGATGATAGAGTGCTGCTGTGCACATCAAAGTTTATGACTCAGTGGGTCAGATAACACCCAGGTCATGATGGGCAGCTCAGTTCACATAGTAACTGGGTGGCCCAGGGTCAAGCATTCATTTCCCACTAAGGCCCAGTAGCAGTTTCTTGAAGGGAGAGTAGTTGTCTGAAAATGATGACAGGACCTTGTTCCAAAACCCCAATGGCCTCCTCTGTGATTCACCTATGGGTCCTGTCAAAGGCTCCACACAGCATCTCTATCTGCCACTGACACTTAAGTACCATGGAGTCTGCCAGGTCATATGGCACAAGGAGCAAAGCAGCTTGCCCATCAGCCTGGACAGTTGCAGAACCTTCTGCTATTCTTGGCCCCAGTCAAAACAAGAAGCTTTTCTAGCCACTTGGTAGATGAGCTGAAGTAACACACCCAAGTGAGGAATGTGCTGCCTCCAAACTCTAGCTAGGCCTACCAGACATTGTGCTTCTTTCTTATCTGTAGGAGAGATCAGATGCAATAACTTATCTTTTACCTTAGAAAGAATAACTCAACAGGCTCCACACCACTGGACTCCTAAAAAAGAAAAGCAATCAAGATCTCTGTGAACTAAGCTGTGACACAGAACTGAAGAGTTGAAATAATCCTGAAGAAAGACAGCAAAAGTATATTGCTGGCCTTGCCAGTTGAAAGGAAATGGCTTCTTGTGGTCCTTATGAAAAAAAAAAAAGCATTTGCCTGATTGATAGCTGCATACCAGGTACCAGGAGATGTGTTAATATGTTTAAGCAAAGAAACCACATCTTGTACAGCAGCTGCAACTGGAGTAACCACCTTATTAAGCTTATGATAGTTAACCATCATTTTCCAAGTCTCATCTGTCTTCTGCACAGG
This sequence comes from Xerus rutilus, assembly GCA_028644305.1. Lineage (NCBI taxonomy): Eukaryota > Metazoa > Chordata > Mammalia > Rodentia > Sciuridae > Xerus > Xerus rutilus. The sequence continues at coordinate 52,716,986 of CM053401.1, read as the reverse complement.
CCAAATAGGAGAGTTAAATGGGGGTATTGTGGGAATCACCAACCCTGCATCCTTCAAGTCATTGATGGTGGCATTAATTTCAGCAATTTCTCCAGGGATGCAATATTGCTTTTAATTCACTATTTTCCAAGGTATAGGCAACTTCAGAGGCTTCCATTTAGCCTTTCCAACCATGGTAGCCCTCACTCCACAGGTTAGAGAACAAATGTGGGAGTTTTGCCAAGGGATAAATATATCTACCCTAATTATAATTTGTGGAACTGGGGATATAACCACAGGATGAGTTTGAGGACCCACTGGACTCACTGTGAGTTGGACCTTTGCAAAAACTCCATTGATCACCTGACCTCCATAAGCCCCTACTTTTACTGGAGGGCCACAGTGATGGTTTGGATCTCCCAGAATCAATGTTAATTCGGAGCCTATGTCTAGTAATCCTCCAATGTCTGATCATTGCCTTGCCCCAATGCACAGTTTCCCTGATAAAAGGCCTTAGGTTTCTTTAGGTAAAAATGGGAGTAAGATTAAAAGTAAAAATTTTTTAACAGGGTTTTTCTCAAGGAGAATTGGCCTCCCCTTCACTCAAGAGGTTCCAGATCTGTAAACTAACACATATCTAGACAGTGGTTGAGGGGCCATGATTCTCACTTGCCCTTAATTTTTCTGCCTATATAAGTCAAGTGAGAATATGATGGGTTTCCCATCTATTTGGCTTCTAGAAACATCATGTTAGGTAGCCAACACCAGAGATCTACTTGAGTTAGAACATTTTGTTTATTTCTTCCACTTTGCTATCCATTATGGTAACTATGACTATTCTGTCTTTGGCAATTGAGTGTTGCCACTTGGTCCCTTCTTCCCCAGAGATCCAATTATTCCCATCACATTTAAGTCTCCCAAGTGATTGACTGTAGCTCCCACAATGTTTGGCATACAGAGAAAAGCAATGACAGAACTCTTAAAGGATGCTGTTACTCCCCTCACAAATTTCTTTCTTATAGTTTTAGTGAAGAGCACATCTTCTAGACACTCCCAGTATGGAGGAAAAAGTCATACATGACAGTCCACTTTGGAAGAGTGAAGGATGGAGAGTCTCATAGCCTCAGGTGATTACAGCAACAATCAAGAATCCATTCAAGAAGAATTGAGCTTGTACCTGCTGCTGCTTCCTTGTTCTTTCAAGTTTTGTTCCATCCAAGCCACCATCCAATTGGATGATGTTGCCCACACTTAGGGAGGGTCTCCATTTCAATTTGCTATCCCATATGCCAGGTATTCTTAGACAAATCCTCATTCACACACCCATAATCCTCTTAATCTTTGGCATTTCTTAATCCAATCAAGTTGACAATTCAAATTAACCATTACACATATGATATCTTTTTCTTTTCTGCATTTCAACAATATGTATTATCTTTTCCAAAATAATGTGTTACATAAAAAACATATAATCATAGCCTAAAATATCAAAAATATATTTTCATAATCTGTCACCAATACTACAAAATTACTGATGAAATATTTATCATTTAAAAACTCATTTTTAATAAAAATGTACTAAAAATTTTTATTTTCTCAATTTTATGTAATCATCTTATTATACAGTTGAATAAAATAATGTGCCATTATAAACCACATTATGGCATTTAGTCAATGATAGTCCAAATATACAGTGTTGCTACTACAGATTGTTGATTACAATAGAGCTGAAAAATTCCTACTGCTTTATATTTTTACTCCTTTTTATGTTTCTACATATTAAATACACAAATATCATTGTGTTATGATTGCCCATCACATTAAGTATAGTAGCATTTTGGACAGATATGCAGCATAGGAACAATAGGCTACACCATATAGGCTAGGTTTGTAGTAGGCTATGTCACCTAGGTTTATGTAAGTATTCTCAATTATGGCACAATGACAAATTGAGTAAGTAAGCATTTCTAAAAATATATCCCTTTCCTTAAGTGATGCATGACTGGATCAGAAAACCCTGATTCAATAATATTTTCTGACAGAAACTTGTCCTAAAAATAATTCCACATTATTTAAGTATCTATTGTATGTGATAAATATTTAAAATCATACTGGAATCTGATGTTGCACAACATGACCTGATGCCTTCTTAGAATTTATGTTCTGAAACAAGACTACCTTAGTTTAAGTCTTGCTGTACCATTTCTTCTAACTATAGAAATATTTAGCAGTCTTATTCTATAATCTTCTATAAGATGGTGATAATAATATTGGTACATCACTTATGATGTTGTTCTGAATATTAAATTAAACATTTAATCTAAGTGCTTAACACTTCATCTGTCACTTAAATATATATAGTTGCTTCCTTATGAGTTTCTGTGAGAACCATATTTTATGCTCAAGTGATGAAAATGATTTTAGTGTTGACCTTATCACAAATAATTGTTAGCAAAAATAAATATAATTTTCTACAACCTAATCAGAGCTCTTAAAAGCAAATAGAAATGGCATTTAGATTTTCCTTTTCTTAATTTTTTTCTATAGCTTTCCTGTATTAGCTTGAAAGGGGGAAATATCACTCTTTTCTCATTGTTTCTATGAAAATAACACTGACTTTCAGAATAAGAAAATATAATTTGGGACTGACTGCAGATTTTCTAGTAATTTATTTTACTAATGCAAAATGTTTATTTGATAATAAGCACATATTTATTTCTTGTTTGTAAATTTTACAGTGAAGTTCTGTAAGAAGTTTACATCAGACATCTTGACATTATAAATGGCTTTTAAGTGAGCACATCAAAGCATATTTGACTTTTCCCCCTTAGATTTATTCATTTACTTATCCACAGGAGGAAAATGAAATGCATAATCCTCATCTATAGTGAATGCCAATGATTGGGTTACTAGACCTTATCACGGATTTGACTTTCACATTTTTTCCAGTAGCTCTGTTTTTCTCTCAGAGTCAGAGTAAGGCAAGGGATAAAATTCTTTCAATTACATGTTTTTCAGTATGCTTGATAACCTTTAATCTCAGCTAGATTGTTGATGCTAAAGTAAGAAATTAGAAAAAATAAATCCATGAAATAGATTCACTTACCAAGTGTCCCTACTGGCAAATAAGAAAGAAATATAATTTACTTAAAACAGTCTCAAATATTTTAAATTAAAAATGTATATTTATATATACTTACATAAACTAGTCCAAGATAAAAATATGCAATTTTCAAGTATTTTTAATTCTTTATTGATTTATTTCATGAATTTTTATTATGTTTAGACTATGCTGCTATTATAAAATATGAAATTTAGTGATACTGTAATGTTTAAAAATAATAACAATTTAGATAATTGAAGGACAAATTAGTAATGGATTTCTTTGCCCTAAATCTTCTGTTCTTTTTCAAGGAAATATTGAAAGAGATTTAAATGATTCACTCCATGCTAGATAAGTTAGAACACAAATTTTTGCATATGTTTTCACTAAAATAAGAATGAAAAATGTTATGATAATATAAATAATTAATCATTTTTCCATTTTGGATGTGTAAATTAAAAGTAGAGTAAAATTAAACAAGTGAAAATGATTAGCAGATAAAAATATATTGGACTGTGCTTTGTAAAATTTAATGAACTTATAATACAAATTTATTGAAATTTAAAATGATCATATAACTTTTTAAAAGTTCTTAACTACTCTATTAAAGGTACTAAAGCATGTTTAAATGTTAATAGATATCAAATATACTTCATTAATAAGTACACATATACTTAGTATGAAAATATATAAATTCAGTGTGTTATCTCCATTATTTGGTTCACCATTCCATCAAGTTCAGCTCATATAAATGTGCTGCAAATGCTTTATTATTTGTATTTGTAGATATATGTTATTGTTACATTTGTGTTACAAATGAAGTATTTTATGACAGATTCTATCATTGTATAATATAGCAAATATGAATAAAGACTAATTTTCAATATCAATATTTAATATCAATAAAGACTAACTTTTGTTCATATTGCTATTATTTTTCTGAAAATTGTTATCACTACATTTTATAGTGCAAGGATATTATTTCCAAAAAAGTCTGCTCATCAGTGTGATTCTTTAGTACTAACTAAAATAATATTTCTCTTTAAGATGTTTTAATATTTTAATTTTTAATTGTGACATATTTTAATCATAGAGAAAATAATATTGTATATTTTTTCTATCATTATAATTAAATATACATTAAATTAACTTCAGATGAGATGATTTCATTTGTTCTTTATGAAATAAAGGATTTATCTGTAGTGCTCTAAAAGATGAGACTAAGGAGACCAGGAAGTACAGGGGTTATGGAGAAGAAGGTGTTGAGGCAGGAAGTAAACAATTTATGAATTTCTTATTTTATTTATCCTTTTAGAAATAAAGTCTTGCGTAAACAGGTAAACACAGGTGAAAGTCCAAATGCTATCTCTTTTCTATTTCTCATTCTTTACAGATAACCAAATTATTAAAAGCGGCATAATTTTCATATTTATTATTTCATATTATGTATATTTTAGGAACACATACTGAAGGTCTTTGTTCTTTGAAGTGCTACTTTATAATGGAATCAAGAAGCTATCCTACTTGCAATTTTCTATGTTAATGTAGAAGAAAAGAAAATTCAGTATTATTCTATGTACTGCCTTTGGGGTTTTAAGGTAAAATAAAACTAGATTAAAACATTTGAATTCAAGTTGTGAATAAAATTTGTTCTGATGAATGCTGAGGATTTTAACAGGTAAAAAGCTGGTATAATGGAGGGAAATAAATTAAAATGCCATCAAAGCTCTAGTGAATTTACCACTCCCTTCATACACCTCTTCTGTTATCACTTGCTTCCAAATCAATGCAACAGAAGAAGCCACTATGACGCAAAGAGAACTCCAAGAGAAACCCTCTAGTTAGTGATCAATAAATATTAAGGGGAATTCTTAATAGTCAGAGAGGGTGCATAGTTTTCTTTGTCTTTTCTCCACTTTTGCTCCAAATCCTTAAGTATTTTTATGGTTGTAGTAGCAGCTGTTAGCAATGGGGGCCTTAAGGAGTCAAAAATCTAAGAAAGAAGATATCTGCTCTTTCTTTACTATAATTCTGTTTCCAAAAGAGTAACAAAATTCCATTAATTAACTAATGTACTTATCTATCCTTATTTTTCTTGGCTCTGGAGGTAGAAGTAGTTGAGAAAGTGCACAGCAAGTTAGCATATATAAATTGTTGCATTTCTCTATAGAGCTCCAAAAGATGAGCCCAATGAAATTAGAAAGCACAAAGGTTATGGAGAGGAAGGTGTTGAAGCCAACAATAAACAGCTTATGAATTTTCAAGCTCATCCTCAAATTTCACATATGTGAATCTGATTCCACCTAGCATACTCAGTATTTTGAATGTTGAAAGATAAGACTACCATCTAGGAAAGACATGGATGAGATCTATTTAGAGCAGCAAAAATTTGAAATAAGAATTAATTTTGAAACTGCAACTCACAGAGGACTATCAACCATCTCTGCATGATTCAGTCAGGAACTATACCTCATTATATAACATTCAAAATATTTATGGTGTGATTCAAAATTTCCTGAAATATGAAAAAGAGGGAGAATCTTAACTCATGCTGAAATAAGAAAATTACAAGATACCAATGCTGAGATGACCCATGTATTAGAATTACTTGACAAAGGCTAAGAAGCTATCATCAACCAAAACTCCAGAAAATAATTTAAAACTTAACTTGAAACCAATGGGAAATTGGTTTTAACAACAACAAAAAAGTACATGCTACTGTAAAAAATAAAATAGAACTCACTACAGGAACTCATTAACAGAATGGAGATAACAGAGGAAAGAACCAGTGAGGTCCAGAGATAGATAAAGAAAAATTACCAGTATGATCATAAAGTAAAAAAAATTTTAAATGACCATATCTTTGGGGTTCTGTCATTAAATAATAAATTGTGTACTATCTGTGTACTATCTGAGTACATTAATCTCTTTGAGATCTTAAAAGGAGAGCAAATAATAACCTTATGAGAAAATATTTGAAAACACTGACAAAATCTTTTTAAATTTACTAGAAGATCCAAACTTATTATTTAACAAGCAAATTCAAGAAAAAAATAAATGTAAAGAATTCCATTGCCAAAACCTTAATAATAAAAAAATCTTAAAACATAGACACTCAAACAAAAATATCAATAAAAATGGATCATCCATAGTGAGCAATAATTTTAATACTCATTTCTTCCCATAAGCCATAGTTAACAGAGAGTAGAAGAACTGATTTATCTTTAATGCAAATATCTGTTTGGAATAAAGTTTATATAAGAACATTGTAAGGACTGGGGATGTAGCCGAGAGGTAGAGTGCTTGACTTGCATGACCTAGGCTCTGGGTTTTATTCTCAGTATTGTAAACCAAATCAAACCAAATCACAATAACAACAGCAAAATGAAAATAACTCATTAGAGCAGAACTGCTTTAAAAATTACTAAAGTAATTTTTCCCGATGATGACATCACAAGTTGGATTATATTTGTCTTCCAGCCCTACAAAAAGAAAGATATATTGAGGTTCCCTAGACATTTATAGTTAAGATGAAATTAAAATGAGGTCATTAGGGTAAGCTCAAATTCACTATGTCTCATTCTTTATAAAAAGGGGGAATTTAGACACAGACATAAATGGGGAAGACAATGTGAAGATAAAGGCTTAAGTTAAAAGAGACACAGGATAGGCTCATTTTCATAAGTACTAAAAGGAACCAACACAACACTTCAATTTTGTAACTCTAGCCTCCAAAAATATCAAAGTAATTTCTTATTTTTTCTAAGCCACCCAGTGGTACTGTGTGTTTCAGCAACCATAGAAAATCAAGAGAGAGAGGCCATTGATAGTTGAAAGAAATGTGGAACACCATGAATGACAAATAAAGGAAAAACAGTTACCTGATTGGATTTTCTATGGAAGTAGAAATATGTCGAGTGTAACATAAAATGAGGAAGATTTCGAATGTTAACACATTGATTTCAAGTACAGTGTGAAAAATTAGGTAGGATTATTTAAGTACCTAAAATAACCATTAAAAATTTGAAAACAAATATAGTCAAAATAACAACAGGTAAAATTATTTGAAATATGAAAACTGTTCAAATATGCCAACATACAGGGAAAACAGAAAAAATGGAATGAACAAACAGAAGAAGAATGATAACTGGTAAACTTAAATCCAAATATCAGAGAGTACATTAAATGTCATTGGTCCAAAAACTGTATTTAAAGATGATGTTGGAAAATATCAATATGAAAATATACCTAATTATATGCTGTCTATATAAACTCACTTCAAATATGAAGTGATATATGAACAGCAAAAGGATATATAAGAGATATATTTTGCAAAAGCAAATCAAAAGAAAGCTAGAATGACTATATTAAAATGATTGAAAATAGACTTCAAAGCAAAGAAACTATCAAGATTAAAGATAGGCATTATAAAAATGATTATAAAAACGAATTGGCTAGTAACACCACCAATCTAAATATATTGAAAAACTACAAACCACTATTATTCATAAACACATATGCAAAAATTCTCAATAAAATATTAACAAACCAAATCCAAAAAAGACATTTAAAAATTATGCAACATACTCAAATAGGATTTATTTCAGGAAGGTAAGACTAGTTCAACATTAAAAAAGAAAATCTATGTTGTCCACCATATGAACAGACTAGAGAAGAAAAATCATGTGATTATATCAAATAACGCAAGAAAATAATTTTAGAAAATACATATTCATCTTTTAAAAAATAAATTAAAGAGCACTAAATAAAAATCTTCATTAACTTGATTGGAGAAAATCTTGTTAAAAAATCTACACGCCGGGCACGGTGGCAAGCACCTGAAATCCCAGCTCTTTGGGAGGCTGAGACAGGAGAATCCTGAGTTCAAAGTTAGCCTCAGCAATGGTGAGGCACTAAGCAACTCAGTGAGACTCTGTCTCTACATAAAACACAAAATAGGGCTAGAGACATGCCTCAGTAGTCGAGTGCCCCTGAGTTCAATCCCTGGTACAAAAAAAAAAAAAAAAAAAAAAAAAAACTACAGTAAACACTATATTTAATGGCATTGTACATTTTCCCCCATAAGACTGGGAATAATTTCTTACAGAAATTTATAACTATTGATTTGAGGTAAGAAATGAAATAAAAGGTATACAGACCCAAAAGAAATAAAAATGTATTTATTAGAAAATGATAAACCTGTCTATAGAAAAATCTACAAGGCTTTAAAAAAAAGGACCTTGAAATCTTGAAATAATAATCATGTAAGTTCATAGGACACACAATATATACTAAAGTCAATTCCCTTCTTAGAGTCAATGAAACAAATGCAATGAAAATATAGACCATTTTAAAATGACTTAGAAATTAAATACCTAGGTATAAATATGACAAAATAGTAACAGAATCTAAATGAAGATAACCTAATTTTTTTATTGAAAAAATCAAAGATCTAAATGAATGGATAAGAATGCTATGTATTTGGATTGGAAAATTCAATATTATTAAAATACAAAATTTTTCCTCATGCTTGTTTATAGTTTTAGTGGAATTCAGCCAAAGAAGCAGCAAGTTGTAGTTATCAAAAAACTATAGTGAAGGTTTTATAGAAAGACAAAATATATGCAATAGCTAATCTAATAATAACAATACTGTAGGAATCACATGCCTTAACTTCAAATCATAATATACAACTACACTAATCATCATGCTATTGGAATAAGTAGAATAAAGTCTGGAGATAGACCTCACAAATATTTACCAGATTTTTTACTAAGGAACACAGACAATTTAACAGAGAAAATATAATTTTTCAATAAATGATACTCGAGCCATTACACATCTATGCACTAAATAATTAACAAAGAGATTTTCTACTTTTAATAAGAATTAACTACAAATAGATCATATGTCATAAAATTAAAAATTAAAAAACTTAGAGAAGAAAAACAGAATAAAACCTATATAACTGGTTTTGATGGAAACATTTTATATAAACATCAAAAGCATACTCCATGGAAAAGATTTATTAATATTAAAATCTTCTGCAATGTGAAAAGTCCTTTGAAGAGAAGAAGATGACAAACTCTGGACATGGGTAAAATGTTTGCAGAACTCATTAAATATAGAGCCCATATCCAAAAGGGACAAAAAAATATATATTTTAACTTCAACTGGAAACCAATCCTCCCAAATAAATGAATGCTGAAATGATCTGAGTATAAACCTCAACAGAGGAGTATATGAAATTGAAGAAATACATAAAAAAAGATAATACTACATCTTTTTTAAAATAGAAAACTGAAAATTAAAATGGAACTGAACACCTATTAGAATGACTAATATCCTAACATTACTAAAACTGACATTATCAAATGTTGGCAAGGATGTATAACAACAAAAATATTTTTTTAAAGTTTTGTCTGCATTTCAAAATGGTATTGCCTTTCTAGTTTACGGTCTGCCAGTTTCCTACAAAGATAAACATAGTTTTAACATATGATCTCCAATCACCTTCCTAATTATTTAACAAACTGATTTGAAAACTATGTCCACACAAAACCCTGCATGTTATAACAAAAATATTCATAAACATAAAAAATTGAAACTCTCACAATCACTTTCAATAGATGAAAGAATTAACAAACTACCAAACTGATATAGTACATCCATACAATAGAAATGTATTCAAAGATAAAACAGTGAAATTATAAGTGACATAAAACAAGTATGAATCTTAAATATATTGATTAGTAAATATGACCAAAAATTTAAATGTGTTATAAATGTGTGAAATTCTCTCAATATGCAAAACAACCTTACTGAAGTGTGTTAGGTTAAAGGTACTGTGTTAATCAGTTTTCCATTGCTGTGACCAAAAGACCTGAGAAGAACAATTTAGAGAATGAAAAGATATTTTGATTGATGGTTTCACAGTTTCAGTCTGATGTGTGTGATTTCATAGCTCTGAGCCTGAGGAGAGGCAGAACATCATGGAAGAGTACAAGAAGGTAGAGATAATATAATCCCCAAGAGCATGCCCCCAGTGGGCATAACCTCTTCAAGTCATGACCTACTTGCCTACGTTTCCCACCCATTAATCCATTCAAATTATTAATCCATCAAATGTGTTAATCCACTGGTTAGGTTACAAGTGTCACAATCTACATATTTTACTTCTCAGTATTCCTATCTCACACATGAGTTTTGGGGGCCACCTCATATCTTAACACCAACATTCTACCTCTGGTCCCTTAAAGCTCTTTCTCATCTCACAATTCAAAAGTTCATTTCCAAGAGTCCCCACAGTCTTAACAATTTCTGTAGCCCAAAAGTCCGAGCTGAAAATCTCATCTGAAAACCAAGCAAAATCCTTGTCTGTGAACCCCCAAGAAGATTTTTAAAAATTACATATATCCAATAGAAAAGAGTAAACATTTTCATTCCAAAAGTGAGAAATAAGGAATGAAACAAAAGCAAGACCAAAGTCAAGCTGAGAAAACACGTCCTGTAGCTTCAAATCTAACATTTGGGGTGACTGGCATTATGATGTTCTCTCCAAAAGACTTGTGTAGCTCCACTCCTGTGATTTTTCTGGTTGCAGTCCATATGGCCTCTCTCTTGGTGGATGTTTCACATTACTGGCATCTCTTAATCTCAAGGGTCTCTGCTGGAACTTCAGCTTCCTTCTCACATTTTCATGCATCATGGGCTGCTTTCATTTATTCCAGCCTTGATACACTTTGCCTAGCCTCCCAGAACTTCCTTTTGGAGATTTCCGGGAGTTCTTAACTCCATCATCCTACTTTCCTGCAGAATCAGTACCACATGATGATGCCACTGTCTGCTGCCATCTCAAGGTAGCGTCCAGGCCTCCTGGGACCATGACCACAGTAATCTCTGAGTGTCTGTGTGGCTAAGCTTGGTGGAAAAACCTTCCTCTGATCCCCTGGGCAGCCACGGTGCCCTAATTGTTTCTTCTCAAAGGAACTTTAACATTCTTGAGCCTGAGATGAATATGGTCTTGTCATTTTCTGAGATGTTCACCAGCCATTCTTTCTATTGTCTCATGCAAAGTGCTTAGGAGCCCTTTAAGGGATATGATCTCTTTAACAACTACAACTTTCTTGGTCCCAGTTTTGCATGGATGTTTTTAGCCAAATTGCAAGGTATTTTTCAAATTTTTCTGCTCTTCATTCTGCTCATGATTATCGCAGTAAAGTTAGTTAAAAGCAGCCAGCAATATCTATGCCACCAGCAAATGCTGTGCTACCATGAATTTTCTTCATCAGATTAATTAATATATCACTTTTAAATCCAGCCTCACAGAATCTCAAGACTTGGGCAAAATAAAGGAAATTTCCTTTCTATAATGTAATATAAATGGATTCTACTCCAATTTCCAATAATCGTCTTTCTCCTCTGAATCCTCATGAGCTTAGTCTTTGTCGACATTTCTATTGGCATTCTAGTCATTTGATCTCTCATCAGAATCACCCATTAATCTCTGCTTGAAATATTATAAGGTTTCTCCAGCCTACAACTCCAAACTTTTCCAAACTCCTTCTGCCAACAGTTTCAAACGCTTCCAAACCACATGGTCAGTGTAGTCATAGCAATGACTCCGCTCATTGATGTCAATTTCTGGGTTAGTCAGATTTTGCTTCATTATTACCAATATATCCAACAAGAAAATCTCAGAGGAGGGAAAATTTAATCTGGCTCATAGTCTCAGTTTCAGTCCTTGGTTGGCTGACTCTATTGCTCTGGCTGCAAGGTGAAGCATAGTATCATAGTGAAAAGGCATGACAGGAAAAAACAGCTCAAGACATGGCAACAAGGTAGCAGAGAGAGCTTGAATGCAGAGATCCATGGATACTACAATTACCAAGGGCACTCCCATGGTGACATACTTTCTTCAGTCATGCTCTATTTACCTACACCTACCATCTATTAATCCATTCAAACTATTAATCTATTAAATAGATTAATCCAGTGACTGGGTCATAGCTCTCATAATCTAATCAATTTACCCCTAAACATTTCTGCATTGTTTTCCACATGAGCTCTCAGGGGACATCTCATATCCAAACCGTAACAGATACCCACTTATGCAATTTAAGAAATAAGTGCACTCTGGAGGATTAATGGCAAAAAGAACCATAATGAAGCCCTGAATTCTAAATAATAGATTTTATCACAGAGATAACTTATAATAATTCTGAAAACATAAGAGGTATACTGAAATTTAATTAAATAAATGGATAATGGATGGTGGAAACCAGGTTTCTCACTTTTGGTTTTAGAGGCTATAAATAAACATAGAGGAAAAGACCAATATATGTGAAATCAAGTTAGAGCCAGATATATTAGTATAAATACAAATTTAGCTTAATATTTATAGAGAGGGTCATATTTATATAGAGATATTTACAAACTATGTGTATATATATGTTGGCATATACACATATTTTTGCTTTTTTTTTTAACTGAGAAGACCTGAAATCAATAACATTCTAGTAGAAATGAGCATACCTATTGCCCAGATCTTATTTATAACTCATAAACATAATAAATATCTAAGAATCCATATAATACAAAAATTGTATGAATAAACAAACAGGGTAGAAGGAAGTGATCGCCCATGCAGAAGCATTCCAGATGATCTATGAAGATTTGGCAATAAGAGAGGTGAGGAATAGCTATATAGTTATCTAACACTTTATGGAGAGAAGGCAAAAAATACAGAGTAATATGTCTGTGTAAAAATCCTCATAAATACTACATTGATCTGGTGATCAAGATTAATTGCTGGAGCCAGGGGCGGTGGCATACGCCTGTAATCCCAGCACTTTGGGAGGCTGAGACAGGAGAATTGCGAGTTCAAAGCCAGCCTCGGCAGCAGCGAGGCACTAAGCAACTCAGTGACACCCTGTCTCTAAATAAAACACAAAATAGGGTTGGGGATGTGGCTCAGTGGTTGAGTACCCCTGAGTTCAATCCCTGGTACCAAAAAAAAAAGATTAATTGCTGGAATATACCCTTGTTATTATGCATTCAAAATGGCACACAATAATTGTGATGCTATAGTCCTATCAAGAAAAAGGAATAAGGCAAACACCCAATTGATTATCTATGAAATACTTGACAAAATTTTGTTTGTTTAAAGCAATCTATTTGTGGTATATTGTTACTAAATATTTGTTATATAGTTATTACTACTGTATAAAGAATCAACACTTAACATGTAGTAAGGGCCTTGTGTTCCATAAGTAAAGAGGAAAATGAAATAAACTTGGATGGTTGATGATGATCAAGGTCACATTTTGTAGTCTTACTGAAAATACAGTAAACTATTGTTTAACAAAAAAGAATAGTGAGCAAGGAGATAAACTATAAAAAATTAAACTGAATAAGTCATAAATAAGAGGAAAAGGGCACAAATAGGAGGAAAAATAGTAATTATACAATACTAAATTTAAACAAAAAATATAAAATATCTCCTTGAAAATAAATATATTGAAGCTTACATTTAAGAGAAAAATATTGTCAGTCAAAAACAAGGAGAAAAGTTGTTCCTATATGTTGTTCATATAAGCAAAAAATACCCAAAATATTTGAAAAAAGATGCCATGCCAACTTTAACCAAACAAAATCTGTTATAACTCTATTAAAGATAAGGTAGTCTTTAAGGCTGAAACCATTACTAGTACTATATTTGACTAGTGACATCACTATGAAGCCTTCAGATACAAAATATATAATATTAACATATATTGAACAACTTCACCACAGTAAATTTACAATTTTACATAAAATTAATATATTTATATAATTAAAAAAACCATAAATTATTGATTCACTTTAAATTATTAACATTATTTTATACTTTGAATTTTATATATTTTGTAAGTGGAAATATATTATAAACATATTATTACAATTTTGACATTATGATTTTACTCCTAATTTCAAAATATTCTCTTGTCTACTACCTTGCCCAGTGAACTGATGTCGGGCTTATTGCTTTTGTTCTTCATATTCACACCAAATGTATCTGTTGCTCCCACTCATCCTCTTGATCTCCCTTCTGATTGTAGCTGTGACTATAGTGGGAGATTCCATGTGGGGTTTGCCCGAGTTTGAATTGACAACTTCTCATTTCAATTGTGCTTTGTTTTCCTATGGGACTTTTCTGCTAGCATATTTATCTCAGACTTGCTTGACCTGCACAAGATGAAATTCAGAAGTGTAAGAATTTAAACCCCAAGGAAATCCCTCAAGATTTTGGAAATTGAGAGACTGAACACATGGATTAATTGCTACTGTCCTACTCCCCATCCTTTAGGTAGAGAAAAATGGTAGACATTTGGATGCCTCTCAGGAATCCCAAAAAGAATCAACCACTGTTGTCCAGAGTGGTAATCCTGGAAATACATACTCTTTTTTTCCCTCGCTTGCATATTTAAATAAATTATGTCCATATCAGTACTTGGAATAGGTTTTGCATTTGTAGAAATCTGACAATAGTGGAAACTGTAGATATTTCTGAAAGAAATGCTTCAAAATATACAGAAGATATTTAGGAAGTTTTGGCTATACATAGAATCCTTTTCGATACAAATGGAAAATACCTAACATTAGCATTCATGTAACAACATTCTTTAAAATTGAACCAAATATAACACAGTGGCATACATGCTTATAATTCCAGTGGCTTGGGAGGCTGAGACTGGAGGTTTGAAAACTCAAAGTCAGCCTCAGCAATTTAGTGAGTCCCTAAGCAACTCAGTGAGACCCTGACATGGTAACAAATGTGATTATGATTAAATACATATACCAAAAGGCATATTGCATGTATAAGGTTAATACATTATGATTTTAAAATATTTTAAATTAGAATAATAATATTAGTAGTAAAATGTTCAGCTAACCTGATAATACTAAGAAAGTGGGAAGGGGACTGCATTAATTTGACAGCTTAATCACTGTGTGGAATATTATGCAGAACATCTTTGCCCTAAACTCCATGACCACACTCCCAAGAAGGTACTATTTTCAAGTTATAGATAATATAATGACCTCAAAGGCATTAAATTATTTTCTTTTCAAGTGGAAAATACACTTTTTGGTCATTATTCTGTCTCCAAATCTATATGCTTTCTGCTGTGTATGATCTTACTAAATAAACCTCTTTATCTGTATTTCAGCACTTGCTTCCATTTCTAGTGGTGCCGGTCTCTTCCTGGATTAAAGATTTCTCTTAGCCTCAACTGGTGGAATAGTTTTTCTTCATTTATTTGGGAATTTATTTAGTTACTAGACTTTTTCCTATAAGTAATAATTCTTTTGTGCACATTTACTCTTCTGGATTCTCCATAGGTGTGTGCTAGTCTGTAGGCCTGCAACCCCAATGTTAATAATTTAAATACCATGTCTTTTATATCTAGGGGGAGTCTTCAGGGTTCTATTTCTTAAGGCTATTTAGTGCAACCACTCACTTCCTCTTCATATGGGATGCATATTGTATTGATTATCCACTCCCCTTCATCAACCAACCCAATCCACTGAGCTGAGATCATACTAAAGATATTATGGCAGCATGTGAAAAATGATTTTTATTCATAAAGGATTGAGGACAGAAAGAAAAATGAGCCTTAATAAGAAAAAAATAATTGGCTAGAATATTAACAAATTGATTTAAAAAAACAATAAAAATGGAGCTATTTTATTTTAATTTTATTACTATTACTACTATTGTTGTTATTTTTGATTTTTTTAAATCAAAAGTAAAACTCTTTATGCAAGAACCTTAGGAGAAGTAAAGCTTCCTCACAAGACTTTCTGGAAATGCTAAGAAATTGCAGATCATTTTGATATCAATGGAAAATTACCTAAATATCAATTTGGTACAATCTTGTAACTTGTTTTTAACCAGAGCTGCTGTATTTAAAATGTACAAAGTAAGAAAGAGTGCTGTTAAGTCATTTAAGTGCCCAACACAGCTTTTCTAAAACAACATCTGCTTAACATTTGAATATAAATGTTACTGGAATCCTGGACCACAGGCCTGACAGAATATTTCAATAGACCAGGTCCAGCCAACTAACTCACAAAAGCAAAGAAAAAAGTTAATGGTGAAAAGTAGGAAAAGGACTTTAATCAATATGACTGTATTAAGAAGGCAAAATAAGATCAACCATCTTAGGTTGTCTTGGGAGTGCTTAAATGGACTTTGGATTCAAACAGAAAGAATTTGGATGGGGGCAAAAGGTATACATTATTAAGCAGTCTTAGTCAAACTGTGCTCTCATGGAATATTATGTCGGTTCTGGTTCAAAAAGATTGCTCCATAAAAGTCCTTATTACTTGAGGAGGCAATCTCTGTTAGCTTGGGAAAGAGGGAGAACATTTATCTATCAGACCTGTGATCCTGGAGGGGGCCATTTGATTCCCATGAGAATGGAAACCTTCATATGAGGCAGTCTGGTCTTGGAATGAGGTACCTGAAAGGCTTCACTACTCTTTGAAAGTATAGGGCAATGACTGAATACCTCTAGACATCACTCCTTGGCAAGGGTCTGATATAGGTCTAGAGGTGTCCGATTCCTATTAAAGGGAAAGAAAACCAAACAGGAAATCCACTTCAGGGTATACGTTTCCTGTAAATATCCCTGTAAATTCTATCTCAGTCCTAAAGGGCACAAGACAGGTTAGGTAAATTTAGGGTTAATAAACCTTATATTATTAGTTTAGATGAAAACTCCTTATGATTAACATGCCTATGTGCAGAGTTAAGCAGATCACGAAGTTTCAGGTAACAAGAGACAGATAGAAAATGAAAAGAGAGATGCCAAAGTCCATTCTGTTAGGTCTGGTCAGGGTCTAAGATGCCCAATTAAGGGAATCGGTCAGCAGCTATGAAGCGGAGCTTCAAGCCCGATGTGACGTCACTAGTAGACACGCCTCCTGTCAATCAGCGAGTTTTCCTGACCTATCCAGGAAGGACTCTGGCCTTCTCTTCCTGTCCTAGAGCCCTCCCCTTCCTAACTGGGTTTTTCTTAAAATTCTCTGTGCACGGACAATCCAGCGCCATTTCTCCCGACAGGCTCTGATGGACGGGGGAAGTGGTCCGAGGGCGCACATTCCAATAAAGCCTTGCCGAGTGGCTTAATTCATCTTCTCCTGATCGTGTAATCTTTACACATTCTACTTTTAGTTACCTATTGGGAATCTTCGGGCCTAGGTAGTCACCATTTTTAACAAAGGCAGCCTCTTTAAGTTCCTGGTATATGAATTTTAACTAGAAGTCTAATATTTTCTAAAGAAAAAAAATATTCTGAAAGTTGTTAAAGATAATAAGGAAGACTTCATTCAAGAAAAGTCTACTCTAATGGAATTTTGTTGAATGGAAGTGAAATTGAGCTAAACACTAAATACAAAACGGAAAAGTAGGAATTTATAGCCAATTACCATGATAGAGTTAATAAATGGAAAATTACTAAGAAATACCAGGGGTAGGGGGAATTCTGGCTAAACAGATCTAATAGGATTTTTGTAGGAGCACTCTCCATACCTTCAACCCTTCCCTACCATCTTTCCTCATTGTATGATAATAGACTGTGCATTTGCCAGAATGAACCCCTTTGTTTGTGACCTTTGGATCTGATTGGTCCAAGAGTGCATTTAAGCTTCTATACTTTCTGGAATAAACGGTTTTTTCTGCTTTTAGCTCTGGGTGTTTTTGCGTCTCACTGGGGCAGAGCAGATTTTTACCTACACCCCAGGGTCTGGGTGAGTGACCCCACAGATCACCACCACTGTCCAGAGAGACCCCATATCATCTTCCCCGTAGACCCCTTCTTTTTCCATCTCTCTGGACCCCCAATTCGTTGGGAAGGCCCACGTGGTGCCCCCACCCCCTTTAAAGTGATAGATTTTTGCTGATGTCAGATCAGAGTAATAAGATATCACCTGGAACTTCGTGGAGAATGAGATATGTGATCAGGTTTCTATGGAGGATCCAGGTACAGTGCTTGTAACACCTGGGATTCTGTAGTCTGAAGTAAGAGAATCACAAGCCTGGAGAACTTAGGAGACCCTGTCTCAACATAAAAAATAAATAAAAAGAGTTGGAGATGTAACTCAGTAGTAGAGTACCCCTGGCTTTAGTCTCCAGTATGCAAAACACACACACACACACACACACACACACACACACACACATACACAAAGATATTTATGGAGTGGAGGGTAATCAGTTATCAAGAGGGAAGTTCTGGCTAAAATGAAATAGCAGGAATTTGGGGCAATGCATATCTGACAAGGAAGTCCAAAGGTTGAAGCCTAGTGGAGAAGAAGATGACTTAGAGTAAATTAAATAAAGTTTGGACAAGGAGAGAGACCTTGTCATACCTTACAATATACTTCCTGTTTACCACTGTTAGATGTATTACTATTAGGTTTTTTTGATAACTGGTACACTATTTTTACATTTTTACTTATTTGGAAACACAAAATATTAGAAGAAGAAAATTTAGGCTATTACTAAGCACAACATGTTAATTAAATGTTGTGAAAATTGTGATGCAGTAATATGATAGAGACAAGGTCATAGTGTACATATTTTGGCAGAACCAAATATCTTGATTTTAGTTTTGTATCCTTGTTATATAATAATGAAATATGATCTTTATTTTTTTAAACTAGAGAGCTTTTTTTCCTTTTAAGCAAAGACCATTAAATATTTTTAAAATTGTTCAATAACTACATCCAATGAAACAAAATTTACTAGCTCCTTAAAAAAGTAACTTTGGAAGTCTATTAATACTGTATTATAGTTAGGTGATTCTGATTTCATGCATTTTTTATTTGATTCTTCTTGGGTGAAACTTTTTCTTTTCCTGAGTTTCTCAAAAATTTGTGATAAATATAAACCAATGTTTTACAATTTCATATTCCATTTTCATTAAAAAATGCTTACAACATCAAATGTGTGAACATTGCATCTTTCAAGTTTGGATGGTAATATCAATTACAATGCCAGTGGTCCTTAACAACCACTGCAGTTGTTACTCAAAAAGAATTTTCCACAGTTATAATCAATCAACCACTATTTATGATCAATTAAATATTGTGATGTTACCCCTTTTGTTATAATATTAGGCCAAGTTTATCATACAAAATAATGCATTTCATTTTAACATGTCCATACATGCATGTAGTGTACTTTTATCATATCTCTTATATGCATTATCCTGTTCCCTTGAACACAAATAGTACATATTAATGATTTTGATTTTATGTGACATGCTATACTGTCTCTGATCTTTATTTTAATGGGTTTTGACTAATACATACACTTTGATTGTTTTCACTTTTACAAAGCCTAGTTATTGCATCATTGATTTATGTAGATATCATGTACTAAGCACTCCATGCTGTGGAGTGTCCATAACCCAGATTTTAGTGATCTTTTTGGCAAAAGTTCTCAGCCATCACTTTAATGCCCATACTTGTATTGAAAACTAAGCAATTTATCATAAGTTTTGCCAAAAATATTTCCCCATACAATGTTCTTGCTTTTAAACAGTAAAAGTATTTAAAATTGTAATGTAAGTTGTAATTTCCTCAATTTGGATTACCAAAGGGGGATAAAAGACAGTGAAATATATATTGCCTTGACATGTAATTGTCCTCAACAAACTTTCAGAACCCAGAATGATTATATTAACTTCTTCCAATTATTTCTAAATAGTATTGAATTTAAATTTCTCAGTACCTCATCAGAAAAGAGTAACTACCACAAATTGTAAGAGTTTCACATTCAAAATAGTTACATTTTTAATATATTTAAAATTTATATTTATGGTGCTCATTTGTGGTGATATAAGAGTTAACTGCTATTATTATTATTAGTGGCAGAAGAATTTGTGAGAATCATTAACACAAGTTAACTATTCTAATTAGAACTCCATATAGCTATTGAAATTTCCAAAGGATAACACTGGCAATCATTTGTTAAGCCCTTACTTAAGTGTATAGTAATTTAGTCATCTTATTTCATTTAATATTTATTTAAGCATCTAAGATGATTCTACTGTTTTCCATTTTTGCAGATGAGGTTATGTAATTTGGTCAAAGCCATATAGGCATAATCTGAGTTCAGGCTATCTGACTCAATTGTTATCTGTATTGACACCCAAACTTTGCAAAGTGTTACACCTTAACGAACACATGCAAAACACAGGGTAACAATATCACCCTTATATTCTTATCTTCCTATTTAGTATGTGGCAAAATTTGAATAACAAATGTAAATTGAAATGACCTTTGAAAGCAATTGGTACTTAAGAAGGCTTTAAATGAGAGAGGAGGGCAAAAGTATTCACTTGTAGTTAATGTCATGTCAATAGCTTCATGTTAGAGAAGAAAGATTATGTAGATTTTGATGATATTCACAACTATTATCATCTAGTGAATGCACAGTATGTGCAAGGCACATCACATGTAGCATTTTGCTGGCTTTTACTGACCTCTAACTTATTATCTTGTTAAAGATGACTGATTCAGAAATATAAAGGTAATTAGTGTCATAAACCCTTAGAGCAAAGAAGTTTTATTCACCGAGTTATGTTGACTTTCATTATGAAATTGAATAAGATTCATCTAACTGGACTGAACTGTGTCAAAAGACTATGGTGTAAATAAATATTGGGTATTAAGTGAGAGTCAGAATTAAAAAATAAGACAATCATTACTGTGATTTAAGGGACAAATTTATCTTCCTCTAATTAAAAAATTGAAAATTCAAAATATATTTTCATCTTTTTGTTGTGGGAAAGTTATTTTTAGTGATGAAGAAATGACAGAAATGAAAAAGAACCAAAGAAAGAGAGAAAAGAAAAATTTATTGCCAAAGATGAGACAAATAAATGAATAATAAAATTAAAAACTAAGGGAACTGGAATGGGTTTGAGTGTTTATTATATTGTACAACATTACTAAGTTTTTTGCTTTATTATTTTTGATGCAAAAACCATGTATAATGAGACAACTGGGAATTTAAGAAAGGGAAGTATACTGATTATAAGATTATGTATCTTTGTGATGCTGATGAGAGTCACTGTTCTTTATAAAATGCCTCACGCATGTAAGGTGCCTTATGTGCACTGTTGCCTACCTTCAAGGCATTCTCTCCCTTAAGTCTTCCTTTCCCACTCACTACATATTGAGACAAGTAATTTCTTTTCTAGTTCCATTCATATGTCTTCTTTAGAGGAAAGCCATGAAAAGATTAAAGTAAAAGGAAAAAATGTTTTTATTTCTCTTTTATTAACAGGTAATATACTATAGGCATATTGGTGAAAGAGGGATTCTGTGCTTAAATTCCTATTTATTTTTCTTTTCTTTCTTTCTTTTTTTTTTTTGGTACTGGGGATTGAACTCAGGGGTACTCAACCACTGAGCCACATCCTCAGCCCTAATTTGTATGTTGTTTAGAGATAGGGTCTCACAAGTTGCTAAGCACCTCGCTGTTGCTGACTGAGTCTGGCTTTGAATTCTCCATCCTCCTGACTCAGCCTCCTGAGCTGCTGGGGTTATAAGCATGCTCCACTATGCCTGCAAATTTTTATTTTTTAAGTTTATGTTTAATAGCTTTCTTTCTTTACAGATTTCTTTAGTGTGTTTATTCCCTGGTCTCCAGCAGTCTCAACCTGATTTTGCTGTCCTTATTCTCTGAGCAAAGTTGCTGCAGGGACTGGACACCAAGCCCCTTGTCCTTGTCACCTTCTCTTTCAATGTCTTAGGTATTTGCAGCTTATCTCTGAAACCACCTCCCCCATGCATATTGACAATGTGGTCGTCAGTCTCTTAATTGACACCTCTGAAATAGCTTATTCTATGTTTGAAAACAATAGAGGTCTTGATTTATGGAAAAATGCAGTGATTTTTTTTCTTACTTTCTTCCTGAGCCAATTGAATGTTCTATGAGTGTCTAAAATTTCAACTTCCTAGTGATACAACCGAGCATAGGCAGCCAAAAAACAATCTGCATTGTTAATTAAGAGCTGTAGAAAATGCAAAGTGATTAATAGAATCTAGCCAATATGTCAGATTTGCTTAAGTTTACTTAAAATTTATTGTGTTCTAAGTAATTTACTAGCATTTTTTCCATTCAGTCATTGATAATACCTTATGAAATGAGTAAAACTCTTTTTACTTGTGTGTTTCATGAGAAAGAAAGTGAGATACAGTTAACTGACCTCTAAACTCACCCAGTTAATCAATTGTGGCTCCCAGATTCTGAGGCAAATGTTTCTTATTCTAGAATCCATGTGTTTACTACCAAATTTTCTACGACTATACATTAATAATAATAAAATAATAATAATAAATCATGTTTTTATTCTACTAGCAGATGCATTCATTCCTGAATTTATTATAATCAGCCTCTCTCTATAAAATGACTATATAATTGCTTCGTGTTTTGTAAGACTCTTATTTTGACCTCTTAGTTTTATCTTTAAAAAAAGGGCAAAAGAAAATACCACATAAAATCTTGATGATTATTTTCAAAGTAACTTAAAAAAATAAGGCAAGGTAACAATGGTGAAAAATACACTAAGAACAGACTGGAGAAAAAGAATTGGTTGAAAATTAATTAGTTTCAAAATCTTTTTGATCTTCCTGACAACACAGAAATCTATGATTTTCCATATTTCAGTTTTATTTTACGGTTCATAACTGACCTAAACATTCTTATTATTATCTTGACCTTTTTTTAAACTGTCTTATTTAGGGGCTGAAAGATTTTTACCTCTCACTGTGTATGGAAAGTTAATATTTTAAAATAGTTAAAAATGTTGAAAAATAAGATTGATCAAAAATGTTATCAACCCTAAAAGCAGTTTTGTAAGATGACAGATTTCTGAGTTCTTTTTACATTCATAATAATTAAATCAAGAGCTTTATAAAAATAACTCAATTATTTAAAACATTTAGGTAGCATTTAATGTTTTTATTCCAAATTTACTAATAGGTATATTGATTTTTAGAATTAAAGTAATCTTGCTTTAGTTAACAAAAGTAAGCAGTGACTTGGAATTCAGAAAAACTGAAGACAGAAATTGTGCTCCTAACTATTGTCTTGTATTTGCAAGTCTTTTACTCGTATGAGGAGAAAATATCATAATCATTAGCACCATTATATCTGAGGGCAAAATCCATGTACTTTATTCACAATATCTGATGTATCAGTAAACCCTATTACAATATCAAATCTCAAAGTCATTCAAGACATATACTTAAATTGTAGATTTAAAAATTGATTTTTGAAAGTTTTTCAGTATATGTATATTATTAAGTTATTGGCTATATTAATGAGGAAATAATTGAATTAACAAATTTACTTAGAGCTATTTTCTCTTTTCAGAATATCCATTGGATTTTGTCTAATTTTGATAAATGAACACAAATAATCAGATGATTTGTTTGTTTTTCATTATTAACAACTTTGAAATAATATTTGCTTTGCTTTTAGGTGGGCACAGTGGTACATGCCTGTGATCCTAGGGACTTGGGCAGCTGAGGCAGGAGGATCTCCAGTTCAAAGCCAGCCTCAGAAACGATGAGGTGCTAAGTAACTCAGTGAGACCTGTCTCAAAATAAAATACAAAATAGGGCTGGGCATATGGCTCAGTGGTTGAGTGCCCCTAAGTTCAGTCTATAGTATCCCCCTCTCAAAAAATTGCTTTGGTTTTGGAAAGATAATGAATATATTTACTTCAATTCACTTCAATGAATGCATTACTTCAATGCATTAAAGTAACTATTTACTAACCAATAACATAATAAAGAAAAGCAACTAAAGTAAAGCCTCTCATAGAATAATGACAGGTGTCATAGATAATATACTTTGGGAAAAGATGAGAAAAGTAATTCTTACTATTGAGAGTAATTAATGCTTATACCCTTTTATGATAATAATGAAAAATAGGCATTGCTAGTATTCATCCATTCTTTCTGTCTGAACTGAACATTTTCAAATTGTGTTTCCTCAGTGTGACAACTCAGTGTGTTCAACTGGAGAACAGTACTCAGATAAATGAATGCTGTAAACTGTAAAATTTTCTTTAGTTTAGATATATTTCCTTTCCTTATTCTCCACTTAGGGATTGTCCATAAAAAGGTTCTCAAAATATGGATTTTTCAATGCTTTCTTATCAGCCAGAATAAAAATAAAATATATTAATTATATTTTGTGATCTCAGCATATTTTTAATTAATTTGTTGAAATGCTTGCTATCTTCATTTGTTATAAGTAAAATTTCGTAAAAATAAAATACATTCTTAAGTCCCAGAAGTCATTTAACAAAACAAACAATATCTATGTGGATTACTCTGAAAATATAATAGGTCAGTGATTACCATCTAAGATTTGTATAATATTTATTTACATTTCAAAAAATATTTATTTTACATTTTTATTGAAATTTTTCTTTAGTATATATTCTTTGAAAGGAGTTGACTAAATCAAATTGATAAGTGCTTTTGTGTTGGAGGCAGGCTCCCTGGGCCCGGGAGCTGCCTTGCCCTTTCAAGATGGCGACCTGGCTATATGCCAGAAACTTGCAGTAAACAGGTGGACAACCTAAGGAAGTGCACAGCATTGGCTGGTGGTAACGTCACTGTGCATGCTTGGCTCGTGGGCTATGCCTGCTCTAATACACGCCTGTATTCTGCTCATGCATTCCCCTTGTGCTTGATAATGCTATTCCTGCTAATTGGTTGTAACTCTGCTCCGTAATACTTCCTGCTGTATGAAAAAGTATATAGAGGGAGGTTGGGGGGAAGAGAGAGGAGAACAAAAGAGAACCAGGAAGGCAAGAAGAGCGCTCAACAAGAATAAAGATTGCTTTCTGAGAACAACGGGGTGATTATTGTCTCCTGCCGGCGGGCGACGATACTTTTGTATTTTGTTATATGAGAATGATGAATACTATGTGATAATTACCAAGCATATACTACATAGAATGAAAACTATCAGTTACTACTCAAAGGAAGCTGTGTCAAGACTCAAAGATTTGCTGTCTATATTTGTAATTTAGAAGCAGATTTTATGTTTTCTTAGAAGAGTATCGTAAATAAAATAGTAAATCTTGAAAAATAAATATCCAAGCTTAATTTTTTTGATGTTTGATATAACTGCAACAGAGAAAATTTAATCTCATTTTGCAGTAGAGAGCTAAATTTTATGATATGCATACACATATTTCAAACTCAAATCATTTAAAGGTTCATATTATCCTTTTTTTTAAAAGGAAAAAATAGAGGTTTTGGTTAAGAAATCTTCTCCTTTTTATCTATGAAATAAATAAAGATGTTTCAAATAACATTGGAGTATTCTTCAACTCTTTCCCAGAACAAGAATAGAAAACATTTTACAACTCTTTTTTCTGTAATTTTAACTACAAAAAGAACTGAAACCAAAAATGAGAAGAAATCATGAGAGAGGCAGCTGGAAGAATATTTTCTCACATACTTAAATGCAAATTTTAAAATAAATACTTCCAATTCAAGTACAGCATTTGCTAAACAACATACCACTCCATGACCAAAGTGCTTTCATTAAATGTTTTCAAGGGAGGAAATACATAAGTTCAAGTTCCCATGTTGCCAGAAAAACAAACTGCCATGTGATCATTTCAGTAGATACAGAAAAATTATGCCACATTATTCAACAAAAATTCATGACAGTAATGTTAGAGAAATAAATATAAGGAAGTTTTCTTCAACTAGTACATGATAGATATTTCTAAGAACCCCACAGAACAGTTAATTTTACATCGAAAATAGAAGCCTCTGGTTAGACCTTCAGTTTCTACCCATGCCATTGATAAATTTCAGTTTAGTTATCATCAAAAGTATAATTAGATGGGACCCCATGCTATGTGATTAAACATTACTTGTGTATTACTGTGTATAAACATAGTGCAATGTAATGGGGTACAGTACAGTTGGGCTAGGTGGAGGTCAACCTGCAAGGACTGTGCCACTAATTTCTTTCATAAAGGTGATATAAGAATCCACCTGCTTTTTAAGTCTCAGTTTACTTCAGTTGAACACTTTTAGCATGTTCTTTCTGAAAGCATTTCAGAAACCCCTGGGGGAGGCTCTTGGGCAAAGATAGGACTAGAGTAGGATATGTGGCAGAAGGGATCACAATTTTTGATCACAGATATTTATCAAATGTTCTCTAGGTTTTATGAGTACTCAAAATCATCTTATGTGTTAGGTATTATTATTATCTCCAACTTGGAGCTCTTACACTAAGATATTAACAGGAGAATCACTTGCCCCCAAATCATGCAGGGAATATGTGATGGCACTGCAACATTTTAATTTTGTACAAAATCATAACCTAAAGGGATCAACACTAAATAATTTTTATGTCTCTGTTCTGTCTGTAACTTATTTACTCTTATGCCTTCAGAATAGGGATATGCTTTATTTGCATTATAATTCTCAGCACCTGATAGTGTCTGACACATAAATACTCAATGAATGAATTAATTCATATATAAACAAACATTTAAGTTCTAAATACAAAAATCCATATCCTCATGGGGATAAGATTTACATGAAAGAAATAAACAATAAGAAACTACAAGAGGTCAAATGAAAGGAAGCATAGGTCCTTATGACAGAGGATGAATAACAGGAGGGTTGATGTGGCTATAAGAGGTCAGAATGGAAGTGGTTGTTGACATAGAGTGGGGTCATATATCTGTGTCCTTGAAAATCATACTCTTATTTTTATCCAAAAAATTTTGATTAGGTGAGTGACATGATCTGACATATTTTTAATAAGATCTGTATGACTAAGTGGAGAATTAGACAACATAACAGAAAATCCATACTTCAATCTCATTGAATTATATATATCATTAAAACTAGCATGTAGTGTCCAAAAACACTTAAATAGAAATGCTAGATGCTTCCTGTCACTGCTAAGAAAAAACGAACAAATGTAGACAAAAAAATCCATATTTTATATTTTTTCAGATTTATATAAGAAATATTAGCTCTGGCATCAAAATGTACACATCGATAATCAATATTATTAAGAGAAGGGCTGGGGTTGTGGCTCAATGGTATAGAGTTTGCCTCGCACGTGTGAGGCACTGGGTTCAATTCTCAGCACCAAGTATGAATAAATGAATAAAATAAAGGTTCATCAACATCTAAAAAAATATTCAAAAAATATTATTAGGAGAAATAGGCAATTAAAAATACATTGGTAATGTGGGGTAAAAAGGCATGAAATGATTATATTCAGAAGATATATTGAGATTTTAGTAGTTTCATATGATGATTATTTCAAAGTCCAGAGATAAACTCTTGTCTAAGTATTATTTTTAATTTAATTCCATATGCAACTTTTCTGTCACAAATAAAATAACAGCTTGGGGTATCTGTCAGTTTCAGTGTGACCATGTTTATGAAAACATGGAAATGTTTAAAAGCAACATTTGCATTTCAGAAATTTTTTCACGCTGAATGTGAATGAAAAAGAGATGCATAAATGCATAATATTGACATATATATGTCTATATATGTGCTTATATATGTAGAGAGATATATCACTAGAAAATAAGCTTTTTACTTTCTTTTAGGCAAGAAGTTGGTATTCATCATGGGACAGTTCCCCAGGCTTACAAATGGTCATGCATAACCAGAAGTTATTTTCCTATTATAACTTTGCACAGTTTAATTGAACTATGGTATACAAATACATTCATGAATCTCATATTGTCAAATGTTTTTTGACATATAAACTATAGAGGTATATGAAATGGAATTAAATGCATTGATATTATTAATTGTTAACATTGTTCTATGTTATTTATTAATATATCTTATATGTTATGCAGGCAGTCTTGAGTAGTTTATATTTAGGAGTAAATATAAGAACTTATCTCATTTTCCAAGGATTATTTTCTGAGAAAAAACAATTTTAGTTGACATTTATTTAGAAAAAATCCAAAAATAAATTAAAAATCTTTAATATATTGAATATCTAAGAGATTTAATGTAAATAAAATGTCCCAAAAAATTATTCTAGAAAGTACAGGTATAGAATGTAATGGATGAACTATGTATTGTGGATTCAGATAGTTGACTTTGTGCTTCTTCACTTAATAATTAATATGGATTTCACCAAGTGATTACATTTCTTATTTTCAGTATACTTATTTGTGGAAAACAGAAATAAGCAAAGAGAGGAGGGAAGGAAGGAAGGAAGTAAAGAGGGAAGGAGGGAAACAAGAAGGAGGAAAGGAAGGGAGGGAAAAAAGAAACCATATAATAACAACAACATTAACAAAGCCATTGGAGGTCTATAGGTCTATTTAATCAGGGTTCTAAACCATAACACTTAATTCTCTGTGACTATTTCCAAATATGGTGAACAGATATACTCAGAGTGTAAGGATACTCTACTACAATTTTCACATTGTTGATATAAAATTATGGACACATGCTGAGGACTGAACTGATGTTTCTGCCCCAAATCACTAGTACAGCCTGGTTGACTATGTAATAATTTATGGCGTGACCTAAATTTTTGTGGTTGTAGATGGACAGGATGCCTTTATTTTATTTGTTTATTTTTACGTGGTGTTGAGGATTGAACCCAGTGCTTCACACATACTAGGCAAGTGCTCTGCCACTGAGCTACAGCCCCAGCCCCATGACCTACATTTTAAAGATCACAGAAAAAAAACTAGAGACATCCTTCAAAAGCAAACATCTTTGCCAGGTAAAGAATGCCTGGGATAAACTGATGCTGGTTCCACACTACTGGAGTGGAATGGAAAAATAAAATTTCCTTAGTATATTCCTAAGGAGGAATGTTTTTCTCCTGCTGAAATTAGCTTTCTTGGAACTTGACAGGAGATAATTGTGCACTGTGATATATACTATGGGTTCCAATTAGAAATTTTTATGTGTAAAATACAGGTTTATATTGTTACTCCAAAACTTTAAATAATCATAAATAATTGGTGAGGAGTAACGTAAGGATGCTGAATGAGCCCTGTCACCATATTTTTATAACAAGATCAGTGATTGTACCATAGTATGTGTGTTCTGCTGTGTATATATAGAGAGGTATTTAGAGAGAATATGTGTGTGTATAACATATATATACATGTATAGAGATAATATATATACACACAAATATAAATATATATACACAAATATATATATTTGTGTGTATATACACACACACACACAAATGTGTGTGTGTATATACACACAAATATAAATATATTGGCTCCATTCCCACATACATATGAATATATATACATATATACACATATACATATATGTGTATGTTTGTGTAAGAAAAAATAATCATCAGATATACCTGAAGGATATACCTTCACTAATGTGGCAGATAATATAATATATATTAATATGAATATTATGCAAAATCAGAATTTATCTTATTGTTCATATTTATATGATACAAATATGTACAGATCTTTTTTTATTAATTTATTTAAATGATCTTTTAAATAACAACATTGGTTTGTGGATTCAAATGCATTTTGCATCTCAAAATCATGTTCTACAATATATCTGAGGTATATATTTCTGAAGAAGCCTGAAATTTGCAATAAAAAATTTGTCACTATTTTAAATATATTTTGTCCCTCATCATGATAGTTGCTTAAATTTTATACACTTTTTTCATATAAGCAAATGTACTTTTATAACATACCCCAAATAATTTATTCTATCCTTGAAAATTATAATTTCTTAGCTTCAGACTATTTTTATGATACATAGGCCAAATTGGCTCCATAAAAGAACTGTATTAAATTGGTAAGTTTGGTCTAAGTCTGTTTCCACATTTCAGTGCTAAAATTTGACACAGAGAGGCCTCCATATAGTGCGAACTGCAATTTATCTTGACTTACAAGCAAATTGTAACTTGAGTATACCTTCCTGACCAAGCAACGGAGACTTACCAATAACAACAGTCAAGCTTTAGCCAATCACAGGCTGTCAATCTATTAAACCATGCCCATATAAGGCAAATGCAGACTGCATACAATAAAAATGTTTCTGTTACTTCCTTTTTGGTGACTGTAAATATAATCTGCACATGTGGTGGGTGAGGTGTTCTGGAACCATCTTTGGTCTGGATGCTGTAGGTTCTAAAAGGTTTTTCTAATTTGAGTAAACTTTGTTAAATTTAATTGATCTCTCTCTCTCTCTCTCTCTCTTTTCATTTTAACAGTTTTATTAGGTACATTCAACTAGTGATACTGCAGAGGATAAGTTTGGAAAAAATGCTTCCAGAGTAAGTTCACATCATAATCACAAATAGAAACTGAAAGATCCAGAATAAGTAGAAATAGAAACCTAGCAATTGAAGAAACTGATTACTTTACCATCTAACAGATGGCAAATTTGATTTATGTTTATATATCTGAGAATATTGTCATTATTTCTAGTGTTTTATTTTCTAATGTTTAGTAAATCCCATCCTCCTTTGTTCTTAATTTATTATTCTACTTCTTTTTCTCAGGACACACTTATACAATCGAGAATTAACATTCTTCTTTTAAAGGCCATGGCTAAGGAGATTATAACTTAAAATACTTCAGTCATTGGCATTCTAAAATTTCTCTTTGATTAGTTTGTAATTGTAACATCTACCTCAGAATTCATTTTAAAAATATCTGGTCTCAGATGATCTCCTTTTAGGAAGTAACTAAATTACTCAGAATGATTTCCACATTATTTCAGCCCATCAGATTCAAGGAAATACATAGATTTCCCTAGGTGGGACCATAAAAACAGAAATCATTGTGTAATAAGCTTTAAAGTGAAAAATTATTAACATAGGCAAATGTCTTTCAAGAGAATTGGAGCATGATGCTGGTAATCATTGGAATTCAGGAGTGTCTGCAATAAATTGAGTTTAGAAAATTCAGTCATCTTGATAAAAAGACTATTATCAACTATATCACATTTGAAAACAACTAAATATACTTCCAGGTGGTTCTTCTGGAAGGATATACAATTATTGTGTAAGAAATATGGCTTTATGCCTAAAATAAATAGTGCTAATATTGTGCTCTTACTGGTTCATTCTACTCTTGGAAATATAGTTGTATACATAATTTCAACAAACTTTGTTGAAACTTTTTTGTTTATGATCTAATTAAATCAGGTTTGTGGAGAAAGACGCATTTAAAGATAAATTCCACTTCATTAAATATAACAAGAGTTACTATTACAGAATAAGATTCACTCTTCATATGTGGAACCATATATGCCTAAGATGTCAGTATACTGGTCCAGAATCTGCTTTATGATTTAGATTCTAGTGTAGTCCACATGAACTCCCATTAATAGACCTATGGGAAAATCATGAAGAAAAAGCACCAAATTTTCTATATAAATCCTCTAAATACAAAAGGCAATTAGGCAATAAAATACAATCTTATTATATTTTATCATATTATGTGAATATGGAAGTAAGCAAAAATATAGCTTTTGATTCTTTTTAAAGAATTTTCCTGACCAAAGTTAATTCTCTTGCTTTAGTTGGTATATATCATTTATAGTAGAACCAAATCAGAAATTTCACATGTTAAATAATGCTGCTCAGTGCACTTACACACTTACAGAAAGAGGAAGAGAGAGAGAGAGTGGGGAGAGAGAGAGAGAGAGAGAGACGGAGGGAGAGAGAAAGGGAGAGAGAAGGAAGGAAGGAAGAGAAGGACAAAAAGAAAACAAAGCAAATAAAGTATGCAAAGTAGAAAATAAAATATTCTATGTTCAAAATCTATGTGGAATACCTACCATGGAAACTGAATCACAGTGTGATTTTGCTTGGAAAGGAATGATTATCAGTGTGTATACAGATATTACTGATAATTGTGCCTGCAAATTTATTGTATTAATTAGCCTTTGAATGATTTTAAACATGTATATGAAATTTAAAAAACCATCAAATAAGTAATAAATTCAATTAATAATTTTCTCACAAAATCACGAGGAAACTCTTCTTATGAGCACTAGAGAAAGAAAATTGTCCCACACCTTCTTTGTAAAAAACATTTTTGCACTGTGTAATGCAGACCTTTGTGGGTCAATTCAGACCCACAATTCAAATATTCCAATGATATTCTGATAGACTTAATGAGATTAAAAACTCCTTCTTGGAAGTTAGGATTGCCTACTCAACTGAGGGACTAATTTACTAGTTTTGGGGCCAATAAGTCTATATTGCACTTCATCCTCTGCCCCCCATAACTTTCAAGACCTTTCTCCCTGCCGCCCCTGCCCCCCCCGCACAAGATTCCAGTGTGGTTCTGATACATGATTGTAATCTTTTAATTTATTTTCTGTGAAATTTATTTATAATTAAAATCATCCAAATGAACAGAAAACTATATATTCATTAGTGAAAACAATGCTATACATTAAGATTTTCATAATCCAAGGACACCATAGATGTTTTAGTTAAAATCTATGCAGCTTATAGTGTATACAATGCCATATTTAACCTTATATGTTTTATTCACTCATTTATTCTTAAAAAAAACCCCAGAACATAAAAGTGTTACTCTTCTCATTTTATAAGTGAGAAAGCTGAAGTATAATAAAATTGGGAAATATGATGATGTTCTCACAATGACAAAACACCAGATATGTTATATGTTATATATTTGATTCATTTCAAATAAGCACTAAAATAATCTTTCTAGTGAGAATAATCCTAGCCATCAGGCTGCATGATTTCAGAAATGACAGTTTATCTGAACATCAGGGATAAATTGTATGAATTTCTTATTTATGAAATTTTTAGTTTATTTGTTTAGGCAATCCTTGTAAGTATTATTGCCCTATGACATGGAGTCTTTCTTCAGCCAATAAAATAAAATATTTAGTTCCTAACCTTGAATTTGTAGTTCCTAGAGATGAAGCACAAGACAAAAAGTAAAATATCTCTACCTTCATATACTTCATAAACTTCTGTAGTAGAGGGAGAAAAAACAAACATGAATGAACTGTTTATCAGATTTGATTAGGTTTATCAGCCTTCGTGCAACTGACATCTTCCAGCAGTAATTGTTTTTGTTGTACCTCATTTATTGTATAATATTTAATATCATCCCTCCGTGGCTTCTTGCCACTAGATACCAAGACCCTGATTTAGCATTTATGATAATCAAAAGTGTTTCCACTCACTTCTAAATGTTTCTGAGGTTGATGTAGGAAGACAAAATTGACTGTAGTTGAGAATGACAGGGTTAATGATACTACCATGAAGAAAAATTGAAAACAATGTCTTCTGTGTTGGGTGGGACAATTGAGGTCTTCAATAATACATCCCTAACTCTCATTAATTGCCATATTATGGAGAATGTAGGAACCCAGACTTGTCTTTTTAGGCAATGCCCCTTGACTTCAGGTCTCTATCCAGCTGTCTATTTGTGTCAAATCTCAGCTAGCACCACCCATCACCTCTTGCTTAGATGAGAGAGGTATTTCCAGGGCAATTTAGAGGTTCAGGTTATGATAAAATTCACTCTAGGAAAATGCCTTGATTGATCAAAGTTTACATTTCCACAGGAATCTGATCAAGATCATTGGCCAGGCCTAAGGCTGTATGAGCCTCAGCAAGTGAGATTAAAGATCATACTGCCCTGTCGCTTTGATAACGGGGTGGGGAGGAGGGCCATGTGGCATCTCGACAAGTTGGAGTCCAAGAGAGATGGAGAAAGGGTCCCCGGGTTAGACAATATGGAGTCCCTCTGGACGGTAGCAATTCGCGGAGCCAGTCTCCCCAGGCCCTGGGGTGTAGGTAAAAATTTGCTTCGCCCCAGCAAGATGCAGAGATACCCAGGACAAAAGGGTATACAGCCAGGGCGAGGAGAAGCAAAGAACACCACATTATTCTAGAAACTATAGAAGCTTAAATACACTCTTGGACCAATCAGATCCAAAGATCACAAACAAAGGGGTGCTCTTTGGCAAGAGCACAGTCTATTAGCATAGAATGGAGAAGGATGGAAGGGAGAGGTTGGAAGGTATGGAGATGCTCCTACACTGCCCCACGAATACAAATGACTGTTGATGTCTGATTAAGGATCAATATCATTCAGAAATGATACCGTGTTATTTTAAGAAGTCCACATGGATTTTCTCACTAAAATTACCAATAACATTATGCTGTTACTCATTATGCTATTCTTTCTCTCATCTTAGTTTCCCATGGGTGTTATAAAAAAATCACTATGAAATTGTTGGAGTATACCAAGATAATTCTATTCTTTCACAGGTCTTAGGCCAGAAACACAAAATCAAGGTTTCAGTGGGACGAGGCTCTCTCTCTGAAGGTTTTAGGTGAGAATTCATTCCCTGCTTCTTCCAGCTTTTGATGACTCCAGGTGTTTCCAGCTGTTCTTTGGCTTGTGGCCACATCTCTTCAATATTTGCCTGTCTTTGCATCACCTCTTTGCATCTTTCTTTCAAGGACACTTATGTAACATTTAGAGAACACTTAAGTAATCCCAGATACTTTCTTATCTAAGAGCTTTGGTTTAATCACATCTATTAAGTAATTAGGAAACATTTGCACTTTTTAAAAATGAGGTAGCATTATAAATTTTACTTGACATTTTTTGGATGGTTATTATTCAACCTGCAACATTCTTTAATTTATAACTTGTACCATATTCATTATAGCTCTTAGAATATAATTAACAGAACAACTACCTTGGGAAAGAGACTTGCCAGCTTTACCAGATTCTATTAACAGTCAATCCCAAGAATCAAACACATTTCAGAAAAAATATGTAGGCTAATGTATTTCATGAAATTAAAGAAGAATAATCCTTAAAAAAATATTGG
Source organism: Xerus rutilus (assembly GCA_028644305.1). Classification (NCBI taxonomy): domain Eukaryota; kingdom Metazoa; phylum Chordata; class Mammalia; order Rodentia; family Sciuridae; genus Xerus; species Xerus rutilus. The sequence goes on along the minus strand of CM053401.1, from coordinate 52,681,963 downwards.
AGAAATAAATTGAAAATAATTCCATAAGTTAATAAAGCATCATTCAGTGTAGCTTATCATGACTTTGACATTTTTATATTAACCAATGTAATTCAGCACATAAAACACATGACCATATCAAAAAATGCAGAAACACTTAAGGAAAAAATTTACCACCTATATTTAGTTTAAACAATCAGCAAATTCATAGCAAATTCATCATATTGTTTACTAGATGTCTAATGATCATTTACTCTCTGAAAAGATGATCAATACCATTTATTATCATGGAAATAAAATTAAATCAATATAATACTTTGGGAACTGTTTATTGATTTCTTATGAATCATTATACACCTTCTCTATGACCTAGCAATCAACCTTACTTCTATATACCTGTGAATTTATTCAGGATAAATTTTCAAAATTATTAAAATAAAGATGGGCACAACAGTAGAAGCTTTATTGTCATCACTAGAAATGATATATATGTAGATTTCACATATATATATATATCAACAATTGATTGCATCAAATTGTGATAAATTTGAATAATGAAAAACTAATCAGCAATAAAAAAGAATGATCTACTACTACACTCAGCACCATGGATAAAACTTAAAAACATTTACTTGTATAATCGAAACAAGGTACAGAAAAGTGTATATATTGCTATGTGTAGATCTATATCTTGGTGATAATTTGTTATACTTATATAATTATTATTATAACTAATTGAATAGTGCATTTGAGATATCTAAACATTTTAGTATAAGTGATTTTTCTTAAAAATCCAAACAATAATGCTTGTGAAAAAAATAGGCTTTACCTTTTTATTTTCTGAAGTAACATGCTATGAGGAAATTAAAAGTGTTAGAAAAGAGATTTCTTATGTTTGATTCTTGGTACAGCTCCTTTCACTGTGGAAAACTGGGAAGGTTACTTAACCTCCTTAAGACCTGTTTTCCTGTATTGCAAAGTGCAAGTATTTATAAAACCAGTGATAGATATTAATGAGAATTAAATGCAATCATATGTTAAAAGCATTTGGTAGACTACATATATAGTTAATATTTTAATTCTGAGTAGTCACACGTACTCATTTCTGTGCCTTCAAAATTGGCACTGCTCTGAAATATTCCTATTTGTGTTTTTCTATCAAAACTCTGACTTCACTGACCTAAGGAGAAAAGGGAGTTGAACTAACAACTGACTTCAGTTTTTACTGCCTTATTTTGAGAAGAAATTGGTGCCCGTGAAATATGGGGACAACAAACAGGGAGATAAAAATAATGGCTGAGCAAATCAGCCAAAACTATGTCACATTTGCTAAGATCCTCTCTTTTTTTTCTGTTAACTGTGATCATATACAGACAGAAGTTATGTAAAAAAGTTAATTTGTCTTGCAATCTGTAGACAGCTAAAGTGAGTATAATTTCATATGCTGAGACATTGATTCCTTTATCCTTTCATCAGTCTATTTCCTTTTATATATTTGCTCACTGTCCCCACCATTATTATTACCAAAAAAATTCTATCTGGACTATGCTGCTTATCCACACACTTTACTATTTTCGCTAAGTCATAACTGGACTCCTATTACTCCAAATATTTCCCTCTATCTATTGTAGATAATTTTAACATTTTCAAAATTTTTATTTGAAATTGTAATATAATATCTCAGTGTATTTTTTACTTATTTCAAGTGTAATTTCTTTCCACTTTAAAATAATAATTACCTTGAGAATGGAGATACCAAAAAATCATCAAGCTCTCTAGAAATAAGTGCAAAGATACAAAATAAGAATATGAAATGGACCTGAAAGAATATGTAGTCAAGTTACTTGATTTTCTCGAAAAAGGTGAAGTCTGGGAACACTTAACAGGACATGTGTCATGGTTCTCAGAGACATTACTTCATTGGCTCCAATAAAGAAAATTTGGCATCATGGTTGCAAGTCTTAATTTGCCATGTTTTTATCTTGTTGCCTTGAGCAAAGTTTTCAAATTATTTCCTGATCTGTTAAATTTCTTCCTCTTTCTCTGACAAAATTTATTGCAATCTTATACAGGAATGTTTTGAAAACACATGTCTTGAAGGACAATTTGCTAATTTAATATTTGGCATTCTAATTTTTATTAAATAAAGACTACATATTTTACATGAATGAGACATGATATATTTATAATATTTTATTTATAGTCATTTATCAGTCTATTTATCCTAGTATTTTTCTATAATAAACACTACCATGTGGGACAAAAGTGAGTCAATTGTCATGATATCTAATTAAAATATGTAACCAATCTTGATTTGTATGCTTTTGTGTGTGTGTGTGTATTTATTTTTAAAGTAAATAAAGGTCTAGGAATTATTTCAAAAATTAAATTTTAGGTTTATAATCTATTTCCTCATCAATAATAAGTAAATTTGTAATTCAATAAATAATAAGGAAACTTATAATTCAATAAATTACAAACCAATTCTACCAGTGAAGAAGAAACATAAATAGATAACACATTAGGTGTCAGCATTATTACATTGGAAGTAGGGAATATTAGGTAAAAACATGCATTTGCAACAGAGTTGAGTTTTTACATTGCTAATTGCTTGATATTCTGTCTTTATGATAAAACTTTTGCTTCTCATTCACACAAAATAATTTTGGAAGATTAATTAGGTCTTCATTAATAAATAATTAAGCATTTTATCTCTATATTGCCTGAAAGCAGTATTAAATAACACCTTGCCAATGTTGTTAATTTGGTGTCCAGCAAACAGACTTGCCTGTGGAAATTTTGTAAATCAAGCTTATGATGTATTTGCCATTCCAATTCCCTTAGTTATTGATAATGCAAATCAAGCCACATCAGTGACTGATAACCTGTCAGAAGACATTGCTTTGTAAAACCTTAATCACATTAATATAAACTGTTCAGAGTTGTTATATGGAACATTTCTCTTTATAATTAAGAAGACAAACAGCAAAGAATATGCTGTTTCATCAAGTTTTGCTCATGAAGCATTCCCAAAATGAGCTTTTAAAAAGAGAACACCATGAATTCTTCCAGGAAAGAATGAAATAGAAAACAGCCTGGCCTTTTTCTATAGCAAAGTTGAAAATAATCATCACATAAAAAATAAATCTTACATTTAATTATACATACTATAAAGTTCATAAACCAAACTCTACTTAGAGTTATATAAATGCATATGATTTTATCAAGTCAATATGTGAATTCAACATATAAGTCTACAGTATAGAATTCTGGAAGGCCAGTTTCTCTTGTGGAACTTGATGTTCAAAGATGACATCAACTCACTGAAATCATGTTTTATTCTTCATTGAACTATTAGCCTATAGATTAGACTTTCACACATATAAAACATTTGGTAAAAATGTGTTTAATAGAATTTTTTTAGAAAATAATTAGATATTACGAGTGATTTATTTCAGTTTTTAACATTTATTTCAGCCTAATCATTTCTGAAAAACTGTGTCCTGGAAAGGTCACTATTTAGAGAAAAGGAACATGAAGGAATACCCAAACAAGCAAGATTATGCCTCAGGAAAAGCAGAATATGACAGAGAGGAGACAAAAAATACTATTGTTATAACCCATGAGAGATATTTGACCTCAGAATAGACAATGTGAGCAAGTAGTTACTGCCATTGGTTGGCTGAAGACACTTGAGTGCCAAAACTTTGGAAACTTTTGATGTAGAAAATTAGTTTCCCACTCAGCATTGTCCCCTAATAATCCATGAGTATATTGTATAAGACACATTTTCAACAAAAGAGGTTTTTAGTTTACTTAACTGCTAAAAAAAAAAAAGAAAAAAAATATAGAAATTGTCTTCACACCTCGCTAGTCAATTTTTTTTTGTAGGAACCTATATAATCTTCCTGAAATTTTTTGTTTTTGTGAGGTTATAGTACATAATAACACTTCATGACCAAAAATAGACTATTTTTAAGCAGCTTCTGGCTAATTTATTCTCTGTTACATTATGTTACTCTATTACTATATATTCTGCAATTTTCTGTATTACTACTCAAGAATCATTTCACACTTGCGTCTTCGTAGCATTTTTCACAGAAAGAAATCGAGAAATAAACTATAAACATTAATATTTTAGTCTTTTTTGGGAAGTTTTACTTTATCATGAGGAGTTCAGTATGTAAGGTGCTTGATTTTGTGAAATAATTTTAATGACATACATATAGGACACCATTAAAAATGAGGAATATGTTTGTGACAAAGAATTTGATTGCTTAAGTGAGCTTTATGTAATTGAAAGTATTCAACATTCATACATTAAAAGAATTTGCATTTAACAATGGGGCTACAAAGTTGAATTTTAGACACTAACCTTAGAGGCAGGAACTATGTTTTGCAGAAGGCAAATTTCAGTAGACAAAGCTTAATCCTTTTACTACTAATATCATGAATAGCTATGTCGCACATACTTAGTTTCTTACATAATTATGGGTGTCTTAGAGGAAATGAACATCCTAGGAAGAAGTAAATCAGTCTCAGAAGGATTATAATGTAAAGTGGCATAATGATGGACACACAATGCAAACTACCCACAGCTGCTGCGTTTACAATGTGAAAGTCAGTGCAAGACAGAAAGAAAAGACTGACAAATTGATTGGTTCTGCCATTTCCTTAGTATTATGTGCCCTGTCACTTTTCAAGTTTCTTAGATAAGATTCAATTGCCACTTACTCTTTAATCACCTTTCAGATTTCTTTTGTTACAGGATTTGTTACTATGAATCCAAGAGACCTTGTTTTGGCACTTTGACAGAAAGGATTGGACTGTTTAACCAGAACTAATGAAAAGCTTCCATTTCCTTCATAAAAAACATAATATATGTTTATGCTCTTTCCTTAATAGTACATGTAACTGACAGCAAGAAACGCCCTTGGAACAGTAATAATATAATCTCCTTGCTAACTCCAAAGCATAACAATAAAAATGAAAAGAAATGCAATCAGAATTTGCATTTCTGAGAGTATTCTGAGAAAGTACTTATGAAGGCTATGCCATTCCTATACTATATGAAGGAAATGATTTATTAATTTTTAAGTTTTAATCAAAATTGAGTAAATGATTCAGATTTTCCATCAGAGTATGGCTATAACATGGAACACACTATGATTGTATTGTTACTTACAAATAAAAATGATTATATTCTCTAACAATTAATGGTACATTTCAGAGAATGAGGGGATTGGTACATATTTTCATTGTTTTTTATTCCTGGATAAGTGATTTATTATTGTCATGTATATGGTTTAACATTAATAGAAATATTTAATAGTAAAACAACTAGCCAGAAAAAATTTCAGTCTTTTGCCCTTTTATATAGGTTTTTTATATGTAAGTATATGTAATATACTTCTGGTGCCACCACAGCTAGACTAATATCTTCTAATGCATTGCTCTAATTCACAACTTTTATTGACACATTGAAGTATATTTAAATAAGCTGTTCTGAAAATTTCAGTAATGTTTTCCCTGGTATAGAAATATATCCTTAAAGATAACTATCAAATTTTAAGATCAAAATAATTTTATAAATGGTTCTTTGCAAGATGAGAATTTTAGTCCATTTTATTAAATGTAGTACCATCCCTCCACATTTTCTGATTTCTGTCAGGATGCTATGTTTAGAGACAGAATATTATTATTTAATTTATATATTTTTCTATAATTTGAACCTTGGCTTTTTCTAGGTTTGATAATTCCAATAAATTATTTTATGTCACATTTATCTGTCCCACTCTCTAGTTCTGACTTATGCTTATGTTTTTTTTGTTTTGTTTTGTTTTGTTTTTTGTGGTGCTGGGGATTAAACCTAGGGTTTTGTGCATGTCAGGCAAGCAATCTACCAACTGAGCTATATCCCCAACCCCTATGATTCTATGATTCTGAGTCAGGCAGTTAGGTGATTGTTTTGATTTTGTTTTTTAAGAGAGAGATTATATACAATAGCTTGTTTTTGTTTTTATTTATGTAAATACCAAAATTCTTTGGCTTTATACTTTGAGTGAGGAAGCATTGGGGACGTGCTGCAATGCCTGATGTTTTGTTATAATCCCTGCATCCGTTTATTCATACCCTTAGGGAACAGCTTTGCACTCTCTGTGCCTCAACCTCCTCATTTTTTGAAGAAAGATAGAACAAGTTCTTACCTAAAGGAGTATACTATATATAGGCACATAGTAAAGCTCTTATGAATTATTAGTTAGCTTTGATAACCTCAGGACTTGATCACATGTTGACTTCTGGCTTTTATTGCTAAAAATAGAAATCTAAGGCAAATCAGGATTTAATTACATAACTGGTACAATTTTTGCCTGGCTTGATCTGTATCAGTTTACCTTAAAATTTTAAAATGCTTTAGGTTTGGCATTATTCATTATACTTTGAATATGTTGAAATCTTTTAAATTACTGTTTCAAGTTACTTTGTGACTAAGAATAGTTTAAACCAGCATTCTGTTCTGTAATACATCAAGAGGTAGATCACACTTATTCTCCTCTGTTTGTGCTTGGTTATGAAGCATCTCTAGAGTCAAACAAAGAAGACATGTATATGTGGAAGATTCCAGCAATTCCTGATGATTAAGGTAATTCTGATGTCTTCAGATAACAGCATTCCCAGCTCAAATTCCTGATCCTCTAACATAGAAGAGGATAAAAGTCTTGATTCTGTGATGATGTATTGCTCCTCAAGTGACATTGGATTCTATCTTCATGAACAAAGATGAAATTAACAATTCCCGGTCCAACTAGAGTTTCACATTCTATCCACCTGTTTGCAAGAATATATAGTCTTTGATACCATGTGCAAAATTGAAAGTTGATTCTTCTGAAAACACTACACACCAGAAAATTGGCTCAGTTTTCTCATTGGTAAAACACTAAAAGTTTATGAACCAAGTGCTCAGAGAATGGAGAAGAGATCCAGGTATTTTGTGTTTAATCTGAGAGCAATCTCTTGATTTTTGCAGAAATCAAGAGCCATTATCTTTTCAATCTAGACCATAAATTAAACGTAAAGAGTCCTAAATTCTTAAAATCAGTCCAAAATCAGTCCTAGATTTTAGCAACAATGGCTGATTTACTCCTTTTTAAGTTATTCAGATAGACATTTGCAAGTGACCTTTCATTTAACAATCATCAATTCAATAAAGCCACATTCAAATAAACAATGATTTATTAAATCTTTCTCACTTAGAAGCCTACATATATTGGGTTGAAATCTATCAGCTGCATTCTCCCCAAATCATACTCTAATGAAAAGTGGTCTAGCAATTGTTAATAAATTTGAGAACAACATAAAACACCAGTAACAGGCCCATACAATTTCGTAATCCTAATGAGAATTAATTCAGCATGTATTTTGCCATTACTGTGCATTGTGTTTTTACAGAGATAATCTCATTTTCTGCTCATCTTAGCAATGAAGGATAGATTTGCTGTTTTGCAGGTTAAATAGCAACAGCCAAAACAATAACAATGATTGTAGAAACATAAAGTAGATTTTATGAGAATATAGGATTAGTAAATAACCTAGCAGTTTTGATTACATTCTACAAACATTCTTTTAAAAGCTCTGTTTTATGGCAGTGTGGCTGTTCTAGGTTTAAGAAATATTTTAGCTGAAGAATTACTCAGGGCATCTAGAAGATTAATTTATATTGTTCAGTCCACTGTGTTCTGCAAGCTCATCCCTCTCTCAATACCGGGTGCTATTTCAGAAATGATCAAATTAAATTCATCAAGCTGCTTATTTCCACATTTATGTTTATATATCTAAAATAAATTACTTGTACAGCATTTCTTAAATTTTCAGTTTATGGTATTAGTTGTTGACTCACTTTCTTGAGATATGACCTTTTAGTCAACTTTCACTTCATCTACCACCCTACACACATAAACTTCTTTTTTTTTTCTGGTTAACATGTTTATTGTAGTATTTCCTTTTAAAACTCATCCAAGACAAAAAAGAAAACAGAGACAATGGCTTCTGAAGGAATGCACAATTTATTTTAGTTTACAGCACAGAGACCTTCTCATAATGGGGAGTGCGCTCTTGGTTTCAGCAATAGGTGAAGGCAAAAGATCTTTGAAGTTCTGAGGAGAGATGTGAGTGTCCACATTAGTACGGTTGGATAGGATGTGCTATCACTGAAGCGCCTCAAGGTCAGAATGGTCTTCCAGTCTCCATGGCGTCCACCTGCTACTGGTGTTAGATCCAGATCTTGAGGAAGCTGTCCCAGGACCTTGTCGCCATCATGTCAGCCCTGATAGCTGACGCAGTTGTTGTGCCCAGCCAAGACACCTATACTGTATGCTTTGAGCGTGTCCCAGATGTTACAGTTGAAGTCGTCCTAGTGGCGAGCAGCAGGTGCCTGCTCTTGGAGAAGGACCCAGAGGTGATCCTGCATATGACATTGTCATGGGAGTAGGTCATGAGCTCCTGGTCTGCACAGAAGTCAAATAGCCTGCAGGTCGCATCATACAAGCTGGTGACAAACATGTTGCTATTTGGAAAGAAGCATATGGCATTGATGTCCGACTTGTGGCCTGTGAAGGTCTGTCTGCACATCCTCTCCCAGATCCAGATCTTGGCTAGAGCACCACAAGCACCAGAGACAAACAGTCTGTTATCAGGAGCAAGAGATAGGCTCATGACATCGCCAGTGTGTCCAGTAAATGTAGTTGTCTGCTGGCCTGTCTCAGTGTCACACAGAGCACGCGTGGTGTCTCCAGAGCTGATGACTATCTGACTATCATCCAAGAATCGGCAGAGGGACAAGTAACCTGTCTGTCCTGCCAGCTCATGACTTACACACACATTCCCTTTACGAGTTTTCAGGTTGTAAATGGAGCAAATGTTTTCCAGGCCACCACAGGTCACATAGTTCCCAGAAGAGGCTTAAGCACAGGTCATGACCCAGGGAGAGCTCAGAGGGATGGCATGGATCTTGTTTGCGGTGTAGCTATTCTAGATTAGGAGCTTTCTGTCCTGCAAAGTGTTGACAAGAAGCCTGGAATCTGTGCTCCAGTGCATCACGTAGATCTTGACCAGGTGTCCCCTCAGTGTTCTCCTGGTGCTCATCTGGATTTTTCCCACTGGATGATGTTGTTTGTGATCTGGGAGAGAGTTGCATGTGCATCTGCTTTTAGAACGTCTCTAATTTGGTTTTTAAGTTGTTCTGTCTCCTGCCGCAACTGGTCAAGTTCACTCATCTTCAGGCCTTAGGGCTCTCAATGCCACCTCAATGAATCCGCAATCTTAATTCAGAAGTGCTTCTGGTCTGGTCTCTGGCACACGTAAATTTGTCTTGCCCTCCCGGGCCTGACGCACCCACACCGCCAGGTCGTCACTGTAAACTAATGTTCAGTATTGTTTTTGTCAGCTTTTTCATCAGGTGACCAAAAGATCTGGCAAGAAAAATTTTAGACAAGGAAAAGTTTATTTGGGGTTCATAGTTTCAGAGGTCTCAGCCCATAAACAGCTGAGCCCATGGCTCTGTGCCCAAGGTGAGGCAGAACATCATGGAGAAGGGATTGGTGGAAGAAAGCAGCTCAGGGCATGGCAATGAAGAAGCAGAGGGAGCTCTTCTCATCTGGGACAAAAATATAAAACACAAAAGCACTTCCTCTAGCCACATCCTGCCTACAGTTAGGACCCAGTTAATCCCAATAAGAGGATTAATGCTCCTGATATTATGAGGTTAAAGCTCTCATAACCCGCCAGGCACAGAGATGCTCACCTGTAATCCCAGCAACTAAGGAGGCTGAGGCAGGAGGATCACAAGTTGAAAGCCTTTGTTGGCAATTTAACAAAAATTTAAGGAAGTCCTGATAAACTTAGCGAGACTCTGTCTCAAAACAAACAAACAAACAAACAAACAAACAAAAAGGCTGAGGATGTGAGTTAGTATTTAAGCCCACCTGTGTTCAAAAAAAGAAAAGAAAAAGAGGAAAAAAAAAAAAAGCTCTCATAACCCAATCAGTTTACCTTTAACTTTCTTGCATTCTTGCTTAGTCTCACATATGAACTTTTGGGGGACACCTCACACATCATATCTAAATCATAGAAAGTATTTTCATGGTGAAAAAAACTATAGAAATACAATTCTAGTCTAATTGTTAAATTATACTATGATATTTTTGATCCTTTGGAACTTCTAATTTTTCCTTTGATTAATAAATTACGTGTTGTTTTGTTATTGTCAGTTTTTCTGTCTCTATTATTCTTCCTGAGGTTGTGTCCTCCATGGCCTTGAATCTGTTCAGCTTGGATACATTGATTCAAAGTTTTGCTACCAAGCCATCATTTAGAAACTCTTTTTAGCTATCATCCTGAAGATTTCCTTCTTTTCTCTTGTGAGTTGAACTGATTGTTCCTTGGATCCTAAGCCTTCCCTATTGTTTTATTCTCTCCTCTTAGGGGATCATCAACTCTGTTAGTTTCTTAAAAAGTGGGTACAAAAACCAGAAACTTGGAAAAACTTTAATATTCTTCTATGTTGGCTTACTAATTAGATTGAGTATAAAAAATACACTCAAAGAGGTAGAAGTGCATGAAAATTCCATCTTTTTTTTCCTCCTCTTTGGTGGTGTTTCCTACACTCAATCTGTAGAATTGTTTTGTTATCATTAGTTTCTAGATATCTCATTAAAAGACCTTACTCATGCTATAGTCCCTCATTTGTAAGTAGTTGGAGTTTTATTTGTAGGATGTGCTGTATCTTTTCAGTGATTGCATTATTTTGTGATGACTTAGTATTTTAATATTCATCTGTTAATACTCACTATATTAGATACCTCATAGTGTCTTTCCTTTAGAAATTCAAATCATTTGAGTTTCAGAATTTTCTTTATATATTAAATAACTTTGTCTCCTATATTTTCACTTCTAAAAACCTTCTCATTTAGAAACTGCTCCTATTGAAATAGTCCCATAGTTGTCTTTTGCCTCTCTCAATTCATTTCTTTGTATGTTAGTTTAATTTCTGATACTTTCTTAAATTTACCTAAGAAATGCTCACTGAATTATTTTATAGTCTTTTTTTAATATATAAGAATTCTTTTTATTGTCTTTTTTCAGAACACTTATTTTTTTGCATGAATGTAATATTTTCTCTTTTTTATTGGGAATTTCAGAATTATCTTCCTCTTGCACAATTTCTTATTCCTCCAAGTTGCTTTTAACTGTTTGTTTTGATCTCAGTATTTATGCATTGACACATTCTTCAGATGTCTGGCTGTGCTTGGCTGTCCACACAGAAATGAGGGCAACATTAGACACAGATGGGAGTTTCTGACAGCGTATGGCTGTCACCTATGGCCATCAGGATAGGATGATATAGACAGTATCTCACTGGAGAATTCTCTATTACTACCTACAGGTTACTTCCCGTGAGTGCTCAGATTTCATAAAAAAAAGAATCTTTTAATCTGCTTCTTAAAGAGGATAAAACATTGCTGCCAATGTTCTGGAAACAAAGTTGTGAATGGGGCTCATGGTCTCAAAACCTATTTCATATAATCCCAGTTTTCACCATTTTCCCTCAACTGAGTCTCAGTTGTGTACATATCATATAGCCTTTGCTTTACCCTTTTCAGAGGGTAATTCACTAGTCATCTTCTGGCTGGTAAGTGGGTAATTGTTCCATCGAAGTTTTCAGCCTGGATTTCCTTCCCAACTAAACTACTAGAGGTAGCATTGTCAAGTACCCTGAATATTTTGATGTTTTCTGTTTTAAGTTATACTACTTTTCATTTTCCTCTATGGAAGACTTGGGGTTGCCAGAGGAGCTAGATATAAGAATCTCAGTTAAATATGGACATAATTATTCTGAATTATTCCTTATTTATCTGAGATTCAAGTTTAGCTGGCAGTCCTGTATTTGCATTTGACAAATATCACAATTCAATTTAAAATTAACCCCCAGGTCTGCTCAATAAGCTACCACCTACCCTTTAGCTTACAATTTTCAAAATGTGTAGCCATTATCCTTTCTCTTATTCACTTTGTATTTTGTATTTATGCTTTAAAAACCTTGTTACTGTCATTTTAATATGAATTGAGAACAAAGCCAGGTTCTTTTGTTCAGCCTACTATCTAACCAAATGCAGTTCTTTTAAATACCAATCCTAAAATTCCTTCTTAATTACTAAAAGAGAAGCTGAATCTGCCTGATTTCACCAAGCTTATCAATACATTAGCCATTTGATAAATACATGAAGTTGCTTTCATCAGTAAGATTACAAGGTCTCCAAGTCCAACAGAAACATTTTATAAGCTATGAATGAATTTGGACAGGGAATCTGAGACATTCAATATGTACTGCTGTCATTTAAATGAATAGTTCCATAAAACAGGAAAATATTTTAAAAAATAAAGTTTCTTGGGAATTATCGTTAATTTGTCAATCTGCTTGATATTAACAGAATGATGTGTGAGTTAGGCATAATAGATTGTCCTTGAATGCATTACAGAAAATTCATGCTAAATTTAGTTTGTAATCCAGCCCATAAAGTGACATAAAGGAGAGAGGATCAAAATTTTTCTGGAACTTAAATAGAACTGGCTGAGATATTAAAGGTCAGTTTTCCTCTGTCTTCTGAGGGCTGTTTATTTAACACTGTCTCCTTCACAGGTTCTGATTTTTGGCTGATCTAACAAAATATCTACCCTTTTAAATAAAATCTTAAACTAGCATAATATGCAACATACTAGTTGGATTTCCTTCTGAGTTTGAATAGCTATACTTAAGTTTTAAACAACCCAACTTCACATGTAAAAGAACACTTTCATTTTTTATACCACTAACAGTCTACTTACCTTTTGAAATAGGATTATAAATCAGGCATAGTTTATTTATTTACAAATGATATATTACACAAAATGTTTTATTTTGTGTCCAGGGAAAGTTTTAGTGAATTATGATAATCAGGGAAAGTTAAATATACATCAACAGTCCATAATTTTTTTAAATTGTTGTCAAAACCATTTTTATTACCCTAAAATCATCTTGGATGCTATGGAAAGTTACCATTTATTTTAGGGAACTCTCTGGAATACTGTTTATGTTTTAATGTCCATTAATTTCAATGGAAAATGATGATAAATGGCTTCAATTATGTGAACTTTTCATATGTCATCAGTGTAGTGTGTGTGTGTGTGAGTGTGTATGTACAGGTGTGTATGCATGTGTCTGAGCATGTGTGTTTAAAACAGAGATCCTTGATGGTTCATTATCATTTTTGACAATTAACATTACTGCACTCTGCCAATTGGGTCTGTGTTACCATCTGTCACTGAGGGAATGTGTCAGTCAATTAGCACTTCTAAACATTATCTGTCGACCCACTAAAGTTACCACGGAAATAATGAAAGCTACTGTCAGGAAGAAATTGAAGAAGGTATCAAGTTCTTTGGAAGTACATGTATTTCACAGCATCTGGGTGTCAAGTAGTGATGAATGCCCTTTTAAACTAGGTGAGAGAGTAAAATTTGTCTGTTTAAAGAAACTTCTATAAAGTAGGTTTTGTACTCAGCAATGGCAATCTATCTATTCAAAGTTTTTCATATTTGTTAATTTATTCACATATAATTTTAAAGTATATTTGGGAAAATATCATCATCATAAAAAACTAGATTTAGGAAATAGCTCATACCTATACTTAGAAAATCTCTGATATTCTATTTACCTAAAATAATCTAATCAATAACATGTTGAGGTTAAATTAAATATTGTGAGTGAATAACTTTCTAAAAACTTTTGTTTGTGCCATGATCAGATTTTTTTTAAAAAATCATTTTATAAAATGTTTTCCTATGAACTATGCTGTCTCTAACAATAATGTATCATTTTAAATGACAGAGGTTTAAAACCTAAATGTACAGTTGTGAAGACATAAGCATAAGCTCTTTCAATTGTCCTTTGTTCAGTTTGTTCTAACTGCATACTCTATATTTTGTAGAGTTTGAAAGCAAAATATTTTTAGGCAAATATCCCTATAGATAAGATTTGCTGTTTGCTTTTTCAACATTGAATAGAATGAATAGATTTATGTATAACAGTACACTTACTTGTGTACAGATACACACAGAACCCTACACAAATGCACATACATATATAAGTATATGAATGTGTGACTGTGTGTATACAAGCATATATATGAGTATATTCATATGCACACATCCTGTTCATAAATATGTAGTGGAATAGGTGGAAAAAATTTAAAAAGTATAAAATTAGAAGAAATTATTTTAAAGACATAGCAATAGCATACATCTATATGCAGACATTATACTCACACTAGTTAAATGTATAAACTTTTAAAAATAAAACAGTGACTCAGATCCAGCATATATAAGCAGTGCAATAGCAAAATGAGTTTTATTTTATTTTGTTTACATGTCTTAGCTTAAGGTCCCTCATCTATAAAATAAGGATGGGAATATTCTAATGAGCATTCAAGGAAGAAATAAAAATACCTAACTAGAAAATGTTATATGATAATTACTTAGTAAAAATTAGCTAAAATTTGTAAAATTCTTTTACACATCTCAAAAACCTCAAAGGCAATATGTATTATAAAACTGTAAAATAATTTCACAATAGTAGCATTAAGTCACATGAATCATCATGTCCTTAGATTTCATAACAGAAGATTTTCAGATTACAGGTTCTTCAAATATAATGAAATTGAACCCTCAAAATCTTTGATAAAAGGAAATTTAATTATTTTCACTTTGCTATGTTGCCTATGTTACAGAAGTAAATAATAAATCCTTGAAAATTAATCACATTATATTTAATATTTTGTTGTCTAGCTTTAGGGTTACTTAAGTACTTGGCTTTAGTCCTTCAGATGACTATGATGCTATTTTTTATAACTTCTCATGGATAACTAGCTATGTGTGCACTCTGCTCATCAGAACATGACTACAAATGCAGTTTATAAACAAACGAGTTTGTACCTATTTGGGTTCAGGTGATGTTGTAAGCCTTTTCTTGGTGCCTGACAACTTGTTATTTTCCAGTGAGAACTTTCTGAGGTCAATCAGGAAAAATTCTAGGCAGTTACACTTGTATATTTCATTGAGAGTGCGGCCCTTCAAAAGAGTTCCAAGTAAATTTGATATTCCATAGGGTTTACATTTTGGAATTCTTCAATCCTGTCCTCTATAGGATCCCATTATCTGTGTACTTTATGTTTATTATCAGGGAAATATTTATATTTTTAAGTGAAAAGTTATTTGAGGAAATATTTCAGCAAATCATAAAAGTTGTTGCCTCCCAAGTCAGCTTGAGATTTTCCCTACTGTTAAAAAATACAACTCTCAATTCTGAATGTTCCTTTGTGATCTGAACTTTTTTCTAGTAGACAATTACCCTACTTTCTTTATTTTAAAGCCAATTAATAAAATAATTCTAAAATATATCTGACTTGACTATGGACAAAATTGTACCTTACAAGAGTAATAACAGAGTTTCTAAGGTATCAAAATGTATGTATGCCATAAACTTTCTTTCACTGGGGATTAAAGCAGTCAGCTGATAAATTGTTCATTCTCACTGCTACATAGGAGAACAAATGAACTCTTGCAGTCTGGAAGACACAAAGGAAATAATATGGTTTGAAGGGTAAGTGATAATCAAGTATTAATTTCTGAGCCTAATTCCTTAGCATCTGGGGAAGTTTCTTAAAATATAGATCAGTTAAATTTTTGGAAACAGTGTTGTTTTGGCAAATCCAAGATTTGTGGATTTGGAGACTACTAGACATAAAAATCACAGGTTCTCTTGAAGTAGACAGGTGGGAAAAATAAACCATTTTTATTTGCATATTAATGAATGTAAAGAAAATTTTGTTGTCAAAGTGAAATTTTCCCAGTTTCCATTTTGACATATGATACGACATTTTTAATGATTCTTTTATAAAATTCCATTTCATCATAAGAATTACATAATTACTACATATCCCCCTGGTTTTGTTTCTTGCTTGCTCTTAATCTCTCCCCTTCCCCCATAACC
>CM053401.1:52638650-52665403 GCA_028644305.1 Xerus rutilus | reverse complement strand
ATGAAGAATGTAATCTGCTTATAATTTTGTGCAAAGTTAGAAAAATTATGATTGTAACAATTTTTTTTCTATTTGCCTCAACAAATGTTTTCAGTGAATAGTGTGTACAGCTTCTGAAAATTTGTTTTTTTTCTGTTATGTTTGATAACATGTATTAAAATGCAACTTTTGAGGAAAAAAAATAAAGTATAAAAAAAAAGAATAACTCTTTCCATAGAATCTTATAAAGTGAAATTAGAACCCCATGATAACTCTTAAATATAATAAGGCCAATTATTGTAATTTCAAAAGAAACTACAGTTTGAGTTAATATTATTTTCAGCTGAATCACAATTTTTATTATGTATATGAAAGATGAAGACTCACATTCTGGAACATTTAGAAGTTATTGCACTTTTTTATACACACACTTATTTCCTTCTTTTCTCTCACTAGTACAGACCAAATTTTGCTTTGCAAATAAAATGTCTTTTCTGTATTCTTAATAACTATTGAGGCAAGTTATGACATAATTTGACAATATTTTGGCCAATTAGATATTTGCAGAATTGCATGTGTGTATGTGGATATGTATTGTCTATCATCTATCCTCCCATTGTGCAGTTGTGACCTACTGCATTTCTCTTTTTATCTCTTTTTGTTCTTTATTTTTTTCATCCTGAGGTATTTTTGCAATACCTGGAATTAAATAATAACCTTGCAACCATGAAAAATATGTCACAATTTTGAGTTTCTGGAGGAACAGTGATATTTATTAAACATTATTCCCTGCTTTTTTGTGCAAACCACAGTTTTTAAAAACATCTTAAATATCTCACAGATAAGTGCTATCCCATCTGATCCTGTTAGCCTAAAAACAGAATTAGTGGAATTTTTAATAACTATATGTTACACATAATGTACTTTATAGATTTTATGTAATATATATTTGACATCTCTTAGGATTTCTGTAGTTTGAAATATTATTCAAATTTTACCATAGCACCCTCTGGTCATAAGTTACAACATATTATAATAGGTTCAACATTAATTTAGAAGTCAAAAACTCTATTATCTTATCAAATTGTATTCTATAACTCATGAATCATATGTAAAATGGAGAGTGTGTTAAGTTATGTATTGTCACTATGATTAAAATATCTGACAAAACCAACTTAGAGGAGGAGAAATTTATTTTGTGGTATAATTTTATAATTTTGTGGTATCAGTCCATAGTTGGCCCACTCCATTGTTCTGGGTCACAGATGAGGCAGAACATCTTGGCTAAAGGGCACGGCAGAAGATGACTGCTCACCACCTGGTGGCCCGGAAACAGCAGAAGAGTAGGAGAACCCATTAACAATATAAAATTGTATCATTTTCCCCACAAACTTGCCAGCATTTATTATTGTTTGTATTCCTGATTATAACCATTCTTACTAGAGTAAGATGAAACTTTAATATAGTTTTGATTTGCATTTTCCAGATTGCTGGCTTTGAACTTGAAATCCTCCTGCTTCAGCCTTCCAATCTGCTGGGATTACAAGCAAGTGCCACTGCACCCAAAATGTGACCTTTATTTATTGGTTCTTTTTAGTTATACATGACAGTACAACCAACTTTTATATAATTACACAAAAATTGAATATATCTTATTCTAATTAGGACCCCATTCTTGTGGATATACAAGATGATGAGATTCGCTGTAGTATATTCATATATGTACACAGGAAAGTGACAATATTAATTTAGCCTGTCCAATGAAATGGTATTTCTATTTTCTAAGGTCTTCTTCAATTTCTTTCTTCAGCAATCTATAATTTTTATTATAGAACTCTTTTACATCCTTGGTTAGATTAATCCTCTCCTCCCCTTTTTTTAGGTTATCATGAATGGGATGGTTTTTCTGATTTCTTCCTCAGCTGAATCACTGTTGAAATATATGAAAGTTACTGATTTATGGGCTTTGATCTTGTATCCTTTAATCATATTTGCTGAACTCATTTATAAGCTCTAGAAGTCTTCTGAAAGTATTTTTTGCATCTTCTAGGTATACCATCATATCATCAGCAATTACTTTTACTTCCTAATTTCTTTTTTTTATCCCTTTTATTTTCTTCTCTTGCTTAATCACTCTGGCTAATGGTTCAAGGAGTTTATTGAATAACAAAGGTGATATTGAATAACACTGTCTTGTTTCTGATTATAAAGGAAATGCTTTTAGTTTTCCATACTCAATATAATGTTTTCTTTGGGTTTGTCATGAATGGCCTTTACAATGCTGAGGTAAATTCCTTCAATTCCTAGCTTCTCTGGTGTTTTTAACATGAATGAGTGATGGATTTTTATCAAAGAACTTCTCTGCATTTATTGATATGATCATGTGATTCTTGTCCTCAATTTTAAGTGATGAATTACAATTGATTGATTCAAATCTGTTGAAACAACCTTTTATACCTGGAATAAAAACCACTTGCTCATGGTATATTATCATCTTGATGTGTTTTTTAATACAGTTTGGTAATATTTTATTGAGGATTTTTGCAACTATGTTCATCAGGGATATTGTCCTGTACTTTTCTTTCTTTGATGCACTCTTGTCTGGTTTTAGTATTAGGGTTATAATGGCTTCATAGAATGTATCTTGGAGTGTTCCCTTGTTTTCAATTTCATGGAATAATTTGAGAATCATGATAGTTCTTTAACCGTCTGGTAGAATTCAGCTGAGAATCCATCTGATCTTCTCATTTTTTGAAAGGCTTTTAATTACTGTTTCAATTTTAGTACTTGATATTGGTCTCTTGTTTTTCTGTGTCTTCCTGCTTCAATTTTGCAAGGTCATATGTGTCTATAAATTTGTCAATGTCTTCTAGATATTCCAGTTTATTGGATTATCAATCTTCAAAATATTTTCTTACTCTGCGGGTTTTCAGAGGGTTCTGTGGTGATATCTCCTTTTTTCATGTCAAATTTTATTGATTTGAGATTTCTCTTTCTTTGGTTAGTTTATCAATCTTATTTGTCTTTTCAAGGAACTAATTCTTTGCATTGATCCTGTGTACTGTTTTCTTTTTTCTCAATTTCATTCATTTTGGCTCTAATCTTGATTATCTCTTGTCTTCTATAATTTTAAAATTAGTTTGCTCTTCTTTTTCTAAGGTCTTGAGGTAGAGCATAAGCTTATTTATTTGAGATCTCTATTTTAATACAGGCATTCAGTACTATAAATTATTATCTTAGAACTGCTTTCATACAGTCTCTGAGAGTTTGTATGTTGTATCCTGGTTCTCATTTGTTTCTAGGAATTTCTTGATTTCTACTCTCATTTCTTCTTTGATCCATTCTTCATTTAAAATATAATTATTTAATTTACATGTGTTTATGTGGTTTCTATTATTTTTCTTGCTGCCAACTTCCAGTTTTATTTCATTATTATCTGAGAGGATTCATGAGATTATATAATTTTTTTGTATTTGCTAAGATTCACTTTGTGACCTAGAATACATTATATTTTGGAAAAGTTCTGTGAGCTGCTGAGAAGAAGATAAATTCAGTTATTTTGAGGTGAAATATTCTATAGGTCTATTAGATCTATTTGATTTATAGTTTTATTTAAGTTGGAATTATCTTTATTGATTTAATGTTTTGATAACTTGTCTCTTGGTGATAAGGGTGTATTGAAACCATCCAGTATTACTATGTTGGGGTCTATCTGAGATTTAATGTCAAGGAGTATTTTTTTAAATGTAATTACATATGCTGACATTGGGGGAATAAATGTTCAGTATTGTTATGTCTTCTTGTTGGATTTTCCCCTTTACCAGGATGTAGTGGCCTTCTTTACCACTTCTGATTTATTTTTGCTTGAAATCTGCTTTGTCAGATGTGAGGATAGTACTTCTGCTTCTTTTCAGAATCTGTTTGTTTGGAATACTTTCTCCATCCCTTTATCTTCAGCTTGTATGTGTCTCTGACTATGAGTCTCTTGTAAACAACACATAGTCAAACCTTTTTATAAAATTTAAATTTAGAATCATTCTGCTAATCTGTCTCTTACTCAGTGAATTGATACCATTAACATTCAGAGTTGGTATGGATAAGTTTCCGTGGTTTCCTGCCATTTTGAATTTTTGCTACGTTCAATACTGTCTTGATTCTTATTTAGTAGATTACTCTTCTATTGATCTTTCTCTATTTGGGAGTTTTGAGATTTGTTTTTGAGTTCCTTGTATGCAGTTCACCTTTGAATGTTCTTTGTAGTACTGGCTTGAGGGTCATAAATTCTTTTAGTGTATCCTGTCATGGAGTGTTTTATTTACCCCTTGAATTTAAAACTGAGTTTTGTTGAGTATAGCAACTTCCTTATCTGGCAGTTGTTTTCTTTTACAAATTAGAATATCTTATTCTGGGCTCTCCTTGATTTTAGAATCTGAATTGAAAAATCAGATATGAGCCTTATTATTTTGCCTCTAAATGTGATCTGATGTTTCTCTCTTACAGCTTTTAATATTTTTTCCATATTTCTATGTTAGGCATTTTGGTTATCATGTGTCTTAGAGAACTTCTCATTTGAACATGGGGTCCTGTGTGTATCCTGTATGTGGATGTCTATATCATTACCTATATGGGAAAATATTTTCTGTAACTATCTCATTGAAAATATCCTTAAAGTCTTTAGCTGGTATCTCCATGTTCTTTTCTATCCCAATGACTTTCAATTTTGATCTCTTGATGTTGTCCCAGAGTTCTTGTGGATCCTGATTATGCCCTATTATTTTTTTCCTTTTTTGTATTATGTGTACTTAAATTCATATAGCCTGTTTGCAAGGACTGAAATTTTGTCTTCAAGGGCTAAAGTTTCATTCCAATCGAATCTATTAGTGATGCTTTCCAGGAATTTTTAAATTTGATTGATTGTGTTCTTTATTTTGAGGAGTTCTAACAGGTTTGTTTTCAATGTTTCCATTTCTTTATTGGAAAGGTCTTTCATCCCATGTTTATACTCTTAATTTATTCTTTAGATCTTCTTTTAATTCATTGAACACTTGAATAATCAGTTTTTTAAAATAATCTTTCTCTGAGATTTTGTCCATTTCAATATCAGTGGGATCCTTTGTGGCAGGATTGGGCAGATTTGTTTGACTGTTTCCTCACATTTTCAGAGGTCTTAAACTTGCACAGCAATTGATATGGGTTCCCCTTCCTCTTTTTTATGGGTATTATTTGGTGTGTGATTATTTTATTTGCTCTAGGACTTCTGTCTGTTTTTAATGTATGAGTAGATGTCAAGAGGTGGGACCCAAGGTCTCTTTCTAATTGTTGTTCCCAGGGTCCTGGGTTTTAGTTTTGGATTTTTTTCTTCTCAATTATTTGAGTTGGTAAAATGTTAAGGCCCAGGTGGGACTAGATTGTGTGTGGGGTGATAATCACTGTTACTTGGGTAAGATGAGAGAATTTCTTGACAGTAGGATTCCTACTTTGTAATTCTGAAGTGTTGCAATCTCTTTCTAGTCCCTCTTAGAAGGAGAGGGGAGTGAAGAATGGCACTAATGTCAGCAACAGAGGTATAGCCTTAAGATAAATGTCTACTTTGTCATCTATAACTCTAATTGCTACCTCAATAGGAATGGTGGAGTAAGCATTTAACAACAATATCAATCATAAAAGTGGACTAGATCAGGTATTAGACAGGTGTCTACTATATTGTCCACTCTATTAATAATCACAACAACTTGAATGGGGTAGAAATTACATAATCTATATGATTTATTTTATTTAATGTGATTACACTTTCTTAAGTAAGAGTGAATATGGTAGTAAGGCAAAAGAAATTGAAAATGTTTAAAAAGTGATTAGAAGAGAGGTAGGAGATAGGGAGCAGGTATCAGCTATAAAGAAGGAAAAATAAGTTAACTCAAACCAATGGAAAAAAAGGAGGAGGGAATGGGAAATTTTATTACTTGTGGAAGTGAAGAATAATATAATACTATAAAATGATGTTTGAGTTGTGCTTCACGGCATAGGGCCTGTAATCCCAGTGGCTTAGGATTCTGAGGCAGGAGGATTGTGAATTAAAAGCCAGCCTCAGGAATTTAGTGAGACCCTAACCAACTTAGCAAAACTCTGTCCTTCAATAAAATATTTTTAAAAAGGCCTGGGGATGTGGCCCAGTGGTAAAGTGCCCCTGGGTTTAATCACCAGTACCAAAATAATAATAATAATAATAATAATAATAATAATAATAATAATAATTAAATGTTAAAATTTAAAAGGAGTAAAAACTGGGCATATGGAGAAGAAAATTAGAAAAAAAGAGTAAAAGAAAAAAGAAAAACTTAATGAGAGACAGAGGGCTTATTTCTGCTTTGAAGGTCCAATCTATTGGCAAGGATGGACTTTCAGTCTTCATTTTTTTCTCTGTATTTTTGGCCACTCTTCATCACTAGCTGTAAGCCAGGTGTAGGACCTCTTAGCTTCCAATCTCCCAGTATTGGATGGCATGGACTAGAGAGTGCTGATGAATTGTGTAATCATTTAGTAGGGGTAATGTTGAGTTCCAGTTGTTGGGATTTGGACAGTCATGGGTTTTGGAATTCTGTTGGTGGGTATTTAAGA
The DNA here is from genome assembly GCA_028644305.1 of Xerus rutilus. Lineage (NCBI taxonomy): Eukaryota > Metazoa > Chordata > Mammalia > Rodentia > Sciuridae > Xerus > Xerus rutilus. The sequence goes on along the minus strand of CM053401.1, from coordinate 52,658,809 downwards.
TTTGGTTCACTCCATCTATTGGTGTGGAACTTCCTATCTCTGCTTAGGCTCTGGATCTCTGGGACTTCCAAAGAAATCACTTTTAGAACACAAGGACTAAGATGCCATAGGTTTCACCTTGATAACTATTGATGTGAATTACTGCATATTCACCCTGAAGTACAGATGGGCTTGTGTGATCAATTGAATGTCTTCACACTAGCTCTTATTGGATGCCAGGTATTATGGGATTTGTCTTCCTTGGGATAAAGAGGCTGAATTGTCTATGTAAAATGTTCTTTGTGTCTGTTTCAGTATCTCTGTTTCAGAAACTCCCTGGGAATATATTTTTTGGCTGCTGGTAGCTTCCTTTATAAGTTCCCAGTCCCCCACCCATCTCTGTTCACAGATGTACAAGCTGTATGGGGACAGCTTTCAGCATTGGGGAACACTTTTCTCATTTGCCCAGTGTTTGTGGAGGGCTTGCCACCCCATGAAATGCTTTCACCCCAGCAGATCACTTCGGATTTGTTTTCATTAAGATGTGTACTCTACCAGCTCAGTGTCTATGAGAAATCAGTTTCCTCTGTAAATCTCAGGTTTCACTAAATTGATTTTACTTTATTTTTTAATTTCTTTATCTACTAGCCATTGATCTCTTTTGTCTGCTGTCTCTGTTCTGCTCTGCTGGCAGCCATAGTTGGTGTGTAACTAAGGTATTGTTTCTTCTGCTGAAGTTACTGACTTTCTGTAGCTCTAGGATTTTTCATTTCTTTTCTTTTTTCTTTTTCTTTTTCTTTTTTTAATGTTTCAGGGAGGTTCCCTCATTACTCACCTTACTGAGCAGCGCTCTTTCTGCTTTGTAAGTCTGGTATTGATGAAATGCTGGAACGTGCTTCTTTCTCTACTCCACTATCTTGTCTCCTAGATAAATCTATGTTTTAACAGTTGAGGATAAGGAAGTATAATTCAAAGCTCACTGGATGTGGTACCAAAGTATTCTGGACAATATTGTCAAAGTGGATATCCAGTAAAACATAGCTACTGCTAAGAGGAATAATCTTTATGCCTATTTTCTTCTTCCCAGTATTAATTTAAAAATATAACTCTAACAATGTCATGGATCAAAAGAGTTCTAAGTAATAATTTACATTGTTAAATAACTTTACACGAAAATTGGAAAATGGTTAAAGAATTTGCATGAGTTTAATGTAGACAACAATGTTCAAGGATGGTACAAACATAATATAATAAGAACAGTGCATTTCTCATTCAAAAATCATTTATCTAGCACTCAGAATATGCCAGTGTTGTAAATACTATAGGATTATTAATAAATCTGGTCTCTGCCTTGAATTAGCTTAGGTTAGTGGGACAATTGCAGGCACAATTTTGTTTGACAAGTATGATAATATTGCTTTATCTACTGGCAATGAAAGATCCACTGATGTATAATAAAGATACACATCTTATAAAATTAAAAATAAAATAATGTATATAAATCCAGCATTTTTGTTGTCCCTAGGATTAAGATCTTTCAAAATAATCTACCCAGGCATATATTTCTGAAAAAAACAATGTTTGCTTTAACTCATCTCTTTATATTTTAATTTAAAATCAGAATAGTGATTTTACTAAAATTCCACAGTCTCAGTGATTAATATACTTTGCTCTGATCAATAGCTTAAATAAATTAGAATCTGAGATTTTATATCTTAACATTTAAAAAGGACAATTAAGAGTAAATGTCATTAGTAGTAAAAAAAACAAATAACTCTTCTTATATTTTATAAATGGAAAATAATTTTGTTTTTAAGGAAGGGTATGGTTTTTCTTTATATGCAAATAATATTTCATAAAGGTGTTATTTCTTAAAATCTTTTGTCAATTGCCTTTTTGAAAACAAACATAACTAACTAGTTTCCTACATTTATAATTTTGAAAATCAAATCTTGAGAGTATTTTCATATACTCATTTATCCAGGCTATTCATTCTTTGAATGATTCACTACAAGGAACAAAGTTGAAACTGTGAGTCCCTTCAATCAATCCCTTCAAAGTTCCTTGAAATTAAAATTCCTTATGTTGTTTGCTGACCTCAATTTGCACAACACTTAAGGTGATAGCTCAATACCATAGACAAATTTTTTTTGGTACTGAGGATTAAATTCAGGGGCACTCGACCACTGAGCCACATTCCCAGCCTTATTTTGTGTTTTATGTAGAGACAGGGTCTCACTGAGTTGCTTAGCGCCTCGTCGTTGCTGAGACTGGCTTTGAACTTGCGATTCTCCTGTCAGCCTCCCAAAGTGCTGGGATTATAGGTGTGTGCCACCTCACCCAGTTTACCATAGACAATTTTGAAAATTCACTTGAAGTTGGTTATATCACAATACTAATAATTATGGGTAATTTAACTGTTAATTACTTCATAATTTGTATTAGTAATTTCATAATCATAGTAGGTTATTGCTTTATTGTTTATTGCATAATAAATACACAATAAATTGATAATATGTTGATAAAGTATTGAATGTATAATTTCGAAAGTCAAATTTTTCACATGTATTTTTAAAAATTGTAGACATCTTTGTGAATATATATTCAAATCTTTATGTGCATTGCCAATATGTTCAATCTTGTATAATTTATCTCATTTTGCAGGTCTAATTTCATGCAATTTTGTCATCAAGTCTCATTAACACCTTTTAAAAGCATATTAAATATGTCCTTATCCAGATCATTAATCTAAAATTGTAGAACAGGTCAGGGCAGAGAAGAAACCTTTTAAACATAGCTAATACCCTTCCTAGAAGATGACATTCAATCTTTAATTAACTCCTTCTAGTTAAGGTCATTGGATATGGTACTAATTTGCCTAGTTGAATTGGCATCAAATTTATGTTTTTTCTTCATCTTGGCAATAAAAATGTGACAAGAGAATTACTACACATTTTAGAGGATTTGCCACTGATCTACTCTAGAGATCTCTAAAGTTTGAATTTGAGTCATCTAAAAATACTGGGAAAGTATTAGAATTAACATATTTCAAGAAACAAAATTTAAGTTTACTTTAGCATTTTGCTTGACCTTTATTATTATTCTTATGAAAACTGATTTTTCTTGACATCATTATTGACCTTTAATGATTATTTTATATGTACCAATTAACAACATTTAAGAAGACCAACTATATTGGCTTCTTTCAAGTCAGATAATAGTATTTAATATTCAATGTAATATTTCAGGGAAAAACTTCAAGTTGGTTTAAAAAATGTGGGATATTTTAGAATGAGTCATTTCTTAGAGATGAGATTACTAAATTGATTTCTGCCTTAAAATTTGAATCATTCGCATTTTTATCAACATGAACATTTCATTTCACAAAAACTATCTTTGCAAATTTGAATATTTTTATATTATTAATTCATCAAAGTGGAATTATAAAATGTCCAAAGATGCTAACATGTAATTTTAATTAAGTATGTTTGGTTAAAATCACAGAAATGTTTAGCTCTTTTTTCTTTTTCTATTCCTTTTTGTTTTTTTGAGGTGAGATTGGGTCTTGTTAGTTGCTTCATCTGTCTTAGAATTCCTGAACTAAAGCTATCCTCTTGCCTCAGTCTCTCAAATACCTGAGACTACAGGCATGTGCCACTACCCTCAGCCTATCAGTTAGTATTTTATATATATGTATGTATATATATAAAATAATATGTATGTGTGTGAATATATAGATATGTATATGGAGAGAGAGAGAGAGAGAGAGAAAGATATTAACTGATGTATTGATTCACAGGCAAAAAGTCAACTGAGTCATACACCTAGACATACACAAGTGAACAGAGATAATAGAAACTCAACAGACAGACATGAACAGATAGACAGATGTAGAGATACACAGATAATAGGTACAGGGATAGATAGATAGATAGATAGATAGATAGATAGATAGATAGTAGACATATAGATAGGCAGACAAATAGAAAGTAGAACATAGAATGGTCAATAAGGAATCTTACACAATTTTAAAATTATAAATGAGATGGTAACCCTGTTTATAAGATGAATATGCATGTTGATTTTGTCCCTGAGGAAAACGTTCTACTGATGAAGAAGGTTAAAAATAAAATGGAAGTATCATGTTCTGAGGTTATTTTACATTTCAATGATTCGAATTCCTACTCCACTAGTTAAGTCCACAGTAAAACCAATGTAACTCAAAACATCTGTGTTATTTTTAATTTATTTTAAAATTTCTATTAAATTTAGTCAAGTCTTATATTATTATTATATTGCACAGCAAGATCTTATTTCAAATCTTGATTAATGCTGAAGTAATAAAAATAGCACTCAATTAAAGGTGCTATGATCCATAAACTGAATTTATTATTTTAAAAGATTATTTCTTGACTAGAGATAACTGAAAATACTGGACATTCAAATAAATCTTGATGAAGCATTTAGATTTTGCTTAGGCAAAGACACTCAGGTAATTGTTTTTAAATGTACAAACTTGAGTAATATTATCTACTGTTTTGATATTAATTGATTTCCAATTGATTACTTATTTAACATAAATATATTTTTACTAAGAACAAATTCTACCAGATACCGAATGGATTCTGTGGATATATTAATAGGATGAAATAAAAATGTGGTCCCTGCCCCAGTGAACTTCATTCTAGTTCAAGATATATAGGTAATGAATAAATAACATATGGTAAGTGGTAAATGCTATTGTTATTAGACCCACGTTGTGTCTGCTCACTCTAAGACAGGCCAGTTAAGTTGAAAGATAAGGTGCTGAGGCAAAGAAAAAAATTACTGATAGAAGAGGAAAAAAGTGAAACTTGAGGGATTTTCAGGTACTTTAATAAGTAGAGAAAAGAAGGTGTTGTGTAATGAATATAAATAGCCCAGGAAGACTATTTTGGGTGCAAAACTAAATATTATGCTTCAACTTCTTACTCAGAAGGGTAGTATGAAACATCAGTGTACAGAACAGTAAAGTTTTACTCCATGGAATTCTGGAATTGGTAAAAAATATTCTTATTTTCTCTCCAGTGTTCAATATATGGCAGAGAGTGGAGTGCTGAAATCCCCAAGTATAACTGTGAATTTGTCCATTTCTACTTTCAGATGCATCTATTGTTCCTTTGTGTGTTTTTAAGGTTGCATTGTTTGGGGCATGCACACTTACAGTTATTATTTCTTCTTGGTGGATTGATCCTTTCATTAAGTATAATGTTCCTGTGCCTTCAGTAATTTCTTTTTCTGCTTTACCTATAATAAAATATTCAATCCTGTTTTTTATTTTGTTATGATTTTTTTTTCAGGTTTGTCAGTCAGCTTTCCAAAACAAAATACCTGAGAAAATCAACTTACAAAGAGAGAAGGTATATTTGGGCTCATAGTTTTGGAGGTTTATTCCATGATTGATTGACCCCATTCTTTGTATTTGAAAATTTTTAACTAAGGACAATAATATTTCCTAGATCTATATTTTCTTTTCCTGATGTCAATTCCTACTTGAAGGTTCTAGAGCACTCTAAAATATATGAGATTTCACAGGAAATAAAAGTAACACACTGCCATATTATTCCTCAGAAAGTTTACTCCCTTCATTTCACCTTTTAGAGCCTTCTTAAATCTGTTGTTTTTACTTTATTTTATCTTGGAGCAGAGTATGTTATTAGTATGGAGGAACTTAGAGGAATGGGGCTACTCCATCTTGACCAGAACTGAGAATCTAAGTTTTGTTCTTTTAGTAATTGGCTCTAGAATTCTTCTTAGAGAGATTATTATTTAGGTTTTAGGAAATAGCTTAAGATTGTTAGGGTAGAAAATAAGACTTTAACAAAAAGATGACTGTATATAAATATGAGAACTAAAAGATTGTTAAACTGTTGAACATACTAGAAGGTGAAGCAAAATGTGTGCTTTGGAGAAGATAAGAGATTAAAGAAGCTTAATTTGAGGAGTGTTGGGTTCAGATAACCTGAAGAATTACTAAGTAGATGAATATTCTATGAACTTATAAGAGAACACATATGTTAAATTTGAATTTAATGTCATTGGAGTGATGGCAAGGAAGTGTTAAGATGTTTAAAACTCCTTAGTATTTTACCAAGTGTTTTTGTTTTACCTGTTAAGTGGAAATTTAAAGAATTACCAGGATTAATTTCTGAATCGATTGGACAGAAAATATAAACAGTATATATGAAATGTCACAAGGATCATCAATTTAATTAATTATAAAAAAGTTCTCTGAGACAGATCTGAATATAATATTCTCACTTTTGTCTCTATGCCACCATAAAAATCTATAGTAAATGAAATCTTGAGAAAGTTTAGAAACATTGATTTATATATTTTAATGTCAAAAAGGAAACCAGGATGTATTTATATATCCACATTACAGATTTCATTTTGTACAAATACAAAGAGAAAAAAGTGAAAAAACTTGACATCCAAATCATTTATGAAGAAGTAACATTTATATTGTTCAGAGAGCTATAAACATTCATATATTAAAATTTCCTACAGACAAAATCCCAAGCTAAGCCAAAATGGAATAAAATATTTGTGAATCATATATCTGATGGAGAAATTGCATGCAGAATACATAAATATATCTTATAACTCAAAAAATGAGAAAATAACAGTTTAATAATGGACAAACCACTTGAATAAAGTTTTTATCAAAGAGCATAATAAATTGATACTGTTTTAATGAGTTTTTTCACTGCTGTAAACAAAATATCTGACAGGAACAATTTTGAGGAGGAAAAGCTTTTTAGGGGGTTCACAGTTTCAGAGGTCTCAGTCTATAGATGGCCAACTCCATTCCTCAGGGCCTGAGGTGAGGCAGTACTTCATGGCAGAAGGGTGTGGTAGACGGAGGTGGAGTGAGAGATAATATCAGGAAGCAGAGAGAGATTCCACACAGCAGATACAGAACATATACTCCAAAGGCAAACCCCCAATGCCCACTTCTTCCCTTTATATCCTACCTACTTTTACTTACCACTCAGGTAATCCCTATCAGAGAATTAATTCATTAATTCGGTTAAAGTTTTTATAACCCAATCATTTCACTTTTAAATTTGTTGGATTATCTTACAAATGATCTTTTGGAGGATACCTAGTGCCAAAACCATAACAGATACTAAGCATTAGGAAATGTTCTCACCATTGTCCTAATAACTATTAGGAAAATGAAAATCAAGACCATAACTAAGTCTCTATTCATGGATAAGAATGACTGTAATAGAAAAGATAAACAATATCAAGCATTATGAGTGTTTCAGGAAACTGGGAACTTCCTCTGCTTCTGGTAGTAATGAAAATGGTGCACTGTCTCTGGAAAAGTCCATGGTTTCTTAAAATTTAAACATAAGTTATCATGTGACCTGGTGATTTCAGCCTTAAGATTCAAGCCATGGGTGGGGGGGGATATGTTCAATCAAAGCTTCATATGCCAATGTTCACAGAAGCATTTCTCATTACATCCAAAAAATAGAAACAGCTCAATTGATGAATGAATTAAAAAGATGATATGTCCATACAATGGAATACCATACATAAAGAAAAAGAAAAAGAAATAGTGCATCTGTAGGATATACAGGCCTCAAAACCCTTATGAAAAAACCAAGACACATAATACTACACAATATATGATTTAGCTTACATGAAATATCTAGAAAACATTTAAAGAAACAGAAATCAGATCTGTGGTTTCCTGGTGTTAGGGTTTGAGTATGAGCAGTCCCCTGAAAACTCATGTGTAAGACAATACCTGAATGTTCAGAGGGGAAATGATTATATTCTGATAGCTATAACCTATTCAGTGGATTAAGCTAGTTGATGGATTAATAATTTGAGTGGATTAAAGAGTGGTGACTATAGGCAGATAGGGAGTATCTGAAGGAAGTAGGGACTGGAGGTGTCCCCTTGGAGAATTTATTATCCTTGGCTCCTTGCAAGCTTTCTCAAGCTTTCTCTGCATCCTGCTACTATGAAGTGAGTTGCTTTCCTCTGCCACTCCTTTCCACCATGATGTTCCACCTCACCTCAGGCCCAGGGATATGAAGTCTGCTAGCTTCGAAGTGAACCTCTGAAACCGTGAGACAAAATAAACTTTTCTATTTCTAAATTGTGCTTGTTGGGTACATTGGTCACAGAGAACGACACTAGCACATTTGACGATGGGGGTATGAGTGACAACTGGCATTAAACAGTCTCAATGAAATAGTTTGGGTGATGGAAATGTTTAAAAAAGAATATGGGGTTTGCACAACTCTATAAATTAATTATAATTTATTATACTTAATATAATAATTTAATATAATAATTTGTTATTTATTATAACTGAATGTTATGTTTAAATTGATGCTGCTAAGATTATTATCATTATTATCAGAAAATTGAAGACAAAGAAAAATAGGGAAAATGATACTCTGTTAAATTTATTTTTAAAATATTTGATAATAGAATGCAATTATAATATAGCTCTGTCTTTATTCTTCTGGACAAATACTGAAACTTGATAGGTTTTATAGTACTGTATAGTGAAATAACTGTTGTGACACTTAGTTTTACATGGCAAGTACTGCTCATTTCTGTGAAGATTAACAATATAAAAACCCAGCCATGAATTTTTTAGTCATTTTATTTTGCATATGGCATATTTAAAAGAAAAATTGTTACATTTGGCAATACATTTTTTGAATCGATTGCTTTATGGAGTAATAACTTGCCAGAACTCTTCAAATATATTAAATTGCTAATGTCTACCAGCACATTTTGTTAGTTTGTTTTTAGAATTATAATCTATAATGGTAGAGCCAGGAATCAAACTTTACAAATTCTTATAACTCTCTATACTGTTCACTCTAAGCTATGATGACAAATATGTTTCTGTTAAACATAATTTAGGGATTCATTTGCATCTACATATTATCACTTCTTATTGGTCCAGGTTTTACCTTGGTTTTTCAATAATTGTTCTCACATACTTTAGCAAAACTAGAGTATAAGAATGACTTAAAGAAAAAATGCATGATTTTATAATAAGAGTTTAATATATATGAGGAATTATGATGAACACATGACATTCATTTCATTTCCCTTCTGAGAATAGAGAAAGGATATAATTCCAAGTCTAGTTACATCTAGTTTTGGATAATTTAATGCAAGAAAATGATATAAATCATCACCAGGCCTGGCTTGTAAATATATTCCACACAGAACTCTGCTCCATCCTTTTCCTGTGTGGTGTAATTTTGGCAACTATAAGCTATTGTCAGTCATATATGAAGTTAAAAGATGATGATAATTCAATATTAAAATAAACCTGTAACACTTTCTAATTTTATGGAGAAGACCCTCGCACCATAATTTCTAATCTTATTAGGCCATGTAATGATCAGCAATGAAACATGTTAAGCCACTGAGATCAACAAGGTAGATGTTATGGTTTAGGCATGAGGTATACTCAAAAGCTCATGTGTCATACAATGCAAACAAGTTCCCAGGTGAAATCATTGGTTTATGAGAACTTTAACCGGATGAATGCACTAATTCCCTGATATGGATCAATGAGGTGATAACTAAGGGATACTAGAGTGTGTCTATAAAAGATAGAGAGTGTGGCCTTGGGGTTTATATTTTGTCCCTGATGAATGGAGCTGTCTCTGCTACCTGATTACCATGCCCTGAGCGTCTTTCCTCTTCCATACCCTTTTACCATAATGTTCTGCCTCATCTTGAGCCCAGAACAATGAAACTGACCATCTATGAATTGAGATCTCTGAAACTATGAGCCCCAAATAAACATCATCTCTTTTATATTGTTCTTATTAGGTCTTTTGATCAAAGCAAAAAATGCTGACTAAAACTAAGCAAATTTTTCTATTAGTTTGTTAGCAGAATTCAAACATATCTTTGAATCCAACCTGAAATAAATTACCACATGGGATATGCCTAGACATGGTTGTATTTCTGACTAATGTTATCACCATTCTTCTTTGGAGCTTTTAAACTACATATTAGAATGTGCTTAAATATTACACATACACATTAGAAATTTATTTTGAAGTTTTAAGCTCTTGCTGTGTGCTACATACTGTCCTACATACTTTACATGCATTGATTTACTTAACCCCATCAGCAGTTCATTGAAGTTGGTGTTATTTAATACAACGGGAACTTCTATGCTAATTTAGCTGTATTTCTATTAAGTGAAATACTTGAGACTTGAACATGGTCTAACTAAAAGCATAAATGCCTAATAATGAGTTAAAAAAAAAAACAGAGAAAACATAAACGTATGCAAGAAACTGGTGTTAAATATTTTATCTTTTTATAATTTTAGTATAGAATTGCTCACTTATAATCCTTTAAATAGATAAAGCTATACATAGTTTTTCTGCTATTAGAACAGTAATACCAATGGCAACAAAATATCTCATAATATTAAACATTAGAAAATACTTCAATTGTCAGGATTTTTAAGTATTCTCAAGGTAAATAATCACACAGTCATATTTATGAGCTTATAACTATAATTCTACATTTCTTCTATAATTCTATAATTCTACATTTAAGGTTAGGAAACAGGCAGAATGAGGTGTGATAACTTATTGCACAGTAAATGTAGATCTAGTACTCTACCTCATATTCTGTGACCCCATAATTTGTGCTCTAAATCACTATAATAGCCCTCCTTCTCTTGGTAATTTAGTATCTTGCATTATAGGAAATATAATCACTGTAAAAATGAAAACCATATAAATTACACAATATTTGTAAGGGAATTCTATTTTGTGCAGCTGTTTTAAATCTATGTTTATATTTTACATTGACTTACATCACTCTTTTTTAATCTCAAATGAGGAGTAAAAGGTTTCCCCAAATAACCTTATAATTCTTTCATTAAAGTTATAATTATCATAGGCAATATAAGGTCTAAAACTCTAAATCATGAAGCAAATTAGCTCATAGTTTTATATGCTACACACCTTTAAACACCCCAGTTTTGCTATGGAAAATGAATTGTTGATTTTTTTCCTTTTTAGTGGTTATTTGAGTTATACATAACATTAGTATTAAATTTGGTCTAATTATAAAAGCATTGAATAAAATTTGCTGCCATACCATCCTTAGTATTTCCCCTTTCCCTTCCCTCCTTCCTCTCACTGCTCCCTTCCCTCTACTTCACTGATCTTTCTGCTTTTAATATTTTTTTCATTGTTTTGTTTTTAGTTAGTGTCTTGTGAATATACATGATGGTAGATTCACTGTGGTATATTCATATATGTACATAGAAAATTTAGGTCAGATTCATTCAACTGTTCTGTCCTTTTTCTGTCCCTTCTCCCTCCCTATCAATCCCTTTCCTCTAGTTCATTAATCTATTTTGATGAAATCCCCCACCCTTTCATCTTTCTCTTTTTCTTTTCCCCTCTTATTTTGTTCTAGATTCTCCATATCAGAGAAAATATTTGACTTTTGGCTTTCTGAGTCTAGCTTATTTCCTTCATTTACCATAAATTCATTCCTCTTTATGGTTGAGTAGTATGGCCAAGTAATACTACATTGTGTGTGTGTGTGCGTGTGCGTGTGTGTGTGTGTGTGTGTGTATCACATTTTCTTTGTTCATCTGTTGAAGGGCACCTTGGTTGGTTTCATAGCTTGGCTACTATGAATTGTGCTGCTGTAAGCATTGATGTTTCTGTATCCCTGTAGTATGCTTTGGACGTATACCCAGGAATGGGAGAGCTGGACCATATGGTTATTCCATTTCTAGTGTTTTTGAGCAACTTCCATACTGCTTTCTAGAATGATGGAACCAATTTACACTTCTACCAACAATGTATGAGTGAACCTTTTCACTCATATCCTCACCAATACTTATTTGTATTCTATTGTTGTTGTTTTTTTTTTTTGTATTCTACTCTTGATCATTGCCATTCTGTTTGGAGTGTGATGAAATCTGACTGTAGATTTTATGTGTATTTCCCTGTTTGCAAGAGATGTTGAACATTTTTCATATATTTGTCGACCAATTGCATTTCTTCTTTTGAGAAGTGCCTGTTTAGTTCTTTTGACCATTTATTAATTGAGTTATTTGTTTTTTGTTTGTTCTAAGTTTTTTGAGTTCTTTGTATATTCTGGACATTAATACCCTGAGGGGCAGGTGGCAAAGACCTCCAATTCTGTGTGCTATCTCTTCGTGCTCTTAATTCTTTTCTTTGCTGTTCAAAAGCTTTTGAATTTGATGCCATCTCACATTATTGACTTTTGGTTTTATTTCTTGTGCTTTAAGAGTCTTGTTAAGGAAGTTGATTCCTATGTCAACACATTAGAGTGTGGGGCCTACATTTTCTTCTAGCAGTTGAAGAGTTTCTGGTCTAATTCCTCGGTCTTTGATCCAGTTTGGGTTGACTTTGGTGCAGGATGAGAGATAGAATTCAAGTTTCAGTACTCTACACATAGATTCATAGTTTTCCCAACACCATTTATTGAAAAGTTTATCTTTTCTCCAATGAATGTTTTTGGCACCTTTGCTTAGTAACCAATAACTCTATTTATGTGGGTTTCTCTATGTCTTCTGTTCTATTCTACTGGTCTTCATGGCTATTTGGGGGCTAGTACTATGATGTTTTTGTTACTATAGTTCTGTAGTATAACTTGTGATTAGGAATTTTGATGCCTCCAGTATCACTCATTTTGTTCAGGATTGCTTTGACTATTCTAGGTCTCTTATTTTTCCAAATGAATTTTAGAATTGCCTTTTCTAGTTCTATAAAAAACATCACTGGTATGTTGAGGGAAATTGCATTGAATTTAGAAGTATGGTCATTTTAATAATATTAATTCTGTCTAAGAACATGCGAGGGCTTTGTATCTTCTAAGTATCTTCTCTGTATCTTTGTATCTTCTAATTTTGTTTTTCAGTGTTATATAATTTTTATTGTAGAGGTCCCTCACATCCTTTGTTGGATTATTTCCCAAGCATTTTTTTTAAGATTATTGCAAATGGGATAGTTTTCCTAATTTCTTTTTCAGCAGTTTTATTATTGGAATATAGGAAATTAGTTGATGTATGTATGAAGAACTTATGTCCTGCTACTTTACTAAATGTGTTTATACAATTTAAAGGTCTTCTCTTGCCTGATTGCTCTGGCTAGAAGTTCAATAACTATGTAGACTAGGAATGGTTGAGAATGGGCATCTTTTTTTTTTTAACTTCTGTTTTTAGAGGAAATACTTTCAATTTTTTATCACTTCAATATGATGTTTGCTTTGTGTTTGTCATATATAGCCTTTATGATGTTGAGATTAGGTTTCTTCTAGCTCCAGTTTCTCTAGTGTTTTAAACGTTAATGGATGCTGTATTTTGTCAAATTCTTTTTCTGCACCTATTGAGATAATCATGTAATTCTTGTCCTTAAGTCTATGTGGTGAATTACATTTATTAATTTGCATATGTAGAACCAACCTTGCATTTCATGAATGAATCCCTCTTGATCATGTTGCACTATCTTTTTAATGTGTTTTTGTATGCAGTTTGCCAATATTTTGTTAACAATTTTCACATCTGTGTTCATCAAAGATATTAGCCTGAGGTTTTCTTTCTTTAACATGTCTTTGGTTTTGATATCAGGGTGCTACTTGTTTCATGGAATAAATTTGGCAGTGATTCCTCCTTTTATATTTCATGAAATAATTTGAGGATTGATATTAGTGCTTTAAAGGTCTGAACTCAGCTGAGAATCCATCTGGTCCTGAACTTTTCTTTGTTGGAAGGCTTTTAGTAGCTGTTTCAATTTTATTACTTCTTATTGATCTATTTAAATTCCCTATATCCTCATAGTTTAATTTGATTAAGTCATATGCCTCAAGTAATTTGTCAATATCTTTAAGATTTTCTAACTTATCGGAGTGTAAATTTTTAAAACATTTTTCTGATTATCTTCTTGATTTCAGTGGTGTCTGTCATGATATTTGTTTTTTTCATCTCTAATTTTATTTACTTAATTTTACTCTCTACCTTGGTTAACTTGGCTAAGGATTTATCAATCTTATTTACCCTTTTGAAAAAAAGCTATTTGCTTCATTGATCTTTTGAATTGTTTTTGATTATTGTTTTCATTGATTTGGGTTCTGATATTATTTCCTGTCTTCTACTGATTTGTGTGTTGATTTGTTCTTTATCTAGGTCCTTGAGTTGTAATGTTAAATTATTTATTTGGTATCTTTCTAACTTTTTTTTTTTTTTGGTACTGGAGATTGAACTCAGGGGCACTTGACCACTGAGCCACATCCCCAGCCCTATTTTGTGTTTTATGTAGAGACAGGGTCTCACTGAGTTGCTTAGCGCCTCGCCATGGCTGAGGCTAGCTTTGAACTCGCGATTCTCCTGTCTCAGCCTCCCTAAGTGCTGGGATTACAGGTTTGTGCCACTGCGCCCGGCTCCTCTTTCTAACTTTTTAATGTGTGAACTCAGTGCTATAAATTTTCCTCTAGAACTGCCTTTATACTGACTATCTCAGAGATTTTGATATGCTGTCTCACTATTCTTGTTTGTTTTTAAGATTTTTTTTTATTTCTCCCCTGATTTCATTGGCTATCCATGGGTAATTTAAAAGTGTTAGTCTCTAGTTGTTGGAGTACTTTTGTTTTTAATGATTTCTAATTTCACTCCATTTTAATCTGATAGGATGGAAGAAATTAACTCTATTTTTTTTGTATTTGCTAAAATTTGCTTTGTAACCTAAAATATGATTTATTTTTAAAACTTTTCCATGTGCTGCTGAGAATAAACTAAATTCAGTCATTAGTAGATGATATATTCTGTAGATGTCTTTTATGTCCATTTGGTTAATAGCATTTTTTAGATGTGAAGAATTTTTATTTATTTTGTGTCTGGATGTTCTATCTAGTAGTGAGAGAAGTTTGTTGAAGTCACCCAGTATTATTGCATTGTAGTTTAACTGATTCTTAATATTGAGAATATTTTGTTTTATGTATGTGGATGCACCATTGTTTGGGCATACATATTTACAATTGTTATATCTTGTTGTTAGACAATTCCCTTAACCAGTAGGAAGTGACTTTCTTTTTCTCTTCTGACTAATTTTGGTTTGAAGTCCACTTTTTCTGATATGAGAATGACTACCCCTGCTTATGGCTACAATTGGCTTTGTATATCTTTTTCCATTCTTTCACCTTTAGTCTGTGAATGTCTTTGCCTGTGAGTCTGTTCTTTAATCCAATCTGCCAATCTATATCTTTTGAGTAAAGAATTTAGACCATTTACATTCAATATTATTATAGAAAGACGATTTTATTTTTATTTCCTGCCATTTTGATTTATTTCTGATGGTTAATTCAGACTTGGTTCTCATTTAATTGACTCTTCTTCTAGGGTAATACATTCCTATGTTGGAATTCATTTTTAATTCTTATTTTTTCTTCATGAAATATTTTGAGTATATTTTGTAGTGTATGTGTTGTGGTTATTAATTCTTTCAGTTTCTGTTTAATCGTGAAAAATTTTTATTTTATTTTTAATTCTGAAGCTTAATTTTGCTAGGTATAGTAATCTTGATTGGTACCCATTTTATTTTGAAGTGTGGCATATATTATTCCAAGCCCTACTGACTTATAAGGTCTGGTTTGAGAAATCAGGTGAAATCTGAATGGGATTTGTGTGTGACTTGCCGTAGTGTGACTTGCCATATTTCTCTTGAACCTTTTAGAATTCTTATTCTATAAATTAGCCATCTATTATGATCTGTATTTATAGAGTTCTACCTGACTCTTGTATTTGAATTTCCATCTCATTCTTAAGGTTTGGGATGTTTTCTAATATTATCTCATTGAAAGTTTATACATCCATTTAGTCTATATTTCATAGATTTCATCTATCTCAATAATCCTTAAATTTCATCTCTTTTTTTTTTGGTACCAGGGATTGAACTCAGGGACACTTAACCCCTGAGCCACCTCCCCAGCCCTATTTTTGTGTTTTATGTAGAGACAGGGTCTCACTGAGTTGCTTAGTGCCTCGCCATTGCTGAGGCTGGCTTTGAACTCACGATCCTCCTGTCTCAGCCTCCCTAAGTGCTGGGATTACAGGCTTGAGCCACCGCGCCCAGCTCTTAAATTTCATCTCTTAATGTTATCTCAGTTTTGTTTTTTTTTTTTTTTAATATTCTGGTCATTGTCTCTTAACATCTTTTCTTTACAATGAACTTTAAGTGGTCTAAATGTATTGATGATGCTTTCCATTAAAATTTTAATTTGGTTTATTAAGTCTTTTATTTTCAAGATTTGTTTGGTTCTTTTTCAGAATCTCTGTTTTTATTGAAGTGATCTTTCACTTTCTGTATTTTCTCTTTAATTCCACTCCTTATTTTTTTTTTTAGGTTGCCATTGAACATTTTAACTCTAAAATTTCTAATTTTTTTCTCTGACATTTTCTCCACTGTGGTGTCAATGGAATCAGTTGTTGAAGTGTTATGGGCTGTTTGAGGTGGTCTTTTCTCTTGCTTTTTCATATTATTTGTATGTCTACCCACTTATTTGAAGGCTATTGCTGCTTCTTTTAACTGAGGATCTACTTTGTGAGCTTCTTTCTTTTCAGAACTCTGGGTTGGGTAAACATCCAGGTATTAATAGTTTAACTCAGTGTGTGGTGTCTGTGGTATTCCAGTGTCAGTGCCATTTTGAGAGATGCTGTACAATTATTTACTACAATAACATCAGAACCAAGCCATGTACTAGTAAACTGTGAAAAGTGAAAAATATGTTTCTCTAATCAGGCATAAACTTGTAGTGAGGTCCTAGAGCAGGTTGAAAATTAATTGTAAATATAGTAAAATTACTATATTTTATATAAGGGCTGAAAGGGGAAAAGAGAAAGCTTGGAAATAGCAGTGAGAAAAAGAATATATTTATTCAAATGGGTTAAAGGTATAATGCTAACTATTAGGGTAACAACTAACAATCAAGATAAAGAGTAATGTATAGGATCAAACTTGACAAGAGTTATTTACAGTAAACCATGCCAAGGTGAAGAAAATTCTTGTTGAATTTTTATTTGGATTTCATTAGGATTTGGGCATTTAGAAGATGCCCATCATTCTTTTGCTTTGAATCCCTCCAGAGGTGCTAGGGCCCAGGAGCCACTCCCCTACTTGCTATGGACCTCCCACCAGCATGTTTTGGTTTGTCAGCTCAGGGGTCAGTGTCTAACTACTCAGAGGGTATGGTACCATGTCTGTTGGGCTGTGGCTGTGATTCTCATCAATCACCATGTATCTGCTCCCCTCTACAGGATCCTTTTCTTAGTGGTGTAGCATCTGGTGGTTGTTTATAAGCACAGGTCTTGTGGTTTACATGGATTTGCATCAGGTGACATGTGGTGCATAAAATTTCCCCCTGGCCTACACAGCTCATTATGTACTGTTCTTGCTACTGAGTCAAGGGACTCAGCTGGTTCATTTGGGTACTGATTTCTACTTCCCAAGATTGTGAATGGCAGATGCTGATTGCCTGTGCTGGTTGTGACTGAGACAGGGTTCAGCTAGAATCCAAACAGTGCCATATCAATCTGCAGTTATTATCAAGTGTTAGGCTGCAAGCCAGGTCATGTTGAGAGAACAGTCAGGCTGAGGGGCTGTTGTTCTCCATTCCTCCATTGCCTTGAACCTAGGCAATTTTCTGCCTTGGCAGACCTCCTGCTGGCTATAGTAATAATATTGGCACTTTCCCTTTAAGCTTCCTGGAGATTTAGGTGCCTTCTCACAAATTTTGCACAGCTGCAGCCAGGATCTGGGGATCTCACTGCCAGCTTCTCTCTGGGTCAGCTCCACACAAGCCTATGATCAGAGGTGTCTCTCTAGGTTTCTTAGGCTTAATAACTTCCCACATGTCTGCCTACAGTGTTGGCAGGCAGGAGCAGTGGTTCTAAAGGCTCTCTTTTCAGCTTTCCTCTTCTCAGTGCCCTTGCCACTCATATCTGAGCTCTGACTTCCACCACCCTGAATTGTTCCATCTCTGCCTGTGTCTGTCTAGGCAGCAGCTGAGCACAGCAGTGGACTGGACAAGAAGAGTGGGGCAACCTGCTCCTCTTGTTCAGGTTGAGGGGACAGGGTTTCAGTGACTTTAGCAATAGCAATTTCCCTACCAGTTCTTTCTAGCTGGATGATTAAGAGAATAATAAAGCACTGTGCAGGTGCTTTGGTTTAATTTGCAGCTGTTTGGAGGTGGGAAGATGCTGTATTTATTTAAAGGGTTAACTGGTCAACTAGTCAACTATGAGCTCCCCTGGCAGGGCCTTCTGTTTATAATTTGGTTTTCTATGACTTATCTGCTACAAGGACACCTCTGTTCCTGTCATATTTTTTTTCTGGCTTTCTTTGAAATGTTATTAAAGTGAGTTTATATGCTTTTTTGCTCCCTCTTTCTCTGTTGTCCCTCCCCATTTCCACCACCCTGGTTCTGGTTTACAGTTGGAGAACTTCGTGCTTATTTTACACTCTGGTAACCAATCTTCAAGTCTCTCCCTATCTCAGACTGTAATATTGTGTCTTAAGAGTATTTATTTTGTCACCCATCTCTCAGATCTGTTGTTACTGTCTTCTGTGCCATGAGAGAATTGGGAATCACCACTTACCTCCTTTTTGCCATCTTTCTCTTTTGGATATGTTGATTTTGAGTGTTGAATTTGTTGTATAGAAAATTCCTGACATAGGTCCTACAACTTACTATATGTTGTCACTTGAGGACTGCCAGAGCTTCTCAGTCCCCAAATACTTTCTTACTGATTTAATTCAATGCCTAAATGTCAATCTTAAACTCATAACAATGACAGTTAAAACTCAAAGATGCTTTCTGAAAGTGATGACACTATAAGCTATTGTCAGTCACATATGAATTAAATTATTAATAAATGTATTATATTATTTATAAAATGAAAGAGGATGATTGCATATAATGAATAAAACTTGCTCTTCCTTTTACCCTGGTCTGTCTTTTGTACGTACCAAATATGTATGTACACAGTATATGACAAAATAGATAACATCAAAATAGTAACAAATTGTTGTTTATGTAGAGTAGCAAGGCACTTCCAATGTAGGCAGAAAATATTTGAAGCATGAGGGTACTTGTAGGAAAAGCAGAGCAGGTAAATATCATGACAGACAGCTCTACCACAACTGCACAGAGCACCAGAATAATGATCAGAACCACATGCTTCAGAGCAGGGAGTAAATCAAAGTTGAAGATTAAGTTAACTGAAGAATACAATCGGATATGATAATATGCTATGTTTATATCCTGATTTTTTATAGGAATAACATTTATGGGACCATGCCAATGGATTTAGAAATGGAAATATCTGATACATGATAAAAATACTTTAGAGTTTTTATCGCACACAAATATTATAATAATAGCTATGTTTGAATGATATTATTTTCCCACAAGAATTATTTATTTATCTATCTATTTATTTATTTATGGTACTGGAAACTCAACTCAGGGATGCTTTACCACTGAGCAACATCCCAGTCCTTTTGAATTTTTTGTTTTGAGACAAAGTCTTACTAAATTGCTTAAAGCCTTCCTAAAATGTTGAGATTAGCCTTGAACTTGTACTCCTCCTGCCCCAATCTCCCAAATTGCTGGGCTTATAAGCATATGCCACTGCACCTGGCATCTTCTGAGAATAATTTTTAAAAAAGAATAATCCACAATTTATTTGTCAGGCTGGAGACACCTTGGTAATAACCTGACAGAGTAGGTTTTAAAATCTAGCACAAGGGGGCGGTTCCAAGATGGCGGCGTAGACAGTCCACTCTGCGCTAGGCTCTTAGGGACCAAGGCTGGAAGTGGTGGAGGCGCCGTTTTCCAGCCAGCTTCCTGGCATCATTCTTCAGCTCAACATCCCACGCAGGAATTTCGCTCGTGTGTGTGAGTACAGGATCAACAGGAGGCAGCGGTAGCCGCGAGGCGTGGCTGCAGCGCCGGCCGCAGGAACGCGGTTGCAGCCCGGGCCTCGGCCCGGGGCTGCGACTATCTGAAACTGAGACTGGAAGTAGCGGGGTGCCAGCTTCCAACCAGTTTTTGGCAGCTCTCTACGCCTTGCCGCCCCACGCAAG
>CM053401.1:52589923-52638150 GCA_028644305.1 Xerus rutilus | reverse complement strand
GCTTATAATTTTGTGCAAAGTTAGAAAAATTATGATTGTAACAATTTTTTTCTATTTGCCTCAACAAATGTTTTCAGTGAATAGTGTGTACAGCTTCTGATAATTTGTTTTTTTTCTGTTATGTTTGCCAACATGTATTAAAATGCAACTTATGGGAAAAAAAATAAAATAATTTAATATAAAAAAAAAAATAAAAAAAATAAAAAATAAAATCTAGCACAATGAAAATAAAATGTAACTTAGCTTAGAAACAATAACTTTAAAAAATTATAGAAGCAATTAATTCAATGCAATATGATCCTAAAAAGCATTACTCTAGTTAGCAAAAAGAAATAAGTGCTTGACAATATTTTTTCATTTAACATTGCAATTTTAGGCATCAGCTACATGTGCAATTATAGGCACCAGAAACTAAACAAAACAAACAGAACAAGGATATCACTTATGAAGCAACAAACATTTAAATTATTTTGAATATCTACAATAAAATATGTGCGTAATCTTATGACAATAATTTCCAAAGTGTGTTGAAAGATATTTTTATAATATCCAAATTAATAAAGAAGCACCTACTATGCAGGAAATACAATATCATAAAAATGCTAATATTCATCTACAGATTCATCTATAGATCTATTATATATAATAGTATAACTAATATATAATATCTAATATATGGCATATATAGATGCTAAATTCATCTATAGATCTAATATAATTTCAATTAAACTCATAAGTAAGATCTTCTTGAAAATTGGCAAGTTAATTCTATAATTTATATAAAGGTTCAATTGTTGAAGACAATTGAAGCATCTGGAGAGGCATAAGATAGGGGGATTTGCCATAAATTTTCTTTGAATTATAAAATTGAGATATTTAGGAAGATGTGCGCTTGTACCAGGAAAGAAAATTAAGTAAATAAATAGTATAGCAATCTAATAAAATGTCGAAAAATTTTTGAAAGCCTTATTAATGAGATAGGTAGCATTTAAGGTCATTGGGAAAAGTTGAGTACAAAGGTATACGCTTAGGATAGTGACATGGTCAGGTATCAGGTTCTTGATGTATATTATATTGGTCTGCATGTAAAAATAAATCATGTTTTTATTCACCATAGTAATTTGTTTCTCTTTTTCAGAAGAAAATAACAAGGTAAGATTTGCTCCTTTCAAATTAACAGAAAATTATTTTATTTTTTCTTCACTGTAACAAGGATAAAAAAAAGTAGCTCTAAATGTCTTCCATAAACTTTGCAATAATTCAAATGGTAGAGAAGGAATGACAGTGAGAAAACTATTATTTATGAAGTATTTGTGTTAGATACTGTGTTAGGTACTTAACATTAAAAGTCTTTCCTTTTGGCATCACCATCTTATTCAACAGGACTCAGGACAAAATTTCATACCAACACATAGTATGGGCAACTGAATAGACTTCAAAGCTATCATTTTGTGTTGAGAACACTTAAACCCTCTTAGTATTTTTCAGTAATACAATATGATGTTATTAACTCTAGTCACCATGTTGTACAAGAGTTATCCTGTACATATATAACTGAAATTGTTATATACCAATTGTTATATATTTCTTGAGTGAAACTGTCTATCCTCTGACTATCTTCCTGCAAAAAGAAGGGAAGTGGAAAGGAAGGGGAGAGGAAAGCAAGGGAGAAGTAAGAGGAGGGAAGAATAAACTTTATAGAATTACCAAAAGGAGGGAGTTTTCAGGCTCCCAATACCCCTATTTTCCCAGATAGAGCATGATGGAGCTAGGACACCCTGTTTGATATATGATGCGCTTAAGCATTCTCTGGGGGAAACTGGTCTCTCATTGTTCTATCTTCCAACAGGCAAACACAATAATGCCAATCTGTTAGAGGAGTGATAAGTACATTTCTGCAACCCAGGTAATCTGAGTATCAGTGCCCTAGCTTTAAAGGAGTTGATTTCAACTGAGCTGCCTAGTGAGCATGCATTATAGTAATTATATTATTACACTTAAAACTTTGCATTCTACTCAAGCAATCTAAGCTCAGACATGTTAGTTGACATATGCAGAGTCACACCTGTAGCACATCTCATAATTAGATCTACAGCTCCAAAGTTCATAGAATTCTAGCATGCTATTTTGTTTCCTAATCTGAATGTGTTTGAGGCAACTACAGAACTCTATCAAATTCTATTTAGCGTAGATTACTTTCATTCTCTTCATAACTCAAATATTTAATTTAGAACAGAGCTTTACTCACAAGTGTACATGTACATGTACACACAGACACATATAAAATCTGTTGTAAGATACACTGTTAACTTCTGCAAAGTTTATCAAATGATAGTTTCACTAGAATGTATAAGAAATTTAAAAAAGTTAAATCAATGATTTCAAGTACCTCAGAAAGGAAGAAAGCACTATATGATATTTAATATCTGAATATTACAGATCAATAAAAGCTATATTCTCATTTCATTTTTACTAAACTTCTGTTTATTGTCCTTTATAATAAAATGAGATAAAAATCAAGATACCCAAATTTAGGGGTTGGGGTTGTGGCTCAGTGGTAGAGCACTTGCCTAGCATGTGTAAGGCACTGGGTTCAATTTTCAGCACCACATGTAAGAGTGAATTAATTCACTCTTCAAAACAGTTACCTTAACCTCATTTTACTGTAATGGATTGTAGTGCTCATCAGGTCATGATGAAATTTTTGCTACTAATAGAATTTTAATAATCTATCTTAGGTATTATTTCTTCCTAAAGAAAAAAAAGAGTATGTTTAACCACAAAAACAAATTTAAATGTGAAAATATTTCTGTTTTATTATGAATCAGTGTCACAGAAATGTAAATTAAATATTAGGTGGAGACCACCTGATTATTGCTAATATACTTTGGGAGAATTTGGGTTCTAGATCAAAGATATCCTTCATTTTTATCTTATTAAAACTATCTTAATATTCAGCAAGGGATAATGGGTAAGATTAAAATCTTCAGATAATCTTAAATCATATAGCACTTAATTTAAAGTTCCTCACTATGATTTATGTTGGAATATTTTGATAAAGGAAGATTGATTTATCAATATTAATTTCACTCCAAGTTCATATTTCAGTGGAACTCTAGGTAAATCTGTTTCACTTTATGCAATAAATGAAACTTTATAAGTTGAAACAAAATCAAATATTTCTAATCATAACTTAATATATCACTGTGTTAACTGCTAAGGGACTTTAATTTCTTTAAGGATATGAGATTTCAGGAGTTCAAAAAAAGTTGCTCTGTAGAGGGCCAGAATTAAGGCAGCCAATTTTGTCTGCTCTCTTGTCTCTGCACATTACACATGCCCATATGTAAGGTTTGGTTTAAATTATAGGTTTAAATTATAACCAAAAAATCTGTAGGATAAATTTTTTGATAAAAATTATTGACATGTGAGTGAGATAACACACATTATATCAGAAACAAAGTAATACTTACTTCATAAGCATTTTGTAGGTTATTGGAAATTTTTGAACCCTACTTATATTTATTCTTGTTTGCAAAGAGAATAGAATTTTTGTTTGTTTGATTTTCAAACCTGTTCCCATATCGTAAAATAAGCCTTTTGTTTCAAAGTCCTAGACATTTATCTGTCAAGATCCCCAAATTTACAAATGCTCCAGTCATTCTTTGAGAGAAGAAATTTATTATTTTGTAAGCCAGTAAATCTGTGTGAACTATATAATGATAAAGGAATCATTTAACCCAGTGTCACTGGCCATCCTGTCATTTCTCTACTCAGACTCCCATGACTTCCCTCCAGCTCATAAAACAAGACAGTCTTTTCCACTGCCTATTCTGGCTCTTCCACTTCTCTGACAGTGTCCCAGCTTCACACCTTTGCTCACTCTGCTTCAGATGCTCTGGCCTCTGGCTTCTTGCTGTTCTTTCTTTATTTGTGGGGGGCGGTTACCGGGGATTGAACTCAGGGGCACTCAGCCACTGAGCCACATCTCCAGGCCTATTTTGTATTCTATTTAGAGACAGGGTCTCACTGAGTTGCTTAGTGCCTTGCTTTTACTGAGGCTGGCTTTGAACTAGCAATCCTCCTGCCTCAGCCTCCGAAGCTGCTGGGATTACAGGCATGTGCCACCACGCCCGGCTCCTTGCTCTTTTTAGAAAATGCCAAGCATGCTCTCTTTTTAAGGGTTTTGACAGTTGGTATTCTACTTTGAACACTTTCCCCCTTATGCAATATACATTCTATTCTACTTCTTTTGGTCTCTACTCAAGTGCTCTTTTATCTGGGTCTTCCCTAACTATACACATCATCACATATATACTTCTTCAGAGCTATTTATCTTCTTTATATCATGTATATTTCTTCAAATAATTATTTATTTTTGTCTTCTCTTATAATGTATCTCCATGAGGACAGTAGTAGTTTATAAGCAACATAAATTTATTTCTCATAGTTCTGGAGACTGGGAAGTGCCAGATCAAGATGATGGCTTTCTTGTTCCTTGAACATCATCTTTTCACTGTGTCTTCACACAGTGGAAAGGAATACCGCTAGTCTCTTTAGTCCACATAAGGACACTTTTCCCAGTCATGAGGTGCCACTCTCATGACCTACTTACCTCCCGAGGGCCCACCTCATGATACCATCACCTTGGGGATTATGAATTAAATTTGAATTTGAAGGGAACATAAATATTCATGGCAGCTGCAAAATAAATGACCTCTCCCCAAATTTAGGAGAATTACATAATAATAGGTATTCATTATGTTACTGTTTCTGTAGGAAGGAATTCTGAAGCAGTTTGGATAGTTCTGGTCCAAGGTCTTCCATGAAATAAATGTGAATGGCTACTGAGGATGCAGTATACTGAAGACTACCTATGACCAAAGATGTGTGAAGACCCCCTCCAAGGGGGTCCTATGGAGGGCGACAGTTCCTTTCTTCATAGACCTTCCAGAGGGTTACATGACTATCTTCTGATTGGGCTGCTGGCTTCCCTCAGTGTGAGTGAAACAAGAGAAAGTAAGTCAGATGCTTTAATGTCTTTAGAAATGTATCCTAAGAAGTGTCACAGCTGCTTCTGCCATACACTATTGTTTGAACAGATTGTTCTTACTCAGTTTGGGAGAGAAATACATAATGGTATGGATGCCATGGAGAGAAGATTATTAAGGATCTTCTTGGAGCCTGGCTACCACATCCAGGAGCATTTTATTTATTATTTCCTTGAGGTCTTTTCCATTTCTAATTTGTTTTACTTTAACTGAGTGGTGATCAGGCCTGGCATATTTTTAAATCTGTATAACAGACGTTATCTTTTCTGTGATTAGATAAGTTCATCGAAAGCCTAAGGCAAGGCCCTCAGAACTAAACACCTGTTTTACTGCTTTATAGCTTAATGTAACATAGATTGTGAAAAGCCAGTATCTATTTTGGGAATTCATAGCTTGTCCTTTGTCCTTGATCTTAGTGTGTTTTTAGGCAATGCTTTTGAAGTTAAAAATAATATTTGCTACCTAAAGATGACTTTTTTCTGCACCTTTATCTTGCACATGAGGGCACTAGTATCCAGAGGTTGAGTGGTTAAGGTTGAAAATTTTGGAATAGAATTCGGAATTCCTTATTCTTACTCTTTAGTCTTTCCTACATAATTTGCTAGAAGTTGAATAGTTTTCAATTATTACATGCCCGTATCAGGCAGCATTCATAAATTTAGCATTAAAGATTTGTAGGCTGGCTATAATGGAACACTTCATAGTGCCAGCAGCTATAAACTTTTCTCTGTATGATTTTCTTCTTTTCATTATTCTGGAGTTTCAGCTCAACATTTAAAAGATCTAAGGTAATAAAATGGGACTTTCTCAAAGAGAAAGCAAAAACAACAAAAATTTCTGGGAAAACTGCAATTTTAGAAGTGTGTTAATATTAAAGTTATGATCATACAATAAAATTTTAAAAAATGTATCTGCATAATTTCTGTTTTGTTTGACACACTTTACTCAACAAATAACACATAGAGACTATGGAATCATTCAAGTTAAAAACATGCACATGTAAGTTTCCTTCAGCCTTAATATCTGCTTGGCACATTTATGTTTGTAAATATATTTCATTCTCTTTTAAATAAAGAATGATTCTCTTCTTCCCAAACCAGCTTATTTCTTTTAGAAACAGTATGCCTGAGGGTTGGATTGCTTCAGGAGTTTTGAATCAACTATAAAATGAAAATTCATTTATCAGTGAACAGAAATAATGCAGATAGAATGGGGGCTTGCCAGCTATTGAACCTGGCATGTTGATGTATGAACCATTTTGATTCTTTAACATTTGTTTATTTCTGACTTTTTATTCTTTATAATAAGATTTTAAAATTAAAAACATCACAAAGCTAAATGAAATATAATTATGTAAAAAGTTACCTTAAGCTTTGTTTTCAATTTATTGCTTCATCAAAATAATTGCTCTTTGGTAGCACATCTGTAAAATCGTCATAATGGAAGAAACAAGAAACACCTTATAAATACCATGTTAGTGATTTGTAAAAGGGGACTTGGAGATTTTAGTCAGAATTTAGTATTAAACATTCAGTGTTTCCTGTCAAATATAACATCTCATAATGCAGTACCAGTGTATTTTTAAAATATTGTTGTGCTTTATTCTGAGAGCTGCCTATCATCTTTCAGTAGCATGGTCTCTTACAATTAGCCTGGTGTTCATATACTGCAAGATTTGAAAGTGCATTGCTTCCCAACTCATACCTTTACTGCCCCGAATTCTAGTCGAAGTCCAGGAAGACAGACTTTCCATAGCACTTGCCTGACTCCCTGTGAATTCTTGATTCAGCTCTGGCTTATGTTTTGGCCACATTTTCAGGTTACCCACCTGGTGTAATATGACAAAGACTAATGAAGTTACTAGATTCTCTCTTGGATTACTAGGGTCCAAAATGCCATCATTACAGATGTACTTTGTAGGGTTAAGGCATTGCCATCTGTTATTATGTTGTCTCTGTGACTTCCCCAAAGTATGACACAGCAATAGGTAAGACACAACCTGTTGGTTTCATTGTGTCTGCTTTCACTAACCACAATGGCCTCGGCTCTTGAGCTACTTACTCATGGTTTACATGGATGAGAGTTGTGAGTTGTTGCTATCCTGTTCTTGTCCCCTGGCCAATTTATCCTGTATAGCCAGACTACTGTTGCTCAGAGGTGCTTTGCATTTGATGGGTCTTTTCTTCTTGCAAATAAATTTTAGGACTTTTTTTTTTAGTTCTGTGAAGAATGTCATTGGTATATTGATGAAGATTGCATTGAGTCCATATAATGTTTTTGTAGTATGTTCATTTTGACATTATTAATTCTGCTTATCCAATAACGTGAGAGGTTTTTCCATCTTCTTCAGTTTTCTGTAGTTTTCATTGTAAAGGTTTTTCACCTCTTTGTTGGATTTGTTCCTAAGTATTTTGTTGTTTTTCGAGGTTATTGTGAATTACATAGTTTTCCTGATTTATCAGCAGATTCATTATTAGTGTATAGGAGAGCTGCTGATTTTTGTATGCTGATCTTGTATCATAGTACTTTGCTGAATTTGTTTATCAGCTCTATAAGTCTCCTAGTAAATGGTTTTGGGTCTTACTGTAATTTTGTTTTGTATTTCCCTAATGATTAATCACATTGAGCTTTTTTCATATACTTGTTGATCTCTTGTATGTCTTTTGAGTAAAGTCTGTGTAGTTCTATTGGACTTTTGTTGATGTTGATGTTGTCTTGGAGGTTTTTTTGGTTCCTTTGTTTGGTTTGGTTATTTATTTTACTAACTTTTTATTTATTTATTTATTTACTAATTTATTTATTTATTTTGTTAGTGCCAGGGATTGAACCCAGGGGTGCTTAACCACTGAGCAACACCCTCAGCCCATTTTAATATTTTATTTGGATATAGGGTCTTGCTGAGTTTCTTATGGCCTCACTAAGTTACTGAGTATGGTTTTAAACTCAAATCTTCCTGCCTCAGCTCCTGAATTGCTGGGATTACAGGCATGCACCACAGTGCCTGGCTCTATTGGACATTTTGTAAATGTGTTAAATTTTTATTCTTTTTTATTTTTCTTTTGCTCTTGAGTTTTTCTACTTCCTTGTATGTAGTGAATATCCCTTCTTAGTTGTATGGTTTGTAATATTTTCCCCCATTCTATAGATTGTCTCTTCTCTCTTCTGATTATTTTCTTTGCTCTACAGAAGCTTTTCAATTTGATATAATCTTATTTATTCACCTTTGCTTTTGCTTCCTGTCCAGAAAATTCCTTACCCGCTGTAATGTCATGAAGCATACCCTCTCTATTTTCTTCTAGTACTTTCATAGTTTCAGGTTTTACATTTAAGTCTTTGATCCATCTTGAATTGACTTTTGTAACTGTTGAAAGGTAAGGCTCTAATTTCATTCTTCTGCATGTGGATGACCCAATTTTTGCAGAAACATTTATTGAAGAGAATGTTCTTTTTCCAAAGCATGTTCTTAGTACTTCATTTAAAAAACAGGCGATGTGTAGGTTTACTTCTAGGATCTCTGTTCTGTTCCCTTGGTCTATATTCTAGGGATCCAAATCCAGATAGTCTTATTACTCAAGGTGTGAGGTTAACTTGATATTCTTGAGGTATAGATGCCACAGACAAGTTTGACACAACGTTTAAGCTTTTGTATGTGAATTAAATGCCTTCATAAATTTTGGAACCAGAAGCTCTGAAAATTAAATCAACTTGATGACTGTAATACAAATGTTATCTCCATATGTTCTGTAAATCTATATATATTTCATGTTATTTTTTTCAACCAGAATAAATTTACCAAATTAGATTCTCTATGAATTAGTTTAACACACTTTTATTAATGATATTTATTTGAATTTTATAACTCCTTTTGTAAGGTTTTCTCTCATACCAAGTAAACTTTAATTTTAAGTTCAGAATTAATTAAGTGTATTGTCTACTAATTTTGAATAACTATTCCCTGACTATTTTATAAGACATGTATATTAAATATATTAATCTATATATAAGCCAACTACTGTGGAACTGCTAACTTGTAAATGACACATAAAAGCCTTTATAAATGTAAAAAAAAATCAGTTAAGATATACTTAACATTATATTTTACCTGCCATATAATCTAAAAACAACTTAAGGTATGAAATAATGTTTGTTGTTGTTGAATCAGAGTAATATTGGTAAAGCCAAAATCAACTGTAACACATTCTATCAGGGCCCTATATACATAGTTGAAGTAACAATAAGGTGCAATGCATAGATCTTTCCTTTAAGGAAGTCATCCAAAACATCTAGTCTTCTTTTGAGAGAGAGGTTTTAAGAATGCATAAATTTGGCACTGTTGCTATTACTGCTGAGTTGAAATATGAGAGCTTGGTTTAAATATAGATGGAAGAGTCCATCTCAAAGTAAGTAAAAAAGGTTTTTAAATACAGATTTCTGGGCTTCACATCTGGAAAGTTTGATTCAGTTGTCAAGTTGCATTTTCTTTTTTTTTTTTTAACACATGAACAATTGAGAAACTCAATAAAGTAACAGTAACAGATATCATTAAAAAAAAGAACCAAACAAAATTCCAAAGCTGGAGAATACAGTGAAGTTGCTTTTCTGATTAGCCTTGTGTATTGGTATTGTTGCTGTCCACTCCACATTTCAGAAAAAGTGGCTAGTGTAGGAGATATACTCTTACAAGAGTAAATGTCTGTTGAAAGGCATGTAGGTTGGTTCCATAGTTTGGCTATTGTAAATTGACTGCTATAAACATTAATGTGGCTGCATCACTGTAGTATGCTGATTTTAAGTCCTTTGGGTATAAACCAAGGAGTAGGATAGCTGGGTCAAATGGTAGTTCCATTCTAATTTTCTGAGGAATCTCCATATTGCTTTCCATAATGGTTATACCAATTTGCAGTCCCACCAGAAACGTATCAGTGTACTTTTATCTTCACATGCTTGCCAACATTTATGGTTGCTTTCATTCTTGATCATTGCTATTCTGACCAAATGTAGTATATATACTCAATGGAATATTACTCAGCCTTAAAGAAGAATGAAATTATGGCATTTTCAAGTAAATGGATGAAGTTGGAGAATGTCATGTTAAATGAAATAAGCCAATCCCCCAAACCAAAGGCCTAATGTTTTCTCCACTATCTGGATGCTAACTCACAATAAGGTGGGTCAGTGGTAGGGAAAAATAGTTACTTTGGATTAGGCATAGGGGAGTGAAGGGAAGGAGTGGGTAGGAGAGTAGGAAGGATAGTATAATGAATCAAACATTATTACCCTACATGTATATATGATATCACAACCAGTGTGACTTTACATCATGTACCACCAGAAGAATGAGAAGTTATACTTCATTTATGTATAATGTGTCAAAATCCATTCTACTGTCAGGTATAACTAATTAGAACAAATTTTTAAAAATTAATAAAAAATGGTAAAAAAAAGGAGTATTCTTCAGGAAAAGTATTCTTTTGAACAAATTAGGTAAACTAATTATGGAACAAATTTCAAGGGAAAAGATATGTAGTTAGTTTTTTCTAAATGCTTATTTGTCAAATAAAAATTAGCTCTCTTTCATTACCTTTACAAAATATATTCCAAAATTCCAGAGGTATAATTGTTTTATATCATGATGACTCTGGATTTCACAAACACTTTTTGGAAATATTTTACTTCATGAAGCTCAATTTATTTTTGTTATTTTATAACCTATTTTCTGAGGATAAGAAAAATTAGAAAACTAAGATACAAATACTACAGAAAGTAATGAGACTAATAATTGAAACTTTTGACCTTTTATTTTCTTGTTAGTTTTATGTCATTGTAGTGGCATAAAACTATTTTTCAACCATGTATGAAAGGAAGATTTTAATTATTTTCAGTCAGACTGATGATTCCTTTTGAAATTGTATTTTTGAAGTAGTTTCTACATAATTAAACAATTAAAGCATATCATTCCTAGAAAATTAAATAACAATTGCATAAATATCTCAAAAGTAAAATATCATAAGCTATTATGTTAGTTTGTTTTATATAAATGCATATAAAAGAAAAATTAACACTATTCTGTATAAATATTCATACCATGTTTATATTTCATATATGTTGAAATTATCTTCTGAATATTTAATTTGCAAGTCACATAATGCCTATTTAAGCTAATAATACTAATATTGTTTTAGCCTACAATTCCAATATCAAATACCCAGTTTTAAATCATCATAAGCTTAGAAATAATATAATTAATACCACATCCACATGACTAAATGAAGTCCTGGGACTAACTAAAATCAATTTACATCTTTCCACACTAGACTCTAATGATTTTCACAAAAATAGTTACACTTGAAAGCTTGTTTATGTAAAATTTCCTTCACTTTTTTCTTGTAATTTTACCCCAAAGCATCTTTCATCAAAAAGGAGAAAGTTAATAGAAATGAATAAAATTGCTTTGAAATTTGACTTAGATATTTTTAAACTATAATTTCATTTTTAAAAAAGCATACCTTTGGGAACTTAGTAGTTTCCTAATATTTGTATTACATATTCATTTTAGCTAAGGAAAAATTACAAATTAAATCAAGCTGTAGTGGGACAACAACCAAGATTAATGCTAAAATACAATTTCCTGAGCTTAATTCAATTCTTATTAGAACTACACAATACTAAAGATATGAAATTATATGTAGAAAATGTCTAGTATCAAATGAAATATAAATTCTAGATTAAATTATGACATGTTGTTGTAACTGCAAATCAGTTTTACCACAAGTACTATTTTTTCATAAGTTTATATGTACTGAAATTGTTGGTCCTTAACCAAATTATTTTGTCTCCAATACAATTATTGGTTTTAAAAATAATTATAAATTAAGTTGAAAATTCTAATTAATTTAGAGTTCTGGGTATATTAAAATGCTTGATATTTTAAAACACTATCTTAATACATGTTTCACTTTATTTTTTAGCATGAAACATTTCAATCCTGTTTAAAACCCTCTCTCAGTCCTATTTCTGAAGAAATATGAAAGCTTTGGTTGAATTTTAAAAATTAAAAACTTATAACACACATTTTTATTTGATTTGCCTGAAAATTCAAAATCACAAAAACTGTGAAAAAGGAACATACTGATTATTTCACAAAATGGTTGAAAAAAGTAAAAACTAGCAGAATTGAAGACTGTGAGTTTCAAATGCATGGACTGAGATCAGACACAATTTATAGATCTTTTTTGTCTTTTTAAATTTTATTTTGTTATAAAGGAGAGGGAGAAAATATAGAAGTGGAAAGTAAGAGAACAGGGATTTTCTTCTTGTGATGGCAGGACAGGGAGTTAGAGAGTCAGCAGTGGAGAAAGAGAGAGCACTACCAGTCTTGCTGAAACTGTACAGCTATGAACTGCCATCTACTCCACATATTCCACCACTGTTAGCATGGTGGACCCATTAATCATATTCCAGTTTTCTACCTTAGCAATTCCGATGCACTTCAGACATTTTTGTGGTTCTCCTGAGTCTATCCCATAGGTTTTTAAACTGGATAATTCTGCAAAATAATATTGATGGAAAGGAGTCCAAAGAAGGAGATTCTGTTCACCTTAAAATTGGCTCTGAGTATTCCCCAAAGAGAATAATCCTTTATTCATCTGGGATTTGCGTAATCTAACAAAAATAAAATAAAATACTGAAACCATTGGTGCATATGAGGAGGTAATTTCCTTAAGGATTTCCCGTTTGGAGCATGTACTTTTTTATTAGAGTAACCACTCCTAAATCACATAAATGTTGTGAAGTTACTACAGATTCATGAATAACAACCAACTAGATCTTTCATACGTCATCTTAATATTCATGTTTATTAATTTTATTAAGCAATGTAGTTACTAGTCACCAAAAAAACAAAACAAAGCAAAAAAGAAAACAATATATAATCAGAGTCTTGGCAAGAAGCTCAACTTAATATCTTTTGTTCAAATGATTAGACTTTCATATAAAAGATGAAAACTCAGGATTAAAAAATGAGGGAAACTTAGATGAAAACTTAGATGCAAACTCGGGATTAAAAAATGAGGGAAACACATCAGGAGACCAGCAAGAGCAGCATTTATTATCTGTGTTGCAGGGCAAGGGATTGCTACAGTGTCAACACAACTGCAGTGGTCTCTCTCACTTCCAATTATTACAACCATGCTGGGAAGATTTCAGATATGTCACTCAGAGCTATCTCTTCCTTATTAGAAGGAATAGGAAAAGGGAAAAGGGACGCTCTCAAGGGAGAGAGTGGATCCTCTCGGAAAGGAGGGGGATGCTATGCCCTTCTTGCTCTGCAGTTTTACTGAGGGTCCCAGAGAAGATTTCAGAGTTTTTCACAGGTTCACCTTTTGACTTTTGACTGACTGCAGGATTGATTCAGATTTACAAGTCTCCACTGCACATGTAAAGGTCCAAGGCAACTATGGATCACTTTGGCCCAGGCTGACCAGTTATAATTGAATTTTCTTAGAGATTTTATGGTTATGAGAAACTATCCTTATTTCCTTGAGTTCTGGAATCAGGTATGTGTGAGGATCGCAAAACACCCCCCTTCAGGTAACTCTGTGTTCTCATTATCAGCAGGAAAGAGCCTTCCTTTGGGTCTGCTTTTCTCCTGCAGGTAACAGGTTTTTGCTGAGGAATGTAGTGTATCATATTGACTTAAATCAGGAACTGTTGCATGTTAATTGCTTCTTAAAAGAAGGTATGTGAGGTCAGCATGATAACCCCATTTTGTAAAAGTATCCCCTTAGCCTCCTGTTCCCACCACTCATGTCTTTTTGTTGCCTATCACATCCAAGGCTGAAGGTGCGAGAGAAAAAAGTATGTCACCCATGCTGAGTGAGAAATGGAGCTTCTCGAGGGGTCTGCCTGGAGCTGTGGTCTTGAGGGACACAACTGGGATAAGATACATTAAAGTGCAGAGTCCAAAATAAACATTATGTTTGTTTTCTCCATCCTCTGATCTCTTAACATTTCTTATGTGCCTAACCCAACCAAAAGTCAACAAGAAAGAGAGCCTGGGAGAGATGTTCACAAGATGTCACTCCCAGGATATCACTCTCCTATTTTAGAGTCCATCATGAATCCACTTTAATAGGGAAACTTAGCAACAAGGGAGAACAAAAAGTTAAAGGGGAGAAGCAAAAGGAAAGCAGAACACTATTTGGCATGTTATATAAACTTCTTGATATGGTTCATGATTTCCTATCCTTCCTTTTTAATATACTACCACATCTACATTTGTATCATGCAATTAAATGCCCAAATAAATTGTCTTTTCTTTCCCATTAAAAAATTTTTTTTTACTTGTAGGCAGACACAATACCTTTATTTATATTTTTATGTGGTGCTGAGGATGAACCCAGTGCCTCACCTGCGCTAGGCGAGTGCTCTACCGCTGAGCCACAACCCCAGCCCTCTTTCTCATTTTTGAAGTTTCCTTTTGCTACCTTTACCACAGAACACCATTTTGACTAGGTGAGGAAAAAGAATGCATGTGACATTCCTTAGGGCTTATTCTAATGTCCACTGGTATCTCTTCTTGATATAGAAAATCTGAAGCAAGCTTCATTTCTTTGAAGACAACCAGTTAGAAATGTCTTTGCTTATGTAATGAGGTACAGATTTTTTTATCTCAAGTAAAGTTCTTTCTTTCCTCTCTGCCATCTTTCATGCACATGCTCATTTCATGTGTCTGAGATGGGATGGAGGCCTTTAGGACTCATAACCATAATCCGTATAATGAAAAGGGAGAAAGAGAAAGGCAAATGCATTGTTACAGGAATGTATTTAATTTTTTAAGATTCAAAATGGGCACTTTGCCCAAGAACTCCCAAAACTGCTTCATATTATACTAAACTATGTTACATGGACATCCTTTGCTGGAAGACAGCTGGTAGAAGACTTGAGTTTAGGTTAATTAGCTAACCAATAGTAGGCCAAAGTCTATTCCTATAAGTAAACATTTTCCACATTCACATTATTCCCTTTTACATGCAGCATAATATCTTTCCTGGGCAAGACTTACTATCTTATTCATTTACTCCATCTGGCTTGAAATTTGGATCTTTCAACTGAATTTGGATACTGTTTCTTAGGGTCACTTAACTTATAATCTAAAATAAATTTTTTCTTCAACATATAATATACAATAGTAGCAAAGAAAGAAGAAACAAGGCCTTCATTTAGGAGATCCTGAAGTCATCAATCACTCATTTCTAATAAAATTGAATTTTAATGGATGTGAATGTTCTTTTAGCCAGTATGAAAGCTTTAGTTTTGCCTTTGGAAGAATTCAGCTTAAGCATTATATTCACTGTCCCTTCTGAGTTTATTGTTAGGAAAGATACTCTTCTGGTAGGCTGCATAGATTTACCAGTCCACTTTGAGTTGGTGTAAATTAGGATGTTATAAATTGCATTAGAAGCTGAACAATTTTACAAGTGTTGCAGGTCATTCCTAAAATTTTATATTGGCAAAATATTAGTCTCATTCTTTTTTTTTTGGTACCAAGGATTGAACTCAGGGGCACTCACCACTGAGCCACATCCTCAGCCCTATTTTGTGTTTTATGTAGAGGCAGGGTCTCACTGAGTTGCTTAGCACCTCGCCTTTGCTCAGGCTGGCTTTGAACTCGTGATTCTCCTGTCTCAGCCTCCCTAAGTACTGGGATTACAGGCTAGTCTCAATCTTCTAAAGTTTTATTATCTGTTAATCTCTTATCATGCGTACTGCTACTAAACACATACAGGGATGTTACAATAAACAGAGCCTTTAAGTCTAAAGATTCTCTATTTTGTGCTCTGATAATGGTATTATATCACTCTGTAGGTTAATGGCCTTAACTCACTTAACTTCCATTTTTCTTCTTCAAAACCATAGTTTCTCCCCATCATTTCATTTGACAGAATAAGCTTAATGGATAGTGCTTAGAAAAGTTTGGAGACCTGGTTCTATATACTGTTAAAGCTGTCAATTGACATTCTCTACTAATAGAATCGGTATATAGAGAAGCATGTGACTTCTTCAGTCTGGAAAGGATCTGAGCTAGGGAGTGTTCAGACAAGTGAGATTTCAGGCTATAAACGAAGAATGCTTCTCTTGGCAAAGCTGATTTTATTTCTTGCCATTTCTCCTGTCAGTTAGGTTAATTCTAGTTTCAGTTCATTCATCTCTTCTAGGACTTTGCTGACAGTTGCACAAAGTTATTAAAAGTATAATATCATACTGAATTTTTACTTGAATTTTTGTTTGTTTTTGTATGTGGTCTGCATCTTGATATGCATGGTAGGTTATATTGATTAAGTATTTTCCCATCACATAACAGTGGATTGGGCAACTTTCAACCTGTAGTGGGTAGGTGCACATTTTCCTACTGCTTAAGGGAGTAAACATTCTTTTGTCACTCTGCCCACTGCTTTTTGAACATCTTTGTAAAATTTGGGGAAATTTCCACCTTTTCTCCCCAATGTAGAAACTAGAACATTTGTGCCTCCAGGCTTCTTTTTAGCCTGAGCATTAGCAGATGATACAGATAATACCAATCACATGCCCTCAAGCTACATGAAGAAACAGAAACTGTACAGGAGAAAGGCAGAATCAGAAACACTCCAGATTTGACGATATCAGTGGTTGCAAGATTTGATTCATGATGCAGAAAGGGCTTGATTACTTGTGTCAGTAGCAGCTGCTGAAGCTCATGTTCATGGCAGCAATGCAGGCAATACTGGAGCTTCCTGGCCATTACACACAACACAGAGTCAGTGGCAAAGCCATTGGTGACCTCATGCCAATTATTCAAATAGATTCAGGCATGACTCCTAGAGTCCTAGCCTCAAGCACATTTCTTCAGTCCTCCAAATAGTTTAGTGAAATAACTCCCTTTTCTTTCAATGTGCTGGTTTTCTACATTTTCCCCCTCTGTCAGCTTCAGCATAGTTTAAACTTAAGGACAGAAACTGACAGGGAGACATTACATTTTTATGAGAAACATACTTGGAAGTACCAAGTATAACAACGTAAGAATATACTTGAGACTATGAATTTATTAAATGACTTTTAATGTATGTATATGTTTCTCCCTATGTGTGTGTTTGCCAGTGATCCCACTGCAAATGTCATCGCCTGCTTCACAGTATTACCACAGAGGTACACATGGGTATACACACACACACATCAGAGCGAGATAAAGAAATAATTATGAACCTGAAACTAAATAATCCTAGGTGAATTTATTATAAGCATGAAAGTACATTTTTGTTTATTGAAAGAGAGTACCTTGTTAAAAATGAGTACAAACTTTTGCCTTAGGCAAAAATCATCCTTTTTAATGACCTTTAATGAAAAATATTTTAAAAAACATTTCTCTATGTTCTATATTTATGTTCAGATAAAAATATAAAAAATGATATTCTTGATTAATATATTAATTAAAGTGAAAATCTTATTAAAATAAAAATAATTTTCTTTCAAATATCTCTGTCCCATTTATTAATGTTTCCAGTTTTCAAAAAGAGCATATATACATCCTCAGCAATGGCGAGGTGCTAAGCAACTCAGTGAGACCCTGTCTCTACATAAAACACAAAATAGGGCTGGGGATGTGGTTCAGTGGTC
Organism: Xerus rutilus; assembly: GCA_028644305.1. Taxonomy (NCBI): domain Eukaryota; kingdom Metazoa; phylum Chordata; class Mammalia; order Rodentia; family Sciuridae; genus Xerus; species Xerus rutilus. Next base: position 52,620,448 of record CM053401.1, on the reverse strand, counting down.
GAGTGCCCCTGAGTTCAATCCCCAGTACCAAAAAAAAAAAAAAAAAAAAGAGCATATATACATATATATACACATATACAAGCATGTGTATATGAGTCTTTTATAAATACAGAAATATACACATACAAAAATATGTGTATATTATTATACACTATTAACAGATAGAATCCATACAATAAAAGTTCCTTCTTATGAACATATGTATACAAATTCATACATAATTGCATTATAGATATTTAGGTAAGGGTATGTTTGTGCGTGCATGTGTCTATATGTGTGTGACAGAAGGAAGTAGGAAATCTCTTGTGGTCTTCCACATCATTATATCTTAGATTACTTTTATGTCAAATTTTTCAGTTCAACTAATAATGAAGTTAAGAAAAAGAATATCTATACATTTCCATAAGAATATGTAGAAATTCTGAAATTATTTCCTTTCTTCAAATAAATTAAATATTTCTATTTATTTATTTATTTATTCATTTTTATTTATTTATTCTGTTTATTTAGGTTTACATGATAGCAGAGTGCAATTTGATTCATTGTACACAGATGGAGGATAATATTTCATTTCTCTGGTTTTAATTGATATAGAATCACAGCATACATGCAGTCATATATGAAGCTAGGGCTATGATGACCATCATATCTACCACCTTTACTGTCCTGAAGCCCCCTTGTCCCATTACACCCCTATGAACAGAGTTCCTCCATTGTTCCCATGTCCTCCCCCCTATTATGGATCAGCATCCACTTATCAATGAGTACATTTGGCATTTAGTTTTCTGAGATAGGCTTACTTCACTTAGCATGATATTCTCCAACTCCATCCATTTACCTGCAAATGCCATAATTTTATTCTCTCTTATTGCTGAGTAATATTCCACTGTGTATATATAACACAGTTTCTTTATCCATTCATCTGTTGAAGGGCATCTAGGTTGGTTTCACAGTTTATCTATTGTGAATTGAGCTGCTATAAACATTGAAGTGACTGCGTCACTGTAGTATGTTGTTTTTAAGTCTTCTGGGTATAGACCAAGGAGTGGGATAGCTGGGTCAAATGGTGATTTCATTCCAAGTTTTCTAAGGAATCTCCATACTGCTTTCCAGATTGGTTGTACCAATTAGCAGTTCCACCAGCAATGTATGAGCGTGCCTTTCCCCCCACAACCTCGCCAACACTTATTGTTGTTTGTATTCTTGATAATTGCCATTCTGACTGATGTGAGATGAAATCTTAGAGTACAGAGAACAGAGAGCTGACATTCTGGGAACAAATCTTTGCCACATGGACATCCGATAGAGCACTAATCTCCAGGATATATAAAGAATTCAAAATTGATTCTGCCTATCCAGAATTAATTGATATTATATCTCGCTACTTTGCTGAAATAATTTATTAATTCTAGAAGTTTTAGAATTAATAGAGTCTTAGAGTAGCTTTGATTCTCTCTGATTGCTAGAGATATTGAACATTTTTTCATATGTCTGTTGATCAATTGTATATCTTCTTCTGTGAAGTTTTTGTTCAGCTCCCTGGACCATTGATTGATTGGGTTGTTTATTTCTTTGGTATTAAGTTTTTTGAATTCTTTATATATCCTGGAGATTAGCACTCTATCGGATGTGCATGTGGCAAAGATTTGTTCCCAGAATGTCAGCTCTCTGTTCACCTCATTGATTATTTCTTTTGCTGAGAAGAAGCTTTTTAGTTTGAATCCATCCCATTTATTGATTCTTGATTTTACTTCTTGTACTATAGAAGTCTTGTTAAGGAAGTAAGGTCTAATCCGACATGATGAAGATTTGGGCCTATTTTTTTCTTCTATAAGGCGTTGAGTCTCTGGTCTGATTCCCAGATCCTTGATCCACTTTGAGTTGAATTTTGTGCATGGTGAGAGATAGGGGTTTAGTTTCATTTTGCTGCATATGGATTTCCAGTTTTCCCAGCACCATTTGTTGAACAGGCTACCTTTTCTTCAGTGTACATGTTTGGCTCCTTTGTCCAGTATAAAGTAACTGTATTTAAGTGGGTTCATCTCTGTGTCTTCTATTCTGTACCATTGGTCTACATGTCTATTTTGGTGCCAGTACCATGCTGTTTTTGTTACTATAGCTTTGTAGTATAATTTAAGGGCTGGTATTTTAATGCCTCCTGCTTCCCTCTTCTCGCTCAAGATTGCTTTGGCTATTCTGGGTCTCTTATTCTTCCAAATGAATTTCATGATTGCCTTTTCTATTTCTATAAGGAATGACATTGGGATTTTAATTGGAATTGCATTGAATCTATATAGTGCTTTGGGTAGTATGGCCATTTTGACAATATTGATTCTGCCTATCCAGGAGCATGGGAGATTATTCCATCTTCTAAGGTCTTCTTCAATTTCTTTCTTCAGTGTCTTGTAGTTTGCATTGTAGAGGTCTTTCACCTCTTTTGATTAATTGATTTCCAAGTATTTCTTTTTTTTTTTTTTGAGGGTATTGTGAATGGGTTAGTTTTCTTAATTTCTCTTTCAGAGGGTTTTTCAGTGATGTATAGAAATGCAATTGAGTTATGGGTATTGATATTATATCCCGCTACTTTGCTGAAATCATTTATTAATTCTAGAAGGTTTTTAGTAGAATTTTTTGGATCCTCCAAGTATAGAATCATGTCATCTGCAAATAATGATAGTTTGAGTTCTTCTTTTCCAATTCGTATCCCTTTAATTTCTTTTGTCTGTCTAATTGCTCTGGCTAGCATTTCAAGGACTATGTTGACTATCAGTAGTAAAAAAGGGCATCCCTGTCTTGTTCCTGTTTTTAGAGGGAATGCTTCCAATTTTTCTCCATTTAGGATGATGTTGGCCTTGGGTTTAGCATAGATAGCTTTTACAAAGTTGAGATATGTTCCTACTATCCCATGTTTTTCTAGCTTTTTGAACATAAAAGGGTGCTGTATTTTGTCAAATGCTTTCTCTGCATTGATTGATAAAATCATATGACTCTTATCTTTAAGTTTGTTGATGTGATGCATGTGTTTATTGATTTCCCTATGTTGAACCAACCTTGCATTCCTGGAATGAACTCCACTTGATCAAGGTGCACTATTTTTTTGATATGTTTTTGTATGCAATTTGCCAGAATTTTATTGAGAATTTTTGCATCTATGTTCATCAGGGATATTGGTCTGAAATTTTCTTTCTTTGATATGTCTTTGTCTGGTTTTGGAATCAGGGTGATATTTGCCTTATAGAATGAGTTTGGAAGGGTTCCTTCCCTTTTATTTCATGAAATAGTTTTAATTATGTACATTCCAAATTCTTTCTCTGGCATTTCATCAGTTGTGTTGTCAATGGATTCTGTTACTGTGGTATCAAAATTTATTTGGGGTGCTTTCTTCCCTTGTTTTTTCATATTGATTGTGTATCTTCCTTTCTTGCAATGCCGACCTGAGTTATTGTGGCTTCTATCCTATGATCTTGTATTGACACGCCAGATTACCTGTATCTCACCTTGGAGCTACTTCTGTTCCCCCAGTGTCCCCAGATGAATATTACTGCCACTAAAGTTGGTGGTGGAGATAGTGGACATACTGAAGAGGGCAGTGGGAGTAGCTTTGGCTGGGCTCCTCTAGTGGTCCCTGAGGGCTGTTTTGGGCCCTCTATTGCGCTCCTTCTGGTGAGCAGGAACTCTGCAGCAGTAGTGGGGGTGGGCCCAGGCCTCACTTAGGCAGGGTCACAAGCAGGAGAGTTTGTGTGCAACCCTTACCATGGGTGTGGGCTCCCCTGTGGCTGGCAGCCAGCAATCTGGTCTCCCTTTGGCTGGACACCTGTGGAGTTTTCTGAGGGCATCTTTGGGCCCTCTGCCACTCCTGCTGGTCTGCAGGCTAAATTAAATATTTCAATAAATTTTACTTTTAGTCACTAAGACTATACAAAATCATATAAATATTGGATTTTTCTTCTTTTGTGAAATGATTAATATAATCAATTAAGACTATTTAAGCTATGAGTGAATTGCTTTATTAAATTCTGTCCCTCTTACCAGTGCTGAACATCTCCACTTCATTAAGCCATACACATCTCACCATCAGTGTGCTCCAAAATGACCTTTGTATTTGTTTTCTATCTTTTTTTTTTTTTAGTTGTAGATGGACACAATGTCTTTATTTTATTGCTTTGTATGTGGTGCTGAGGATCGAACCCAGGGCCTCATGCATGTGAGGCAAGCACTCTATCCCTGAGCTACAATCCCAGCCCTGCTTTCTATCTTAATCTCCAGTGATTTTCTACATTTTCATCAAGTTTATAGTTTATGCTTTCATTTGACTCAGCTGTCTGGAAATTATCTCCTGTTTCTTCCTCTTTCTCATATTTCACATTTATCTCTTGGTGAGAAATTGACAGACTTTTGGCCAAGAATTTGTATTGTCTCCCTTTAATTTATTTCTGTAGATTCTGAGCATTTTGAGGGCAGTGATTCCATCATATAGCTTTTAAACCACTTAGATCTATGAAACTATGCAATAAATGTCAGTGTTCAAACATTTTTTCAGGAAAAAGAAAAGTTACTTATTCATACTTTTTATTCAATAAATATAAGCATAATGTTCCATCTTCATTATTCAATCATAAGACTGTACTGTACCCACTCAGTAACTTAGAAAGTTATGATATTTTGAATAGGCTCTTTTTATAAGTCTCTTGATTTTGTTGTTATTATTTTGTTTTGTGGTGGGGTCAAACCCAGAACCTTGTGTGTAACAGGCAGGTGCTTTACCATTGAGCCACATCCCCAGCCCTGAATAGATTTTTTTTTTTGGTACTGGAGATTGAAGCCAGGGGCACTCGACCACTGAGCCACATCCTCAGCCCTATTTTGTGTTTTATTAAGAGACAAGGTCTCACTGAGTTGCTTAGCGCCTCGTCCTTGCTGAGGCTGGCTTTGAACTCATGATTCTCCTGTCTCAGCTTCCCTAAGTGCTGGGATTATAGGTTGGCGCTCCCGCACCCAGCTCCTGAATAGATCTTAAAGTACTGGAGTTAAAAAAGAAATAGAAAAAGAAAAAAGAGAAAGAAGGAAAAGGAGAAACAGAAGAAGAAGAAATTGAATTAAAGGTTGATTATTTCTGATATTTTCATTGAAACTTGGTAGGGATTCACAATCTAACAAATCTATTACAAATACAATTTCACCTTTTTGATATTTTCTTTTTCTACATATTTTCACATCAACCCATATAATTCCTTAGGTGGCTTATATTTGTTTACTATTTCAACCTGAAAACTCTATTAGAATTCATGAAATGATACAATTTTCAAGTCAAAGGCATTTTTATTTGAAAAAAACAATGCTAATCCAGATGTACTTGCTTATGTTAAGTATATAAATAATAGCTACTAAAATGATTACACATTTTTGGGCTGAACATTAAAAATTGCTGTGCCACCACTTCAGAGATGTGGACAGATACTTTGACTGGCTTCTCTCACAGTAACAGCCCTGCTTGGAAAAGTGGCAGTAGCCTCTGCTCTTCTCTTCTTGTTTCTCACAGAATGGAAATTTGTCTCTACCAGCACGTTGAAGTGAAGGTAGTAGGATCTCCATTAATGCTAGACCTGCTGCTCCTGTGATAAACCTTCTCCTCCAAGTCAGTACAGAGTGGAAAAAGTTCTATTTCCATTTTAGCAACAATTATCTGAAGTTTAATCTCACCAATGTGAAAATAGAACTGTGGTAGATGAGGAATTTTGGTGGCCTGTTTTTTTTTAAGATGTCTCATGCCTTAACTTGAAGCTATGAGCACCTTTTCGGACCACCAGTTTGTTGGATTTTCCATCATGCCCAGCTGGGGGATGGAAAGGAGGCAGTGGTTTGTGTGAGTCAGGTGTCACTGAGACTTGACATTCTTACTGAAATTAAGCAGATATTTGTGAATAAATATTTCTTGATTGTTTGTGTCTTTAAGACCATCTCTAGAAATTAAAATTTTAAATATGTTTTATCCATTTCACTGGGAAAGGATTTGATGAATTTCCTTATACCACCATTCTGGAAGTTATCATCAACCTGCTTTTTAAAAAATTTTCTATTTATAGCTCTGAATGAATAAAACAATCTTCAAGGTCACTAAATTATTTCTTGGCTTTGCTGATAATCTCTTAGAAAAATTTGTTGGAAACAATTTTTTATTGTGCTTTTCGTTTATTATATTACTGATACATTATTATAGTTTCAATTTCTTTGCTGAACTTACCCATCTGATCCTGCATGTGCTCCATCTTTTCCATTAAATGTAACCATGTTGTAAAATGTTAAATCCCCTTTGAGCTATTGCCAAATCCTTTCCTGTATTTGAGTCTGATTATTGCTTTACTTACTCATTGGAGAATTATTATTTTATTATTTTGCATATGCTTTGTATTTTTCTTTTATGTCAGATATCTAGTGTCAGGCAGTGAAAACTGAGGCAAATGCCTTTTATATCTGCTATGGCACACTTTTTCTTCTGTTAGATATTAAGGCAGGAGTTGATACATCTAGTTGAGAATCAGGGCTAAGCTCTGTTGTTACTGGTTATCTTCATTGTACCAAACACTGAGGATCCCTCTAATAATACCTGCTGTTTAAGTCTGTGGATTCATTTAGAAGACTTTTGTTTTTCACTGTTTTTCTGGCTTTCCATTTGTGTCTTTGAATGAATACCACCTGGCTTATGGTGGCACTAAATTGGTAGTAGTAGAAAGAATAGTGAGAATAAGAGAAAAGAAAGAAGTGAAGAATGGGAAAATAATTTTTCTCTTTAGTGACATTGAATAAATTAGTCTCAAAAATATAGAAATTTAGGAAATTCACAACCCTTTCCTCCTTCTCACTTTTCTTTTTTTCCTTGAATGTATAATGGTATAGACAATTCATATTATAAATTGTCAATTAATTTTCTTATTTACATTTCAAATATAGGGGTTTTCTTTGTTTCCAACAGAATTATTTTCCTTTAACTTTTTATTCAAATTATTTTCAACTATTTGAAAACTTATAGGAAGATACAAAGATATGCTCTCACTCAGCTTCTCTAATTATGACATTTTACCACATTCATTTTACCATTCTCTATTAATGTAGAAATGTACTTGTATCTATTTACCTATCTATATGCATGTATATACAGATATAGAGATACAAAACATGTTTCTGAGACATTTACATTGCAGATATGAGGCCAAATTACTGCTACAATTTTGGTATTATATTCTCAAGAAAAAAAATAGTCTCATACATCACAACAGAATAACTATCAAAATTAGAACATATGATTGATAAAATTATATCAACTATGCCAGAGCTGTTCAAATGTTTCTGATGATCTTAGTATTTCATTTTATAAGCTCTGAATACATTCAGAACCATGTTTTCAACTTATTGAACATGTCGGTAGAATCTTTCTGTGGGAAATAGTTTCTTAGCTTTTTTTTTTTGTCATTCAATAATTTGTCTTTTTTTAAAATCAAAACAAACCTATAATTTTGTTGACTAAGTTTTTCTGATAATTTTTTCCGATTTGATTCAGTATATGCATTCCATGTTTTAATGTCCATGCCATACATATTTATAATCTCTGCAAAAATCATCATATCACTTTAAAGATATACAAAGTGAAGGAAATAGGTGAAAGAGGCATCCACAGGATAGTGATATTTGTTTCATACAAATACAAACCATTGTTTATTATTTGTGTAATCAATCTTTTAAATTTGAACAACTAACTCTAGCAGTAATGGATTGTCTGTTTTGCTCCATCTTGTTTAGCAATAACACTTTTTTCTTCTCAATTTTTATGTGCATCAGAACAGGATGAATTTATTTTCTAAAACTGAGAAAATAAAGTATCAAGTCTTATCATTCTTCTTTGTGGAGTTTTCATCCCTGCCTGAACAGTATTTCTCTCCTAACACACACTTTTCTTAATTGATCTAGATGAAATCTGCCTGTTTATATTTGGCAATCATTTAAAGAAAGCTCTTCAACCAAACTGCTCCTCCTTTATGCAAGGGTTATAACAGTTGCAGTTTTCTATGTTGGGAACTTTGAGATCTTTAGGTTTCTTATAATCACCATGCCAATTACTTTGTTATAATTAAAAATAATGAAACTTTGATAATGACTTTGCCACCTATGATACTCAAAGTAATAGCCTGGTAGAAAAATATCAATAGTTCCATGGCAGTGTTTTGAATGGTAATCAATATAGCGGTGTCATGCTGATATGAGCATAGCAGCTGTCTACTCCTCTGAGTGTATATGAACCCTAACCTGCACCAGCTGTGCTGGGTAGAGATGCTGAACATTAGTTCGACTCAATTATAAAATTACTTCAAAACAGCTTGAGCCATATGTGACCTAACCATTAAAATTGAGGAAGTATTTAATAAAAATGTGATAAATCATCTAACCGTATTTTCTTCCATAATTTGCAAGTACTTCCTAATTTTCTGTATTTTAAAAAACAAGTGAGAATATAACTGTGGTAATAGAAATCATTTTATATTATATTTTGGTTTTGTTTTTCATTTACATAGATAAATGATATTTTTAAAATGTTGTGCATCTTCTGAAGCGTCACTTTTCAGAAGCTACCATTGGTTTTTAATTAAGATAACTGCTATAATTCTAACAATATCACTGCATGAAACAAATTCTACAAGATGTGTGTAGTTAATAATGAGGGTGAGAAGGAAGGTAAATCTTAAGAAAGACTCCAACATTTGGTGAAGAACAATTTAGAACCAGGAATCGATGATCTTGGAGATAATTTATTCCCTTGAATATTTAAACTTACATAGAACTATTGCAAGGCACCCCTTTCACATGTGGTGGCTATGTTCTTTATCATATGTACATTTATTCTTGTCAAAGAAGAGCATTATTATTGGATTGTCTCCTCTTCTTAAATAAGCATTTTATTTTCCTTTAAAAATATATTCTATTGAGCCAGTCATGGTGGCGCACACTTGTAATCCCTGCACTTTGAGAGACTTAGGAGAATTGTGAGTTCAAAGCCAGCCTCAGCAACTGTGAGGTGCTAAGCATCTCAGTGAGACCCTGTCTCTACATAAAATACAAAATACGGCTAGGGATGTGGCTCAGTGGTCGGATGCCCCTGAGTTCAATCCCCAGTACCCCCCCAAAAAATATATATATATATATTCTATCAATAAATTTAGCAATTACTTCCAGATTAGATTCACTATTGCTTTATCCCTTGTCTGCATGTCATATACTTATTTTTCTGAAGCATATTTCAGGTATCTTTTATAATCTTTTCATCAATAACTTTTCAAAATACAAATGGACTAATAACCATGCTTTCAGTTTCTACCATTTATAGTACAATCTCTTGATTTTCTAGGGTTTTCTTATAGTGAGCTTCATTTCTACTCTTTGTTCCTTAACTTCTAAGCTTCTTTCATCTGCACATGATGATATCAAGGTTGAAACCTTAACACTCTGTTATGATCATGAATAAAAACACTAATCTTAGCCTGGCGCGGTGATGCATGCCTGTAATCCCTGCACTTTGGGAGGCAGAGAGGGGAGAATCGCGAGGTCAAAGCCAGCCTCAGCAACAGCGAGGCACTAAGCATCTCAGTGAGACTCTGTCTCTACATAAAACACAAAATAGGGCTGGGAATGTGGCTCAGTGGTCGAATGCCCCTGAGTTCAATCCCCAGTACCAAAAAAAAAAAAAAAAAAAAACCACAAAACAAAAAAACACTAATCTTAGATTAGAGGTTGATTCTAAAAGTGAAATAGAAATATAAAGCATTTATCTTATATTGATGTAAACATAATGCTCACGGTTGTATCAGATTGCTGTTGCATATGATGAGTTATCACAAAATTTCAACAGAATACAAAAATATTAATTTCTTGTTCTAATTAACATGTTAACTGGAGTTCATGGAACAATAATTACATGTTAATCCTACATAATTCTAAGAATCAACAGTACATTTTCTTTAATTTAGATCATTTCAAACTCAGGAGACTCAGCGTGTAGAGTCTGACAAATAAAATATCATAAAAAACAACCTTGACTTTTAGTTTGTAACTTATTTGCTGTCACCTAGGAAAGACTTGCTTCATTTCTTACCAACTTGAACTTTTCACTCAGCACAGTTAGCAAATAGTGGACAGATGAGAAGAATTTAGGTTTTTAACATGTAGGATTTTCAATGTGCCATTTTAAAAATTGAAATATGATTTCCAAGAATGTGACAATTATGAATATAGTTTGACAATAAACTTTACCTCTCAAAGAAGGATTATCACACAAAACATGAAAATAGGCAGAAGTACTATTACACAGATAAAAATAAAGGTAATTACAAAAGATTCATTAGAAAAGAGTAATAACACAATGGAGATGACTCCAGTAGAAAAAGTTTTAAACTAAAAGAAATTTGTAAAATTATGCTTTAAAATATTCAGAATTAACTTTAAACTCTGATGGCAGAGGGCCATTAGGGATTAAACCTGAGTGTGCTTTACCACTGAACTACATCCCAGTTCTTTCTATTTTTGGCTTTGAGACAGGGTCTTGTTAAATCACTGAGGGTCTCCCTAATTTGATGAGGCTAGCCTCGAACTTGGAATTCTCCTATCTCAGCCTCTCTAGTAGCTGGGATTATAGGAACATGCCACCCACCTGGATTCAAATTTTGATTTTTTAAAGGTACACATTCTGCACAATGAAAACTAAATCGATATAGCAAATCATGTTATTACTAGTATTTTGATGAAAAAAATAACAAAACTAAAGCTGAAAGACCTAAGAAATCAAAGTTGTCTATTTAAACCTAAGGTGCATAAAGTAAGTGACTCCCACATAAGTTTTTGTTCAATCCATATTTTATAAAGCAGAATTAAACTACAGAAACTAGACAAGGCAAAAAGTAAATGTGTTTTATTTATTTATTTATTTTTAATTTTCTTTGAGAGGATTCTGACTTTTTTTTTTTTTTTTGGTACTGGGGTTTGAACTCAGGGGTACTCCACCACTGAGCCACATCCCCAGCCCTATTTTGTGTTTTATGTAGAGACAGGGTCTCACTGAGTTGCTTAGTGCCTCGTGGTTTCTGAGGCTGGCTTTGAACTAGCAACTCTCCTGTCTGAGCCTCCGAAAGTTCTGGGATTACAGGCTTGTGCCACCGCACCTGGTGGATTCTGATTATTAATTGGGTAACAGAGGAAGGAGAGCATATTATTTACTCTTGCCTTGGAACACGTACCTTTGCATTACTTTTCTATACGTTTGTGTCTACACTACATGCCATGCGATTTCCAGCCCCATTATTTGTGGGGGAGGCTAGAAGCAAATGGAAGATAACTAATTTTAAAGAGAACCACTCCTAAAGTAGACTAAAAATAAATTCACTTGGAACTGTCAGGGTAATTAAAAGAACTCAATATCATCCAAGACAGACAACAATTAATAGAAATGCATTGTTAAGTATTTAGTACATTAATAATGAATACAATAAAAAATTAACACATCAATAGATTTAATAAGAAGCTGAAGTACAAAATATTTTATAGAAAACATTAGAATTTATTTGTTAATCATTTCATTCTTTTAGAAATAAATATGTAGAATTTTAAATTCCTCTTTATAAATATTAAAATGGACATATTTGTATAACAATTTTGTTTTTTAATGAAAAAATTCCTTTAGCATTCAATAAATACACCAGGCATCTACACACGTTAATTTATTCTCTAAAAAATCACAGAGTTTAACTTGAGGTTAATTCTATTTGGATCTCAAGTTTAATAAATTTATATTGAGATTAATTCTGTTCATGTTTTAATTCTTAAAAAGAAAAATCTATGAAGGCAACTGTATTGGCTCATGTAATCCCTGCATCTCAGGAGACTGAAGCAGAAGCATTGCAATGTCAAAGACAGCATCAACAACTTAGTGAGTCCCTGCCTCAAAGTGAAAGAGTAAAGGACTGGGGGTGTATTTGAGTGGGAAAGCAACTGGGTTCGATCCCCAGTACCAAATAAATAAAAAAAGCTTATGAATTTTTTTAATTTTGCTTAAATGACTAGGCCATATGCATTCATATTACTCATGTAAATATTACAATCTCATTTTTAACTTTTTAAAACTATGACATAGTAAAATCTAAAAGAATAGAACAACAAATATGAAATCTAATCCATAAAAAATGTAGGTAAAATTTTTCTATGCACATATTCAGAAGCAGGTATCAGTTTAAAGTTAAAATTAAACACAAAAGCCTATGTCTTATACTTTTGACAAAACACATAACCTCAGTCAGGTAATGTGAAGATAACAGAGAAACCTGAGAGACATTCAGCAAAATAATGAATCAAGTGAGTTTCAAAAGTGTCAAGATGATGAAAGACAAGGACATACCTAAGAAATATTACATATTGTCGAAGACCAAGGAGAAAAAATCAAAGACAATGAGAACTACTAAGAAGAATCTGGAGGAGGAAACAAAGACAGTATTGAGGAAACTGGTGAACTTGAATAGAACTCAGAGTACCTACTATCTCCCACAGTAGTTCAAAATCACATAAAATATTAATTTTAGTGGATACTGGGTAATAAATATATGTATGTTCTCTGTACTATCTTTATAACTTTTCTTTAATCAAAATACAGCTAAAAATATAAAATAGTATAGGAAGGGGCACCACAGATTAGATTTAATTTTTTCAGAAATTGGTTTAGGGAATGGGATAGATCATCAAGTAAAGGGAATTCTTTTTGGTGATGGCTCTAGTTTGTACCTTGTTCCTGGAGGCAGTGATTAAATAACTGTATTTTCCAAAATTCATAGAAAAATAAACTAAAAATACTGCATTTTATTTTATGCAAAATTTAAACAAATGCAGAAAAGCTTAAAAAAGCAAATAATAAATGGGTGTTGTGGTATTGGATACGAAGTGTTTACCTGAAGACTCATGTGTTAGAGGATAATTCCCCAGTGCAGCAATACTCAGAGGTGGGGCTTTGGGGAAGTGATTAAAACATGAGGGTTCTGACTTCATTAGTGGGTTATTGCACTGATGGACTAATAATCAATGGCATTATGGCAAAGTGCTGAAAACCTGGAGGTGGGTCTGAGTTGAAGGAAGTAGGTCATAGGGGACAATGCCCCCAAGGGTATTTCTTGTGCTTAGCTCCTTTCTCTTTCTCTCTCCACTTCCTAGTCACCAGTGGTTGAGCAGCTTTCCTCTGCCACACCCTTCCACCATGATGCTCTGCCTCACTTCCGATTCAAACCAGCACATTTGGGTGACCATGTATTAAACCTCTGAAACCATGAGCCAAAATATACTTTTCCTTCTTTAAGTCACTGGTCAGGTATTTGGGTCTACACAATGAAAAGCTGACTAACACAGTTCGAACACATTTCCAATAAATAAAAGAGCAATAATGAAATTAAGAGGATTTTCGTAGAAAAGCACAGTACATGAACAGCAATTCATTTCTTATCATCTTCTCAGGTAATGTAGAAAAGTAGAAAAGAAAAATTGAATTCTCAAACAAACTTACATTACCAAAGTTCTATAAATCACTTACTTTCTTGAACTAATTAATAAGTTGCCTTTGATTTCAGTAAAAATTTGGTGACTGTTTTTGGTATTCTATTGACATTCCATATATGATGTGATATCCTATGAGTATGAAAACATCACACACACACACACACACACACACACACACACACCTCCAGACTATGCTTATTACAGAATGGCAAGGCCATGAGAACCTAAATGGAGAGTTTTATGAATCTTCTAGAAGTAGATGATCTTAGGCTAAAGCCAGAAAATCCAAAATGTCAAATGGAAACAATGTTGGCACAAAATAGGAAATTTCCATATATAATGACAGAGAAAAAATCTTGTGCTGAGAAATAGCTATGGTTCTTTCTCCTTACTATAAGTATTCCTTGTTACTTTATTTAAATAAACCTTAGCAATTGCCCTAAAAGTGTTTTTCAAAATTATATTAATATATTCTATCATTACCAAACACTTAATTCTCTTTATTCTTTCCCTATCATGTAAAGAGGTCATTAACCTGTGAATTTTTCTGATTGTTGGATTTATCTGTTTCCACTTACATTCCTGATAAATGCCTAATTAATGTTTCATTAAATATCACAGAGGGAAGACTCCCTTTAACTGGTCTCTTTTTGTGCTGGAATTATTCTCACACATTAACTCCAACTTTTAATCTTGTAAAAATTGGACACTCATCACAAATTACTAGAATGCTTCTATCTAAACCATTCTACCCTGTGGACATAACTGAGCTCACTGGGGGAACAATTGATAGAGGAGCTATTCTCACCACAGTAGTCAGTCTGTTCTTTTCATTCTACAGCCTGTTTTTCAAGGAGTATTCATTTCTATTAAGAGAATCTACTAATCCCAAAGGATGGATAATTGGCTTATTCTTGATGTGATAAATCGTGCAATATGCTTCTCACTGGGATATTAATTATTAAGTAAAAAGCAGACTTTCAACTGACTGCTTCATGTATTCTCTCTTGTGTTTATGATATAGTAACAATTCCTGCCTCACCGGGAGACCACAATTCCTTGAGAATTAAAATAAGGAAAGCACAGACTACTCAAGATTGCTTCTTGTGAGGGAAATAGATCCTTTACATAAAGCATTTGAGCAGCTCACATATATATATATATATATATATATATATATATATATATAAAACATACACACGCACACACACACACACACATAGATTTAAACTAGGGTCCAGGCTTACCTTCAGTAAACAGAATCTAGGTATCATTCTGTATTTACTTTTGCTGAGGCAAGAAACAAAATAAATATTTCTTCAATATAAATAAATATTGGTCAAGTGAAACAATATGCATGCAAACTTAAGGAAAGGTCAACTGAGTTCCTAAAATTATATTTAACTGAATATTAAGTCATGATGTTATGGCCTGGGCTTAGCAATTTAGGTAGTGTACTCATTATTTTGAAGGGATTAATAATCACTTTGCTTCTGAATATTTCAGTTGGGAACTTGTTCTCCCCAAGATTTAAGTGCTAGAATTCATCTGTTTAATAACAGATTACACATGAGCTCATGCTTCAGTAAAACACATCAACATAAAATATTCAATATTTATTTTAGTCCAAATGAAGACAATGATATTTAAATAACTTTAGACAGACCATGATTTACTACTGATATATAAATCATGTACCATAAAATTAGTGCTTTTGAGTACAAATCAGTGTGTTAGTATGTTCACAAAGATGTATAACCATCACCACTAATTTCAGAATTTTTTTGGTATATTCTTTTCAGAGAAATATGTAGACAGATCTTTTGCAATTTTTAAATTTGGTTTTCTCTTTGTTTTGTATTTGAAGATGTTTCTGTATTCTGGACACTAGACTTCTTTCAGATATATGATTTCAAATCTTTTCCCCATTCTTTGGAATTATTTTAATCACAGTGTCTTTGAAGTACATTTTTAAAATTGATAAAGACCAATTTACATATTTTCATTTCTTGTTTTGGTGTCATAGCTAAGAAATCAGTCTAACCCAAGATCATGAGTATTTACTCATATATTTTCTTCTAGGATTTTTATAATGTTAGCTTATTATAAAATGTTAGATCATTTTGTCATTATACTTTTTATAATGTTAGCATAAAATGTTAGTTTATGATCCATTTTGAGTTAATTTGTGTATAGGGTGAGAGCTAGAAATCTAGTTTCTTGATTTTGTACATGAATAACCATTTGACCCACAAAACTTTGTTAAAAAGATTATTTTTTTAATCAAATTACTTTGGCACTTTTGTTGAAAATCAATTGACCATAGAAGTATGGATTTATTTATGTGCCCTAAATTATTTTATTGTTCTATATTTCTATTCTTATTTTTGTACTAAAGAGTTTTGGTTACATTAGCTTAGTAATGGTAGACTCTTGAGTTTAAATAGAGGTGAGAGTTTGGGTCTTACATTTCTTCTTGATTACTTGATTTATTGGTATCTACTTGTGGTGTTTCCATATATACACACTTTTCTTTTTTCCTGTAAGGTCAATAGTAGTGACTATTCTTCCTTTTCGTATTTTTATAATCAAAATATTGTCTCTTTTTTTGGTAATTCTAACTAAAGTTTCAATATTGTTTTTCGTTTAAAGAAGCTAACTTCTGATATTGTTGATTTTCTCCATTTTTCAAATCATAATTTTAATAAACTCTCAAATTTTTATCGTTTTCTGATTTCTGGTTTATTTGGATTTATTTTGATCTTTTAAAATAGTTATTTGTTTTAAGGTGAAACTTTAGATATTCCTTTGAACTCATTTTAAGATATGTGTTTCCAGATATGACTTTTCCTCTAAACACTGCTTTTCCTCTATCTCAAAAGTTTCAGTGTTTTGTTTCCATTTTCCTTCACCTCAAAGTATTTTTTTAGTTTCCTTTCTGATTTTCTTTTGTCCTATTAAATATTTAAAGTTGTTTTATTTATTTTTTACATAATTTTGAATTTTCCTCATTGCCTTCTGCTATTGATTTCTAATGACAATACACAAATGTCAGACAATATAATTTTTATAATTTCGGTCTTTTGCTAAATCTACTGAGATTTTTGTTTTATTTATTTGTTTTGCATAGCATATATTCTGTACTATAAAATATTATCAAGTTTCTTGATGAATTTGTCCTTTATCATTATAATTTACCTTTTACTCAATCGATTTCTCTTTTTTAAATCTAATTATTAAAATATTTTCATAGCCACTGAAGCTCTATTTTGGTCACTGTTTGCATGATATATCTTTCCTAGATCTTTTCTTTTCAAATTCTTTGTGAATTTTGGATACAATGTGTGCTTAATATAGATAATAAATAAAGATATATCTTTGCTCATATCTTTATAAGAATCATAATAATTTTAAACCTATCAACCATCAGAGGTTAGCACACAGTACACTGTGAAATATCAGTTGTTTACCTTTGTGATGGTGTGCCTGATGAGGAGCTGCAGCTTGCCCTGTGCTTAACAAGACATAAGTTAAACTAGCCTGGTAAAATCTAAATCTTTATAATTCAAAGTATGAGTTACACTTAATAGTTACTACTTTTGTACCATTGCAAGTTGAAAAAACACATGTTATACCATTTTAGGTCAGGGACTGTCTGTGGATGGATCATATTGTATTTTTTAAATCAATTCTATCTATCTCTCCCTTTTAGTTTGGGTATTTAATCTATGCACCACTTTAGTGGATTACTTAAAAGGTGGGATTAACATATGCCCTTTCAGAATGCTTGGTATCCTTTCTGTTCCTCAAAGTCTGCATGTGTAGTTTCATTCATTGAATTTTTTTGACCTTTATTTCTTCAAATTTTATTTTTACTCCTTTCTGTTTCTACTTTATTTCTGATTCTATTATGCTGGAAATTATTTTTTCTTTAATTTGTTCTTTAGATATATATGATAGTACAATGTATTTTTGACACATTATATTACATGGAATATAACTTACTCTAATTAAGATCTCATTCTTGTGGTTATACATGATGTGGAGCTTCACTGGTGGTGTATTCATATATGAACATAGGAAAGTTATGTCTAATTCATTTTACTGTCTTTCCTATTTCCACCCTCCCTCTCTTCCCTTTAATTCCTTGTCTAATCCACTGAACTTCCATCATTCCCACATACTATGTTAGCATTCACATATCAGAGAAAACATTTGGCCCTTGGTTTTTCAGGATTGGCTTAGCATGATAGTCTCCAGATCCATCCATTTACCAGCAAAAGAAAGAAAGTCATTCTTTTATATGACTAAGCAATAGTCTATTATGTACATATACCACAGTGTCTTTATCCATTCATCTGTTGAAGGGAACATAGGTTGATTCCATAGGTTAGCTATTGTGAATAGAGCTGCTATAAACATTGGTGTGGTTGCATCACTGTAGTATGCTGATTTTACGTTTTGTGGGTATAAGATGAGGAGTAGGGATAACAGAGTCAAATAGCAGTTTCACTCCAAGTTTTCTGAAGAATCTCCATACTGCTTTTCATAGTGGTTGCACCAATTTGCAGCCCCACCAGCAATGTATGAGTGTGCCTTTCCCCCCACATCCTTGTCAACATTTACTGTTACTTGTATTCTGGATAATTGCGGTTCTAATTGGAGTTAGATGGAAACTCAGTGTAGTTTTAATTTGAATTTCTCTAATTGCTAGAGATGTTGAACATTTTTTCATATATTTATTGACTGACTGTTATTTGTATTTTGGTGTTAAGTTTTTTGAGTTCTGTTGATTAATGCTCTATCTGAGGTACAGGTGACTAGAGACATATGAGCCTATATGAGCCTCTTCTCATTTACTAAATTCTTTTTTATCTTCCAGAGATTGCATAATCTCAACTCATCTATATTCATGTTTGCTAATTCTTGTTTTGTCTGCTCAAATTTTTGTTTGAGCTCCTCTAGTGTTTCTTTTTCTTTTCAATTATACTGCTTTTCAACTCCAAACATTCTATTTAAAAAACAATATCTATACTTTCATTGACAACTTTGATAAGACATCATTCTTGTATTTTCTTGCATTGATAGATTTTTTTCTTTTTCTTTTTGATCATGGTTGAATTTTGATTTAAAGCATTTTTGAGTAATTCCAATGTCTATATCCGCTGTGGAGTGTTTCTACTATTTTGTTGAGAGTTTCCCCCTGGTGTATAGTATATACTTTGTTTCTTTGAATGTCTCATTTTTAAAATTTTGGGGGTAAAAACTTGAACATTCATAATAATATGAAATGTGAATTTAAAAACCAGATTTTCACCACACAAACATATTTTTGGTGCTTTTGTTGTTGTCATTGTCACTATTGTTTTTGCTTTTGTTTGGTATATGACATTTATTATCTCTATAAAATATCACTCAAGATATCTATTTGGGAAAAGATTGGGAACCAATTAGAGATTTTAGAAGAGACTGATAAAATAATACAAAAATACATTTATACATATAGGATATGTATATAAAGTATAAAAACATCTATATGTTATAAGAATTTTAACTACTGAAGTCTGCAATAGATTTATTTTTTGTTCAGCTAATGAATGGATAACAATTTTCCTAGATCTCCAGAACTAACAAGCATCACTGAGATAGGAAAAAAGGGAAATATATAAATTTAGTAAATCATTTGTAAAACCAAATGAAAAACTGAATCAATAAATTATTATATGAACACTTATAATTATTAATGATTTATCTATATAAATTTTATTACCATGCTCAATAAAATGTTCTCTCATCTAAAAAATCCTCTTATAGAAATTTACTAGTCAGCTTAGTTACTGGAATTATCAGTGAAAGTGAAACATGAAAATTAGAGTGACTGATATATGAACCCAATCATTTCACATCTTAATTTATATTTATTAGCGTGACTTATAAAGCCAGTCTATTTAGATGACTTAGTACCTATGGGTTCTCACACAAATGCTAAAACATAATTGCTTATTGTTATTTCTATCAACTTCAGTACTAAGAACTGTGATTTTTCCTGTATAGGATTCACTAAAGAAGAGTAGGTCATTTCTTTGGAAATGATCTTTATTATGTGAATTTCTATTATAAAAACTAATAAGGTTAAAATTAAAGAACATGAGTCTTATATTGAATAATTTCTCATGGAAAGGAAATATAGAAGATGAAAATTAAAGAAAATTGCATATAACAAAAATTTCATCAAATTCATTGTAAATTATGAAAATTTATGGAATAAAATTTGTATTGTGCATTTCTTTCATGATTTTCACAAGAATTTTTACAGTTTAAGCCAGAATTCTCATTGCAACAGTAGTAAAATGTGACTTTTAAAGATAAATTTTTTTGAAATACTTAGTAAGAAGGCTAAATATTAGCATTGGAATGGCATAGATAAAGTGAAGCTTTCTAATAACTTAAAAACCATTTAAAAAGTATCTTCATAGCTATAATAAAACATTACTATCCCTAGGCTGTACTGAGTTGGTAGCTACATTCATAGCAAGAATATGGACCTATATACATATGATGTAATTAATTCATGCACCTTAATGAAGGTTGCTCTGCATTGTTCCTTGGTGAATCTTGCTTTGTAAGGTTCATCACACACAATTACATATACATTCACATACACATGCACACACATGCATGCCTTACACTACATTCCCATTGTTATCTTTTCGCTATTAGTCCTGAATACTGTGGTGGGTCTTGAGATTTGTCCATAACATTTGTTCCACTATTTACCAATCATGTGGTATATGGTTTGACCTCTATGACTTTTTCCTTAGCTTTATGATTTAAATCATTTTGGAAGATTCTCTGCCTCTTGTTACTATCAATTGATTCGTAGAACCTGGAAATATCATAGGTGATATGTGTATGACATTGGCTTATTCACAGATAGTAATTCAGGTTTGTTTCAATATATATAAACCAGAAAAATTACTGAGAACTTTGTAAGAGATTTCTTTCTTCATGATGTAATATGTAACTCAAAGCCTAGATCCATTAGATTATTTGTGGAAAGCTACTCTGAGGATGAAGAAAGGAGAGAGGACGATGCAAACACAAAGCAAAAGAACAAGAATCCTGATTAAAGAAATAAATGTCTGAATGAGGCTTTTAATATTCTTTTCTTTTTCATCTGGTTTCATTGAATTAATGTTTAATCAATTTTTAAAAATATTTTTAGTTGTATTGTGATGCCTCCTGCTTCACTCTTCTTGCTAAGGATTGCTTTGGCTATTCTGGGTCTCTTATTCTTCCCAATGAATTTCATGATTGCCTTTTCTATTTCTATAAGGAATGACATTGGGATTCTAATTGGTATTGCATTGAATCTATATATCGCTTTGGGAAGTATGGCCATTTTGACAATATTGATTCTGCCTATCCAGGAGCATGAGAGATTATTCCATCTTCTAAGGTCTTCTTCAATTTCTTTCTTCAGTGTCTTGTAGTTTGTATTGTAGAGGTCTTTCATCTCTTTTGTTAAATTGATTCCCAAGTATTTTATTTTTTTTTTTGAGGCTATTGTGAATGGGATAGTTTTCTTAATTTCTCTTTCAGAGGGTTTTTCAGTGATGTATAGAAATGCAATTGATTTGTGGGTGTTAATTTTATATCTCGTTACTTTGCTGAAATCATTTATTAATTCTAAAAGTTTTCTGGTAGAACTTTTTGGATGCTCTAAGTATAGAATCATGTCATCTGCAATTAATGATAGTTTGAGTTCTTCTTTTCTGATTCATATCCCTTTAATTTCTTTCGTCTGTCCAATTGCTCTGGCTAGTGTTTCAAGGACTATGTTGCATAGCAGTGGTGAGAGAGGGTATCCCTGTCTAGTTCCCATTTTCACAGGAAATGATTCCAATTTTTCTCCATTTAGGATGATGTTGGCCTTGGGTTTAGCATAGATGGCTTTTACAAAGTTGAGGTATGTTCCTACTATCCCAAGTTTTTCTAGCGTTTTGAGCATAAAAGAGTGTTGTATTTTGTCAAATGCCTTTTCTGCATCAATTGATAAAATCATATGACTCTTATCTTTAAGTCTATTGATGTGATGTATTACATTAATTGATTTCCGTATGTTGAACCAACCTTGCATCCCTGGAATAAACCCCACTTAATCATGGTGTACTATTTTTTTGATATGTTTTTTTATGCGATTTTCCTTAAATTATACTACAAAGCTATAGTAGCAAAAACGGCATGGTACTGGCACCAAAATAGACATGTAGACCAATGGTATAGAATAGAAGACACAGAAATGAATCCACTTAAATACAGTTACCTTATACTAGATAAAGGAGCCAAATGCGTACACTGGAGAAAAGATAGCCTGTTCAACAAATGGTGCTGGGAAAACTGGAAATCCATATGCAGCAAAATGAAACTAAGCCCCTATCTCTCACCATGCACAAAATTCAACTCAAACTGGATCAAGGACCTGGGAATCAGACCAGAGACCCAACGCCTTATAGAAGAAAAAATAGGCCCAAATCTTCATCATGTTGGATTAGGACCATACTTCCTTAACAAGACTTCTATAGCACAAGAAGTAAAATCAAGAATCAATAAATGGAATGGATTCAAACTAAAAAGCTTCTTCTCAGCAAAAGAAATAATCAATGAGGTGAACAGAGTTGATATTCTGGGAACAAATCTTTGCCAGCACACATCCGATAGAGCACTAATCTCCAGAATATATAAAGACTCAAAAAACTTATCACCAAAAAAACTAACAACCCAATCAATAAATGGGCCAAAGAGTTGAACACAAACTTTACAGAAGAAGATATACAATCAATCAACAGACATATGAAAAAATGTTCAACATCTTTAGCAATCAGAGAAATGCAAATCAAAACTACCCTAAGATTTCATCTCACACCAGTCAGAATGGCAATTATCAAGAATACAAACAACAATAAGTGTTGGCGAGGTTGTGGGTGGAAAGGCATGCTCATACATTGCTGGTGGAACTGAAAATTGGTACAATCTGGAAAGCAGTTTGATTCCTTAGAGATTCCTTAGAAAACTTGGAATGGAACCACCATTCGAGCCTGCTATCCCTCTCCTCGGTCTACACCCAGAAGACTTAAAAACAGCGTACTACAGTGACACAGCCACTTCAATGTTTATAGCAACTCAATTCACAATAGCTAAACTGTGGAACCAACCTACATGCCCTTCAATAGATTAATGGATAAAGAAACTGTGTTATATATATACAATGGAATATTACTCAGCAATAAGAGAGAATAAAATTATGGCATTTGCAGGTAAATGGATGGAGTTGGAGAATATCATGCTAAGTGAAGTAAGCCCATCTCATAAAACCAAATGCCGAATGTACTAGTTGATAAGTGGATGCTGATCCATAATGTGGGGAAGCACATGGGAACAATGGAGGAACTCTGTTCACAGGAGTGTAAAGGGGGAGGGGGCATGGGGACAGTAAAGATGGTAGAATATGATGGTCGTCATAGTCCTAACTTTATTTATGACTGCATGTATGTTGTGATTCTATATCACTTACAACCAGAGAAATGAAATGTTATCCTCTATCTGTGTACAATGAATCAAATTGCATTCTGTTATCATGTAAGCCTAAATAGAACAAATAAATAAATTAAATATAAAAAAATAAATTTAAAAAAGCAACAATAAGAAACTAAAAAATATTTTTAGTTGTAATTGGACATGATACCTTTATTTAATTTACTTTTTTTTAATGAAGTCCTGGGGATCAAGCCCAGTGCCTCACACTTACTGGGCAAGCATTCTACTGCTGAACTACAATCCCAACCCCTATTTAATAAATTTTTGAATGCTGCAAGTATATAAGCTTTATATAATTATTATTTTTAACATAAACATATGAACATTTAAGAATACATAATATTTCCATTTTCTTCATAAAATATTTTCCCTGATCGATGAAGTTAGTCTGCATTAGGAAAAGAAGTTAAATATAACATTTACTGTTAAATTTCAATTCTTTAATTTCTAGTGGTTTCTATCAATAAAACATAAGTTTAATTACACTGTAGATAATTCAAAATTATATGAAATCCTCAGGTTTTAAGGCTGTTAATCTCACTGAAGAAATATCTGACAGTTTTGTTCAAGAGTAAGTTTTCTTCATAATATAATTGTAACGAGACCCAATGAACAAGCCATTTTTCCTTATATATCAGTGCTTACTTATAATCCTATCCAGAAATTTTGTTATATATGTTGATATGAATATTAACTTTATTATTAAAATTAAATCTCATATTTTACTGTAATTAAAATACACACATAATCATGTCAATTTCTTATATTCTTTAAAATAAGGCTAAAATCATTGTAATTATGATCTAGTTACAATGATTTAAATTGAACATTCTTCCTTTATAGTGTATTCAGCAAAACTCATCTAAATCTATATCTCTCAGGATGAAGTAATAGGAAAAATATAAAATATTTAGAGAATAAAATCTCTGAACATAGCTACAAAGAAATTGAGTTTAAGCACTATTTAACTGATTGAAGATTTTTATAGGACCATGGGTAATTGGTTGTTTCAATGATTTATATTGTTTGTTTCACTTGTTTTCTTGACCTATGAAATTGTTCAGAGGCATTTATATATTAATTTTAACAAAAATTATTTCATATTTATTATAAATTTTATTGACATAAAAGCTAAAATTACAGAATAAAGTAGGACACAGTCCCTGTCCTCAAAGGTCTTCACATTCTTCACTATTAGAATGCTGTGAACTTTTCCTCAAGTGTTTGATCATTAATCACCAAAATGCTGGTCTATGGATATATTCTGACTTTTCTTTCCATCCTCTGGGCTTTTCCCCTGTGGTGAAACTATCTACCATCCCTTTCTGTTTACATATTTCCTATACTATAAATGTTAGAACCATATAAATGGAGGTAAATATATTAAACTTTCAAAAAATTAGAAACATGTGCTTTTATGTTATAACTGCATGAAGTATGGTTTTAGTTATGTGGTAGAAAATGTATTAATCTTTCACTAATTCTGGAGATTTTGCTAAATTTTTGATAGAGACATTTATTAATATATTCATTGATATAAATATTTGTTAAACAGCTAATATATAATAGGGACTGTGTTAGCTATAGGCAAGGCAATTTACAGTTGATGTTCTTTAAAATCTAATCAAAAAAGAAAATGCATACTTTTGATAATGAAATATTACATAGATAATAACTTGCCCTATGGACAAGTCAGTTTGCATTTATACAAATATTTCACACAGGATTGGGAAGTCTTATCTTGGTAAAACCACATTCATTGTACATTTTTCCTCGGGCTTAAATATATTTTTGTTACTTTATGAATAAGTTTAGATTTCATTCAAATGATCCATTTTAGAAAACTTACATACTTTCCCCTTCCATAATTGCTAAATTTTAAAAACTAAATGTACTTTCTATTTTAGAGTACTTTTAGGTTCTCAGTAAAATAGAGCAGAAGGCACAGATATTTCCCATATATTACTTGCCTCCACTCATGTACAGCCTCCAGTATTATTAAATCCCCTACCAGGAGTGGAGATTTTGTTACCATCAATGAAGCTACATGGAAATATCATTATCACCCAATGTGCATAGTTTTCATTAGGGTTCAGTCTAGGTGTTGTACTTTCTATGAGCTTGGACAAATGTATAATCACATGTATTTACCATTATAGTGTCATACAGAGTAATGTCATTGCCCTACAATTCTTTTATGTTCAACCTATTCATAATTAGCTTCCATCAATCTGTGAAAAATTAATCTTTTAACTATTTCCATGGTTTTGCTTTTTCTAGAATGTTATATAACTGGAGTCAACATAGATTGTAACATTTTTGGATTGATATCTTCCAAAGCAATATGAATTTAGTTTCTTCTACTTTTGTCACCAGTTGAAATCTCATTTCCTTTTAGTACTGAATGGTATTCCTTTCTATTGACACAATTTGTTTATCCATTTAATCACTTAAAGAATCTTGGTTACTTACAAGTTTTGACAACTATGATTAAAACTATAGTTATCTATTCATGAAATTTTGTATGGACATATTTGTAACTACTTCGTGTAAATGCCAAGAAACACCATTGTTGGATCATGTAAGAATATAATCATTTTTAAAGAAGCTGCCAAACTCTCTTCAAATAGGCTGTGCCATTTTGCATTCCCATCAGCAGTGAATAAGAGTTCCTGTTTGTTGCTGTTAATGTTCTGAGTTAAAATTTTGCACAATGCTGAGTGGATAAAAATAATTCATTAATGTATTGGTGTTAATTTATTTATTGGTCAAAAATTCATTCCTGAATTTTTTAATATTTGAAATTTTTAATTTAGTGCAATAGTAAGTATATTTGTAATATGTAACTCAATTTTTATTATTAGACTTTTCATGAATTAATATTCAGCCTGGTCTTTATCACTGAATTATTTTTATTTATTCTAAAATCAGAGCACTCATAATCCTTTCTATAGTTTATATCCTAGATCTCCATCCTCTACTTCAGTTTTTTAAGATATATTTTTAGTTTTTCAATGGTCTTATAAAAATAAAACCCAACTTCATAATTAGCTTTAGGTATGATATCAAAGTACTCTCATTCCCCATATTTTTGGTAGTATGATCAAACCAAATCAATATTAAAATACTTTAGCTTGCCCCTGCAGTCTATTATTTTTTATAGTTTTTGTCAGCTTCTCTGAATTCACAGAATACAATTTTAGTCACATGAGAATAATTTCCAAGATTCCAACCTTATTACCTCCTTTCTCTCATATTTTAATATGTATTTAGAGAATAAAACACTTATTATAAATTTGGAGTTTACTACAGGTGTTGAAAATGGTGCATTTTTAAAAATATAAACATGTAGTATTTTAAGTGTTGCTATAGAGGGAGATACTCCTGGAAGCATTGTTTTCAGAGGGCTTTCTATTTGATCATGCAACCATAAGTCATCTTACTAGACATTTACACACCGAATTTGACTCACAAACACTCAGAACAACTGTAGGTTAGAGCAGCAGATCTGCTCCTCAAAAGTTTGCTGTTCCGGAGCATGTGGAATGATCACTCCAATCTCTATTTCCATTGGCAGATGGGCATCCTCTCTTTGTGTCTCTTTGATTCTTTTTTCTTATAATTGCACAACTTCATCTTAAATTCATTACATACACCTATGATGAAGCTACTTTCAACTGTCACATTCACAGGGACTAGGATTAGGATTTAAATATATCTCTTGAGGGACACAATTTAATCTGAAATGAATGTCATTACATCTTCCAGGTATAAAAATTTTTCTCCTAACCCACTTCCTTCAATAGTAGTAATACCTATTCTGTTCTTTTTCCATCTCCAATGCAAAGCACAAGATTTGACCCATAATAAATGCTCAAAATAGCTCATTGGATAAAACAAACATCAGACATCAGAACCTAAAATTAGGTTTAATTTTTATTTCTTACCAACTTTGTATATGTTCTTATAATTGCATTCTAAAGCCAGGGCTTTAGTTTATAACCTTATTTCATCATTTCTAACTTTCTCAAGGATTCTTCCCTAAAATTATTATCTTAGCATCATAAATAACCAATTTATTTATTAAGTTCTTTCCACTGGGAAAACAACATATTCTATAATTATTATTTTAAGATATAATTACACTGAATCACTTTCATTATGATGTATGAAAGGTAGATTTTCTTGATTATGTCTTAATAATCAATAAATAAAACAATAAATAAACATAATTTATTTAATAAATAAAACATAGATTGCTAACTTCTCATAGATATCTTCTTTTTCTTAGATAATATAAAGCACTTGGTTGCTGTTTTATAAGAAAAACTTTCTTTACTCATGCAGTGATGACTATTGGCTTCAGTGTATATTATACATGTGTGAATACATAATGAACTTATGCTACAATGCTGAATATAAAGTGATATTTTTGTGGATTAAATGACAAAGCTGAGATTTTAGTATCAACAATACACATGTTAACTAAAGTTACAATAAGTATGATCAATTTTTGCACACACATAAGCATTGATAACTATATGAAGATAGCCTTTCAAGCAGCAATAAACTGTAAAATGGTATTACTAAGACAATTTAGTTCCAGAGGCATTAAAATGTAAAAATCTTTCCTATTAGAATGGATGAAAACAGGCAAATATGGAGAGACATAGTTTAATTGATTTCTAAAGAGAAAGAAAGAGGAAGAATTACATTCAAAATTTATGTTATGAAAATTTGCTTTATTTTAGGAGAGAGATATATTTTAATGCCCTCCAGCTAGTTTTTCAGCTGTGAGAAAATTTAGAATGCAGTGATATGGAGGAGACTAAAATGTAGAAAAAATGCTTACAGTGTGAACTGAATTGAGCTTAAGGCCAATAAGTAACTCATAAGTTACAATTCGGAAGCTTAAAGAGTAAAAATAAAAAGAATATAAAATTGAAAGAAAAATCAGGAAAAGTTCATTGAAAGGAAGCTATAATGTACAGTGGGTAAAATCGTAGTACCTTTTAAGGTGTAAATGTCAAGATTTCTGGGCAACTGAACACATAAATGTCTGCCATTGTCACTGAAAAATTAGGTATATAATTCATTTTCCATCAGCAGGAATTCGTAAAAGAGGATTGTAGTGTGATTGAATTACTTTTAGAAGCAGCAATACAAAATTGACAGAGGGTGGTTTTGATATAATTTTCTGACCTTTAAAAAGGCTTTTGTTACTCTAGTTTTATAAGGAACTATAATATAATGGAAGAAAGTATGGCATTAAAGATAGCCACATAAATCTATAAAATGATGCTTTCAGTATCAAGGAAAAATGGTGCTAATTGAAATGATTTGGAAGTGAATAGAGTATTTAGTGACTTAAACTAATTTGATCTTAATAATTTCCTTGGTTTAATTGAATAACAATTTATAAGAAATATCACACAATAAAGTAGGGAATGTGTATTATTTATAAGCCTAGCATATCAGGAAAAATGAAATTCAGCCATTCATAAAATGCTATAATGCATTAAAAATTAAATGATATTAAATATATCTGATATTCTGAATACATATATGAAGGCTCCATAATGAAATTAACATTTTATTTTATAGTATTAAACACTTGCCATATATCATTACAAAAATATAATCAAGTTTGAACTTGATTATATAGTACATAATTATATAGTACATATATAATTATATAGTACATAATTATAAAAAAAATGTATAATTTTGAAAAGCTTGAACAAATATTTTGGAGATACAGCAGGATAGGAATGCTTACATGATGCTGTAGTTCAACCACAGGACTTAGCTCTATATTTTTAATCCCGTCTTAGTAATTTGTCTTTTCAATATGTTCATCTTTTGAGCTTGTGAATTATAAATAAAATAGCTCTGTCACTATTTTTTTAAGCGTTGAGCCATTCCAAAAAGCATGTCACAAGATTCTTATCAGAGCAAAATTATGTACTAGACATTTCAAAAAATCCATCTGCTGGAAACTTTAAGAAATGCTTAATAAAAATTTTTCAATTCATAACTGTGCTAACAAGAACAAGAACACCAACAACTACCTGAGTAAAACAAAGAATGAATTACAAACCAAATCAACTCAACTGACCTAATATAGTATCAGGTACAGAAGTTGTTTGGCTTAGTGTTCTTTCAGATTACATGTCATTTTTTTTTAATTACTGGTTTCATTATTATAGAATTTTCAGTAAAGATTTAAAAAACACAGATCTGAATTATACAGTTTTGTAATACGATGGATTTGAAAACAGCTACAAATTGTCCCTCTCCTTCTAAACAGGTCCTTTGCAAATACAGTCCTACACTAACTGTGCTGGCCTGGAACTTAATCTTGTGAAGGGACTTCAGAACACGAGATTCAAGTATAGCCTTTAAAACATATTTTAGCATGGAACTTGCTTGCTTGCTTCTTGAGGAATCCTGAAACTCATAAGGTTAGCCTATTGAGTGATGATCAATGTAAGGTCAAGTCATCTCCAGTAGACATCTAACCAAACCCTACATGTATGAGCTCATCTTAGACATCCAGTTCAAGCAAGGACCCAAGCTGACCTCAGATACGGTCTGAGTTGACCCATACCAGAGTTCCTAAGAAACCCACAAACAGGCATGGCTTCATTAGCGTGTAACTGCATAGGACCCTGAGACCAAAGTTTAATGTTTTCATGCTTCAGGTTAAATATTCTGTCATCCTTTTCTTTAAATTCCTAATAATTTTATTTTCAAATTTGTGTTTTTCAAGTCCCATGGGTCAATGGGGCATGCACAAAGGACTTTGGATCGTTGGTTCACATGGGATACTGGTATCCATACCTCTGAGACAGTCTCATCAGTCACGTCATTTTTCCTGGGGGTCTGGTGCTCTGCCTGATTTTCTCTTACTGCCTTTTCCCAGTGACTACCACTGTTTCTTTTATGGCCTGAGTACAACCTCTGGCAGTGTCTAGGATATACATGCCTCCTTATCTTGACCTGGTATGTGGTGTCATCTGTTTCTGCCTCAGGGTGAAGTGTTAGGGAATTTTCTAAAGGCAATTCAGCTGGAGCAAACATCTAGTCCTTCTTTGATCCAGGTATAAACACATCCATGCATGGGAGTTGTGATTTTTTTAGAGGTTACCTATCTGTCATTGGTGAGGACAGTGAGTCCATGAGATAGAGAGATTCAGTTTCTTTCCTTTTGGGAAAATATGGTGCATTTATTTTTCTGGTAGCTGGCAACTGGCAGGAGAAGGAATCCTGCAGCAAATGAGCCACAGTCATCTGCCACATTATGAGACACTATAAGGCTCATGCTTGTCAGTGAGTACCTACTGCCCAAGGAGG
>CM053401.1:52558381-52581131 GCA_028644305.1 Xerus rutilus | reverse complement strand
ATATTAAACCTATCAGTGTAGTTTGTTACACTTATACCAGCTCACATAAAATCTAAGTATTCATCTATATTATATTTCCACTCAATAGTTTTAATGCTTTATTGTCTTATATTTTATATCTATTGAATTTCATAATACAGTATTTTTAGGCTTTAATTATTCATATTTTAATAATTTAATTGAATATTTAAAAAGACACAGCCTCTTATATTTAGTCATATTTCTCATTCTTTTCTTCACTTTTTATACTAATGAATCTGAAATTTTCCTCACATTTAACTTTAGCCTCAAAAATTTCTATAATTATTTCTGTTCCTAACAAATTTTCTCAATTTTTACTTATTTGAATATATCTTTATCTCCCCTCTAAATATGCTATTTCATTGTCTTGTGGCACACACTATTTCTAATGAAAAATCTTCTTTCCTTTGTTTAGTTGATTTCCTTTATATAATAAGTTGATATTTTTTCTGGTGATTTTCAAAACACATTCTTTTTGGTTTTCAGTGGTTTGCCCACATCATTCATAAGTGTGCTTTGTAATGATTCAGTTGAATTTGTTGGTCTGGGAATTATAAATTTAGACTTTTGATCAATATTGAAGAATATTCTCCTGTTCATATTTCAGTTGCTTCTGCTTCAACCCTTCCCCCATCCTGCTGTGGCCTCAATGGCCCAGATGGTTTGCCACTTAATATTTTTCCACAGATTACTAAAGACCTGATCATTTTATTGCAATTTGTTTCTTTGTTTCTTTCTTTTTTTTTTTTCCTGGTTGTCATAGGAGATAATTTCTACTAATTTATCTTCTAGGCTTTCAACATTTTATTTTATTTTTTCAAGTATGTTAAGTTCATGCAGTAAAATTTTCACTTTGGATGTTGTTTTCACACTGACTTTTTATTTTTTACCATTCTGTTTTTCTTCCCATAATCTGTGCTGCTTCACCATCTGTTATTCATTATGATTGAGTAACATTTTACTTTAGGTTCTTGAACACATTTATGATATTGCTTAGAAGACATTTTCTGTTAATTCTATAATTTGTATCTTCTTGCAGCCAGTTTCTTCTGACTTCATTTTCTCTTGTCTGTGAGTCCACAAGTTCCTGTTTCCTCCTATGTAGAATATTTGTAATTGCACACTTTAAAATATTGATGATGCACAATAGGATATCTAATTTTGTTATAATTTTTGAAGAATTTTGATTATCATTTTAGAAGATTGTTACTTTAGCTACATTTATTTTTTTTTTATATATATATATTTTTATATATATTTTTATCAACCATATTTAGCTACATTTAAATTACAAACTCTCTCCTCCTTAAGGGATGGAGAAACAGCAGTTAAAACTTCTGCTTACCTTGTTAAGCTGTTAAGTGCCTCCAGTCGTTTTCTGCTGAGACCCTGTAGAACCTTCTGCTTGTGTGCAATTCAGATGTCATGCAAGAACTTAAGCATGAATATTTTTTAAATTCACATGCTGTTCCCATCTGGGTCTCTCTACATTTCCACAAGCTATGAGAGCCCTGAAATAAAACTTCTAACTTTTGAATCCAATAAAATTTTGTATGAATCTTAGTCACCCTAGATAGACTATTTGTTAGGATTATTACTATACTATGCTTCACAAATTGGAGAATGCCCTCAGGTAAAAAGCTATATAACTGTGAGTACCACTCAGACCTGTTTCTCATGTCAGTTGTTGTTGTTGTTGTTTTGGTGTGTGTGTCTCTTGGTTTTATTAATCTGGGGTGTATACAATAAAATTTTCTAGTGGGACTTGGACTCTTGTTTGCTTATATTTCCTATCAGATTTCTCATGTTTAATTTGCAGAAAACCTTGCATACTCACCCATGAATAAATCTGTCAGTACAGAGAATAACATGCAAAATGGACCGTCTCAAGTCAGCTTTTTGCTTCTCCTTCTGAGTTGGGGCTCAGCTTGCCCCTTATTTTCTGGATGGCAGGAAGGGAACAAAACCAAACGCAGAGTGTTAAGCCTCAAGAAAGAAGATTAAAAGAGTTTTGTTGTGATAACAACCTTAATACTGAGGAATGAGTATAGAAGACTTTATACAGAAATCTTTCCATTGCTTTTTTTCCATCCAAAATAGATTTAGATTAGATTTATAATAGAAAACTAGATTTAGTATATAAATCCTTTCATTGGTTTTTTCCACCCAAACTAGATTTGAGTACATTCCAGGATAGGTGGATGATGAAAATAGTAGATTTAAAATGCTCAGGATTTCATTTCTGAAAGCCAATTATATACAAAAATTAAAAGATTACTTTGAAATTAATCATTAGGGTAGAATGAATACTGAATTACAATATATTTTCAAATTAATTTCATAGAGTAATTATAACAGTTATTTAAAAACATTCACCCTTGCTATGTACACATTAAAGTAAAACATTATTGGCTATGCAATAAATAGCTACAAACTTTAAGTATAAACATCTGTGCTTTATCAAAAATAAACAAAACTAATTGATTTTAACATAAAACAAGTCTTTTATTACTAGTCTGATCTCTATTAAATGTTTTAAACTATTTTGTAGTGCATTAAATATATTACTCTGGGCTTTTGTTTCTTTCTTTATTTTATTTTCATATAGACATGCCTACATTGATTTAAAGACAGGGTATTTTATTCTATTTCACTTTTCCTTTTCAAACTGTCTACTCCTAGTGTTCTTTAATGGTGCACATTATTAATACTGACAGGAACTTCGACAAATATAAATTTGATGCTCATGTGGAAGAAAAATTTGTAAAGTTAAATTATCATTATTTCATAATTTATTACCTGGGTAAAAAGCTGTCATAAGACATCTGGTTCATCCTTTGTTACATAGCTTTAATAATCAGTATAAGTTACGTGATTGACTTTTTTTGAATTATCAGTGAGCTATGTTATTGATGTATAAAATTTAGAACACAGAAATAGTTTTAGTGTAGCAAATTTCTGGGCTATAGAAAAGTAAAAGCATTAATAATAACTTTTGCTGATTCATTGTCTTGTTTGGTCAAAGGTCTAACTGTTGTGATATATTGAAGGAATGAACCAGAGGAAAAATACTTTCATTTTTTCCCTTGACAAACATCAGTTGTTGATAGTGTAGTTGAAGTCACATGCATCAATTTCTGCTCTGCTGTGGAAGAATTCTATTGAATTATAAAGCATCAAGTATCACAAATTCACTAAAAGAGTCACAGACACAGGATTTAAGTAAAATATAGAATGCATTTTTCAGTTTTCTATTAATTATTTTAGTCTCCTTTTTTCCACATATAGGTCACTTGATGCCAACTATAACTCTGCTTCTCTGCATCTTTTTTTTTTAAATATTTATTTTTTAGTTATAGGTGGACAGAATATCTTTATTTTATTTTTATGTGGTGCTGAGGATCGAACCCAGTGCCTCCCGCGTGCTAGGCGAGCACGCTACCACTGCGCCATAACCCCAGCCCCTCTGCATCTTATGATATGTGTCCTTACTTGGACTACACATCACTACATTACTGTTTCAAGTAAGGACACATATCTGCATCTTATGATATGTGTCCTTACTTGAAACAGTAATGTAGTGATGTGTAGTCCATTTATTTGGGAATATGTTTTACAGTTGTTAGTTGTTTCAGATCAATTCTGTAAGTATAATTTTTACTTTGTTTTGGTAATTTTTACTTTTTATCACCATCTTTCTATTTGACTTCACAAATTTCAAGACAAGCCCCCACCCATTTTATCAATCTTACTAATAGGATTTTATTTGTATATTCTTACCTCAAGTTCTGTCTTATTCAGGTTCATGGAAGTTACAAGTGTCTGTTTTCATCATTGTGTAACCATAAAGTTAATCCTGAGAAACTCAAAATATTTACCCAGTATCATTTCATGAAAAGCTTCTTTATTGCTACTATTGGTGGTTGTGATAAAATATATAAACATAGATTTTATTTTTAAGTGTGTAATTCAGTGATATTAAGTGCATTCACATTGCTATGCAATCATCACCTTTAAGAAAATGTATTATTCCTTTTTCCCAGTCCCTATTAAAAACCACTATTTCTATGCATTTGACTATTCTATGTACCTTATATAAGTAGAGGGAAGCAATATTAGTCCTTTTGTGACTTGGTTTATTGCTCTTAGTAAAATGTCTTTAAAGTTCACCCATGTTGTAAAATATCAGAATTTAATTTCTTATCACTATGAAAAATATTACATTATATACCACATTCATATATCTATCTGTGGACATTTGTCTATTGTGAGCAATGCTTCTTTGAACTACTTCTCTGTTCAAGTTCCTGCTTGCAGTTGGGTGCTCCCACATACAGGCAAATTGCTAGATGATATGTAAATTTTGTTCTTAATTTTTTGAGGAAACAAGATCATGTGTTTCATAGAATATGTACCATTTTACATTCTTAAATTCTTACCAGCAATGCACAATGATTCCAATTTCTCTGAATTCTTGCCAATAATTTTTTATAATAGTCATTTTAATGAGTATAAATTGATCTCATTACAATTTTGATTTTCATTCCCCAAAGATGAATGTCATAACTAGTTCTAACTAATTATTATTTTCTTGAGTTTAGTATATAATAAAACACTACAGTAAAACCATATCTAGTATTTTCAAACTTAAATATTCCGTTTATATCTTTTTCTGCACAAATAATAATTATCTTTTTAAAGATAAATATTAGGCATACAATAAGAGAATATTAATATAAATAAGCCCAAAATATATACTTACTTTCCTGTACTAATGGAAATACATTGAGACTATTTCAAAGACTTTTCTGATAATTATTGGATAAATAAATATGCAGTAGAAATAAAACAGCTTTTCTAGATCAAACACAGGTATCTTGAAATATGCCTCTGATAATTCCTAGGTGTAAAGAATGTGGCCAGCCATTAACTATCTCAATTTCAATTTCCTCATCTGAAAATAAATGAATAAAATCCCCCAAATCTTAAAGAATTTAAAGCAGAGACTTTGGGGATAGTTTGGGTTATTTTCAGTAAATATTAACTTTCTTTTATGGGCAAAGTCTCCTTCCCTACCTTAATAGTATAGGGTGTCACAATATGAAGCCTTTTGCCAATGAAATTGTGGTAGGTATTTTAAGCAGGGCTTCACTTTGGTCACCCAGTTTGGCTTGGCTCTTGTGATCCTTTCATGCATTATGAGAAAAATGCACTTTAGACCCACGGGCTCCAACCTTCACAGAGGACTGACCTGGTCTCAGCCTATTGCCTGAAGTCTAGCCTACCTTGCAACTTTAAGCTTAGCTTGAATTAGTTAAAGTGCAGCCAACCCAGAGACCAGTGTGAAAACCATTTTTTTGTTTTGTTTTGTAAGCCACTGAATTTGGAATTGTTATGAAATTTAGGTCATTGTTTCAAGAGCTGGTAGCATGTATACTTGTTAATGTTTTTCCCATGACACAGTTTAGTGATGTTTATGAACTCACTATTTTCAATATAATTTCTCAAAATATTTAAAGCTAAATATAATTAGAGAGTAAACCAAAAGTATAGAAATATAGTTACTAGTTTTAAAAAATTAACTTGGAAGATAGCATGATATATGTTTCTTTATTTATATGTTAAATAGTAATATCTATCTGAGTCTACCAATTGTTGCGATTTTGAAAATGTGATGAAGATAGACAATTTGTTAAATATATAAAATATCTGTAATATGACAGATGAAAATATATGTGACTTATTAATGAAAAACATGCTAAAACTGTTACAACTACTCCACTGTCTAGCTTACTTTTACAATTAAAAGATGCATTAAATTCAAGGGAAAAGCTTAGTGAAACTAAAGACCAAGTTTAATTTCCTTTCACATCAGTTTCTCCCTCTTTGAGTTGATCATTAAATAGGACCTGGTGTGAGAAGTGCTTACAAATGCCTGGCATTAGAAGATAGTCAGTAATTATTTATGTACATAAATTAGTCATGAGCACTACCAAAATGTTGCATATATATTTTAAAAATGTGACCCAGGGTAAGAATGATAGTATTTGAACTTCATCATAGCAGAACAAATAACATTATGCCTTGAGAGTCTAGGGACTAAGAAAAATTCTAGGGAGAATTTAATTCCAACTGGATTAATAATTTCTTCTTAATTATACTACACAAGTAGAATGAGGAGACAGCACAAGCATAAACTAAGTAGAAAAACAGTTGAGGGCATGCAAAGGAAAAGGTGCATTGAGGTTTGTGGTTACAGTATAGGCGTATCAGTATTTATGAGATAAGACTAGAAGTATAGCTATTTTATTCATTGTGGTGAACAGTAAGATAGGTTTTATTGCTTTGTATCTGTCAGTGATGAAGGATTATGGTCCAAATAACCAAATTTGTGTCTTTGGATAATAATTATTGTTGTCATTACTATTGTTAGAGTTTAGATTCCAGTTTGAAGAGCACAGGGTGTTATCAGGAAAGGGGTTTATAATACTACAATAATCAAGAAGAAATGAGGGCTTGAAGTAAAGCAATAAAAATATCAAGGAAGTCACTAATGATAGACATGTTTAAATTCAATTTTCAACTATTACAAAAGCAAGAGTCAGTCTGATCTTGTAAGTTTGTCACATGAAGCTTTTGCCTCTGCAGAACACTGCATGAATTTATTAGTATGTGAGTACACACTTGGATACTGAAATTAAATAACATTTTCCCTAGATTATTAAAATACTAAATAGAATTTTAAGTACATCCTGAATTCCCAAATCAACACAATTCTGCTTGAAATAAAATTTTCAACTTGAACTTTAACTGCCCAAAATCTCTATTTGTAGAAAAATAACATAAAGCATTGAATTTTATCTCAGATGAAAGCAAATAAGAAAGCTAAAACTTAAACAACTCACCATATAATCTGATGTATTGAACTGAAAGGAAATTAGTTATAACGAATGAATTTGGAAGACCTGGCTTAAATTTATTTTTTAACAATGGTGTGAAATCAACTGAGCACTAAAACCAAAATGAATACAATGCCATTTACCTTATAGAGTTGTTTTAACTGTTATAATTCAAAGTTGGCAGAAGATATTAACACATATAACTCATAGAAAATTTTCAAGGGTTACCTGGAGAACTGAGCCTTCTCAAACATTCCCATGCATGGCTACACTAAATCCATGTAAATTATTTACCACATTTTTACTTTATGTATTCACAGAGAAGTAAAATACAGGAAAAACTGAAAAGAAGAGAGAGGAGAGGAATAAGAAGCAACCAAATATTAATCAGGTAGTCTTCCCAGAAAGTCTGCTCTGTATTAAAATAATAAAAAAGTCTATTGGCATACAGAACAACAGCACCAGAGAAGAGACTTAAAGATGCATGAGGGACATGAGAAGACAGTCTTGGAATCACATTGCTCTGAAGACAGAAGAGAAATAAAGGGACCAACAGAAAATGAGGAGTGAAGAGGAAAATGCAGCAATAAAGGGAAATAGAATGAAACATACAAAAGAAAATTTAAAATAGAAAAATGCAAAATGCCTTCCCAAATGTTTCTCAAAAACAAACATTAACCCAATAAATAAAGTATACTTTGCTTTACTACCTAAGAATGAATTGCTCTTGAACTAGTTAATCTGGCAACTCAATGAAAGTGCCAACTTTGTCCTCAGAAATGCAAAACTACAAATTGTCTTTATTTGTTTATAAAGTTAAAAAATTGCAAAGAATAATAAGAACCCCCAAATTTACGCAGGTAAGCCCCAATCAATGGCAAAGTAGAAGAGATATATGATGCAGCATTTTATTATGAATGACATTTTCTTTCTATCCTCTGTATCAGGCCAGAAGATGCAATTAGCGCGTAAGTAGCGGAGTGTTGAAAGAGTTTAGGAGTCAGGTCTAAAAATGGCATGAGTGGGTTCCATTGACATCCTACTATCATCCACCAAATCCCAGAAAGCTGATAAATGTGCTGTGGATATACCAAGGCAAGAAACATTTCATAGATAGTGATGAGAACTAGCAGTCTCTGTCACAGTGTATGAGATGGATTATGATTTGGTCTTAATGTTTAATCTGGATAATGAGGGTAAATGTAACAAATAGGTGAAGGAAAAAGGAAAGGTGAAGACCAAGGTCAAAGAGATCTGATTTTTTTTCTTTTTATGCTTGCAAAGATAAGGAGAATCCTTGAGGGAGACAACTCAGATGAACAAATAAGAGAACAAAGTCTTGGGATGCTCCTAAATATGGTGATAAAGGCATCTATCAGAAATAATAAAAATAAAATATGAAGAACGGAGAAAAAAAGCAGAAATATAGGTAAAGAAACCTAAGGAAGCAGTCTCCTTGAAAGAGTGATACTAACTTATGACAAATAGTACTGAGGCAAATTAAGACCTGACCTAAAAATAATTGAATTATGGTAAAATGATATCATTTTGTGACTTTTTCAGTGAATTCATTAGGGATACAAGAAAACTAAATTCAATAAAAGAAAATGGTTGACTAAGAAAGGACACCATGATTCATACTGTCCTTAAGGCTTTCCTTAATGAGCCAGTACTGTGTAATCCATACAGCCAAGGTGAACTCAACTTCCATTACTTACTGTGTTCCTGGCATTAGAGGAAGAAATAGGAAAGACAAATAAAATGTAATTTAAATTTCTAAATGAACATATGATTTAGTGGGTAGCCAATCCAGTGAGGTGAAATAATAAATCTAATGTTTCAGGTTTTATACTAGGTATAGAAAAGGAACATGGCTCACTGGGTACACAAAGAAGGACATTATCAACTCAATCTAAATAAGTATTTTATGGTCTCTGACCATCAGTGGTGAATAAACTATATATTTCCTGCTTTCAAGCTTAAAATATATTATGGGCCTGACTTATGTGTAGCTCTGTCACTCATTCATGTGTTTAATTTTCTTTTGAACACATTTTTGTCATTGTAGTCTTTAACTTTTGCTACGGAAGAACTATAAACTATATTTACAATGGAATATTACCTTTGATTTTTTCTTAACCTCTGTATTTTCTTATTTTCTCACTGAACTATATTTATCAGTCTTACCAAACCTATTTTCACAGATTATGATGGAGCTTCTAATACATTATTTTACTTTTAGTTTTTTTTTAGAATGGGATTATATCAATATTTTTAAAATATATGATTCTAAAATGCATTTAACAAAACTGAATTTTTTTGTCAGGATTGTTCTTTGGATTATTTAACAATTATTTATTTATTTTTTTATTCAGTTATGAAGTAATTAAAGAGGAAAATCAATTTTGTTTTATGTTAAAACTTTTGAGCCAGGCATGATGGTGCAGTCCTACCTGTAATCCCAGCGGCTCAGGAGGCTGAGGCAGGATGATCACGAGTTCAAAGCCAGTCTCAGGAAAAGCAAGGTGCTAAATAACTCAGTGAGATCCTGTTTCTAAATAAAATACAAAATAGGGCTAGGGGTATGGCTCAGTGCTCACGAGCCCCTGAGTTCACTCCCCAGTACAAAAAAAAAATTGATAATTATATATTGAGTCCTTTTCCAGTTAATTAAGTTCCAGACACAATATACTTGGCAACTATGTCTGAATGTTGTGTTCCTTTTTTGAAAAATAGTATCAGTAATAAGATGAGAAGTAAATTGATAAAAATGAATATTTTATGATAACTAAAAGATATGTACAGATCATTTATGTCATATGAAAATTTATAAAACTCATAAGTAATTAAAATTTAATTATGCTTGTCAAAATAAATTTTAAAAATATACTATCACACACACATAAATACATAGTAGTTTATTTACCTAACTGAGCTATTCTTCCATATCAGTAATTTGAAGAATTTGTTCTCAACATTATTGTATATAAAAACATTATTCTTAAATTTGTGAATGTTTTATAGTTAATCTTGCTATTATTTCCCCCCAAAATTATGTTTATAACTGTCTACAATTTTTATTCAATTCATTTCTTTAAAAGATTCTGATATTTAACCAACTGACTTCAGTGTCTAATTCTTTCACACTTGTATAAAATGAGTTTTTGCTCATAATTTTTTGGAAAACAAGACTTTAATACTGAGCAGACTCAATTGCTGACAAAAATGGTTAACTCTTTGAAATAGCTACCTATTGCCCAGACTATTTTAAATGCTATGGTTTTGACAAAAGTATTTTACCATGAATATGTTTAAATACATCCCACATTTAGAACTTAGATTATAGGTAAAAATATCCTAAGCCATAAGGAGCTCGCCACAGAACTATAGTTAAAGTTCTAGAGATTATCTGGACCAGCCCTTTATTTGTATCCAAAGAGGGTTTATAATGCCCATATGTTTCACAGAACTGTGAGAACTTATATTTAGTATAACTTTAATGGAAAAAAGAGAGTATAGATTCAGAACCATCCAGAGACTCATTAAATTCAAATTTTATAAATGCATGTGCAGTTATTGCACTTTGCTCTATAAATAAGATATGACTTAATCACATGAAAGAAAATACTTAATGGGTAATCTGTCTAAATTTCTGACCACTGTGAAAATGAATAAATGCCAATCAATGAGAACAAACAATGGCTATTTATTCAGAGTTTAGTGTAGCAAGGGAGTCAGCTACCAATCCTTGCATTTGGACATGATTCAAAGGCAGGCAGGGGAATGGGAAATTTGATAGTGGAAACATAGGAAAGCATCAGATATGCCAGTGATAAAACTATTGATATGAAGTAACTGCAGGTGGACTAATTAGAAGCAGGAAATCCCATGTTTTTTGGTAATGAATACATATTTGGCTTTCTGTGGTTGGTCCTAAATTGGAAGCAAGAATAAAAGTCAGAGAAATTGCCAGTTTTTCAAGCCTTCCCTTTCAGGCTGATTGCTATAAGGGTTATTGTTTGGCCCTATCACTATAGATAGTGTCTTGACTCCTTGTAATCCTGACCTAGACTTCAGGGTTGCCTACTAGAAATGTTACTGGAAATTATGGCTGGTTTCCTGGGCTGGTTGCTATAAATTGTGGTCCAGAAATCTTTTCTTGCATAAGCTTTGACCATTTGTCCATTTGTTTATTTAGTTTCTCATCACATAACAAAAGACATGAGAAGCAGATTTAAATCTGACCTAGAGACAATATTCAGTGCCTAAGCCCAGTTTAGCTTAGCTGAAGTCCAGCTGTTCTGTAGATATATCAACATGTGATTTCTTTAGTGATGTTTTAAGTCTTTAATTTTGGAAGACTTAACTATGTAGTGAAATTGTGACAAGTGGACTAATTAAATGGTGACAGCTCAAAGATGCCTGTCTCTACTGTCACCAAGTATGTAATAATTAAGGAGGAAAGAGAACATCCAAAAAGAATATCACCTACATGCATTTGTCCAGTGCACTAGTAAATAAAAAGCAATACGGGCTTTAAAGCTGGACTTGCTGGGCCTATCTTTTGTTTGTGGAATCTATTATGTCCATGACTTTAGTTCAAACATCCAAGATACATCATGGTCAAAGAAGACAAGGTCACCATTTTTCAAGAAGCAAACAATTTTGCTTAAAGGCAATAATCCTGGAATCACTTGGATGTATTCTGATAGTGAATATCAAAAGCAGGTATAATGAACATTTGGAAAGTACATGAAGTTAGAGAAACAATTCAGAATATGTGTTTACATCAACAGGTGTCGATGCTATTAATAATGATGAGGTAGGGAATTTTCAAATGACAGCCAAAAGCATCATGAGACAAAGATTGAGGCATAGCCATTGCATTTAACAATTAAAAGATAATAATATTGAATGGATAATTTTATGTAATGAAATACATGGGAGGTCAAAGTAGGTTGAGATGTGATTCAGACAGGAAAAAGAAATGATGTAAATTACTCTTTAGGGAAGTTTGGCAATCCAAAGGTAAAATATAGGACAAATGATATAGACATTAAAAATCAAGAAGAACTTTGTTTTTGTTAAGATGAGAGGGATCTGAGTACATATGGGTGACGAAAGGCCATGAGCAACCCTCTACATGCATAATTAAGCATAGTTCCTGGGGAGCTTGGAGGAAATGAGTAAGTTTTGAGTGAAGCCACAAATCTCACTGTCTCACTTCTCTGTGGGAAAGTGTCATCTGTAAAATATTAGCTATCACTTTCAAATATGAATCCTTTTCCTTTTTGTCTTTAGAGAGGCAAAAGAATATAAGAAGCCATCCGGGTGCAGTGGCGCACGCCTGTGATCCCAGTACTTTGGGACGTTGAGACAAGAGAATCGCGAGTTTCAAAGCCAGCCTCAACAATGGCGAGGCACTAAGCAACTCAGTGAGACCCTGTCTCTAAATAAAACACAAAATAGGGCTGGGGATGTAGCTCAGTGGTCGAGTGCCCCTGAGTTCAATCTCCCGGACCCCCTCCCACCGAAAAAAAGAATATAA
Source organism: Xerus rutilus (assembly GCA_028644305.1). NCBI lineage: Eukaryota > Metazoa > Chordata > Mammalia > Rodentia > Sciuridae > Xerus > Xerus rutilus. The sequence continues at coordinate 52,568,663 of CM053401.1, read as the reverse complement.
GCAGCCAGGTGTGTCAGTCAGCATTTCACTGCTGTGTTCAAAACACTTGAAAAGAACAACTTAGAGAAGGAAAAATTTATTTTGGCTCCTGGTTTTAGAGGTTCACTCCATGGTTGGCCAACTCTATTGTCTGGGCCCCAGATGAGAGAGAACATTGTAGTGGAAGGGCATGACAGGAAAGCTGCTCACCACGTGGCAGACACAGTTTGGGTGTAAGGATCTAGAAATAATAAAATCCTCAAGGGCATGCCACCAGTGACATACTTCCCCTATGCTACTCCCCACCTCTCTATAGTTATCACCCATCAAATGGATCAATCCACTGTTTAGGTTACAGTTTTCATAATCTAATCATTTCACCTGGAACCTTCTTCATTATCTGGTGCATGAGCTTTTGAGGAACACCTCACATTCAAACCATAATAGTGGGGCTGTTAGGGCACTCCTGTAATCCCAGAGACTTGGAAGTTTGAGGCAGAAGTATCAGCCTTGACATTTTAGGGAAATCCTGTCTCAAAATAAAAAGTGAATAAAATGAGGTTGAGGATATAGCTCAGTCATAGAATACCCCCGAGTTTAATCCCCAATGATACGAGAAAAAAATATGGATATATGAGATTCCTCTTCTATCCTATATCCACTGTAATTTACCACATCTTCATTTGAGAGTCCTCAACATGTGCAACTGTCACATTCCCAAACTGCTTGAAAAAGACTCACAATCCTACCTGTGTATGGGCTGAGACTCATTTTGTTTCCAATTTTTTATTCTCTATCTCTTCCCTACTACAAAATGAGTTGTATCATTTTATCCACAAACTACTAAAAGCAGCATCCCTCTTTTATTCCAAATCTATTGTACTATGTATTAACCTTCCTGAATGTAGTAGTTGTTTGTCTCTGTGTAAGTCAGTCTTTTGTCACTGACAAGAACAAGGGGAGGAAAGATGTATTTTGACTCAGTTTCAGAGGATTCAGTTTAAGGTTGGCCTGATTCAAGACAGAAACATCATTTGAGAAGAGCATGGTAGAGGAAAGCTGGTCAGCCCTGTGCAGCCAGAAAGCAAACACAAAGAGAGAGCAGCCAGGGATAAAATATACACCCCAAAAGCACATCCCCAGAGACTTATTTGCTACAGCCCTGCCTACAGGTACCACCCAGCAGTTCATTCAAATGGATTAATCCATCAATGAGGGTACAGTTCTTATAATCCAAACTTTTCCTCTCTGTACATAGCTGCATTGCCTAACATATGAATTTTGGGGGGAACATTAAAGATCCAAAGAATAATAGTCTCATGATTTTTATTTTGCCAATATGCTCTTATTCCAGCATTTATTTTTTAAGAAATTTTAAGATGAGTGTTAAGTTTCAATTTTGGAAGTTTGTTTTCAGGAAGATCACATAGACCATGCCATAAGATAATTAGAGTATTTTAAAAATGTTTTATTGCATAAACTTGTAGTTGTTTTTTTGCATTTTTCCATAATATATTTTTAAATGACTCATAATTGTATACTTTTATAGGGTACAGTGTGATGTTCCAATAAATGAATATAATGTTTAATGATCAGATCAGGGTAATTCACATATCTACCACATCACACTGTCAATTGTGTTAGGAATATTCAAACTCCTCTCTATATTCTGAAATATACACCAAATTGTTGTCAAACTAATTTACCCTACCATGCTAAGATTATCAGAAATTATTCCTCCTGATGGACTGTACTCCCATACATGTTAAACATCCTCCTTCCATCCTTCCCTTCTCCCCATCTCCTCTTAGTCTTTTGTTACCACTATTCTGTCATCTACTTCTGTGACATCAGCTCTTTCAGCTTCTACATGTAAGTCAGAACTTGCAGTACTTGTCCTAATTTCACTTACCACCTGCAGGCTCACCCACACTACCATAGGTGACACAATTTCATTATAATTTTATGACTGAGTAATATTATATTGTATATATTTACCAAATTTTCTTTATCCATGCATCTGTTGGAGGACACTTAGGTTACATCTAGATCTTGGCTATAATGAATTATACTTCAATAAATATGAGTGCAGATCTCTCTTTGAAATGCTGATTTTAAAAGACTTAGAATTACATGAGTTTGAATTAGACAGAGACAGAACAGGAAAAAAGAAAAACTATCTAGAATGACACTTCTGAGATTTTTGAAGAAAGAAAATGAAGAGGAGATGCTAAAAGCCTCTAGAAAGAGAAATATGTATCTTTTTAAAAAGAAAAACAAGAATAACACTGGCTTAATGACTATGATCAGATATATTGGATACAAAAAAAACATTGGGGCAAAACCTTTCAAAGTTTGGAATAAAAATTATTTTGGACCAGAAACTATGTACTCTAATTAAATTAGCATATAAACATGAGGCTCAATCCCCTGAACAAACACTATGACATTATCAAGTATTAAATAATTTAAAAATTTACCAGTAATTGTACCTTTATGAAAAGAGCAAAGCAACATTGAAAATCAGGAAAAAGGGGATTTCCAACTAAAATAAATCCAAAATTAGAATTATGTAGCATATCTAAAAAATCTTTTACTAAAAATTAAAAATTAAATTCTTCCTAGGCTTCAGTAAAAAGGCCTTCAAATTAAAATGCATTCAGTACAATAAATAAAACAAGTGTAATGATGGATTATTAGTTTGTTTTCCCACTTCTAGACTCAAATTATACAGAATTTATATAAGAATTTATAATTTTACAGAATATAATATAAATATTATCAATTTTGGTAGCTGCCACTTGACATAAGTAGGTAGAAAGTGAGAAGAGGACAATAGTGTCTTCAAAAATTAAAGGGGCTTATTCTAACATACATGAAAAGACAAGTAAAATTATTGGTACAAAAAATAAATATTTCATTTACAAAAAAATCTTGAAACATCAGTAATATTGATAAGTTGTATTGTATAGATTTTTGTTGAAGGGGGCCCTGCTGTACATTCAGCAGCATTAGTAGTCTCTACCTATTTATGAGAGTAGCATCCATTTTCCTAAGTCCTAGTGACCAAAAATTCTCCAATTACCCATGGAGGACAAAAATCTCAATCATTTGAAACCATCAATTTAAAGACATATAACTTGTCTATATGATAGCTAAAATAACTGTCAAAAGTGAGCAAAGAGGTTTCAGTTCAATTTTTGCTGCTGTAACAGAATACCACAGTCCTATAACTGATTTTCAAAAACAAGAAAATAAATTTATTTCTCACAGTCTATACACTGGCAATAAGAGAATACATGCAGGTGAGAACTAGCATTCATTACAAAGCCACTCTCACCGTAATGACATTAATTCATTTGTGAGAATGACATCTAATCATTTCTTAAACATGTCATCTCCCCGTACCTTCACAGTGGCAATTAAATTTCAACATGAGTTTTAGAAGGAATATTGAAACCATAGTGAGTGGGGAAAAATGAAATGGTCTAAATAAGCTAAATCTTCTCCTTTCAAGTCATCATATTAATACATAATATTCTAAGTTAATAAGTAAAATATAAAGATAAAAGCAATAAGCAAGCCTAAAATTAAGAGTAATAAATGTTTGTGTTAATTTTGTAAATTGAGGGCAGATGCGTTATTTACAAAGTGGTTAAAGAAAAACAATATTAGAAACTTCCTGAAAAGAACATAAAAAGTTCTCAATCTCTTCAATAAATTTCTGAAAATACTTTATTTTTACTTTATGGGAACTTTTCGTATTAAAGAACAATATGGATTTTGTGTCAAATATTTAACTTATTATCACAGAATATTTCCTAAAGTTATTTGATTTCTTTAAAACAGTAAAATATGAAGCTTACATTATGTAAACATTTTTTGATAATATATTTAAATTTCCTCTTTCATTATGCAATTATAACACAGAAAGTTATATCATATATGTATGTACATACATATATATTCATATATATACATGTATATACATCATACCATAAACCCATGTTAAATTAGGTTTATTATGGCAGGTACTAAAGAAAAGGATCAAGCCAGGCGCAGTGGTGCACGTCTGTAATCCCAGTACTTAGGGAGGCTGAGACAGAATCGGGAGTTGAAAGCTAGCTTCAGCAATGACGAGGTGCTAAGCAACTCAGTGAGACCCTGTCTCTGCATAACACACAAAATAGGACTGAAGATGTGGCTCAGTAGTAGAGTACCCCTGAGTTCAATCCCCAGTACCAAAAAGAAAGAAAGAAAAAAAGGATCAAACAGGATGAAGTGACTGACAACTAAGGAATTTCTTGGCCCATTGTGAAGGTTTAATATTGTCATGGTTCTGAAAAGTAAGGGTTCTGGGGACAGGAAGTCCAGGATCAAGGTGTGAGCATCTGATGAGGGCCTACCTGCCAAGACCTCTGTGGCAAAGGAAGTTGCTCAGAAGGGAGAAATGCTGTGTTCTTACATGGCTGGCACCTGAGCAGGAGATTAGCAAGCTAAGGAACTCTGCAGGGAGCCTGTTTGACTGGAGCCTTGAGCTCAGAAAAGAGGCAGAAGCCCTCAGGACTTCCCCAGCTCTGAGTGGCCCTACCTCTTTTTTTCTTTCTTTCTTTTTTTTTAATGCTGTGCTATTATTTTTTTATATCTTTATTTATTTATTTATTTATTTTTTATGTGGTGCTGAGAATCGAACCCAGTGCCTCACGTATGCGAGGCAAGCACTCAACTGCTGAGCCATAACCCCAGCCCCGCGGTCCTACCTCTTAATACCTCATGTTGGCAACATCTGAAACTTGGCAGAGACATATTAAAACCATAGCATCACACAACAGAAAATCCTGGACCAGTTCACCAAACCCTTTCAACCCTTATTTTTCTGAAATTGAAATGCTGAATGAAGAAAATTCTAAGAAGTCTTCTGAAAACTTCTTAAAAGTTATTTTCTATTAAATCACTTTTTCCTTCTCAAGTTTCTCTAACAAACATGAAATATACAGAGATATATATTAAGTTGAGTGTATTGCCTGAATCTAGGGAATATCTCCAAATGAGATGCAGTTCCCATTTTTAAAAGGAATATAAACTACGTGGAAGTGAGAGTTGGGAATTAAACTTAAACCGTGAATGTCTGCTCTGCATTCTCTTAATAAGTGTGGGTAATTCCTACTCCTGCAATTGTAAATTACTGCCAAAGGGAAGCAGGCATTTCTTAGAAAAAGCAGTCAGTCAGTCATGCTCCCAGTTCAAAGCAAATAGACTATCTGAACAGTGTAAGCAAGAGAGAAGATTAAAATAAGCAGCATGTCAAGCATGTGGACATGTTAAACTAGTAATTAAAATAGTTAAAAGGAAAGGAAGAAAGATTTTCCAGTTGACATGAAAACCTAACTCAAGAGAAGAAAGTTTCTCAAGGCTGCCCTCATCTATGGAATTACTCAATTAAAAAAAAGGAATAAATAATGCTCAAACATAAGTTTGCAAATCAGTATAATAAAAAGAAAGAATAAGGACATGAGAAAACAGAAGAACAAAGCAAATTTAAATTATCAACAGCAATAGAACAAAATAGAGATGTGTAAAAAGAAATGCCTAACACAAAGGAATTTTTAAAAATAATCTTAGCAATGAAGATTTATACAATAAGAGATTAAAACAAACACAGAAAAAGTACTGCACAAGGTAAGCAGACAAGAATTTAATATAATGTTAATTACCCCTCTGGAGAACTCAAAAATTAGAACTGAAAAGCATTCAAAAGCATGCTTAAAAAAGTCTTCTCTTCTGAAAACAAAAATAAGAGACTTTTCAGTTGAAAAAGCAAACTGAATGTGAAGGAAACTTGATAAAGAATATTTGTAAAAAAATTTATGTTGTGAAATATTAGACATAAATTTTAAAACAATCAGAAGCTTGACAGCAAAAGGCAAATCAAAAAACCAAGGAGAGAAGTAAAGATGGTGGAATACAATGGACAACAATGCTCTAGGTTCATGTATGACGGCACATATGGTGTCACTCAATATTGTGTACAACCAGAGAAATGAAAAGTTGTGCTCCATTTGTGTACAATGAATCAAAATGCATTCTGCTGTCCTGTAAACCTAATTAGAATAAAAAATATATATTAAAAACAACACCAAGGAGGGGAATCAATTAGCATCTCTCTATAATAACAGTCAATGTCAGAAGCTCATGAAACAATACTTACAGTTTTGAAATAAATAAAATATATATACACAATCTTAAGAACACAATGCCTAACTAAGTTTTTATTTAAATATGAAAACAATGGATAATCATAAACATGAGCATGAGCCTACAAACTACTCTTGAGGATAATATAACTTCATTCAGCAATTAATTGAGCCAGATAAACTTTACTATCCTTGTATATAAGTACATGACCAGGCTAACTCCACATCATGTTCAACCACAAGGAAAGGATTCTATTGAATAAGTTAAACTCCATGTATGTACAATATGTCAATATACACTCTGTCATGTATATCTGAAAAGAACAAATAAAATTTTAAAAAAACTTCAAAAAATAAAGAAAGTATTACAACAGAAAATTCAAAAAAGGAATGTGAGGTAAAATGACTAGTGATGAGCATGGAGTTACCTGACTAGCTATTGCTTTAAGGTGGCACTGGGTGGGTCCGCTCCACAAGTTGGGGTCCTGAGAGACGAAGAAAGAGGGGGTTTTCGGGGAAGATGAAATGGGGTCTCCCAGGACGGGGATGACGGCTCATGGAGTCACTGCACCCAGACCCCAGGGTATAGGTAAAAAACTGCTCTGCTGCAGCAGCGAGATGCAGAAACACCATTTATTCCAGAAAGCACAGAAGCTTATATACACTCCTGAACCAATGAAGGCGCAAGGTTACAAACAAAGGGGAGCTCTCTGTTGAGTGCACAGTCCATTAGCATAGAATGGGGAAAGATGGAAGGGAGGGGTTGAAGGTATGGAGAGTGCTCCTACAACTAGCATGTAAATAAATTAAATATTTTTGTAACTTCTGGTCATATGAAAGTATGAAATTCAAAAAATCAAACGAGGCTCGGAGGCGCATGCCTGTAATCCCAGTACTTTGGGAGGCTGAGGCAGGAGGATAGAGAGTTAAGCCAGCCTCAGCAATGGTGAGGCACTAAGCAACTCAGTGAGACCCTGTCTCTAAATAAAATACAAAATAGGGCTGGGGATGTCGCTCAGTGGTCTAGTATCCCCTGAGTTCAATCCCCAGTACCAAAAGAAGAAAGAAAAAAAGAATATGAAATGCCATAAATAGTGTCAACATAAAATAATATCTAATAAAGGTGTTCATAAGTAGAGGGAAATAAAGGAAGTGTTGAAAGGACAGTGCTCTGCAGGCCATTGACAGGCTAATGAAAGGTATTTTAGAAATGAAAGCATATGTTAAACTAACAAACAAGAAAAAACACTCTTCTCTGTTGTCTTTAATATAAACAATTTTTATAAATAGTAGTTTCTGTGGTAAAGAAATACATACCTGAAGGTAAGAAATTTCCTTAATTTTGTTTCTTTCAAAAATAGTCATTTATGATCATGGCAAGGACAAAGGATATTCCTCTGATGTGTGACCAAGAACCTACTTAAAATTTAAGTATGCAATTGGCAAGTCAAACTTCCCATTCTGATAATGTGTGTATGTATGTGTTCATGTGGTTTTCTAACAGGTAACCAAGCAGCAATCATACTTCAAGACTAGTTGTAATCTCATTAAAGTGAGAAGCATAAAATTAATGATCATTATTAGTATAATACTTAAAACTATTTCTGAAAATTCTAGACACTGCTATTGAGAAAGAAAAGTGAAAACAAGCTGTACAGATATTAATTGAATGCAAAATATAAATATTTCTGGATGACTTGTCTATGTAGACAATCTAAGCTATTTGCAATAATAAGTCAATAAAAATATTCAGAATGTGGTTAATAACAAAATATCTGCACAAAAAATTAGTGATATTCTTATATTTTTAATGATGGCAGGTGATTCATCATGGGTCTCTTGCATTTCTGCTTATCTTAAATTTCATTTTCCAAGATGTTTGTATAGCAAACAGTTTGGGAAGATTGATAGGGTCTCCCTTTAGATGACGTGTTATATTTGTTTATTGTTTAAGATAATAAAGACAAAGTTATTCTCTGGCCAGTTACGGAAGATGGAGGGGTTCCTACTCATGGATTTTGAAATGAAAACCCTCTGTATGTTCCATGCCCACTTGAGCCTCTCCATTTCACCATGTTGGGACTTGGTATAAGAGACCTGGCAATCATGGAACTCAGGCTGCTTTCAGCATTGTGAGGAATAAAGTGCATTTCTCTGACCAAGAATTCCGGGGCCTTCCACCAATATCATGAGACTGCTGCAGGATAATTTGTTACCTAGCAAATAATGTAAGTTTTCAGAATTTTCACAGCTCTTGACATAAAAATAAATATTTAAAAGATACACTAAATGTAACACAATTTTGAATGGAGATAAACTACAGTATGGAGTATATAGAATGTAATACGTTATATAGGATGTCTTTACATTCTATGAGATAACTAAATTCTTCAATGAATTATATTAGGAGATCTTACTGTGCTGGTTCCTCTGAGCAGTAGGAATCTAATTTGTTATTCCCAAACAGATTTTAAAAATTACACATGATCTATATGATTATATAAAACATTTTATAGCAAAAAAATAAGACAAAACAAAAACCTCAAGCATAAACAAGTTAAGAATGTATTTATATATATACACACACACACACACACTCGTGTATATTTATAACAATTTGAGAAAGTAGGAACATAAACAGGTCAATAAAGATAAATACTCAGGTTTTAAAAAATCATAGGCCAAGAATGTTATACACAATATAGAAATTAATGTATATAAATATATAAGAATAAGAATATACAAGCATAAAAACACATATATACAAGCGTGAGCCACCGCGCCCGGCGAGAGAGGGTATACCCAACTGAATTTCAAACAGAAATAAAGGACTTCATTCAAAAGTTGTAGGAGCACTCTCCATACCTTCAACCCCTCCCTTCCATCTTTCCCCATTCTATGCTAATGGACTGTGCACTTGACAGAGAGCACCTCATTGTTTGTACCTTTGGGCCATGATTGGCCCAGGAGTGTATATAAGCTTCTGTACTTTCTGGAACTTGGGCAGAACAGTTTACCTATCCTGGAGTCTGGGTGGAGTGACTCCACGGACCGTCACCTCAAAACCTCGTCCTGTGAGACCCCACTTCGTCCCCTGAGGACCCCCTTTTCTCGTCTCTCAGCACCCTGACTCATCGAGTGGACCCACACAGCACAATTTAAAGCAATAAAAAGTATGGTCATGAGTAAAACAATTGAGACCAAAGTTCCTCCATTCTTCCCATGTCCCCTCCCCCATTATGATCAGCACCCACTTACCAGAGAGAACATTTGGCATTTGGTTTTTTGGAATTGGCTTACTTTGCTTAGCATCATACTCTCTAACTCCATCCATTTACCTGCAAATTGCATAATTTTATTCTCTTTTATTGTGGAGTAATATTCCAATGTGTATATATACCACAGTTTCTGGACAGTAAAGATGGTGGAATAAAATGGACATCATAGGCCTAGCTTCATGTATGACTGCATATATGATGTGATTCTACAAAAAAAAAAGAAAAGAAAAATAATTAAGTAAATGGAAAATTGTAAAAAATTAAAAATAAAAAAAGAGATCAAGTTACTCAGACACAGCAGCAGCAGGCGACCATCACTTCTATGCCTGGAACAGTAAAGGGATAACATGGTCCTAGAGTCAATAAGGGCTTAACCCAGGAAGGGTTAACAAGGACAAAATCCCTGCCAAGTGTTCTAGGAGCCAACTTGCTTCAGATGGATAAGAGTAGTGAAAATATCTGGGGGCAAGAGGAGGTGGCAAGTGATGAGTAGCTAGAACTCTACTATTGAAAGGCATGCAAGCAAAACAAAGCAAAACTTACCCTCTACGAGTTATTATCTATCTCCAAATCTACATAGAAATAGACACTTAAATCTATGGGCCCGAAAGGCATTTCAAGCATTTACATAAAAATATAGAGTACTTTTATTTCTTTAACTAATTAGATAATATTAATTATATGAGTAAAAATTATACACATTTTCCTATTAATTTCTTTTATATTTATGTATTTATATATATTTTTATATTTATGTATCTTTCTATATATAAATATATGTATATATAAATATATGTATATATTTTATATGTATATATTTTATACTTATAT
>CM053401.1:52539343-52557881 GCA_028644305.1 Xerus rutilus | reverse complement strand
CCTCTGAGAATTTATAAATTGATAGGGGCTCAAGTGGTTTAGCATTATTCTTCTTTCTACCTCATTATAAAGCAGCTTTACAGAGTGCATTTGCCAAAATGTATACACACATGTATATACATAGGCAAATAAAGCTACAGATAGGATGTATAAAACGGATCTGACTAGCAGCTCTTAAATTGTCTTTTTACCATTTCCCACTGAAGATTCCATGAAGTAATATCATAAGATGAGAATTCAAAACTAAAACTGACAGTTAAAACTATTGTCTATACTATATCCCCAACTTGCTGCTCTTTTGTAAGTAGTGTAAAATTATCAGGAAGAAAAACAGTGGAAAGTTGCTATCTCAGAGTCTCTAGGGTGGTTCAAAAACACAAAGGACATACAAATAAGAAAACCAATTCCTCCACAGTAGAATGAGAATTATTATTTTTTCTTGAAATAGCAAGACTGCTTTCTTAGCTCCCATGAACAATGCCTGTTTTTCTTTACACATCTTCCATCAGGTTTTATAGGAAGAAAAATTATCAGCAGATTAACTTTCTAGAAAAATTTTATTTTGGTAGCCCTGCTTCTACAAGTACCACACTATTAATAAAAAGCACAATAAAGAAAAAGTCTTAAAATTATCAGAAATTTGGTATTGCAGACTCCTAAATTACTTCCAGAAAACCAGGAAATATGAAAAGAAAACCTTATCGTTCTAGTGAAGCAGCAACCTGAATGCAAGACTGCATTGTTGATACAGAATTCTCCAAGTAACACTCATTTCTATGCACCTTGTTAGTAGCGACACTGGCATTCTTTTGCTACAGACTTCCTTTCCAAGGCTGTCTGTAAAGGAAACAGCTTTGGAAGACTTTCTCTTCGCTTGGATAGAGGGTAGATTCATTCACTGTCCGGCACAATAAAATGCTTTTTTTCCAAAGCCAGTGTCAGGTAGATTTGTTTGCATGCTGTGACAGAGACTGAAATTTCCTAACTTAGTGGTCCCTCTTCTGTGTCACAAACCAACTACGTGCTTACAATACACTTTGTAATACACATTACAGGGACTTGGGAGCCATGAGAAACCTATGTGAACATGAACTCCTGATGCCTGTTCTATGTAGATAATTAAGCATTTTGTCTCTGACCCGAAAGTCTTTTTTTTTATTTTAATGTTACTGTGGATTGAACCCAGGGCCTCACACATGCTATACAAGTGCTCTATCACTGAGCTCTCTTCCCAGTCTGTCTCAAGAGTCTTGTCTTTCATCAGCAAACTAGTGTGCTGGCTTACAAATAAGGTAAACTTCAGACTCTTCTCAGCTCTTGACATGCTTAACACGAGAAAGTGTATTAGAACCTCTTCCATATTGACGAGGATATGAAAGTGGACTTAATCCTCAGATTAAGAGTAAAACTAGGACAGAAAGGAAATAAAAACAATCCAGGGCTTATTGTTATTAATCCTTTTTGCCAAAAAAAAAAAAAAAACCAGACAGAATAAAAAGCATGCTTATATAATGTTTATAAAATACTTTAGAATGTAGTAACAAGCAGTATCTTAAAATATTAAAAAAAAACAATTTCTGAAATATTACTGCTAGATAATTTGAGATAGTTATTTTCATAACTTTTATGTAAAGGCAATTTATATATCAAAATACTTAAAGGTCATTACTTACATGAACATACATTCACTAAATTTATTTACTGAATATAATTGAAGATATATTCCTGGAGAACAAAAACAAGAATGAAAGAATAAAAATTTAATTGTATAATAGTAGATATATCCATAAAGTTGTACCTGACATGTCAGCAAATTTGTTTCCTATGCTCAAAAGATAGAATAAGAATGCATTGGTGTTCTGGGATTAAATATTTCAGAGATTAGTAGGTGTCACCAAAGGCTAGAACTTGCAGAATAGCATGCAGAACAGCATGGCCTATGGAGAATTAGCTGATAAAGTCTGCCTACATACCCATGTTTATAAGCAGAAACTTCAGGTTTTCAAATGAGCTGTGATCCCTCAATACTTGACTTTTCAGTGAAATGTTGAACTGGTAAAGAAATGAAGGTATAAATCTACACTGTCATCCTCTTTAAAACAACATGAGTCAAGATCATCTTTTTACAAGAAAAATATATGAAAAATTCAAAGAAGAAAGCAATAACAACCACTAATGAACTATAAATGAAAGGGTTGTCAATCATTTCAAGTGTATTCTAGAGGATGTAAGTAGTCTTCTATGGGGTATCAACTCGAAGACAGTACCCAGTCAGCAGCAAGTAAAGTGGCAAGTGAGGCAGAATATTCCAAGGCCAATGACAGATATTGCAAAGAAAGAGATAGAATTTCAGGGGAAAGTGGAGGGGTATTTATTAGCTGATGATACGATCAAGGTGATGAGAGCAATAGAAGGAAATTGATGGACTAAGTGAATTGAGAGGTTTTAATTGATTATGTAGAACTGGCAACTTTGAAGTCTAAGACTGTGGAAGGAATACTGCACTATTAGTATTATATTAGAAGTATAACAGTTCCCTGTAAAGATAGGGTTAAGACTGTGCCATGCAAATTGATAAAAAGTATTATTTTTAATTGATACATAAAACATAAATGTTATATATTAATGAGGTATCATGTAATTTTCAATACATGCATACATTGCATAATATTTAAATCAAATTAAATATATTTATTTCCATAAACATGTATATATTTTTATGGTAAAAACTTTCAAAATCTTTTCTCTAGATTTTTGAAGTATACAGTACATTCTTGTTGCCTATAGTCTCCATACTGTGCAATAGCACACCACAGCTACTTATTCCTATTTAACTGTAACAGTGTACATTGAGCAACATTGTCCCATTCCCCCAAACACTCTCCCCAGCCTTTAGGAACCATAGTTCTAGTCAGTTTCTATGAAATTCAATTTCTTTTTTGATTCTGTATGAGTGCAAACATGCAGGGTTCGTCTTTTATCCTTGACTTATCTTAAAATAATAATCTCCAGTTCGAACCTTATTATAACTGGCAGTATTTCACTCTTTTTATGGATGAATAATATCCTATTGTTTATACATACCAAAGTGTCTTTGGGAGAGCAATTGTTATATCAAGAACTCTAAAGAACTATGATATAAACCAATTGCTATAGCTATTTAACTGGTCTTACGTTAAACCAAATTTAACATCTATATCTAATTATTAATTTTATAAAGTAGTCATTGGATGCGTGTATTAAAACAATAAATGAAAGCCTGCACATGCATCATGAAATGAAAATGGCATTAATGTTTCTTAGATCACAACTAACTTCACTACCTTGTATGAAGTGTCTTAAATTTCTCTTCTGTACAAGAATAGATTTCTCAGCCAATATCTAGTTTTCTGTTTTCTATTTTCAGTTTTCTGTTGTGTATTTTGGAGGAATTTTTGCTTATTATCATCTATTGATATTTATAAAATGCTATCACATAAAATATTGAGATATTATGTGTTGAAAATATATTTAGGATATTTGAGATAACTTTTTGCAAGAATGCTTTTTCTTTAAACCATTAGATATAATATGAATGTATGTGCATGTAATTTCTATGTTAATGTTTAGGAGATATTAAAATATTAATTCCTGATTCTGTAAAATAATCTGAGGTTTTTTATACTAACAAGACAAGTACTCTTCCTGTATTACATGGATTTGCTTCTCATTTAGGAGTGTTAATCATTTAGATATATCACAAGATAACCAAAACTTTGTGTCCTAGTTTATCTGTCTAACTTGAACTAAAAATGAGATATAGGTGAGGAGAAATACCAAGTGCAAGTGCATTAAACCTGTTTTCATAAGCTGGGTTTCCAGTTCAGGAAAAGGTGATATAGGACCACTGCCTGTTATTTTATTTAGAAGGAATGCTACCTGTAGCTCATAGTAGTAATCCAGATTAGATAGCACTCTTAGGATAACAGAATTTTTACAATACTTTATGAGGTTTTCATAATAATTTAGACCAACAGTTTAGAGTGTTTTTCTCTCCATCTAATGCATGACTTTGGCAACCAGATACACAAAATTTCACTTTCTTTTCATGAGGTTATTGTAAAATTTCTTATTCTCAAAGCATTATTTGGGGACTTCTGATTTGTTTTCAGTTATTTTACTAAACCTGATATTTAATTATTACAAAGTTATAATTTAGTCAATTACCACAGCTTAAGTTACTTCCTCCAAAATGCTTTCATGAGCTCCAACAACTAGGTTAGTTCTATCCTATACACTCTTCTTTTACACTGAAGTAGCCCACATTATAAATTATTGAACCACGTTATAGTATTATTTTTGTTTTCCACTGCATATGAATCACTGTGAAGTGCTAAGGTCTAAGAGAAAACTTTAGTAAGGGATTATTTATGTACCCTACATGTCAGATACAGTCTCATGTTTTTAACTATTGTCCCAACATTCTGTGTGTCATTATTGCCTTATATGTTGAAAAGTATCTTAGTTTGGATGATAAATTACATGGTAATCTCACTTATAAGCCCTAACCCTTTAACAACTACCAGAAAACTAAGTGCATGATTGTAACTCAAAAACAATTTGTATAATTATGGATGAACAATGAAGAACTTGACCATGATTATCCTTAATTCTGATTTTTTAAATATATTTTGAAATTCTTATTAAAAACTTATTCATGTTACATAACAGGAAGCAGTGAATAATAGATTAAAATATCTTATTTCAAAAATCACCAACATTTTCATATATAATTTGAGAGGAAATTATTTCTGCATTTTACATGAACAGTTATCTCTTTTTCTGTTTACTTTTTTCTGTATTCTATTTTCCCCTCTGTCTCTTTTTGATTCTTAGTAGCTTGTTATTTTTTCATAGGTATTGGTACAGGCAAAATTTAAAAGATCTTTATGCAGTGTCTCTGTTAACTATAAAAATATTTCATTTATAGCTTTCAGGACTTCTTATCTATTTCTTTTTGAAGAATTTGATCATGAATTATACATACCAACACAGCATGAAATATTCAACTCAAGTTCTTTTATTCTAGTTCAACCTACCAAACAAAGAGTGGTTTGAACACAGAGAGAGGGTCTGAGGCTAGCAATATGCCTGTGCTATTTAATAGCATTTTTTCCTCCAACAGGGCTCAGGTGAAAAGTCCATCACAACAAGATTCCATACACTTAGAATAACTCTTTATAAGTCATTCAATTATCTAAGACAGAAACTTCTTAAGCATATAAAATATGCTTCTCAAAATATAGCAGTTGTTTTTCAAAAGTCAGAAACATTTCTATAAAACTGAATTATCATCATACAAATCACATTTAGCCATATTTTAGAACACTGACTTATTTAGGAAACTGACTAATTAGGCCTATTGCTTCTTTTTGAATAGTAATAAAGACACATCATTAATTTGAATTTCTCAGTGCTGAATTATTCCTTTCATTTGATTAATTACAATTGAAAGTTTCCTATAACAAATCTTTCTAAATCTTGAAAAAGTGAAGTATTCTCCATTCACTGAGAAGTTCTAAGGTATCTGAGGGGAGTACATGGGCAGAGGCTTGAGAGTAATTACTCTTATTCTACAAAGAGAAGCTGTGTTTGATTCTGGTGTGCAAAGTGTTCACGCCATCACTTCATCACAGCACAGAGCTAACCGAGCTGGGTTTCATTAATTGAGAAACCTGTATGTTCCCAGTGCCACTTAATTCCAGGGCAGCTTTTCACAAGACCTCAACTGAATTCTCTGCTTTTAAGAAGGTCCTGAAATCCAGTTGCTTTCTCCATTGCTCAAGGAGAGGAAACTTCTGTTTCTCAGCCCTGCTCTGCTTCCCAGAAAAGAAGGGAAAATAAAATTAAATTAAAAAAAATAAAATTAAATTAAAAAGAATGAAAGAAAAGGAAAAGTAGTTGTGAAAAAGAAAATTTTAAAAAAAGAAAAGAGATGACTCAAGAATGAGAGCAATGTTCAGTCTTTATTCTTCTTCTTGGCTTTTGCTTTCTCTGGGCTCTTTAATTCTTGTATGCTTTCTGCTATGGAATTCTGATCCTTTTTGGCCTTGTTACTCATGAATCTTCTAAAACTCCCTGGCTTTTCATCCATTTGAAATACTTTCTGCTTGCTTTTTTGGAGATCAATGACTGCTCATGAGTTGACAAAAACTTTAAGGGCAAAAAATGGGAAAATGTTGAGTTCACCAAAATACATTTTCTACAGCACCTTGTCCCGTGAGGATGAATTTCCTTAGTGGCTCTACAATACCTCCAAACAGGTAGTTTCTACCTCTCGTCCACCTCTCCTAATGTAATTGGGAGAAGATTTATTCTTGTAGGAGCTACTCTGTCAGAGCAAAACGAATCCCCTACACTCCTCAATTAGTTAAATTCTATGAACATTTAATTATACATACCATTATCCTTTATCCTCAAAACAATTGTCTGTTGTAAGCTTGCTTTATGCATTAAACTATAATTTTCATTAGCACAAGAAATTGGTTTCTTTCATTTACCACAAAATCCTAAGCATCTAGTCCAGGAAAATTTGAGTGAATTATATTTTTGAAAGAAAAAAAATGCATAAAACAATATCATACACCACCTCCGATGGGTTATAATATTGTACAAAATAGGAACTGCTCTTATGTGAAGGGATTATATTTCCTTAGTGATTGTTTTCATGTTTGACTATAGAACTTGCTTTGGTTAAAGAAAATTAAACAGGAAGGATTCAATTGTTCTAGAAGAATTAAGAGAAATTATGAATTTCTTCTTTATTCTCCTGGCTCTCCCTGGCCAGCAATGTACCACAGACTGTTCCTTCAGCTTGGATAATGAGTGAAGACCTAGAAGAGTGGACTGAAGCCAATCAGTAACACTCATGTAATGTGAGGAAGAGCTACATATTTATTCTTGAAACAGCTGACATTTTAGAATCATTCTTAGTGGTGTATAACTTAGGTAAATTGACTGATAAAGAAATTACTACCAGGCTGTAATCCCAGCACTTAGGGAGGCTGAGACAGGAGAATCGCGAGTTCAAAGCCAGCCTCAGCAACAGCGAGGCGCTAAGCAACTCAGTGAGACCCTGTCTCTACATAAAACACAAAATAGGGCTGGGAACGTGGCTGAGTGGTCGAGTGCCCCTGCGTTTAATCTCCAGTACCAAAAAAAGAAAAAAAAGAAAAAAAAGAAATTACTACCAGGAATGGGTGCCAATGTAAAAAAAATAATAATAATTTGTGATAGTTTTGATGCTAAATAGAAAGGGTGAGAAAACTTTCAGTGGATGTTAAAAAATACCACGTTATATACTGTAAAGATTTTGTTACAAATGTAACTATAATCATTTTGAAAGCTTAAAATGTATTCACTAAACTTTTATTTTAAGTAAGGAAGCTGGAGCTATATGGTATTTGTTACATTTGAGAGGATATCTTAAAAAATAAACAAAGTCAGAATTGGCTCTTTTCTTTTTCTTTTGAAAGCAGAGATGAAAGGAAATAGCAGATTTTCAAAACAAAATTGGATTAAATTAATTTTTATCTTCAATTTATAAAAGATAAATTTAAATATACTTCGAGTGATATGGGCCAATTAAAACCTAAGCTTGTGCCAAGCATCAGATGAAAGATATGGCCCCATTCCCTTGTAAAGATTCTTAATTGAATCAGATGATACTGAGTGAGCCATTTACTTAAATGGTATAGCAAAAAAAAAAATGCTAAAAAGACAAAACAATATCAAAGGTATATATCTCTCATGGAAATCTAATGGGCTCAAGATGTGCAATTCAGTCTGAAAAGAAAGAAATGGAATTGGCTATCAGCACAGTGGCTGACTGAGGAAAAATATATGAAAATGTGTTTAAATTCTTGGGAGTGCAGTCTACTAAAAGGCTCAACAAATGAAACAATCACTTAACCCTCCATCTTCCATAGAGAAAAAAGAAAAGCTGCTCTCTCCAAGAATACAGTGTCTTCATATTCTCTTAGCTACGGTCAAGGAGACTAATTGTAAAACAAACAAACAAACAAACAAACAAACAAACCTCTCTGTGAGTAAAGTTTTTAGGGGACAGACAGATGGAGATGGTAGGAACACAAAGTTAAGATAATAATTCTATAAAATGGGCAACTGTGCTGGCCCCCACATGCTTTCTTTGCCCAAAAGCAATTTACCTGCACTCCTTTCTGGCCAAAGTGGACAGGATATGTTACATTCCAAAGCAAACTACTTGTAATCTGCAAAGAAATGCAGGCAGGAAATAATGTTGATAAGAAGACTCAGAGTTACTTTGAAGAGAGAGACATCTGTGACCCTCTTCACAGATTCCAGAAGATAAAGATAATTCCTCCTAATCATAAAACCTGTTAAAATGACTAAGAATCCAATTAGAACAAGTCAGCATAGGCCAAAGTGATAGAGTTGTCATGGTGATGGGGATTTGAATATCTGTCACCCTGCTGTTAGTCAAAAGTCAAGCGGTGGATCTGGGCAGGACTCTCTGAAACCTCCCTGAGATCCTCCATAAAACTGCAGTTCAAGAGACACAGGTTGTCCCTCCCCTCTCTGAGAGGACCCACTCTCTTCCTTGAGAGTTTCTCCTTTCTCTTTTCCTACCCCTTCAGTAAACTCATTCCTGTTACCCTGAATGATGTGTCTGAAATCTTTCTGACTTGATCATATGAATTGGGGTTTGAAGAGGGTGTCTCCACACTGCCTCAGTTTCTCAGAAGGCCAAAGAGATAAAAGAAGTCTGAGGTTCACTACATTCTAGTCCTTATGGCTCAGGAAAATTTCCTGGGACAGATGCAGTGCCTATTTCTCCTGTCCCACTGGCACAATTGAGAAATTAGGCTGCCAAGAGGCAGCCTAATCTGAGTTATATACTTCAGGGGCCATGTGAACAACCAGATGAAGATTTGAAGGACATCCTGCTTCCAGGAGAAAACTGGACAAAGTTCAGATGTCCTGGGCAATTTCTCTCTCTAACTCAAGATGTTACCTTTCCTAGAAGAGACAAGAACAAAGCCCAGGCTGTTTCAGCTGTTCCACCCCATTTCTAGATATTACATTCTCTGAACATTCTGTAGTTATTCTTGAGGATTACATGCAAGAAAAGTGACAGAAATGTGTCAGCCCAAGGCTACCTGGAGAACTGACCTGTGACAGGCTCTATTGTTTTCTCTGTAGGAACTCAGAATACTGAACTCAGTGTTGGTGCAACCAGGCACTCATCAGGAAGTCATGGAGAAAATTCTGCATTTAGGCTAATTCAACTTTTTAGTAGAATCTAGTCCTTATGAGATTGAGGGCTCCAATTCTTTGTGGATTATTAGCTGGGGTTGTTTTCAGTCTTGAGAAGCAACTTACATGCTTCCTTACAGAGCGTTAGGTTAGCGAGGCAAATGCAGAACAAACATGGCTGCCTCTGCTGAGGCAGGCTGAAACAGTGAGCAGCGCTTATGCCCCAACACACCAACATGGCCACTGCGGGCTGCATGCACAGAGGAACACGGAACACCCAGTATGGGCCCTGCCATTCTTCCCTACTCATCCAGGAAGGACTCTGACCTTCTCTTCCTGCCCTAAGCCCTCCCCTTCCTGACAGGGCCTTTTAAAATTTTGTGTACCCTGGAACACGTGCGCCAGTCTCCCAGACACACTCTGAAGGACTGAAGAGTTCAGCCCAAGAGTGTGTATTTCCAATAAAGTCTTGCCCAGTGGTTTTAATTTGCCTCCTTTTGGTCATCTGGCTTTACCCACAGCTTTCTATATTTTCTATCCACCAATAGAATACCAAA
This sequence comes from Xerus rutilus, assembly GCA_028644305.1. Classification (NCBI taxonomy): domain Eukaryota; kingdom Metazoa; phylum Chordata; class Mammalia; order Rodentia; family Sciuridae; genus Xerus; species Xerus rutilus. The sequence continues at coordinate 52,548,048 of CM053401.1, read as the reverse complement.
TATTTCTCATGCCTACAAATTCTCTGACTTTCTATTCTGATACCAACCAAATAAAATTTTTCTTTTAAAAGCATATAATTATATAAGACCCACCCAGATAATCTTTTTACATTCAAAGTCATCTGATTAGTAACCATTATATATGCAAAATCTTTTTGTCATAAATTATAAGGTAGAGTGTGATGTTGCTTTACATTTGCAATCATGGGGACTAGGAAAAACTAACGCCACAGTTTGGGTGAGCATTTGTTCATAATATTTGAGAAGGTGTTGCTTGATATGGACACTGCCTTGCTTTTTCATTGAGTTCCACTTCTAAAGGCACTAATTTAATTCTAGTTTTTATAATGGAATTGCCTCCACGTCAGAAACTATTGAAATTTGGTGTCTGCATATAGACCTCTGCAGACATATTTAATGATTCCTTAAGAAAAAAAATTTTTTCTGCCCAGAACTCTGTGGCTTGAATGCTTCCTTGTTGCCTGGACAAGTGGACATGGCACTTCAAGTGTCCTTTCGTCAAAAGACAACCTTCCCAAAGTTCCTACTAAAAATAAGTATCTAAATCTACTTTGTGCAGAAAAACTATCTTTTCTAATTCTGCTTGTACATTGAACTCCAACTCCAGTTCCATGCGTTTGTAGAACCAAAGCGCACCTAAACAAAACACTTATAAAGGCAGAGTCATTGATCTTCCCTGAATATTCTATGAGTGAATAAATGAATTTAAACGTGGGAAGGCAATGGTGATGGAGACTATTCTTGAGGCTTGTCAAATGATGAAGCTAATGAAGCTTCTTTACCAATAGCAATATTCTGTGAAATATAAAAACTGAGCTTATTTAGGGTTATACAATCTTTATCAATTGCCATTTACTCATGTGTCCTATGAAAGCTTCTCCAAGGTTTGTTACTTCTCTTTGCTTTCTTGCATACAAATTACAGTGCTACATGCATGGAGCAAGACATTTGTACGCACATCATGATCTGACATCTCACTGTGTTAGTGCTATTGCTGAAGTAATAAAGTCATACACTTTACTACAGAAACTCCAGACTATGATTATGTATTAAATTGTTCTAAGAGAAATTTGACAAATAACATAGCTTTTTGTGGCCTTGTATGTCCTGTTATTTTCAAGAATAGGCAAAACTTATTGATAGTGGTAGAAATCAGAGGAGATGTTTCAAAAGAGGAGACAGAAGTGGATTTTGACTAAACCTGAGTGTGAGGGAACATTCTTGGGTAAAATATTCTATACCATGATCTAGGTGGTTGCAAATGTCAGTAGACTTCAAGCAGTGATTTAAACTTTGTCACCTATATTTACTGAATGTATTTTATACTCTATTAAAAAGATAAAATGTGAAATAAATAAAACTAAAATGGTAACTTTCATTTAGTACTATTAGTTATGTATGCAATATGTTGATATAGCTTATTGCTTTTACATATAGTGTATATAATTATCCACTTTAACATTTTATTCCAATTAATATATTCCCTAATTTTTTGGATGAATGTATGCATACCTTTTCTCATTAAATTACTATATAAAAGAAAGAAAGAAGACATGGTTTTGTAAAATCCATATTTAGTTCCTGGCAAATTATTTCAAATTTAACAATAAATATTAATTCAGAACATTGTGGAAAAACACAAGCCACCCATTCTTTGGAGTAAGAATAAAATTCATTCATTCAGATTTTAAAGAAGAAATAGTTTAGTATAGAAAAACTAACAAGGCAGAAAATGAGTTTCTCAAAAAAGGTGGATGCAGAATCAAAGATCCTTATCTTTGATTGGGATCTCAACTAAATTAAGTTTCCCTCTTCTTTATGGTAGTGCAGACTGAAGAATCAAATTTTAAAACAATATAATTCAGACATTTATTTTTAAATTTATGAAATTCCTTCTATAAATACTTAAAATTATTCTATATCCACACTATTTCACTTTCAAATAAAAACAACAGGTACTCAATATTTCCAAAACCAAAGCAAAAACTCGAATAAATAAGTAATTTTAGTTTTCTCATTTTAAGAAGATTGACATTCTCATGAGAAAAGTAGTTTGATATCTCTATAAATTTTTACAGGCATATTTGAATGAACATGTTCTACATAGCCTAGGATATTTTAGTAATCCTTGACTTTTAGTCACAATTCTCTCAAGAAGCATATTGCTATTAATGCATCACTCTCAACAAGGGACATTTAAAAAAATTTTCACAGGGAAGGAAAAAGAATCATTGGTAAAGTAATATAAATTTCTAATTATGAGTCCTTTGAATGATTTTCTATGATTACACTGTATCTTAGGGAGAAATAGAAGGTTTGCCTGGATTTACAACTAATCAGAAATCTCCACTGACAGGAAATTTAAGAGTTTAGAAGCAAGATCTTCCTGATCATCAAAGGAATGCCGAAAGCAGAGTATGAGAAGACAAAAATGAATTACTCACTCTGCCATAATGATTACCATATGTAGTAGGGAAAGTGAGGTGTCAGGAAATACTGTTTAGAGAGAGGAAACAAACAAAAAAGAAAACCACTTTTTGTGATTTAAGAAATGCTGCGGTGACATTATATTTTATTCCTGTTCTCCTAACTCCTCAATAGCTCTTTCTAGGTCTGAGTTTTAGTCACAAAACACAGAAGCACGTGGATATCAAGATGATGGCATAACTGTAACGATGAGTAGGCACAACTTGCATTGCATTGAGAATGATGCATGAGAATGAAAAGTAAACTTTGTTAGTTTTCTTTTGTTTCTGAATTATTTTGAATTATCTTAATTTTAAAAATTCACCTAATTTGTAAATATGACAAGCAAAATGAAATTTTAATGTATTTAAAACTAAAGTATTCTGGAAAATTCTATCAATATCTCATCATGTATTTATGAATGACAATAGATGAGTTATTATTGAAAAATTGGATTTTAAAAATGTATTGCATGAGGAACTGGTTAAAACAGGAATATCTGACACTAAGAAATCTGAGTCCCTCATTAATCCTTTTTTAATAAATGATAGAAACACCAGGGGGCCTCAGGAGGCACCCTCCCTTCCCCACTGCTTTCACAGTTCAGTGGAATTGTTCCCTGTGGTGGTGTTCCACAAAACACAGAATAATTCATCCTCCTGTGCTGGCTGTGAGCTCCTCGTTTTTAAAGAAATGCATTGATTTTTCTTAAATTTCTTTGAAGCTGATTGAATTATCCCTTAATCAGCATTTTTGCACCCTTAACATAATTACTACCCATCTATGTGCAAAAAACTTCATTCTTAATTACTTGGGAAGAAAACTGTAGCAAAAGGCACACTTATTATGGGCTGAATGATAGAAAATGAAATGATGCAAATTTTAAAATCTATCATATTTTGAGGGAGTCAGGTAATGTAGTTAAGACTTCTTTCCCCTGATATATGTAATTTTATGGAATTTATAAAGTAATTGTCAGGAAGTAATTATATATAACATTACATGTACCCATGTAAAATCGGATAGTATTTTGGAAGAGGTCATAAAGGAGTCAGAATTATGTTGGATTAAATATCCATACAAATTTCCTCTGTGAATATTGACTTCCACTTTCTTACTTCTAAAACTGAGTGTTTGAAAAAAATTTTCCCAGTATTTACATTATTCTGTTGCTGATTCTATAAGAAACTCATTCTATGTGTTTGCAGCACCTGCTGTAACAAAATAGCACAAACTGAGTGGATTAAACAGCCTCAATTTGTTGGGTGTGGTGGCAGATGCCTGTAATTCCAGCAGCTCTGGAGGTTAGGATAGGAGGATCACAAGGTCAAAGCCAGCCTCAGCAAAAGCCAGGTGCTAAGCAACTCAGTGAGATGCTGTCTATAAATAAAATACAAAATAGAGCTGATGATGTGGCTCAGTGGTATAGTGCCTCTGAGTTCAATCCCCAGTACCTGGGGGGGAAAACAAGCCTCAAAATTTGCCATCTCACATTTCTGTAGGCTAGAAGTTTAAGAATAAAATTTTAGCAAGACCATAACCCTCTGAAGGCTCTAGAATAGGACCTGGTCCATGCCTCTCTCCTGGCTTCAGGTGATTTGGCTAAATTTGATACCTCTTTGCTTGCGGTGGCATAATTTTCATCTTTGCATGGCATGATCCTTGCATGATTGTCCAAACTTCTTCTATGAGGTCAACAATCATAATGGAATTGCACTTTTTTCTATACCAGTATGGCCTAATGTTACTAATTACATTTACGATGACCCTATTGCCAATTAAGAATGGATTACATAAATTTGAGAGGACATAATTATAGTACTATAAATGTTTAGTTCTTTATTTTTCTTAAGCATCTTATGAAATATTTTCAAAATATTTTTATTTGAAAGTAAAGAAAAAAGCAAAATGATAAAAACAATAAAAATTTGACATCAAATATGAAGACATGTCTCTTTGTAAATTGTGTGTGAATCCTGTGTGACCAAAGATATTTTCATCATACAAACAAACTTGGATTTAAAGTGGCTATTACTAGTTACTGATTCAATGATGGGATAATGCAATTAAGAGCTTTAAACAATACATAAGATTCATAAAAATAGCAATAAAATGAACACAAAGCTAAATGTTTCATATTCAGGTACACTTCTGCAAAACTCTATCATCCACTTCAAAGAGAAAGCATTACTTCTGATAATAAAGATGATGAATAGATCTTCAATTGTGCATTCCTGACTTGATGCTTTCCATTCTCAAGATATATGTTTTATTATGTTTTTTTTCTGCTAAAACTCACCTCACCAGGGGATTTCCTTTGGCAAACAAAGAGCAAACTTTCACATAAAGGGAGAACTATTTTTTTTTTTCACCCACAACAAAAAGTTAGCTCCTGCTGAGTGTCTCCCCAGGCTTCTATAAAAATTCACAGGTGAAGTTCTGCCACTTTAATAGGAAAACTAAAACAGCTTTGATCAGCTAAACAGAAATAGGTTTTATTCCAAGCACATTAAAATATATAAAAAATCACAGTATAAGCACTGCTTTTAGCCTTTGCTTCCTTGTTTATGACTGTTATGACGAAACTTTGAAATAAACTTAAAGATACTTTCTAACTTAAAAGTATCATTTAAAATAGTTTCATTCTAGGTGTGGTAATTAGCTTAATTTTCTGCTATGCTATAACCCTGACCCTTATTTCTTTATTTGGGTAATTATTGAGAAGTAATAACATGCTTAATCAAAAAAAAATCAATAATTTGAAAATACATATTTATGAATTTTATAATGTAAATACAGGTATTTAAGTTATTCAAATTGGTCTAGTAGTCATAAAATATTTGTCTTAAAGTGTCTCTGGCTGTAATTTTTTCTTTTCCAAAAATTGCAATTCTTTTAGAAAATCTAATAGTTGTTAATTTTCTGATTAAAAATGTGATACTTTAGTTAATCCGGAAATATTTGGAAATAATTTATTAAAACATATGTAATTCCACAAATAAATAGACCCATAACTAAGTTATCCAGTATCGTTAGTCCTGTATGCAAATATGCATTACATATTCATATAAAATTAAGAGCTCATTTTCTAAATAATATCTGTTGCTTCATTCCTGTATTTTTAATGTTTTGAACATTTTCCCACTTTAAGAAATGACTACATGGTTTCAGTGGTTCTCTGGATTATGACTAAGTCTATTAAAATATTCTTTCTATATGTTTAAATATATCTGAATTTTCACCAAAAATTGAACCCTGAATTTGCAAATTCTGATCAATTTTTCAAACTCAACACATTATGAGGTATTACATGACCTTTAAGCAGTCAATTTTATCTTCCAAAATAATGTAAGTGTATGAGAATTATATATCAGCCATAAGAAAAAATGCAAAATGAATGATTCATCTTAGTTTAATGGTGAAATGTTTCCACAATGTCTGAGATTAACAGTAAAATAGTTATTAATTACATTCATTTATTATGTAAATTATTTGCAGCTGTTCCCATATTTATTTTTCTATTGAAATATTTTTATCACTGTAAAAACATCACTGTCAAGTTATGACTTTTACATATAACTTCCTGTTGTGTCAGTATATTTCTTTTGTGGGTAGGCCAATTCAGGAGCAAGATATTGTTACATCTTATGGAATAAACCCATCAGTATTATCTCACTAATTTTTCAAAGTTTTAGGTTAAAATAAATTTCTTTTGAAATTGCTAAATATTCCGATATTTTCAATTATCATTTTTTTCTGCTTTGCACCACTGAGCTACATCCCCAGTTCTTTTTACTGTTCATTTTGAAATAGAGACTCTCTAAGTTGCTTAGGGTCTCTTTAAGTTGCTGACGCTAGCTTTGAACTTGCAATCCTCCTGCTTCAGCCTGGTGAACTGCTGGGATTGTAGATATACACCACTGTGCTCAGCCAAATTAAAACTAATATTCTGCAGAAATTATTTTTGGAAATGTTATTTCGTGTTTTTTTTATTAATTATGTTTTTATTTAGAAGAATGATGTCATTCCATACTTTAGGAAGTGTATGACTATTAACTTATTAAGATATTTTGACTTTAATGTGTGTGAGTTTATGTCTGTATATATTTTTTTAAAAAATGGTTGATGCATTTTACTAAATGTAATTTAGTGTTTATTAAGGAAATTATACATCTTTCTTACCAGGCTTATAAAACATTAAAGTCTGATTTTCTCAAAGCATATATACATCTGTTCCATTTATGTACTATTGTATAACAAATTTTTCATGGAATACAGTGTTGTAAAACAATCCTCGTTGATTACATGGTTCAGAAATTTGTCTGGGACACACCAGGGATAGTTTGCCCCTGCTCCACAACATCTGAGACCTCAACCGGAAAACTTAAACACTGACAGGGGCTCAATTTGTTGAGGAGGCACTCTCCATGTAACCTGGACTTTAAGATGTGACAACTTGTTTAAAAGTTGAACATCCCAAGACAGAGAATTCTTGGTAGAAGTCTCATCAGATTACAATGTAGACTCATAAATCAGTTGTCTCAGCCACATTCTAATCATTAGAACAAAGTCAGTAAGGCCAGTCATGTTGAGGAGAGGGTCATAAGATTCTATCTTTAAATTGGAGGAATTTCAAGTAATTTACATATATGCATCTTTAAAACTGCCACAATTATCAAGGCACTTTCTCTAGTATACCTTTGTGACAACCCATATCATGATGATAATTGTTTGTTACAGGAAGTTCTTGAACAAAATATCTGAAAAATCAAGTAACTTCACCTTTACATCAGGAAATACTAGTGAATCAATTTCATGGGCAAACACTTTGTTTATTTGAACATATTACATACATGACATATTAAGAAAGTAGTCTTAAAGACTCATCCAATATCCTTATTTCCTCAGTCTTAAATTTCTACTGCTATCTCAGAAAATTTACCCAATTGCATTCAGTGTCCTCATTTTGAAAGACCTTCTTTAAGCAACTTTTTTCCAGAACCCAAATCTGTAAGTATCTTCCATACATTTTCCCTCATAAGTCACTAATAAGATGGTGTGTAGTTATCAGTGGTAGATTAATAAATTTAGTTTGTTGGGTCAACTGATTATTCTCATCATATTTGTGGATGACTCAAGAGTTGACAATCCTGAATGATGATTCCTGGAGAATCTTCACACACAGTTAAAGAAACTTAACTCTGATACACTGGGCTACTTTAAGGATTCTTGAGCTTCCAGATTGGAAGTCTTTCCAGAACAATGGTGAGAAAGTTCCACATTAGGTGCAATTATGATTTCTTTTCACTGAATTTATTTTTTCTCTTAGGAATACGGATTCTTATTTTTAAGAGTCATTATGCACTTTGCATTTTAACGATACTGTTTGTCTCACTGATGGTTCTTGTAATACTGCATTATGAGTCTATAAGGAGACATTCAGAAAAAGAAGACAGTTTTACATTTAATTATTCTTTCTCTTAATTTGATCTGAAAGGCTAAAAACTTAAAGAAGATTTTATTGGATTGCTGTCACTGGCCAGATTTGTTTTGGGTCATTTATAAAAACGTTTTGAGAATTCCCACAATTTTTATTTTGTGTTCCTGCATTATTTAATTTCACCTAGAAGATCTAGGGGTTTCAGTTGGTTTTCAGTTGAAGATTATGTGTTACTAGATTCTGGAAAACCAAGGTTAAGCAAACATTCTTCTTACTGGCATTGATTGTTCTGATGAAATCCTCTGAATGTGTGTGTGTTCTGAACCAGAGATCTGCTCCCTCAAAATTATAATCCACTTATGTATCTGACTAATTAGAATAACTTAACTTTTTTTTTTTTTGCAACAGGGATTTAACCCAGTGGTGCTTAACCATACTCTTAGCTTGTGTTTTATTCTATTTTATGTTATATTTTATTTTATTTGGTGATAGAGTCTCACCAAGTTCCTCAGGTTCTCCCTAAATTGCTGGATTTGAATTTACAATTCTTCTACCTCAGCCTCCCCAACTGCTGGGACTACAGGCATGCACCACCATGCCTGGCTTATTTTGATAAACTTTTTTTTTTTTTTATAATTTTTCTAACTTTGCACAAAATTATAAGCAGATTACATTCTTCATATTAAACATCTTTATATGCACTTTCAATGAACAGTATATATATATATATATATTTTTTATATATATTTTTATCAACCATCTTTACTATACCCATTCC
>CM053401.1:52503977-52538843 GCA_028644305.1 Xerus rutilus | reverse complement strand
TCTGATTGAGGAGAAAGTAGGTCCAGATCTTCATCACGTGGGATTAGGCCCCAAATTCCTTAACAAGACACCTATAGCACGAGAAATAAAAGCAAGAATCAATAAATGGGATGGACTTAAACTAAAAAGCTTCTTCTCAGCAAGAGAAACTATTTTGATAAACTTTTGACATTAAAAAAAAAATTGTTCATGTGAGAATTTATTTTGAGCAAGACAAGAAGAAACATTAAAGAGGGTTTTTTTTTCCTTCTCTGTCTAAATGAAAGATTACTTGCTTTAATCTAGCAGACTTCCATTTATTTTTGTACCACTCAGAGTATTTGTTACTGGCTTGGTTTATTGTATGGCTTGAAGGAATTTCTAATGTCCCAAGTTATCTTTTAAAGTGGTTTACCAATTCTTTCTCTTGTGTGTGTTTCTGTTTCATAATGTATTTTCCTTCATCAACACTTCCTCCTCTACTTGCAGAAGTGCTAAGGGCTTTTGCAACTTCATACTTGTTGGTTGCACTCTCCCCCCCACTTCTACTTTATGCTTTTCTTCTTCCATTTCTTTCCTCCTCTGGGAAAATTTACATACATACTACTCAGAAAACATGTTTATTACCATGTATATATATAGTATAGTATAGTATATGTATAGTACCACATGTTTATACTGGATAAAAATAGTAAATAATTACAAAAAGAAATTAAACAATAAACAGGGAATGGTTATTTTCTCTTAAAAATGTTTTTTGTTTGTTTGTTTGTTTTCTTCATTTCCTCCCCCCTTGTCAAAATTAAAACTCAGGAAAAGAAAAGGAACAAAATTCAACTGTGAGCAGGAGTAATGGTCTTGACTTCTAGGATTAGGATAAAAAGCAGACAGATTGACATGTTTTTCATTCTTTAAAATTGTGTGCATGGATATAGATGTTTTTAAGTTATAATAAGAAGTTTTCTATATTATTCTTGTAAGTAAATGGGTCACTGAGAACATATAAAGATTTCATTGATTTTTAAAACCAACTCTGTATTTCTCCCATATGTTACTACTACTTAATATAATGTGTGAACATTGTTTTGTTAATTCAAGACTTTAGTTTATCTTCTTAGAATTTGAAAAATTTTAAAATCTGCCAAAACTCTCTTATAGACTAAGATTTTGTCATTATTCTATAAATTACTATATATTACAATGTATAAAAATGTGGTTAAATAAATGAAACTATAATCATGTGTTTTTTAAAATTAATCTTGTGAATTCTACAATACTACAAAAAATTCTGGAACTTGAGTCTACTTTACAATCTTAATAAAAATTAAAATAAATGATTAAGAATATCTGAAATTGTAATGCCCAGACTCGAGACCACCAGAGACCACCAGGAGTCCAATTCCGATTAATCACAAAAGGATCTTTAATTCAAACTCAAGTAGGGTCCGCCAATCCACACCGATGCAGCGGGTTAGGAAGCACGGTCCCAAGTCTAGGGGAGCAGGGATTTTTATGGGTTACAATCGCAAGCAGGGGAGTACATGCCTTGGCGTTACATGATTGGGTCAGGGAAAACGCACGCAGGGGGAACAGCAGTAGGATTGGATGGGGATGAGTGAAGTCACTGGGTGGTCAGTGGGCCTTTAGACTGATAGGTCTGGCTACAATTGGCCCAGTTGACCTTTAGGTTATTGATAGGTCTGGCTACAGTGAGCTCATTGCCTGGCCTTCTGATTAGCTGACTCAAGTTGCAGAACCATTTTTTGGTGCCAGGGAGGGGTGCCGTTGATTGTGTTGCAATTTCCAGTAACTGGGTGGGGGACCTAGGGCTCTGGACAAGAGGCCTAGAGTCACAAAATGGCTTTAGTCTGGTCCTTTCATTATAGATAAATGACTGAAGATTTTTTACTCTAAAAAATATTTTAACACAGAATTATTTTTAGAGTTGAAAACTGTACCAGGATGGATGAAGGATTTATGTGGACTTTTAAAATCTGATTATTCATTTTTAATAATTATACTTTATTTGTGAAGAAAAAAGAATATTCTTTATTACAATAAAGGAAAGAAAAGAAATATTAGAAAGATAATTCCTAACATCTATTTAAATTGTTTAAACTATAAATGATGTCATTTTAAATATAAAAAAGCAAAACCACCAAACAGTCAAAACATCAAATATTAAGAGAGAGAAAAAAAAAAGGGAAAAGAAAGAACACCTAGTCAATTATATTCATACAGTAGAAAAGTAAAAGGAAAAGAAAATGAAAAGGAAACAGCATAGTGGCAAGTAGAAAATGTAGCATTTTCTAATAAGAATAAAAATAAGAGCTTTAGGAGAATTCTCAGAAAAAACTAAGTAAGGCAGGAAAAAATTGCTAAATTTAAATTTAAAACTATCACTGACCAACAAAAACACAAACAAACAAAACAAAACTGAGAGTTCATTAACAGCATTTCTATGCTATGAACAAGCTGAAAAGGAGAATTACCATCTAGAGGTGCTGTGTTCGTTGTCTTAGTTTGGCAAAGAATTGAAGAACAGGACACAGAGATATCAAGGAAGAAGTACGTTTATTGCAAAAGCAACAGAGATTCAGAGATAGACTTCTCCAAAGAGAAGGGGCCCTAGAGCTGGGAATCCAATGAGGATTTTTTTTTTTTAAACTGGTACTGGGGATTAAATTCAGGGGCACTTGACCACTGAGCCACATCCTCAGCCCTATTTTGTATTTTATTTAGAGATGGGGTCTCACTGAATTGCTTAGTGCCTTACCCATTGCTGAGGCTGACTTTGAACTTGAGATTCTCTTGTCTTAGCCTCCAGAGCCACTGGGATTACAGGCATGCACCACTATGCTCAGGGAGGCAATTTTGGCTTGTTTTTCTTATTGTCACTGGAATTTCCTCCTTTCCTTATCTCCTCCCCCATTCATGCTCTCCTCATTATTATTGATTGCTGCCTCCTCTGTTCACACATCTGTTTTTGTTTTTCTATTTGATCTCCCACTTAGTAGAACAAGTGCAGAAGTGCCTGTCTGATTGGGCCCCCTGCTTGTGTCCACCAGCACTTTTATCAGGTAGGAAGTTGACTTCATAAGAAGACCTTCTCGACACTCCCTTGTTCTGGCCTTGCCCGACCTCCGACCTCTTCACTGGCCATCTTTCCTTTCTACATCTCCCTTGAGGGTTTCTAACATAGGGCTCATAACTCCCTTTGAATTTCCTGGATTCTAGAAACATTTTTGCTTTCATGAAACAACGTTTATAAGGCTCCACCTGGATTATTGCCAAGGAAACTTAACATGTAATGAGAAGGTTGAAATTTTAGCCTCATGCCCTGATGTCTGAGAAAGGGGGAGTGCTGAATGTAGAGTTGTTCGCCCAGGAACAGCGACTCAGTCAATTGTCTGTATGTACTAAAGTTTCCATGAACACTTAAATGGACAGAGTTCAGAAATTTTCCAAATTGTTGAACAAACAGAGGTACCTGAAAGGTAGTACACCTTGAGAAGGAATAGAAGTTTTGTGTCCCTTCCCACACTTCATCATCTATGTCCTCATTGGGCTGATTTTCTGAATCATCTATAAAATCCTGTATTAATGTAATAAACTGGTAAATTCTGTGATCCATCCTACTGAATTAATAAAACCCAAGGAAGATGTTGTAGGAACCCTAATTTATAGAGTTCAGTAAGTAATTTTAATAACAACCTGTAAATGACATCTGAAGTGGTGGTAGTTTTGAGGGACTAAGCCCTTAATCTGTGGGATTGATGCTATATCTGTAAGCAAAAGAAACCAACGTGGTTTTGGCACCACTGTGAAAACACAAATAACCAGATGGAAGCAGAACTCAAATGGATCAGCAAGCTTTCCTTTATTCTACAGTGGAATCAATCAATCAGGCACCAGGGGTGCTCATTTTCTGGGTAGGAAAATGGCCCCCGGTTACAGGAGGAGTCTTGTTTTATAGTTTACAATGAGGGCAAATTAATCATTGGACATGGAGGCAAAATGTGTTGGTTTGTGGTCAGTAAAAAAGTTGTTAAAAGTCCGGAACACATTGTCAATGGGAAAAGCTCAGAACTCAGTGTCCACTGCTTATCTTCTTCCTCTGGGACCCATTCTTACCTAGAGTTTTACTATTTGCTTTTCTCCTTCCAGGACCTTGGGCAATGGGAAAGAGTAAAAGCCTAGGGTTCAGCATTTCAGTATCCATCCCCTCCCTTTAGGACCCATTGTGGTTGGGAAGGGATGAATGTTTGCTTTTGGTGGAGATGTCCAGGAAGGGAAAAAGTTTGTTTATTTCCCATGGGGCCCATTGTTACTGGGAAAGAATCTACTGGGAGAGAATTAATGATTGCCTTCCTCCTCCCTCTTCCTCTGGGTCACACAGTTTTGGGGGATTGTCATTTCCTTGTCCTGGGGGTATCATTTTTCATATCCTTCAATATCCAGATAGACATTGTCAGAATTGAATCAAATTGAATTGGAAGATATATGGCTGATGTCTGCTGGAGTATTACCCCACCCCTACTCCTACCTATACCCTTTGCTTTCATAGCTAGTATCAGAAATGAGTGGTAAGTGGTACTAGAGCAGGAAAAAGAGTTTGCTTTACTGAACCAATTACATAAAGCTTCAAAACAAATGAAGTAAAAAATTTATAAAAATAAAGATATCGATAGCTTCCACAATTGCACTTGGATGCTTCAATACTCTTCTTTCAATAATGAATACAATATGTATACAGAAATTCAGAAAGGATACAGAATACCTGAATATCATTAACCTACTTAGCTCCATAAACAATTTTAGTATATTTAACACATCATCAACATAACACACATTAGTTTTATGTGCACATAATATATTTACCAAGATAGATTATATTCTGGCCAATAAAACATAATTAATACATTGAAAGTATTAAAATCTTACAAAATATTCTCACAGACCAAAATTAGATTAAATTATAAATTAATAACAATAAAGTCAATGGAAAATTTTGAACAATGTGGAAAGTAAGCCATATAATTTTCAAATGATTTTGTGTCAATAAAAAAATCAAAAGAAATTTCAAAATTGGTTGAAAATGAAAATATAATCAAAATGTGTGCAATTTAACTAACACTGCGCTTAATAAAATTTTAAACAATAAATGAATATAATTCAAATAGAAAGATATTAAACCAGCAATTTAAGCTTCAACTTAACTATATTAAAAAGATATTTAACTGAACTCTAAGCAAATAAAAGAAAATCAATAATATAAATATTAAAATAAAAGTCAAAAAATGAATAAGCAACAAAACTAAAATCTATTGCTTGAAATGAATGTGTAAAACTGATAAATGTAAACCTATAGCTAGTCTGACCAATAAAGAAAAAACATACTAATTGTAAGTAGATATCAGGTACAAAAATTGTACTATCGTGGATCTTACAGACAGTAAAGAATAATAAGGGATAATATAAACACTATGACTAGTTTGATTAGTACATTCCTAGAAAGACATATTATGGAAGTTTGCTCAAACACAAATGGCATGAATAGTATTGTACCTATTAAAGATATTTACTATGTTGTTAAAAAACTTACAAGAGTAAATTAATGAATGGGACTTGTAAGGAACATCAGTCACAGGAATGCTTAGCAATATTTATGTAAGAAACATCAGCCACAGACATGCTTAGTAATGTCTGAGCACAGTTGCTAGGAACCATCATCTAGAGATAGATGGAGCAATGCTTTGATTTCGGTAAAATAAAACTCAAGAACATGACCAATGAACCCAACTTGGAACTGTACTTAAACTGCTTGTCCTACCACATTGGAAAGCTTCGCTCCAAGGACATCTGTGAGACTGATCACCTTGCTGTCCATTCCTGGATCGACTCCACCATTTCCCTGATGTCCAACTGTTGGCTAGAGAGAACTACTGAACAACAACATTTGCTCTTTGGCTAAGAAAAGTTGAGTGGCATTGGAGGTACTTTGGGACTTGTGGTTGCCCTGGGGTTGTGTAATGTGCTTACTGTGTTTAGTGTAAATTGAGCTGATTGTATTTGATAATTCGATAATTGAATATATGCTTGCATTCAAAGACAGTCCGCCTCTGAGTAATTATTAAAGGCGCCATTTGTGACAGACTTCACTATATTTTATAACTACTTTTTTAAAAAATATTTTTTTTAGTTGTAGTTAAACACAATACCTGTATTTTCTTTCTTTCTTTTTATGTAGTGCTGAAAATCAAACCCAGTACCTTGCATGTGCTAGGCAAGCACTCTACCATTGAGCCAGAACCCTAGACCTGATAACTGCTTTTATGGATAAAACTCTGGGATATGCATACCATGAAACATCATTTATTGTTTTATTTATTTATTTATTATTCATTTATTTATTTATTCTATTTCGGTACACATGACAGAAGAATGCATTTTGATTCACTGTACACAAATGGAGCACAGCTTTTAATTTCTATTGTTGTACATGATGTAGAGTCGCACCACATGTGCTGTCATTTATGTACCTAGAGCAATGATGTTCATCTCATTTCACCATCCTTCATGCCTGCATGTCCCCTCCCTTCCCCTATCTCCCATTTGACCAAGGTTTCTCCATTCTTCCCATGCACCCTCCCCCATTATGTATCATTATCCACTTATCAGAGAGAACATTCAGCCTTTGGTCTTTGGTATTGGCTTACTTCACTTAACATGATATTCTCTAACTCCATCCATTTACCTGCAAATGTGATACATTTATTCTCTTTTATTGATGAGTAATATTCTATTGTATATATATATACCACAGTTTCTTTATCCATTCATATGCTGAGGGGCATCTAGGTTGGTTCCACATTTTAGCAATTGTGAATTGAGCCATTATAAACATTGAAGTGGCTGTGCCATTGTAGTATGCTGTTTTTAAGTCCTTTGGGTATAGACTGAGGAGTGGAATAACTGGGCCAAATGGTGGTTTGCTAAGGAAATCCAAATTTCCTAAGGAATTTCCATACTGCTTTCCAGATTGGTTGCACCAGTTTGCAGTCCCACCAGCAATGTGTGAGTGTGCCTTTTCCCCCACGTGCTTGTCAATATTTATTGTTGTTTGTATTCTTGATAATTGCCATTCTGACTGACATGAGATGAAACAGTAGTTTTTATTTGCATTTCTCTAATTGCTAGAGATGTTGAACATTTTCTCATATATTTGTTGATAAATTGTATATCATCTGAAAGTTGTCCATTCAGTTCCTTAGCCCATTTATTGATTGGGTTATTTGTTTTTTTGGTGTTAAGTTTTCTGAGTTTTTTATATATCCTGGAGTTTAGTGCTCTATCTGATGTGCATGTAGCAAAAATTTCCTTCCAAAATGTAGGCTCTCTCTTCACTTCATTGATTGTTTCTTTTTAGTTTGAATCTATCCCATTTATTGATTCTTGATTTTACTTCTTTCACTCTAGGAGCCTTGTTAAGGAAGCTGGAGCCTAATTCGACATGATCAAGGTTTGAGCCTACCTTTTCTTTTATTAGGCACAGAATCTCTGGTCTAATGCCTAGATCCTTGATCTACTTAGAGTTGAGTTTTGTGCATGGTGAGAGTAGGGGTTTAGTTACATTTAGCTGCATATGGATTTCCAGTTTTCCCGGCACTATTTGTTGAAGAAGCTATCTTTTCTCCATTGTATGTTTTTAGCACCTTTGTCTAGTATAAGATAATTGTATTTATGTGGGTTTGTCTCTGTGTCTTCTGTTCTGTACCATTAGTCTACGTGTCTATTTTGGTGCCAATACCATGCCATTTTTGTTACTATAGCTTTGTAGTATAGTTTAAGTTCTGTTATTGTGATGCCTCCTGGTTCACTCTTCTTGCCCAGGATTGCCTTGGCTATTTTGGGTCTCATTTTTCCAAATAAATTTCATGATTGCTCTTTGTACTTCTATAAGAAATAACATTAGGACTGTAATTGAAATCATATTAAATCTGTATAGCAGTTTGGGTAGTATGGCCATTTTGACAATATCGATTCTACCTATCCAAGAGCATGGGAGATCTTTCCATCTTCTAAGATCTTCTTCAAGCCGGGCACCATGGCACATACTTATAATCGTAGCACTTTGGGAGGCTGACAGAAGAATCGCGAGTTCAAGCCAGCTTTAGCAATGGCAAGACCCTGTCTCTACATAAAACACAAAATAGGGCTGGGGATGTGGGTCAGTGGTCAAATACCCCTGAGTTCAATCTCCAGTACCAAAAAATAAAATAAAAGTAAAAGATCTCCTTCAATTTCTTTCTTTAGCATTCTGTAGTTTTCATTGTAAAGATCTTTTACTTCTTTTTAAAAATTTATTCCCAAGTATTTTTTTTTTTGAGGTTATTACAAAAGGGGTAGTTTTCCTAATTTCTCTTTCAGGGGATTCATCACCAATGTATAGAAATGCAATTGATTTATGGGTATTGATTTTATATCCTGCTACTTTGCTGAATTCATTTATTAATTCTAGAAGTTTTCTGGTGGAATTTTTGGATCTGCTAAGTACAGAATCATGTCATCGGCAAATAATGATAGTTCAAGTTCTTTTCCTATTTGTATCCCTTTAATTTCTTCCATCTGTCTAATTACTCTAACGTTTCAAGGACTGTGTTGAATAGCAGTGGTGAAAGAGGGCATCCCTGTGTTTTTAGAGGGAATGTTTCCAATTTTTCTCCATTTAGGATGATATTGGCCTTGGATTTAGCATAGATAGCTTTTACAATGTTGAGGTATGTTTCTACTATCCCGAGTTTTTCTAGTATTTTGAACATGAGAGGGTGCTGTATTTTGTCAAATGTATTCTTTGCATCAATTGATAAAATTATGATTATTATCTTTAATTCTTTGATCCTTGATCTTTGATCATGGTGCACCATTTTTTAAAATATGTTTTTGTATGCAATTTTCCAAAATTTTATTGAGAATTTTTGCATCTATGTTCCTTGGGGATATTGGTCTTAAATTTTCTTTGGTGTGTCTATCTGGTTTTGGTATCAGGGTGATACCAGCCTCATAGAATGAGTTTGGAAGAGTTCCCTCCTTTTCCATTTCAGGAAATAATTTGAGGACTATTGGTATTAATTTTTCTTTGTAAGTCTTGTAGAACTCATCTGAGAATCCATCCAGTTCTAGGCTTTTCTTGGTTGGTAGGCTTTTGATGGCATCTTTATTTTCTTGCTTGAAATTGATGTGTTTAAGTAGTGTATGACCTCCTGGTTCAGTTTGAGTAGGTCGTATGTCTCTAGAAATTTGTCAATTTCTTCAGAATTTTCTGTTTTACTGAAGTAGTAATTTTCAAAATAGTTTCTAATTATCCTCTGTATTTCAATAGTGTCTGTCATGATATTTCCTTTTTCATCACAAATTTTAGTAATTCGTGTTTTCTCTCTCCTTTGTTTCATTAGGGTGGCTAAGGATTTGTGAATTTTATTTATTTTTTCAAAGAACCAATTTTTTGTTTTGTTAACTTTTTTGAATTGTTTGTTTTGTTTCAATTTCATTGATTTCAGCCCTGATTTTTATTATTTTCTGTCTTCTACTTTTCTTTTTTTTTTTTTTGATGCTGGTTAGTTTCTCTGTTTCTAGGGCTTTGAGATGTAGTGTCAGGTCATTTATTTGTAGACTTTTTCTTCTTTTAATGAATGAGCTTAATGCAATGAACTTTCCTCTTAGCACTTCCTTCATAGTGTCCCAGAGATTTTGACATGTTGTATCAGAGTTCTTATTTACCTCTAAGAATTTTCTTTTATCTCCTCTCTGATGTCTTCTGTTATCCATGCATCATTCAATGCATAGTTAGTCTCCAGGTATTGGAGTAGTTCCTATTTTTAAATCTGTCATTGATTTCTAATTTTATTTCATTATGGTCATATAGGATGCAAGGTATCTCTATTTTTTTTGTATTTGCTAAGACTTGCTTTGTGGCATAACATACAATCTATTTCAGAGAAGAATCCATATGCTGCTAAGAAAAAAACTGTTTTCACTCATTGATGGATGGAATATTCTATATATGTCTGTTAAGCCCAAATAATTAATTGTTTTATTAAGTTCTATGGTTTCTTTGTTTAGTTTTTCATTGCAAGATCTATCCAGTGGTGAGAGAAGTGTGTTAAAGTCACCCAGTATTATTGTGTTGTGGTCGATTTGATTCTTATAGTTGAGATGATCTTGTTTGATATACATAGATGTTCCATTGTTTGGAGCATTTTTAGAATTGTTATCTCTTGTTGATGTATGATTCCCTTACATAGTATGAAATATCCTTCTTTATCCCTTTTCACCAATTTTGGCTTGAAGTCTACTTTATCTGATATGAGGATGGTAACCCCTGATTATTTATGTGGTCCACGTGAGTGATATGTTTTTTCCCACCCTTTCACCTTCAGTCTGTGAAAGTGTTTTCCTGTGAGATGAGTCTCTTGAAGGCAGTGTATGGTTGAGTGTTGTTTTTTTTTTATCTAGTCTGTAAGTGTATGTGTTTTAATTGATGAGTTTAGACCATTCACATTCAGGGTTATTATTGAAATATTGTTTGTAATTCCAGTCATTTTGGTTTAGTTTTGGTTTTTAACTTGACTTAGTTTCTTCTTTGATTGGCCTTTCCTTTAGTGTAGTTCCTCTCTTTGAAGATTTTCATTGTTGGTTATAATTTCCTCCTCATGGAATATTTTGCCAAGAATGCTGTGTAGTGCAGGTTTTCTGGTTGTAAATTTATTTAACTTATATTTATTATCGAAAGTTTTTATTTCGTCATCAAATCTGAAGCTCAATTTTGCTAGATATAAGATTCTTGGTTGCCATCCATTTTATTTCAGAGCTTTGTATATGTTGTTCCAGGATCTCCTGACTTTTAGGGTCTGGGTTGAAAAATCTGCTGAATACAAATTGGTCTCCCCGTATATGTAATCTGATTCCTCTCTCTTGTGTCCTTTAAAATTCTATCCTTATTCTGTATGCTAGGTATTTTCATTATAATGTCCCTTGGTGAGATCTGTTGTTATTTTGTACATTTGGTGTCCTGTAAGCATCTTATGTTTGATTTTCAATTTCATTCTTCATGTTTGGAAATTTTCTGATGTTATTTAACTGAAGATATTGTGCATTCCTTTGGTTTGAAACTTTGTGCCTTCCTCTATCCCACTAAACCTTAGATTTCATCCTTTGATGCTATCCCATAATTCCTAAATAGTCTGTTCATGGTTTCTTACCATCTTCACTGTATGGTCAAGTTTATTTTCAATATTGTATATTTTGTCTTCATTATCTGAGGTTCTAGTTTCCAAATGATCTAGTTTGTTGGTCATGCTTTGTATTGAGTTTTTTATTTGGTTCATTGTTTCTTTTATATCAAGAATTTGTGATTGTTAGCTGAGCACAGTGGCACCCACCTGTAATCTCAGTACTTTGTCTTTTTTAAAAAAAATTTATTTAGAGTCAGAGTCTTGCTGAGTTTCTTAGGGCCTCACTAAGTTGCTGTGGCTGGCTTTGAACTTGACATTCTCCTACCTCAGCCTCCTGAGCTGCTGAGATTACAGGCATGCATCAGTGTGCTCAGCACATGTATTTAATTTTGATAAAAATTAAAAGGTAAAGCATAGTGCATTAGTTTAGAGCTGCAAGAATAGTATACCACAAAATGGGTGCCTTAACAACATAAATTAATAATTAATTTTCTCATATTATGGAGCTTTGAGTAAAAATGGAGGTGCCAGCATAGTAAATTTCATTCTAAATCCTCTCTCCTTGGCTCATAGATCTCTTCTCTTATTGTCTTCATATGAAGTTTTCTGTTTCTATTTGAGTCCTAATCTCTTCTTTTTATCAGGCTCTGAGTCATATTAGAAGGCTGGCTCGATTCCTTTGGGCTCACGGTGAGACAGAACATCATGGTGGAAGAGTGTGGCACAGGAAGCCGGGCGCGGTGGCTCACGCCTATAATCCTAGCACTTAGGGAGGCTGAGACAGGAGAATCGCGAGTTCAAAGCCAGCCTCAGCAATGGCGAGGCAGGAAGCAACTCAGTGAGACCCTGTCTCTACATTAAACACAAAAATAGGGCTGGGGATGTGGCTCAGTGGTTGAATGCCCCTGAGTTCAATCCCTGGTACCAAAAAAAAAAAAAAAAAAAAAAAAGAGTGTGGCACAGGAAAGCAGTTTGTATGGTGAACAGAAATCAGAGAGAGAGAGAAAGTTTGAGAGAGTGAGAGTGTGTGTGTGTGTGTGTGTGTAAGAGAGAGAGAGAGAGAGAGAGAGAGAGGGAGAGAGAGAGAGAGAGAGAGAAAGAGATGCTACATGCTCCAGATACAAAATATATATAGCCACACCCATAGTGAATACTTCTTCGGGCCACACTTCATCTGCTTCCAGTTAACACTCAGTTAATCATATCAGGGATTAATTCCTGATGTGATAAGGCCATAACTTAATCATTTCTTCTCTAAATCTTGCATTGTCTTTCTCACATGTGAGCTTTTGGGGGGAACTTCACATCCAAACTATGAGAGAGCAAACAAAGTAAAATAAATAAAAATAAACAATGCATGAAATTAACATAGTTTCATCTACTTTCAAGACAAAAAGTGAAGAAAAGCTTACATTGGGACTGACAGAGTACAAATTGTACCAAACTTAAGCAGGCAACGAAGACCAAGGAGAGAGCAGCCAGAATTCAGTGTAAGTTTATATCTCAGGAAACATGATAAAAAGTTGCGAAGATTTTAAACAGCTGCTGAGGGAGCAATTTTAGGCCATCTGTTTGTTAACTGGCTTTACCCAAAGGAAAAATAAATTTTCTCCTATAAGCAGGACAGGAAATTGTTTCACAACTTGGAACAAGGTACCTACATACAAACTAGAGTCATGTATTATCTTCTTTGTTGATTGTTTTTCAAATGGATGGTTCCCAAGTCTTTAAAAAGGTAGTCTTCAGTTATAAAATTGTCAAGAAGCTTTTAAAAAGATTGATATCTCATGGAGGAATAAAAATGATTTGTAATTACAGATTTTCTAAAGTAAACACACTAAGGAGGTCAGGGGCCAAATATAAGGGTAACTTCCTTTTGATCAAGAACTTAGGAGAATTTTTTTTTCTTCAGCAATTGTCTTTAGTAGAGTGCTTTCCTAATTTGTGTCCAACCAGTTATTTATGGAGTGCTTCTGAGAGATGAGAAATTTGATTCCAGACACTTCCTACATGTCTTGTCTCTGGGCAGAACAGGAACTGTCAGTCAGAGAAAGCCTAAGGGAAAATAGGGACAGTTGGAGACCAAGAAAATGTAGTCTTAAATTATAAAGGCCAGGAGGCTGTGGACAAGGTACCTGCAGAATCTACCAGAAGTGCCACTATTGTGTCACTGACTATCAAGTGTTTTAAAATTACTCACCTCCTTGTAACAGTCTAAGTAGATATTGATCAGCATGTGTTCAGAGTATGCTTAAATAATTGATTCTGTCTTACCTTCGAAGTTATCAGGAAAATTGTTCTATAGCAATAACAATTAATTTTATGGTTCATTAAAATGCACTTTAACATACAATAACACTTTGCCAATAAACAAATGGTGATTTTTATTGTATTCACTCAAAATTGCCTGTTGAATAGAAAGTTTGAACTTTTGGTAAAATAAGAGAGTGCACATATGTATTAAATCAATATTTCACATGAGTATATTTTCATAATGAGTCTTGGTTAGGATTTTCTACATTTTAAAATGTAGTAGAATATCAAGTGCAGTTATATTCTTTCACTTGAATTTCTCAATATATCATTCACATACTGAAAACAAAGTACAGAGTAAATGAATTCATAGTTCTTGATGTTCTTGTCATAAAGAGAATAAAGAAAATAAATCTCAGTCATATTTGTTTGGATAAAATATTCCTCATTCTTCACCTCAGGGATGTTTTAAATGTTCAGTTTCCTACTGAGTATCAGCTAATAGTCTTTTATTGGATAGTTTTGTTTAGATGGCGAGCTATTGAATTAAAGGATGCTCTAAAGCTACCCTTTGGCAAAAAAAAAAAAAAAAAATTAAAAATCAGTGTTTCTGTTCACAAATTGTGCTAGCTTTATTAATTAGAGATTCCAGAGAAGTGTCTGTGTTTTTAAAGTCTGATATCTATTAATTATTGCTTTTTCAGGTTATTTGTTATAAGATAAGAATTGTGTTTTTTACATTAAAAATATCAAATTTTAGTGGTTAGAAGAGGGGAAAACTGATGCATAAATAATGTTTAATTAAAGAGTGAGAAGTTTCAAGTGTATATCATTCTGATAATAGCACATAAAATTTGCAAGTTTTATAAAAATATGATGCCATTATCCATCCTGAGGAATGAAGGACTTCAGTTGGACTAATAATGCAAAGCTTTCAGATACTAAAGGCACACAATTAGATTTGTGTCAGATGTGGGACAATTTTATGAATGAATAAATTTGATAAACAAACATAGATGTGCTCTAAAAATATAAATTTAGCTTCTTAGTAAGATTATTAAAAAGAGTTTATTTTAAGTCCATTACATTGCCCTTAAACAAATCAGATTTTGAATCAAACACTATTGAACACTTCCAGAAAGATAGGAGAGAGAAAAGTTCTAGTTAGATGTGTGGGTGCCTATTAAAGAATCAAATAACAAGTTGACTCTTAAAAGTACAGAATTTAGTGAGTTTGAAGACCAAGACATGAATACAAGAGATGTGGAGGTCATTGTGCTAAGTGACAGAAGTCGGGCACAGAAAGAGAATATGGTATGATATCACTCACAAAAGTTCAGAGCAGAATGGCAAACCAGAGCTGGTAGAGTGGAAGGTAAAGAGGGATGAGGAGAGGTTGGTTAGTGCTGGTTTACAGTTAGGAGCTAGTGGTTGTGGTGTTCTATTGCACAGTAGGATGACAGCAGATAATAATAATGTACTGTTCATTTCAAGAAAACTAGAATTTAATTTGAATTTCCCTATAAAGAAATTTTTAATATTTGAGAGATAGGTAGTTTAACTTCATTTAAATATTACATGATGTATACATGTGTTAAAACATCATATCGAACCCCATAAATATGTATAACTTTTGTTTCTATGTTAGCTAAAACTAAATTTGAATTATCAAAGAGAATTTTGAATTAATGTAACATTTAAAATGTGACATTTAAGTTTTTCAATTGCATATGTTAACAGCAATACGTTCTTCTATTACAGGAAGTATAGAAATTACATTTATTATAAAAATAAATTAATATTTTGTTCCATTTGTTAAAGTTTAGTAGAGTTTTAATGCCATAATATATAAGCTTATATTTAGAAAAATATCTAACAAAAAGAACAATTCAGGAGTTGGGTATGCACATTCCAGCTCTTAGGGAGGCTGGAGCAGAAGGAGCACAAGTTCAAGGCCAGTCTTGACAACTTATGAGAACCCATCTCAAAATAAACATTAAAAAAAAGGACTGGGGATATAGCTCAGTGATACAGGATCTCGGGTTCATTCCTCTGTACCACTAGAAAAAAAAGAATAAAATGTCACTAGAATGTTAAACATAATATGAAAGTTAAAATAATTTATAGAGCAATAAAGGTAAATTAATAGAATAAAAATGTTTAATACTCATTACATTCCATTTCCTGTAGGTTCAAAGCCTATTACTAAATTATAGCATAATTGCAATAATAGTTTAATTGTATTAAACTATATTAAATCATAGTTTGATTTGCATTTTACACATCTAAATGTACTGTTTTTACAACTGGGCAAATCAATTAAGCTCTCTGATACATTAGTTTGTTTGCTATTGAACAGATATAATGACAGTATTAACTTCATACTTAAGAAACATTTAGAATAGTACCTGACACATATTAAATGCCATACAGATACTATTTAACAGATACTAGTTAAATAAATAAAGCATTAATCCCTATGAAGAAAGTAAGTTATCAGTAATTTTCTATTATGAAAAGGCTGTATAGAAAGAGTCAATACTTGTGATTAAAACATTCTGTGACATGTAGAAAAAAGTATTGGCACTGAGGAATTCTCATTGCCTTTCTAATTTCATCTGTATCTTAAAATAATAACAGATAAAAATTTCAGTTAATCTCAATAAATTCATTATTAATGCAGAATGCAACATGAGAAACAGCACAAAATAAAGAATATAATATATCATTTCAAGAAAGTACATGCACCATATGTTATGTTTCTAGTCATTTACATAATGTCCTTTACTGTGCTCAAGTGGCTAACATGGAATGTTTGATGTTAATCTGGGTGATGAAAGGTATAGACTCTATTATATGGAAATAAAATATTATATTCATCATCATATTTTTCCTGAATAATAGCATTTCTTGTTTTCTCTCTTTATAGAGTATTCTGCAATGTATTTTTTATCAGATCATATAAAAACCATGACTTTGGGCAATAAAACAGCAAATCTGAAGAAGATGGTCAGATTTTCTGTTTTGTCATACCTATTGTCCTATTTAATGAATTTTTCACAAGTTATAGTGCCATTCTTGGTGTAATATAGAAACGGCAATAAATATTTCACAGGAAAATGAAACAAAATATTCACATCTGAAGACACAGACAATCAGACTTAGTTCCATAAATCTAGACATTTTACTATACACTCAATAATTTGTCAACCTTCATCCTTTCTAATCATAGGTTAAATTTATTTTCAAAATTATACTTTTCCTCATATCAATGAATATTTAAATAAAGTATAAAGTTTTAAAAGTTATATACATCTGAAGTAAAAACTGGCTTATTGTTTACAAAGGTTAGTTCAATTAAGTCTGTACTAAGTCTATTTATTTTTGTAAGTTTAACTCAATTTAATTTTTAATTGACAAAAAACAAACATTGTACAAACGTGGGGTTCTAGATCGTGTTTCAATACATGTACATGTTTTGTAATATTTTAAATCAGGTCAAATATATCTGTCTCCTCAAACATTGATTATTAATAGTAAAATATTTAAAATACTTTCTTCTAGCTTTTTGAAATATAAAGTATATTATTATTACCTGTAGTCACTCTATTGTGTAATAATACACCACAACTTCTGTTATCCAAGTATAACTTACTCCCTGTCAATCTCTCACTACTCTTTTCAGCGTGTGGTTATCACCATTGTATTCTAATCTTTTATGAGATCAATTTTATTTATAGTCCACATTTGAGCGAGATCATGCAATATTTGTCTTTCTGTGCCTGGCTTACTTCACTTAACATTATGTCCTCATATTCCATTTTTTTATTGCTGCCTAGAATTCCAATGTGTATTTGAATATCCTTATCTATTCATAAGTTTATAGAAATATATATTATTTGTATTTCTTGCCTATTGAGAAAAAAGCTGAAGAAAATGAGAGCACAGATGTCTCTTTAGAATACTGATATAATTTTTGGATACATGACCAGAATTACACAATCATATGTTGATTCCATTTTTAAATTTTTTGAGGATATTTTATACTGTTATCCATAAAGGCTGTACTAATTTACATTATACCCAACAATGTTTAAGTCTTTCGTTTTTTTCACATCCTTACCAGCACTAGTTACTTTTGTCTTTTTGATAATTTGTGTACTAATTGGAATGAAGTAATATCTCATCATCATTTTCATTTAAATTTCTCTGATAATTAATAATGTTTATCATTTTTCTCTTCACCTCTGGTTCTTTGGTATGTCTTCTTTTGAAAAACATATGTTTAGATCTATTGCTCATTTTTAAATCCATTCATTTGGGTATTCATTTTTTATTTTTATGAGGTTCTTATATATTGTAGATACTATCACTTGTCAGCTGTACAGTTTGGAAATATCTTCTCTCCTTCTAAAGTTTCCTTCTTCACTCTGTTGATTGTTTCCTTTACCTTGCAGGAGATTTTTATCATGATATATTTGACTAGGCATTCTCTGAAATGACTACTTTGCTTTTAGTGAAGTGTTCCTTTTCTGGATGATCCCTAGTACACATATTGGATTACCACTGAACAAGTTTGCATAGATGATTTTGTTTTCCATTAGAAAGGTTGATAGGTTCAAAGGGCAAATGTATGAAGCAAGTTTAGTCCATCATATGCTCTGTCCAAGAAACTTTTAATTTGAAAAAGAGAAACAAATTCTAGGAGTCCTTGCATCTAAATCTGTTATTAATAGCTTTCTTAGGAGGAGTTCCATAAACATTCATGTTGCCTATGTCCCAGAGTTTTCCCTGGTACAAGTCATTATGAAAGTTTAATTTTCAACTACCCTTTTGATTATTAAAAGTGATTGTCTCTTTTTAACTAAAAAATTATGTCTTCATATTTAGATTTTCTGTTTATAACTAAAATAAATTTAATTAACATATATCTAAAGGAAATAGCTAATATCTATGAGAAAAAATACTAGTTGATAATGAAATGCCATGTTTAAAAAACATGGGTTTTAAAACATTAATAAATAAAATGAGCTTGTATAAACAATATGTTAAACTACCAATAATGAATAATGGAAAACCAAAATATATGTAAGTAATGGATCAGATGATATAAATGTATCATGATCTTCTGTGTCAAGTCTGCATGGCTTCCCTACTTGATACCTGATTCTTTATTTCCTATGTCTATGGGCAAATTACTTATATTTCCTGTATCTCCATCATCAAAATATAGATGATAATTCATTCTCAAAGTCATTTTAGGATTACAAACTGAAATTCACATAAAATACTTATTTCAACATCTGATCACATAAAAGGTCCTAAATGATATGCATTGCTTCTTCTGTGCAATGACTATTTGTACATTTAGAGATTTGTAGGAAACAAATAAGTGGATTTTTCACTTCTCAGATTCAAAAGAAATCAAAAATAAACCAGAAAATGTGTTTGTCAAAGCCAAAGGTAAATTCAGAGAAAAGGGAAAAGTAATTCTCTCTCCAGTTGTTGAACTTTAGTCAGTCAGACATTTCCATTAACCCATAGGCCCAGCTGGAATTCCCTAGGCCCATCCAGCATAGACAAGATCTAGCTGATGTTGAGACATCAGAGAGGATCACAAGTTCTCTGCAGGTAAGCCAGCTCCAGAATGAGGAAGAAATACAGGGGAGAAGCTACCCATGTGTAGGTTTATCTTTCCAACCTCATGAATCAGGAATGGCTGAGTAAAGAGTACCAAGAAACATGAAGACATGGAAAAAGCACCATGAATGCGAGAATAATTTTATATATCACAATACATCTTGGACGGAGTTGGATTAAATTTTCAATCCTATTATATTTAAGAAGCAGTATTTAGTTAGTGTTTCTGAAAAGGTAGTGGAATTGTGTATAACTTCAATATAGTCATAAGTGTTAAAAGGAATATGTAAAATTTATGAATGAGGACATAGGTAAAACTTAAGAAGATGAAGTTAGATGCTAAGAAAATATAGATAAAGTTTAATAAGGAACCCATAGAGGAAGGCAGAGCATGATGGATGAACAAGAATCTCAAAAATAATAAAATGATCAGAAGGAAAATAAAACCAGGGAACAGGTTTGACATATTAACAAGAATTTTCTAAAACATTGACATTTTCATTTGAAATACTTAAAATATTTCCTTTATAGACTGATTTCTAAAATTGACTTGCTGGAGTAACACAAAGAAAAACTAGATGAAGTTAAAAAAATAAGGACTGATAACAATGAGTTAGTGATATCCACAGATATGTATGTGCCTGTCTGTGTATATTAGTATGTATGATGTTCTATATTTATACCTTTAAATATTAATTTTTTCTTGAATATATATTTTTTGTACGTAACATAAAGGCCTCCTGAAAATATCATGGATTTTGTAATCATGTTACATTACATGGCAAAAGGAAACTTGAAAATATGATTAAAGTTATGAACCTTGAGGCAGGGAGATGACTGTATTTTCTGCATTAGTCCAATTTAAGTGTTTTCACCCTTAGAAATGCAGAGAACTTTATGAGGTTAGAAAAATAAAAGAAATTAATTACAAAGGGAGAGCAGAGAGATTTAAAGTGTGAGAACTCAGATTGAGATTGCTGGCTTGAAGACCAAGAAGGGACCACAAGAAAAGAAACTGGTGGTGGCTAGAAGCCAAAAACTACCTTATCAATAGCCAGCAAATAAATGTGGACCTTAATTCTACAAGGGACGGTACTGAATTCTGACAGCAATCAGAATGAGTTTGGGAACAGATATATGCCCCGAGACTCCAGAAAGGAATCCATCCTTGCCATTATCTTGATCTCAGTTTTGGGAAACCTGGTGCTGAGAATTGGCTGAGTGAAGCTCTACTTCTGACCTACAGTGCTATGAGATAATAAGTGTATCTTGTTTTAAACTACTAAATTTGTAGTAATTTTTAAGGCAACTATAGAAAACACACATAATATCCATTAGATAGTTGTAATATTGTGTATTAGTTATATTTCTAAATGGTTTTTGGAGAAAGACTTTATATATTCATGAAGCAGGAGTCCCAGGCTACAGGTGGAGAAGAGAAGATGGGGAGTTTGTCAGTGTTCCTTTGTGTGCGTGCATGTGTGTGTGTATTACTGGGGATTGAACTCAGGGGTGCTCTACCACCGAGCTACATCCTTAGCCCCTTTTTAAAATGTTTATTTTGATACAGTGCCTGACTGGGCATTCAGTTTTTAAAAGTTACACTTCTATAAAAGTAAAATAAAAATCTATAAGATAAATGAGTCATACAGTTATGTCGTTATGTCTTTTGGTTAGTGTAGGTAAAAGATGATAACTGAAAAGTTCTTGACACAACAGAATAATGAAAATTAAACACTGTACTAAGGAGTTGCCATTTATTTATTGGTTAGAGAATAGAGCAACATGTATTTATTGTGGTTGTTATTTAATGAAGTCAAAAGAACTGAGATGTTCAGATCTGTTTCTATGAATTGTTCTTTTATCTGTTAGAATTATTAGAGTTTCCTAAACTATATCATGTCATATAGAATGTGCTAATCAAAGAAGCAATGTTAATAACTGACAAAAAGATTTCCTGAAATTAAGAACTGTCTATTACTATAAAGAAGTGATTGAAAGATCCATTTGCTATTTTAAACTAAATAATGAGTTACAAATATATTGAAATAAAAGGAAGAAAATGATGGGGATAATAACATCAAGGTTTAACTCAAATGATTCAAAGAGTAGTCATATCATATCTGTGATGCTGAACACAATGATAGGGTTAAATTACTCCTTTTGGATATAGTACCATTAGTGAAAACAAGGGCATTACTGTATCAACACAAAGGAAAAGTAGCAATTCAAATTGTTCTGCATATAAAAATTGTTTTTAAAATATTTTTATTATCATTCTTGTTTCAACAAGTACCTTGTGTCCTTCCTTTTAGTTAATTACTTTATAATTGCATTTTATGTTTTTTGTGTTGCTGTATGGTTTAACATCCCTTAGTGCCTGTCAATACACAAGGAAAATAATAAAATCTTCCAAGAAAGATGAATGGCAGACACATTTTGCTTGATATTCTGATGAGGTATTGTTTTTGTCCTTCAGAAGGATTAAAAAGTTAGGACAAGTTACTTTTACATTATTTGCATTTTCAAAGACCAGATGGTCCAAAAAGCAAGCATGATTGACTGTACATTAAATCTTTCAATCTCTTCTTGAATTTAAGCTTCTTGTTCCTGTTCTTATTCACACATTAGCCATCTGAGGGAATTCTTCATTGGAGAAAAGAAGAGAAGAGAAAAGAAAATATGATTAAAATATTTTATAATCCTATTAAATTTATCTTGGTGCTATTATCACCTTAGGGTAGGAAAGGAGGCACTGTCCCCAGCACCAGCTAGACACCAGCCTTCATGTGGGCCCAGCATGGAGCCAGGCTGCCTGCAGAGAGAGCTCAGGGGTTGAGCCATTTCCAGCAAAGTCAACAGCATTCATTTGCTATGTCAAAGGGAAAAACCTAGGGTTACATGTCTTAGAGGATTGTGTTCATTCTAAGTTGATGCCTAAATATTCACAATCATAGTATGAATCTCCTACTCCATTCCACTAAGCAACATGTATGTGAGGTTTTGGATAAAGACGGTGTGCAGTGTGCAGAGTAGCATTGTCTTGCCCATTTACTTTAAACCTTTGGAAAAAGAAAACATTAATGTTTAGATGACAAAAAAGGTGAGCTAGCAGAACTGACTCAGGATACTAACTGGTTATGTAAGTAAGTGAGAAAAACATGATGTGATTCACCACTGTCTGCTTCTTATACACATTGAAATCAGAAAAAAATAGTGATTTTATGAAGAATTAAATCTACATCAATTCAATTTTTTGACACTAGTTGTGAATCTTTTTTTTTTTTTTTGGTACTGGAGATTGAACTCAGGGGCACTCCACCACTGAGCCACATCCCCAGGCTTATTCTGTGTTTTATGTAGAGACAGGGTCTCACTGAGTTGCTTAGCACCTCACCTTTGCTGAGGCTGGCTTTGAACTGGTAATTCTCCTGTCTCAGCCTCCCTAAGTGCTAGGATTACAGGCTTGTGCCACCGCACCCAGCTACTAGTTGTGAATCTTTTACCATCATGGTATCAATACTTCCATTAAAGTCAACAGATTTAAAATTTCAGCAGAGTAAAACCTAAAATATACATATTTAATGAATAATTCTAAGTCTCATGATATTTACATGCTCATACAAAATGTCTGTTTTTTTCAAATTAAGGAAAATGAAATTTACTGTTGTGTCACATCATTTTCTATCAACCTCTTTCAACTTTATATTTTCTAAATAGGCACACCATCTTCCACCTGACCAAAAATGGAGAAGATTTTTGCCCTTTTTTAGCTGCTTTTTATAATATTTAGTTTTAAAAAATTCAACAGAATAACATTGATTGAAAGAAGTTATTCCTAACTTCAATTTAGAATGAATCTCTTTGGGATAGTCGTTAACCTTGAATATTGAACTTAAAAATTCATTTAAAAATCATCATATATAATGCATTACTTATGATGTATATTCCACTAGTGTTTATAAGAAGCAAAATGGATATGTTAAATTTACTAATATTTATATGTAAACATTAGAGGTTTCATTCATTCTAGTAGAATTTCACAGTATAGAATCTCAAAAACAATTCAAGGAGCTAAAAATGACCCAGAAACTGCTACTTTCTAGTTCATTTTAAATAAAAATTGCCTATAATGTATTTTCATGAAGAATTATTCATATTAAGACAGTTTTTATAGAGTTACTGGTATGCCTGTTGGTAAGTCATTGCTGTATATATGAGTACACAATGACTTCATTGAGATATACCATCAATTCAAGAGTTCATTGGATTATAATCAATGAAAGAAGGTGCAATTTTATTTTACAGAGGCTGATTCAAAAATTGTCAATGTTAGTGTCTGAAAATATTAAAATTTTAAATTTTATCTGAATTTCACAAAATATTGGAAATATAGAGTTCAAAAATTATTATTTGCTTGTAGGGAAAAGTAAAGAGGAGATGGTGATATTAGTGGGGGCAAGTGTCTATTTTGTTTATATCAGTTACAGGTATTTTTTAAAAATTTGTTACATAATACCAGGTTCTACTTGCATTACAGTGATATTTAGATGTAGATTTTATAGGCAAATTAATGGACTTTCAATGCATATGCTAATTATTTTGATAATTATTCCAATATTTTCCTCCAAAATTTGTGCCTCATTACATCTCAATCGACAAAGATTAAGTATGCTAAACAGAGATGTTAAAATTAGTGCATCCCAACATTAAATATCACTTAATGCAATTTTATCAATCTAAAAATTGTCTGTTGAGACTTCCATTTCATTTACACTCTCCATATAATTCTTCTAAATCATGAAAATGAATGTATTAGCAAAAGCAGATAGACTTGGCAAAGTGATAAGTAATGATCTGTAAAAGAGTACACATGCAAAGCTCTTTGCTCTCCAATGAGTCAAAGTCTAGGGCAGAACTAGAGAGAAGAAGCCTAACCTGAATATTTGCACTCTGTTGCAGGAAAAAGTTAGCCATCAGAAAATGTGAACCATTCGAAGTTGGAACAGGGCAGCATCTCGTCATTTATAGGTCTTATTACCCAAGGTAACCTGCTAGACATTCCTGATTCTAGAGACATGATAGTGTATGCACAAGATAGTAAAATCTAATACTTGCCCCAACATAGATCTCAGAGTCTAAAAACTTTCTCTGAGGAATAGAGCAAAAAGAGTAAATAGCTAGATTCCTGTAATCCTGTAATCCCAGCGGCTCAGGAGGCTGAGGCAGGAACATTGTAAGTCAAGGCCAGCCTCAGCAATTTAACGAAGTTCAAAGCAAATCAGTGAGACCTTGTCCCTAAATAAAATAAAAAAGTACTGGGAATATGGCTCAGTGGTTAAATACCCCTGAGTTCAATTCCTAGTATGAAAATAAATAAATAATAAAATATGCATATATTTCTTCTGCTATTTGAAAATAGTCTCTTGAATTAAAATATTATAATTGCAAGGAAAAGATAATAGCCTTTAACTAAAATTACCAAACTATTGGAGGAGTCTATAATTTGGTGTTACATTGAGAAAGTGGAAAAGGTTTTCTGGCATTGAGGGGTAATTTACTAAAGAGCTATGTGTACTGTGGCCTATTCTGGAGAGGGGAAGCAAGGAAACCTGGACTGCTTTTGTTTTAAGATAGAGTGATGTACTTAGACATAGTGAAAACCTATCAACTTGTTAGTATCGAGAATATGAAATCAGAGCACTTGACAAATAGAAATACTTAATAGAATTTACAATCTACCTGGAAGAATGTGAGAATGAATGAAAATGAACTCAGCAAAATTAATCAGAAGTCTAGAAAGCAACAATGGAAAAATACATTAAAAAAAATTAAAATCTCAATGATGTTTGCTGAAGACTATTAAAAAACACTCTGAAAATTCATATGGAGGAGCAAAAACAACAAAAATCTCAGAATGACCAATGTCACCTTAAGAAAGAAGAAAAACCAGAGGCATCACATTTCATAATCTCATAATATATTATAAAGCTACATTAATTAAGAGTATGCTACTGGCATAAAGACAGAATTATAGACCAATTAGAATAGAAAGCTCAGAAATAGAGCTAAATATATAGCCAACTAAAATTTTAAAAGACCACCAAAAACTACAGAGGAGAAAAGATATGCTCTTTTACACATGAGGTTGGGAAAACTAGGGATCCACATGTAAAAAAAGTGTGGACCTTTCTCTAACACTCTGCATCTTCCATTTGCATTATGTAAATAGAAAATTGATTAAAAAGATGATTAAAAAATTAGAGTCCTAAACAGCGAAAAGTCAAACAGTTAAAAAGATATTCAATATCTCCTCAAGATAACTAGTAAATGCAAGATAAGAAACATTTCACATATTTCAAAATGTTCTTGATTCTAAGAACTCATAATATTATAATAATGCTGAAAAATAAAATTATACAATTCTTTGCAATCATTTAAAATGTTTTTTCATACCTTTGCTGAAAACAATACTTTTTATTTTGGTGTGGTTATATTTTATAAATTCCACTATGGTGCATGAGTTAAGTGTGAAAGCATCATGGATCATTAAGTTTCTTCTAACATATTCCCATTTTTGGTCTTTGATATTTCTATCCTTTTAAATTTTTCACACTATTACTTGTAAAGTGTATCATATGTCATCTCATATTAAGCATTAATGCATCTAAAGAGATCATAGAAAAAAAAGCTTTATCAAAGACAGCCTCAGCAAAAGCAAGACACTAAGCAACTCAGTGAGACCCTGTCTCTCAGTAAAATACAAAATAGGGCTGGGGATGTGGCTCAGTGGTCAAAGGCCCTTGAGCTCAATCCATGGAACACCCCTGCTCCCCCCCAAAATTCATTAATTCAATGACTATAACTTAATCAAAGGTATGATACTTAACTTTCTAGCTATGAAATTGAAGTCTAATTCATTGATGAATGCAGTTTCAGGATTTTTTAAAAAGTTTGAACATTTTATTTTGATAAGAATATTTAAAATGAGATCTAT
Source organism: Xerus rutilus (assembly GCA_028644305.1). NCBI lineage: Eukaryota > Metazoa > Chordata > Mammalia > Rodentia > Sciuridae > Xerus > Xerus rutilus. The sequence goes on along the minus strand of CM053401.1, from coordinate 52,512,740 downwards.
CCTCAATAAATATTTTTTGGTGTATGATACATAATTGTTGACTATAGGTACAAAGTTTTATTGTGCTAAACAGAAATGTTTATACTCATGATTAAAACCATTTCCCCTGCTCATCATGATATGGCACCACCATTCTATTATTTGATTATGTAAATTTGATTACCGCAATTATCTCATATACATAGAATTATGCAGTTTTTGTATTTCTATGACTGACATTTCATATGGTATAATATTTCTAGATTTACCCATGTTATTTCATGATTTTCCTTATTGAGATCTGAATATTATTATTTGTATATACTAAATTTTCTTCATCAATTCATCTCTTGATGGACAATTAAGGTGTTCAGCATTTTGGCTTTTGTGAATAATGTGATAATGAACATAAAACTTCTTTTTTGAAATCCTGATTTCAATTCTTTTCAGTAAATACCCAGAAGTAGGATTGAGTGATGATGTGGTAATTACATTTGTAACTTTTCTTTTCTTTTTTTTTTTGGGTACTGGATATTGAACTCAGGGGCACTCCACCACTGAGCCACATCCCCAGCCCTATTTTGTGTTTTATGTAGAGACAGGGTCTCACTGAGTTAGCGCCTCGCTGTTGCTGAGACTGGCTTTGAATTGGCGATTGGCCTGTCTCAGCCTCCCTAAGTGCTGGGATTACAGGCTTGCGCCTCCGCGCCCAGTTTATATTTGTAACTTTTTGAAGTACTTCTATACTCCTTTTCATTCCAGCTGTACCATTTCACATTCCTACCAACAGTATGCAAATGTTCCAATTTCTCCACATCTGACCAACACATATCCTGACAGACATAAGGTTCTATCTTATTGTGGTTTCAATTTACATTTCCTTGATTAATAGTGATATTGTGCATTTTTCATGTATTTGTTGACAATTTGCATTTTCTTTTTTGGAGAAATAACTCTTCAAATTCTTTAACCATTTTAAAGTTGTGTTATTAGATTTTTACTATTGAGTCAAAGGAGTTTCTTTCCTGTTTTGAATATTACTCCTTATTGAACATATGGTTTGCTAATATTTTTTCTTATTATTTGGGTTGTCTTTTCACTATGTTGATTGTTTCCTTTGCCATGAAAAATGAACAAAAACTTAACTTTGTGTAGGTGGTTCCATTTGTCTATTTATTTTTGTTTTTGGTATAATATCTAAGAAAACTTTGCCAAAATCAGTTCCATGTAGTTTTTGCAATTTTGTTTTATTTTAGGAGTTTTCACAGTGCTCTTATGTAAATTTAATTATTTAATCCATTTTGGATGAGGTGAATTTTGTGTAAGATATAACAGAAACGTCTAATTTTATTCTTTTGTATAAGGCTATCTAGATTACCCAGCACTTGTTGAAAAGACTATCCTTTGTTCATGATGTATTCTTAGTCACTTGTATCAAAATCATCCAGCTGTAAATGTGTAGATTTCTTGGCCCTTTATTCTATTAGTCTACATATCAGTCTTTATGCCAGAATCATGCTGTTTTGACTATCATATCTTTGTAATATATTTTAAAATTGAGAAGTTTGATAACTCTAACTTTGTTCTTTCACAAAATTGACTTAGTTTGGTTTTGTGTGTGTGTGTGTGTGTGTGTGTGCATCTGATTTTTGTATGATGACATTATATGCTGCAACTTTACTAAATTAATTGTTGTAATAATTTTTGTGTGTAGAATCTTTAAAGTTTCATATGTATTAGATAATTTCTTTAACAAACAGGTATATTTTCCTTCTTCCTTCCTGAATTAGATAATTTTTTATTTGTTTTTCTTGACAAATTGCTGGTTAGCTTTTCTAGTACTAGTCAGAGAAAAAGAAATGAACAGAAGTGGAGAGGGTGAATATGCTTGCCATGTTCTTGATCTGAGAAAAGAAGTTTTGTTTTTCATTATTGAGTATGTTAGGGTAGAAATTTAAGTGTAACTTTACCATGGTGAAGTAGTTTTCTTATATGCTCAGTGCACTGAGAGGTTTTTAATACATACTGAATTTTGTCAAACACTTCTCTGCATTTTAAAAAAGTGATCACATGACTTTTGTTTTTCATTTTGTTCCTGTGATGTATCACATTATTTGATTTGACATGCTGAACTAACCATGTTTCCCAAGGATGAATTCCTCTTGCTCTCAATGTATATTCCTTTGAATATTCCATAGGATTCAGTTAAGTGTGTATTTTTTGAGGATTTTTGTATCTATATTCAGCTAGGATATTGGCCTGCAGTTCTCTTTTCTTTTGGTGTCTGTCTGGCTTTGATATCTGGGGTATTGCTGTATTCATAAAATGAATTTATAAAATTTCCTTTTCTGTAATTTTTTAAAGAGTTTGAAAAGGATTGGCATTACTTCTTTAAATATTTGTTGGAATTCGCCAGTGAATCCATTTGTTCATGATAGTTTTGTTTGTTAGGAGGTGTTTGATTACTGATTTAATCTCCACATTCATTGTATGTATATTCAGACTTTCTATATCTTAATAATTTGGTCTGCGTAGATTGCATGTTCTAGCAATTTATTCATTTCCTTTAGGATATTTAGTTTCCATAGCAGTCATGCTCTTTCATTTCTATAGTATCAGCTCTAATACTTCTTTTTTCAGTTCTAATTTTATTTATGTCCTCTCTTTTTTCCTTAGCTAAGCGTTTGCCAATTTTATCTTTTAAAGCTCAGTTTTTTGAACATTTTCTAATTTTTATTCAATTTATTTCTATTTATTTTTTATTTTCTTTCTTCTGGTACTATTAAGGTTCATTATTTCCTATTCTACTTCTTTGAGATGTGATACTTGATTCTTTTTACTTGATCTTTCCTTTTTTTTAATGTAGGTATTTTTGCTATGAACTTCCCTTTGCACACTGCTTTTGCTATACCCTCTAAGTTTTGTTTTGTTTCTATTTGTCTCAAGGCAATTTCTAATTTCAATTTTGATTTCTGTTGATCCAATGGTTGTTTTATTTATATATATTTATGAATTTTCTAGTTTTTCTTTTGCTATTTGATTTCTAGTTCTATGCCATTTAGGTCAGAAGAGATACTTAGTATTATTTCAATATTTTTTATTTCATTAGGACTTGATTTTTATGAAATATTTGTTCCATCTTAAATGCACAGATCCATGTGCATTTAAAAATATATTATCTTATTTAGAATACATTGTTTTTGTCTATCAGTTCTATTTGTCCTATAGTGTTATTCAAATCCTGTGTCCTTATTGATCTTTTGTGTGTATATCATGTTCATTATTGAAAAGGTATTGCAATTTTCTGCTATTATCCAGTCGCCTTATATGCTACAAGCTACAATGTTAGCTGCATATACCTTGACAAATATCCTCTTGATGAATTTACCCTTTTAACACAATATAATGATTTTCTTTGTTTATTTGATAGTTTTTGACTGAAAGTCTCTTTTGTTTGGCAGAAGCACAGCTTTCTCTTTTGTGTTTACTATTTGTAGGAGGTATCTTTTTTCCATCCCTTCAATTATACCCTGTGTGTGTCCATAAATGTAAATTTCTTAGACACAGTCTTTTTCATCTGTTTTTATCTATTGAACCATTCTATCTTTTAATTGAGAAGTTTAATTCATCTACATTTAAAGTAATCACAGAGAAGAATTTCCTGTTGTAGTTATGTTGTTTTTTCTTAGCCTTGTAGACTTTCTATCTCTTCCTCTCTTCCTCAGTGTGTTACTAATTTTTTGTATTGTTAGGAATTTGTCTTTTAGTTTTATATAACTTCTATAGGTATTTTATATTGTCGTTATCTTGAGGATTACATAAAATCAAATCTTGTGTTTTTAGAAGATTAAGTTTATAACAACTGAAGTTCAATTGTATAAAGAAGCTACACTTTATCTTCCCCACTGGACATTTCATTTCATTGTCACAATTTAGATCTACTCACCCTGTGTATTTTTTAAATTTTTTTCAGTCATATGTACTCTAAATGTTTTTGTGTTTTGACTCTTATACTGAAATTGAAAGTGATTTAGTAATTTCCTAATTACCACTATGGTAGCATATATTCCATATCCATCTATATATTTACCTTTACCAATGAATTTTATGTATTCTTCTGTTATTGAATTGCTCTTTAACATCCATTCATGTCAACTTAAACATAACAATTTATGTAAGGCAAGTCTAGTCATGTAGATTACCCCTGTTTGGAGTTTTCTGGGAAAGTTTTAATGTCTCCTTCATTTCTGATGGATAGTGTTGCTGGATTTTATTCTCTTGGTTGGCAGTTTATTTATTTCAGTACTTTGAATAGATTATCCTACTTCCATCTGATTGTGAGATTTCTGCTGAAAAAAACTACTCATAATTTTATGGGGGTGGATGGTTTCTCTTGTGTGTACAAACTTGCCTTTCTCTTGTTGCTTTCAAAATTGTCTTGTCTTTGACTTTTGATAGCTTGATTTCAGTGTTTCTCGGTGTATGCATGTGTGTGGGGTAGGGTTCATCCTATTTAGTAGCCTTTGCACTTCTTGGACCTGCATAACCATTTCCTTCCACAAATTTGGGAAATTTTAAACCACTATTTCTTTGCAATGTTTTCTGTCCCTTCCCTCTCTCTTTGCATTCTGCCACTCCCTTACAGTATATATTCATCTGCTTGAGATGTCGCATAATTCCTTTAAGCTTTTTTCATTCTTTTTTATTATTTTTAAAAGTTTGCTCCTCTTTTTGCACTGAATTTCTAGGGAACTGTCTTTTGTTGCTGTTGTTGTTATTGTTTTTTTTTTTTTTGGATACATGATCTATGTTGTTCAAGTTTTCTTGAATTTGCAATTATAGTAACCCATTTTTGAGGGCACTGATCCTTCTGCTTTATAAATAGTACTGTTCTCTAGTGAATTTTTAAATTCAGGTCTTGTGTTCTTTAGCTTCATTAATTTTCATTTGTTAATTTTTTATCTTTATTGAAATTCTAACTCTGCTAAATGTTTTTTCTCTTGACTTCAGTGAGCATGTTTATGAGAGTTATGTTTAATTCTTTGTCAAATGAGTCACATGACTATGTCATTAGGTTTGGTTTCTGGAAATTTATGTTGAAAGTCAGCAAGATGGTAGTTTAGGAGGTTCTGGTTCCTACTTCTTTTCACAAATATACAAATTCAGCAAAATTCATGAATATATTTCCTTTGTGAGTGATCAGAAAATAATTGAAGGCCTTCTTTCTGTATTAGACTATGAAATCAGATTTAATGAAGCCACAGCCTATTAAATACACCCTCTACCTGAATCTTTGTCTTTTGCACAGCACTTAACAATCAAGAAATAATTCCCCAGATGCCAGCTTCTTGCCAGGTAGGAAACTGTTTGGCTCATGTGTCCAGTGCTCCAATTTTTCTGAAGGGTATTCCAAAAGGATTAGTTCTTATCTTTCAAGTGTTGAAGCTCTGACATATCAGCCTTCTTGCTGAGAGAAGAAAAGAGGAGACAACAGGGACTTGTAAACATCATCAGTCCTCCTCCCTGTTTATCACAGTGAAGGTAAAAATAATCAGGCTTCTTATTGCTCTCTGGTGAAGGATAGAGTTGGTGGAGCACTCCAGAAACTGGCTGTACTGATGGAGAGGGGTCTCCTGTACAAGGCCAGTCTTGAAGACTCAGAGGAAAGGTACCTGCACTTTCTAATGCACAGACACACAAAGAGCCACGTAAATTGAAGAATTAGGTAAACATTTTCCAAATAAACAGTCTCCTGACCTTTATTTATTTATTTTTGAGACCAGTTCTTACTATATTAGCCAGGTTTGTCTCAAACTGGGCTCAAATGACCCTCTTCACTTGAGTAGCTGGACTACAGGTGGAAGCCATTGCACTGGGATAGTATCTTAAAGTTCAGATCAAATGGTTTAATAAGAATGTTGTTTATTTTTCCAATTATAAGAAAAAATTCTTATTTGTTTCCATTTTACTTGTGAACTTAATAATGTAAACAAGAATATGCTGTAAGGAAATTTAGCCAGACCTAGTATAAAAGCAAAATTTTAAAAAGGGATAATGATATAATGCAGTAGCACTGTGTTTGCCTAGTTTGTGTCAGTTCTGGGTTGAACTGAAAGGAGCACTTTTTTTTAAAGAAGTAGGTAAATATAACAACAGCTTTACATGTTTGAAAGCATGCACTCTTTCATAAGTGACTTTTGTATACTAAAACTATCAGCTTACCATGTACTTCGAATTTTATTTCTCCTTATGTCTTTAATCCACCTATGTTTAAACCATTTGTTTGCATGATTCTAGAATCATTTCAGTGATTTACACACTTATTTTATGTCTTTTCTTGTTTTATTTTTTAATAGAAACTGTTGTCTCTTTTCCCTGTCTGATGACTCCATTAGTACTCCAAACAAAAAAGTTATGAGGAGAATCATTCTCTGACTCACAAAGGATTCTTAAAATATGTATGAAAAGTATTTTATTAAAAGTGTTTTCATGAATATTTTACCTTTTTTCTCTGGTCCATACCTACCAGGATATTTTTATTTCATTTATATTCAATATTTGGTATCTATTATATGATAATTTTATTATACTAGCAAAAATATAAAAATGAAGAAAAATATTTTAAAATATTGGTATCAATTTTTCAAATGAAATGTAAATAAATTACAGGTAAAACAGTTTATTTTTTAACTCATATAATTGATTAAACCATTGCCATTTTCTTAACTGTTTCATGCTAACAGAACTCTTACTTTAAAGGTATTGAAAATATTTAGTAAATTATATATTTCACACACCATTTGCTTAATAAATATGCATTTATTGATATTTAATAAATTGAATAAATTAGAAGAGATGCAATTTCTTTTGTGCTTTTGTTCATTCTTCCTTATCTGCAAGGTCAGAACTGTTCATTAACAAATACACATTCCAGTCAGGAAGAAGGAATATTCCAAGTAGGGGAAGACACGTTTCTTTCATTTAAGAATATAAACCAGAATAGCACACATCTTTCTGGGCCAGTGTTCCATTTGCCGTCATTTAGTCACACAGTCACACCAGGATGTGCAAAGGCTTTGAAGTGCAGTCTTAGTAGATGGTCATGTGAGCAATGTGAATAATATTTTGGGGCGTCTGGCTATCTTGGCTAACCAAACTTATTTTGTGCCTGTTCTGGAGTTCATCATTCTTTTTAATACTATTTAATAGTTATATGTTTTTCAATTTATGAATTTCTTTAAATATTTATTCTTCCTATTTTGCCTCCATATTTTTAGGGAAGAACCACAATATTTTTGAAAATACTCTATAATTAATACAATGTGACACAGACACATGCGAACATGGAATGTTCCATAAATTAAAAGTAATGCTCTAATTATCATTTAAGTAAGCTTTTTCAATTTCTTTATTTTATTGGTGCATTATATACAATAGCGGGATTCGTTGTAACGTATTCCTACATGCTCACATCATAATTTGATCGATTTAATTCCTCATGCACATCCCCTTTCACTTCCTTCCTCCTTCCTCAGCTCAACAGATCTCCCTTCTATTTTTATGAGGTATCATTTTTCCCTTTTATCTCTCTTGCTTCCACTTATGAAAAATGAACATATAACCCTTGACCTTCTGAGTCTGGCTTAATTCATTTAGTACTTACTAGGCCCTGCATTTCCGTCTATTTTCTTACAAGTGTCCTAATTTTGTTCTTTTTTATGGGTGAATAAAATTCCATTGTATATATGTGCCACATTTTCTTTTTCTATTCATCTATTTATAGATGCCTAGGCCAGTTCCATAATTTGGCTATTGTGAATTATGCTGCTATATATATTAATTTCATTTTCAATTTATCTGCTATATTTGAGCTTTTTAATTATATTAAACATACTTCACAGCCCAAAATAATCAGCCCTTTCAAATACTTTTCTTCTGAATTTAGTATACACAAATTGAGAACTATGCAATATATAATTTGCTACCTTTACTTAAAGAAAAATTTTATCCTTATCTTAATTAATTAATTAATTTTGTTCTGGAGATTAAACCCAAGGCCTCATGCTTGCTAAGCATATGTTTCCCATTGAGGTGCATTCCCGTACCCTATTCTCATTTTTTAGTGATAAAAGCTATTTTAGGCTTATTAGGTTTAGTCTTTTGGTTAGAATTGAATGCTTTTTCATTACATACACACTTCAACACTGTGGCAGTGCTTATTAAATATAAGTTGAGAAAGAAAGACATACAATTACAGCAAAAATCAAGATAACAATTTTAAAACTGTCTCAGTCTTAGTGCACACACACACATACACATACACACACAATTGGCAAATATACATACATGCATATATTTTATATATATGGGCACATCAAATACATTGAAAGGCTTGGTTGGGCCTACAGCCAATTAAATATACATTAACAAGCAATACCAAGAATCTCAGACAGAAAGAGAGCAGTTGAGACAGATCATTTTAGAAAGAACATTTATTGTATTCAACATAATGAATAAACTGATACAAATTCTGCTGAAATTTTTCATACCGAAAAGTACAAATTGAAGAATTTGATTATTGTCTTATTTTTTTTTTTTTTTTTTTTTTTGGTACCAGGGATTGAACTCAGGGGCACTCGACCACTGAGCCACATCCCCAGCCCCATTTTGTGTTTTATGTAGAGACAGGGTCTCACTGAGTTGCTTAGCGCCTCGCCGTTGCTGAGGCTGGCTTTGAACTCGCGATTCTCCTGTCTCAGCCTCCCTAAGTGCTGGGATTACAAG
>CM053401.1:52345748-52495518 GCA_028644305.1 Xerus rutilus | reverse complement strand
CCAACAGCATTTTGATGTTGAGTGCAATGAAGGATTATAAAGCATGAAGATTTTGATTCTGGTAGTGCAGAAAAAATAAATAGTCAAAGTATATTATATAGATTTGCCAAGAAGCTTTGAACCTACTGACAACTAAATTGGCATGAGAGCCTCTGGATGGACAAGGATCACCGTGAAGTCATGGTCTCTGATGCTATTTAACTTTGGGGAGGAACTCCTTACCTGAGACTAGAAGACTTGGAGAACTCAATGAGAGACAGGAATAAAATTCCAGGGGAATTTTGTCATGAATTCCAGAGGCTAGAAGTTTACAAACATTTAAGCATTAAAAATTAGTCATGTTGGCTGGGTGAGGTGGCTCACACCTGTAATCTCAGCACTTTGGGAGACTGAGACAGGAGAATTGCGAGTTCAAAGCCAGCCTCAGCAATGGCGAGGTGCTAAGCAACTCAGTGAGACCCTGTCTCTAAATAAAACACAAAATAGGGCTGAGGATGTGGCTCAGTGGTGAAGTACCCCTGAGTTCAATCCCCAATACCAAAAGGAAATTATTCATGGCGACCAAAAACTAATGTCAGAAGCTGTCACCTTGAATTGCTAACTTAGTAATTTCAGTTCTTGTCATTAATTGACCTGTGTAAATATCACTAACTTTAGTTATTAATATCCATCTAAATCTTTGATTCTCAGCAATATTCTATATGGTACAATATGTTTGTATAGATTATTGATTAATAAAAAAGCATCTCTATCATTGCTTAAAAAGAGGACAAATTTCAATATATATAAAAAATGTTCTTTATTCAAAATTATTTACTAACATACCTAAATAGGAAGACACTAAGCTTTAATTGTTTGTATTTAATATACACATATACATGTAATAAATTAAAATAATTTGATTTATTTTTTATTTGCAATCGATTCTTCAGATTATATCTAATAGTTCAAGCTGGAGTAGAACACCCAGCCAGGTGTTTGAGACTTTCTCAGTTGGTAGTTTCCACCATCTTATAACCTTGCCAGTCTTCTAATCTAGATCCAGCATCTATACTATCATCAATATTAATTCCTTCAGTCTTCTATTTTATATGTAGCTAAAATCACCTCTTAAAAGTGTCTCAAATCTCTTCCTTTTATCATTATTTCTTCTAAGTAAGTCATAAATGCACTATGGTCAGCTTTGATTGAAAGATTTTTCTTAACTTTTATCTTTTTGTGTGTGTGTGTGTGGTGCTAGGGATTAAACTCAGGGCCTTGTGCATTCTAGGCAAGCTCTCTGCCAAATGAACTACATTCCCAGCCCCAGGTTTTATCTTCTTGAACATATCTTCCCCATTATCTCCATACTCCTAATTTCTTCTCATTATTTGGGATCTAGCAATGACTGTTTTTTCACAAATTTTTATTCCAAATTCCAATACCATATGTTGAAATTTGTTAAATATTGTGAATTGCGTTATTCATTTTATCCACTGCTTTAAAATATACTTTAATTGTGTGTTATTGTGTATGCCTGTATATCAAATGAAATGTTAGCCTGTTTAAGCAAGGATTTTAAATTTTTATCTCCATGTATACATAGGTACCTGTTAAAGAGGTAAGTGCACAATGAGAAAAACATGAGTGATTAGAGTTATTTGTCTTTGTCTTTAAAAAATCTATTTTTATCTTTGTTTGTATATCCCTTCTCCATTATTGCTTGTAACAGAGAGCCTAGACAAATATTTTGACACAGTTCCATCAAGACACCTATTCATGCTTTTGACTTCTTTAATAGTATAAAACTTGCACTCAAAAGTTCAAATTATGGTAAGTCTTTATAGGTAAAAATGATGTACTTAGAGAATTGCACTTTACTAGCTAAAGCTACTACTGAAGAAAACAACACACAATCAAGATGAACTAAAATGATTTTGCCAGAAATAAGGGAAAACACACAGACCAAACATGGAAACTTGGCTCTCATGAAATAAAGGAAGACTTTCTAAGAGCTGGGGCTAGGGGCACATAAGAAATTTGTTTTTTAATTGTCTTTAGGGGAAAACAAACCCTATTACCTTCACATGGGAACTAACTTTATACTGTTGAACAATGTGCCCAGTTAAATTAGGTTCCTACCCAAGGAGAGACTGGAAGATGGGAGATGATCTTCCCTGATTATTACACTTCAGAGGGGTAGTTACCAAGTCCTTAAGACACAGTCCTTTTGGAAGATTTATACCTAAAAGGGGCTGAGAAAGAACTTACAATTACAAGTTTTCTAAAGGAAATACAATAATAAAAATAGAGTCAGAAAGAAGCATGTATATGTTTTAGTTGAGGGTATTATGAAGACTGTCTTAGAATCACCTTAACTAAAGGATAATATACTTCCGTTAGGATCAATTGTTTTTCTACTTAAATTTTCTAAACTATTATTTTGAGAAGCCACAGTAATGCTTTGGTATCTTAGTTTGTTTCTGTTACTATAACAAAATGCCTTAGACTAGGAAGTTTATTCCTTACTGCTCAGAGGCTGCAAAGTCTACAAACATGGGACCAGATCTGATGTTTACTGAAGATTTCTCTGCTTCATACCTGATGCCTTGTTGCTGTCCCCTCACATGGCAAAAGAAGTGTAAGGAACAAACTAATTACCCTCAAGTTCCTTATGAAGGAATTAATCTTATCCAAGAGATCAGAGCCCTCATGAACTACCCGTCTCTATAAAGCTCCACCTCTTAAGTCCATCACCTTGGGAATTAAATTCCAATGTTAGAATTTTGAAGGACACCAATGCTTAGAGTGTAGCATTAGGTTTTTCAACTAGTCTTAATTATTTACATCAGTATAAATGTTCCTGTAATATTTTATCTATTTCACTGGTATCCAAGTGTCATATTGTATAAATGTCTCTCCCACTACACAGTGAATTAAAAATTAATAACAATGCACGTATAGCCCCCTCACACATATGTGCAAAGAAAATGAATGCTTCCTAAAAGCTGAGTAAGAGTGAAGACCTAGTGTTTCTAAAGAAATTTATTGGCAATAGTCTTTCTTAAAAGATTAAAAATTTCATATATAGATGTTTATATATTTTAATAAAGTATTTTTGCTTAAATATTTTCTTAACTTTTTATATTTCTAAATGTGTTTTTATTATATATCTTTTCATAATAAAACATACTTAAAACGTCATTATTTTAGAGTCATTTTTGAAATGCTAGGAATTGAACCCAGGTGCTCGAGTATGCTAGTCAAGCACTCTACCAACTGAGCTATGTGCCCAGCTCCTCAATATTTCTAATTCAAAAAATAAATAAACATACAAAAGGAAAAGAAAAAGTAAAAAGAAATTCACTAGCAAAAAGCTATATAACAGGTGAATACACATTAATTTTGGCAGAATGAAAGTAAAGATCGTTCAATTCTCTTCTAGTTTCCATGGATAACTAATTGATGCTAATTGTCTTATCTCATGAGGAATTTAGTGTTTTCTTTTTAAAAAGAAAAAGAGTGGTTGTAAAACCAAAGTTTCAACATGAAATTCATTCCCCGTTTCTGCTGGCATGTAAAACTGGAGTTTTTCCTTTTGTTGCTGGATAGGGTCACCTCCGCAGCTGAGAAGTGTTACTGCACTTAATGGTGGATCATGCCCTCCAGTGTTGCAGCAGACCCCAGCAGCTCACCATCAATTTCTTTGTTCCCAGTTCTTGTCTTATGAATTCAAAGAATGAAATCCACAGACCAGAATGAGTGAGTATAAGAGTTGGATTTATTGAAGAACAAAAACAAGAACAGAACTCTTGTAGCACAAGAGGGTATCCAGTAGCTGATTTTCTCCATTCCAGTGTTGCTAATCTAGGGGTTTATATAGCATTTGGGTCAATGCTATTGATCCAAATTTATGCTAATAAGGTTTTAGAAAAGTGCTAACGCTATTGCTTCAAAATTATGCTAATTAGAATTTGAAAAATACTAATGATATTAGTTCAAAATTATGCTATTTAGGGTTTGGAAAAATATTAATGTTGTGGGTGAGCCTTGAATCCCATTCAGGTTTTCCTTACTTCCATTTTCTTCCCACTTCAGTGAATTGCACGTGCTTGATGGAGGTAGGGGTCTGGAGCCACAGAGCCATGTGGAGTGGGTGTCTGCACTATGTCTGGCTGAGCTGTGGGGAATGACATATTAGTGCACCTTGACTCCCCTGCTGTGTTGGCCTACCTTGCTTCAGGCCTGCTGCAGTGGCAGGCTCCACACAGCCATGGCTTATGTTTGTCACCAGCTCTAGCCCCCCACTACCACCACTGCCACTCTGCTCCTCCACTGCTCCCCTGCCACTTCTTGGCAGGGATCAGTGGGCTGGCTGAATGGCTTGATGACCAGAGAACCATATCAGTTGAATATGATCAGTGCATGTCATAGGCTTTGATAGATATATCCTGTTCATATGCACAATGAATGTGTTAATTGTTATAGTTTGGATATGTGGTGTAGTCCAAAAGCTCAAGAGTGAGACAAGGCAAGAAAGTACAAAGATGAACTGATTAGTTTGTAAGAGTTGTGATCTGACCAGTGGATTAATTATCTGATGGGTATTAACCAGGCAGTAACTGTAGGCATATAGAATATGACTAGAAGAAGTAGGTCACTGGGGGCTTGGCTTGAGAGTTGCTATTTTGCCCAATGAGTAGAAGTATTTCAGCTTCCCAGTACAATGTCCTGCTTTCCTCTTCCACAGCCTCCCCACAATGTTCTGCTTCAGCTCTGGCCCAGAACTATGGAGTCAGCCATCTGTGGACTTAGATCTCTGCAACGATTAGCCAAATCAACTTTCCTCCTCTAATCATACTTCTCAGGTATTTGGGTCACAGCAATGAAAAAACTGATTAAAACACTAATTGAAATAAATCACTGTAATATAAGAGTTATAAAGTACTATTTAAGGAGCATTACTGATTTCATAGCATTAGTAATTGAGATATGGGACTGGAGTTGTGGCTCAGTGGTAGAGCGCTCGCCTAGCATGTGTGAGGCACTGGATTCTATCCTCGGCACCATATAAAAATAAAATAAAAGTATTGTGTTGATCTACAACTAAAATATATATATTTTTAAAAATAATTGAGATACTAGATTTTGCTAATTCCTAATATGTCTGAACAATACTATTACTTACATTTAATTTCATAAACAGAAGTTCACAATGTATTAGAATTTTTCCTTAAGATTTTATCAAGATATTTTAATCATTTACTAATTTGTATGTAATAAATTCATTCACTTTTGGTTATTTTGTATTTGAATGTAACTATTTTTTATGAAAATATCCAATAATGTGTGACTAATTTTTATCTGTATTAAAAACATACATTCTACATATAAGTTAATATTCTTCAATAAAAAGTAGTAAAATCTAAATTTAGAGAGAAAAAGAAAAAAAATTGCCCAGTAGGATGAAGTTTTAAAACATGAAATAATTTTATTTTAAAACTTGAAGATAGTCCTTATTAAAGACAGTAGATTAAGCATTTTAATATCAACTTTAGAATGAATTAAGTTATATGAACCTCATTATCTTTTTTCCTTGGAGACTTTAAGTTCAGTGTTCCATGTACAGCCCATTAAGGATAAATGTTTTACACATCTTCTTCAGCAACTGTGTTGGTAGCTGAAGCATGTGAAAATTTTACTACTGGGAGTTTTAAAAGAAATAGAAAAAGACATCTACCAGGAAATATTTGCAAAGAAACTTCCTTCAAACTGGACATAACCATAACATTTTTTGACCTCCAAAAAATTATGTATGTATAAAATTTATACTATTGGAAATATTCAAACTATAATTGAGAAAATAACCAAAATGGTTATATTTTAAATAATAAACACTCTAAGTAAAATTGAGCTCTTTTTGATACTTTGAAAATACCAAGAATCTATATTAAATTTATATTTCAGAGTATTTCTCACTATATTTACTCTTTCAATTTGTTCATTTTTTGTCAGCCTTAAATTTTTATATGAGCTGATCATGTGAATATTTTCTCATTAGTTGAAGTAAATCCCAATAAATATCAGCAGGTGAAACATATAAAGACTAATATATATTTCATAAATACATTAAACATTGAAGTATATATTTCCTGAGAGTGTATGGATATATTTCAAATATTTTCATTTGCATGTTTTTTCAAAATGCTTTCAATTCTTTATGGATATTTGTTTAATTCACACATCAGGAAAGCAAAAGTTAAAACAAAGAATATCTTAATATTTTAGAATACAGAATACAAATAATATTTCTACCAGTTCATCATGATAAAATGTAGGAATTAAGAAATTTTGTATATGACACAAGAACAATTAGAACAGCATAGTTGGATAGAAAAAATTAGGAATTAGATACAGCGAAGTAAGAGAATCATATCCAAACAAATTGCATAGAATATTAATAATTGGCCAATGAAGGTCAGTGCTTACAAAAGAAGCTCTAGAAAAGATAGTAGAGTGACAGTGAGGAAAACCAAACAGCATAAGACACTGGAGAAAGCACTATACAAGAGAGGGTCTAAGTTCTTTATTAAGTTCAAGAAAATGCTAGATGCAAATATGAAAATAAAATTAGTATAGGTTTAATATCTAAGATAAAAAGGATATTTGAAAAATATGAGTGATTCTTACCATTATATTTTCCTAATTATGTTTTATTTTAATTTTTTTTAGTTTGAGAAAGGAAAATTTGTGTTAGATTTCTTTTGAATTTTGTCATGATTTCTTTCATTTTTTAATTGTTCAAAGTTATGTGATATATGTGGTAATTTCATACATGGCATTGAAACATACAGTGTTTCTGTGAGTAAAAGTATTTTATAGTCTATTTCAATGCTATATTTAAAAAATGAACAGAATTTTGACCTGTAGAAATTATCTGGGTTTTAATCTGCAAATATGATATTGTAAACCTATAAAGAGAGAGATCTATTAGAGCAAAATCATTTAAACCAAAATCATCTGTAGGTCAGGATTACCACATAAAATTATTCTCTGTAGCATATAATGCTCCATATTTTAACTTAAAAATATATATATTCTTGAGTGCTTATATTAGTCAGCTTTTCATTACTTTAATGAATAAATAGAAAAGTTTTATTTTGGCTCACAGTTTTGGAAGTTTCAGTCCATTATCTCTTGGTCCTAAAATCAGCTACTTTGGGCCTATGGTGAGGTAGTACGTAATGATGGAACTACTGAGTAGAGGAAGACTTCTCACCCCATGGCCAGGAAATAAGGAGGAAAGAGTGAGGTCTTACAATCCCTTTGAAGGGCATGGCCCTAGCCAAAGACCATTCACTAAGGACTACCTCTTAAACTTTTGCCACTTTCCAATGTTACTGTGGGCTAAAAACCAACTCTTTAACACATGAGTCTTTGGGGAGCATTCCAGGTCAAATCTATAGAATTGTTTTATTGGAGCAGATCAAATCAATTACTAATAAAATAATGATTGATGTATGGTATTTTAAAATATTTCTCAATTTTACTATTACATAAGACAAAAAAGTTTCTAATTTCAGATTCAGATAAGACCCATTTAAAGAATAAGTTTGCAATATAATAATTAAGGGCAAGTAAATTCTTAATTTATGACAAGAACTAAAATATCTTATTTTTCTTTTTTTAATATTTTTCTATTTATATCAGTACTCTGTTCATTGTTTATTATAGTAAATATATTTTATACAAAATAGGATTTCTTAAGATTGTTTTAAATCACATATTCATTAACTATTCATGAACATTTAAACAGTAAAAGCAATTATCATTTGTCTCATTTGAAATAGAAAGAAATAAATAGGTGCAGAGTAATTACTTAACAATATAACCAACAAAGCAATGTAGGGCTGGGGTTGTGGCTCATTTAATTGTTCATATTCAATGCAATAAATATTACCTACAATATTATGAGTATTCCAAAGATACTTTGACAAAAAGACTGACTAGCTCAATTCCCCATTGTAAGAGAAACCACTCTCAGATATCCAAGATTATCACCTCTACTTTCTTCTCCTACATTCTAATGTTAAACCTCACCAATATTTAATTTTTCATCCATTTTGCAAATTTGTAGTGTACTTTTCATTTAACAACTTTACTTTTCACTGAAAGAGTTTTGAGTTAGCAAAGGATCACTTAAATAAAACAGATAAAGTAAAAATAAAATATATACCTATTTGAATTGTCTTTTTTTTGTGTGGTGCTGGGGATTGAACCCAGGGCCTTGGGCATGTTAGGCAAGTGCTCTACCACTGAGCCACATCCCTAGCCCCTCCTATCTGAATTTTTTAAATGCCTCTTTTCATAAACAAATTGACGTTTTATCTGCATTTTTCATCCATTATGGTAGCACTACAAAATTCTAAAGATACCATTCATTAGGAAAAAACCCTGTAATTAGAGCAAACGTGCAAAATCTTTTAGGAAGCCAGGTGCCATGGCACACGCCTATAATCCCAGCAAATCAAGAGGCTAAGGCAAGAGAATTCCAAGTTCAGAGTCAGCCTCGGCAACTTATTAAGGCCTTATTCTCAAAATAAAAAATAAAAAAGGCCTGGGGATATGGCTCAGTGGTTAAATGCCCTTGGCTTCAATATCTGGTAATCCCACCCCCCAAAAAAATATTTTGTGAAAATGTTTCACATTTCCAGAGCACATTCATACAAATGTGAAATATCATTTTACATGGAAATATGAAATATCGTTGAGGCAAAATAAAAGTGGAATTAAAGATAACAATTTAAAAAATTTGAATTGTTTATCCTATTATTATATAAGTCACAGAATCATGAAACTGCTTAAGTATAAATTATATTTAAATTATTGTAATACATTTTTATTGATATACATAAACTACTATGAATATAAAGGAATAAATAAAATAAAATCATCCAGTTAAACAACAAGGACATATATCTAGTACAATTATATTTTAGTCTAAATATATTATAATTACCTTCAAGAAATACAACTCCAGCATTAAATTTCAGGAGAAAAGTAGAACTATACTCAACTACAAATTTCTCTGCATGATTCCCACTCTAAAAACTACTTTTTAGTGATACAATTATGTCTATGTTACAAATTCCTAGTAGATCCAACCACAACTTTACTCTCTCTATGGACACAAGTAAAAAACTTTTGGTGTCATTCCTTCTGCCTCAGGCTGGCATTCGTCCATTATTCAGGAACATAAACATTGAGATTTTCCATATGTGGGTAGACAGTTTGCTTAGAAGACTCATGGATACAAAAATAAAGTGAGATTAATCATTGTATAAATAGGTTCTTTATACCATCATGGATTTTATATAACTTAAGGACTGTAAAAAAGAGATACAGCTCATTTAACTGACAAGCAAATTCTCTATATACACAAAAATAAACATAGTATGTTTTCTGAATTTTACTGCCCAACTGATACAAATACACTTGATTTCAAATGAACTCGTGACTCCTCTAGACAAAAAATTATTTAAAAATTCATTTACTGATATAGCTAAACCCAGTTTAATCAAACTGTCACATCTAAATCAAGATATATGTCAGTCCAAACCTTGTTCTTTTTTCTCACCTAATTTGGAATTCATATTTTTCATCTTTGCTTGTTTTTATCCCTCTCATCTCTGTCTTTACTCTATTTTCTAAATATTTTCATTAGCATTCTCTGTAATAATTTGTATTGATCTTTCCTTTATGTAAACTTGTATGACTCCATCTCTGACCATTTACCAAGTCATCTTTCATTTTCTGAAAACATTACATAATACGGAAGATATATTACAACAGATTGAAAATGTAATATTAAATGTATAATGTCTCAACTTTAATTCATACTATTTTCTGCATTTCTTACCCACATCAATCTCACTATGATTTTTTCATTTGCCTTCATTGAAACCTTTGAGGCAATAACCCTCCTTTGCTCTCCACATCTCATAAGTTTCCAAAACCTTCTAATCCAACCTTATTTTTTCAGTTATAATTGTGTCTATTTCAATTTTCTTATAGACTGTGTCTTTCTAGTCAATCTCTACAGCGTTGACATTTGTCTAATTCATTGTATTCCATGCTCTGTTAAATTCAAAAAGCCAGTCTTGAGCACACTACTTTGATAAAACCTTTATTTGAAAAGTTTTTCTGCAGATATATACGTCTTTTTATAATAATTTTTTCACAATGTGCTGGAAATGTGTAACATTCTATTAAATATATTAAAATGGAAAAATAAAATGAACATTTTTAAATGATTTTTCCAAGAGAAAATAAATGAGAATAGAAACTAAACTTCTTATAATATGCTTTATTATGCCTATTTCATTTCAGAATTAGACCTAAAATTTTTAATAATCATACAATGAATTTAAATGTTTAAAAGTTTTAAATTTGAAAAGTACCATGACTTACTGATCAAAATGTGAATTTAGATGGTAGGATAATATCATGGAATTTAATTCCTCCAAGCGGATGTAAAGTAATTTACTTTATATTAAATGAGATGTCCTCTAAGGATAAAAATAAAGCAAAAATAAATAAATAAATAATAAAATAACAAAACTCAAACATCAAAAACAATCAAAAAACACAATAAACTTTATTAATGGCAGAGTTTGTATTTTAATTATGAGACCACACACACACACACTGTGAGGTAATTTAGATAAATACTAATACCATTTTTTAACTAACCACCAAGTTTTTCAGGGTGAATTAGAGAAACTATAGATATAAAATCAGTGATATTAAAACTCTATAGTTCTGAAGATAATAAGTGTATAATAAATAAGGTACATTTTAATCTTTCTTTTTTTTTCTGATGCTGGAAATTGAGCCCAGGGAAATTCCAACACTGAGCTATATACCCATCCTTTTTTGTATTTATGTTGAGACAGCATCTCACAAAATTGCTCAGGCTTATCTTGAACTTGTGATCCTCCTTCCTCATCCTCCTGAGTAACATGGATTACAAACTTGTGCCATCAAGTCCAGTTTCATTTTTGTTTTAAAAACACATATTACTTAGATGTTCTCAAGTTGAAATTACAAAAAAAAAAAAAGTACCAGTAGAGGAAAGCAGCTATTATTCCAGAATTTGATCATTATATCTTATTTAAAAAAGCCCAGGTATTCTTAAGAATGTCTGATTCCAGGTTTTCAAACCAAATATATGCAAAGAGTGTCTTAAATTTCTGAAAATCAATCATAAAAATTTAGGAAAATAAAAATAACTCAAAATTCAAAAAGGAGTGAGGGTTAGAATTCCATGAAAATAGAACAGAAATCAGTGAAGGAGAAGAGGAGATTGAAGGAAAGGCTGGAATGATGGGAAAAGAAGGAACAATGGAATAAATCTGACCAAACTTTCCTCTGTACACATATGAATATACTACAGTGAATTTCACCTTTATGTATACCCATAATGTATGAATTTAAACCAAAATCTATAAATATACAAGAAAGATCAATAAAGGAAAGGGAAGATGGGGAGTGATAAAAAGAGGGAAAGAGCAAGTACTGGCGACTGAATTTAAGTAAATTACATTCCTGTTGGCATAATTATATGAAAATGAATGGTGATATTATGTATAATGAAAATAAATTTATTAAAAAACTCAAAATTCAAACTGAATTGTTTTATTGACCAAAAAAGAGATGTAGTATCAATAAAAAATATTAATCATATTATAATAATGAAAATGATGTCATCAATGATGAAAACTATGATTGAGCACTTTTGATATGTACCTAAAAACTACTTAAATATTTGAAAAACTATAAAATGAGTTGAAAGATTCAATTTTCATTATTCCACAATTTCAATAAATGCAGCGTCTAGGTATAAATAAATCATTGCTCAAAGTTTCCAGTAATAGCAATGTTCCAAGAAAAAATTAAGGATTAAAATATTAGCAGATCCAATCCTCAATCAAATAGCAGGTATTTATACAGTAAATCTATCAATGACTTCGTTTCTCACATTTTTTATCTGTGCACTATAGTTGTATATAATGATGGAATTTGTTTTTATATATTTTTGCATGCACACAATGTAACAATATAATTTGGCCAGCATCACTCCCCAGCACTCTCCTCTCTCTTCCCATCTCCCACCTTTTGGTCACTTTCCTTTATTGATCTTCCTTTGATTTTTAAGAGATCCACTCCCACTTGTCCTTTCCTTTTTTCTCTCTATCTTCTGCCTATGAGAGAAAATATACGACCCTTGACCTCAGTTTGTCTTATTTCACTTAACATGGTGGTCTCTAGTTCCATCCATTTTCCTGTAAATACCATAATTTTATTTTTTATAGCTAATAAAACTTCATTGTTCGTATATACCATATTTTCTGTATTCATTTATCCTTTGATGAATACCTAGGCCAGTTCCATAGTTTGGCTCTTGTAAATTATGCTGCTATAAACAGGGTTAGGCATTTCAGGATAAATACTGAAGAGTAGGATTGCTGGGTTATATGTTGTTTCCATGCCTAGTCTTTTGAGTAACCTTCTTACTGATTGCCATAGTGGATCTACTAATTTACTGTCTCATCAACAGTAGAAAATTATTCCCTTTCCTCCATATCCTGTGCAATAGTTATAAATGGTATACTTGATGACTGCTATTCTGTCTAGTGGGAAAAGCTCTCTCATTATAGTTTTGATTTGTGTTTTCCTAATTGATAATGATGGTGAACATTTTTTTATGCATTTGTTGGCCATTTGTATTTCATCTTTTGAGAAGTTGCTTTTTAATTTGCTCACCATTTATTAATTGGGTTTATTTTTTTCTTGTAAAGTTGTTTGAGCTCTCTATGTATTCTAGATAATAATCTTCTGTCAGAAGAGTAGATAACAACCTCCATTCTATAGGTTTTCTCTTCACATTCTCGTGTCCTTTTTGGTGGAGAAGCTTTTTAATTTGATGTTGTCCCATTTATTAATGCTTGGCATTATTTCCTGAGCTTTAGGGATCATCTTGAGAAAATCATTGCTATGCCTAAAAGCTGGAGTATTAACTCTAGGTGTTTCTTCTAGGAGTTGCATAGTTTCTGGCCTAATTACAAGGTATTAGATTCATTTTGTGTGATTTTTGTGCAAGGTGAGTGAGAAGGGTCTACTTTCATTTTTCTACATATGGATAACCAGTTTTTCCAGCACTATTTGTTAAAAAGGCTGTCTTTTCTCCAGTGTATGTTTTTGGCACGTTTGTCAAGAATAGATGTGTGAGTTTGTCTCTGTGTATTCTATTGTGTACTGAGATGACAAAACCAGACCCAGTTGTAAAATGAAATTATAAGAATGTTAACTTGAGAAACAACTGCCTGGGGAAAGAGTCAGTTCTCCTCCCTTTCTGAGAGCCTTTCTTCAGGAAACCTAATTAACCATGGGTCCCTACATTTGGGATTGTTAAAACTGCATCTAAGAATCTGACTTCACCCTTCTGAAACGTGAAAACCCCTATGTGAAGCTTTTAGACAAATTTGATACCTGTAAAAAATGCTAGATTCTCTCATCATTTTTGTTTGTTTTGTTCTGTATGCATGATTCCTGCTTGAAACCCTATGTAAGGCCTTCAGTCACATAGATTAAAAATTTTATGTCACCATATAGGCTATAAATGTTGTGAGAAACTTTGGATTAGGGTTTAGAATTTGGAGCAGAGACTTCTATGGGCCCATGAACGCTATAAACTTGAGTTCTCCCATTCTCCAAGTGTCCCGTGGTGCTATCTGACTGGTCTGTTTCCTGTAATAGTACCTTGGTTCGTGTATCACTTTTTATTCCTATACCATGCAGTTTTAGTTACTATAAGTTCTGTAGTATGATTTGAAGTCAGGTATTGTGATGCCTTCAACATTGCTATTTTGACATAAAATTGCTTGGCTATTCTGCATCTTTTATTTTCCTAAATGAATTTTAGGACTATTTTAGCTACTTCTATGAGGAATGTCATTGGTATTTTGATAGATTGCATTGAATCTGTATAACCTGTATATTGCTTTTGATAATATGGCCATGTTAACAATATTAATTTTGCCTATCCATGAACATGAGAGGTCTTTTTATCTTCTGAAGATTTCTTTAATATTTTTTTTCAGTATACTATAGTTTTCATTGTAGAAGTTTTTCACCTCCTCGGTTAGAATTACTCCTAGGGTTTGGTTTTTGTTGTTGTTGTTTGTTTTGTTTTGTTTTTGAGGCTATTGTGAATGGATTTTTTTTCTTGATTTCTTTCTCAGTAGGTTTGTTTTTCATATATAGGAAAGCTATTGATTTTTATATGTTAATTTTTGAAGCCTTCTATTTTACCAAATTTGTTTATTAGCTCTAGCAGTTTGTTATATTTAAATATTAGGTGACCTCAAAAGGATTATGTATGAGACAATACAAGAAAGCTTAGAGGTGAAATGAGTTCTAAGAGTCTTAACATACTCTGTACTTTAATCTCCTGATAGAAATTACCTGGATGCTAACTGTAAACAGGTGGTATGTGGCTGGA
The DNA here is from genome assembly GCA_028644305.1 of Xerus rutilus. Taxonomy (NCBI): domain Eukaryota; kingdom Metazoa; phylum Chordata; class Mammalia; order Rodentia; family Sciuridae; genus Xerus; species Xerus rutilus. Next base: position 52,480,976 of record CM053401.1, on the reverse strand, counting down.
GGTGGATCATTGGAAGTATGACTTTTGGGTTTTATATTTTGTCCTGATAAGAAGAGCATTCTCCCTCTCCCTCTCTCTCTCCACCCTCTCTCTTTCCTTCTTGGCACCATGTTTCTAGCTACTTTCCTTCAATGCACTCTTCTGCCATGATGTTCGCTCTCATCCCAGGCCCAGAGGAATGGAGTTGGCATCTATAGACTGAAACCATTAAAACTCTGATCCCCCAAATAAGCTTTTCTTGTCAGGTCCTTCAGTCAAAGCTCCAAAATATCTGACTAAAACAGAAATTGGAACCTAGAAGTGGAGTCGTTGCTATGATTAACCTGACCATGTGGTTTAGAAGCTTTGGGAGCTTTTTGGAATTTGTGGGATGAATTTTGGAAAGTTTAGAAATAAAGGCTGGAAAAGGTTTATATTGTTTTATGTAGAACTCAATAGGCAATTCTGATGGGAGCTCAGAAAACCAGAATGCCAATACAACTTTGGACAGTAAAGACAGAGATCAAGCAGTTTTAGAGGTGAAGGAGGATGCTCTTGGTAATTGGACTAGAGGCCATTCAGTTTGTTCTGGGTAAGAAGTTGTCTGCATTTTGCTGCTGATTTTAAAAGTGATAAATTTCTTAATCTGGCAGAGGAAATTTCTAGACAGAACAATGTTCAGGTTGTAGCATGGATATTACTGGCATCTTTTAGCCAAGTTTATTGTGATATTCAGGAGCTGAGAGCAGAGCAGAAAGACTTTAAAAACTTGGACTTGAAAGATGGGAGTAAAACTAGGGCTATGGAAGTTGCAGTTGTTAAAGATATTACTGTCACTAAAGAAATGCTAAAGATTTTGTTCAGAGACAATAAAAAATGATGTCTTGAGGGCATCTCTAGGATTAGCAAGATCACACCCATATCAGCTCAAGGGTGTGAAAGTAAAAATTCTTTGAGAAGAAGCCATTGGGGCTTCTTACAATGGGCAGCCTAGGAAGTTGTTTCACCATGCTCAGCCACCCAGGCACTCAGAGACTGCAGCATCCATGATCCCTGAAGCATTGGCTAGTGATGTTATGGCTTGGATGCAAGGTGTTACTCAAAAGCTCATGTGTAAGATAATGCAAGAAGATTCAGAGGAGAAATGATTGAGTTCTGAGAATCTTACCTCAATCAGTGAATTAATCCTCTGATAAGGATTAAATGAGGAGAAACTGAAGATAAGCAGAGTGTGGCTGGATGCAGTAGGCATTGGAGGTGTGGCTTTGGTATATATATATATGTATATATATATATATATATATATATATACATATATATATATATATATTCTAGTGAGTGGAATCTCTCTCTACTTACTAATTATCATATCAACCACTTGCCTCTGCTACACTCTTCTGCCAAGATGTTCAGCCTCACCTTGAGCTCCAAGGAATGGATCAGCTGTCTATGGACTGAGATCTTTGAAACTTGATTTGCTTTTTTTTTCAGGGGCTCATGGTGAGAGTTTGCCTTAAGTTTTAGAAGAGACTTTAAACTTAAACTTCTGAGCAATACTTGAATTGTTAAGACTACAGGGACTCTTGAAAAGGAACTAAATGTACTTTGTATTGTGAGATGAGCATAAATTTTGGGGGGCCAGGCATGGAATGTATTGGTTTACATATTAGGCATTACCCAAAAGCTCATATATGAGACAACACAAGAGAGCTGAGAGGTGAAAAGATGGGGGGTTATGAGAGTTTTAAACTAATCAGTGTATAAATCCCTGACAATACCTGCTTACAGTGACCAGTTAGTCCCTATTAGGTGGTTAATGAACTGATTAGGTTAAAACTCTTATAACTCAATCATTTCATTTAACCTTTTTTGCATTGTCTCACACATGAGATTTGGGGAACATCTCAATTCCAAATCATAACACTGACTTTATTAAATGAGTTGGAAGTGTTTCCTCCCTTTTTATTTCATGTAATATTTTGAGGGACATAGGTGTTAATTTTTTTATAGGTCTGGTAGAAGTCAGCAGAGAATCTATATGGTCCTTGGCTTTCCTTTTTTGGAAGGTATTTTATTTCAGCTTCAATCTCATTGCTTGTTATTGGTCAGTTTAGAGTTTCTATACACTATTGGTTCAATGTGGGTAGATCATATGTGTCTAGAAATTCTTAATATCTTCTATATTTACCAATTTATTGGAATACAAGGTTTTTTAAAAGTTCCTACTTATTTCCTTGGATTTCAGAGATATCTATATTTTGATCTTTAATTTCATTGATTTGAGACATCACACATTCTTTTGGGTAGTTTGGCTAGGGTTTATCAATTTTGTTTATCTTTTCAAAAAATTGTTTTTGCATTGACTTTTTACATTTCTTCCTTATTCTATATTTCATTAATTTCAGCTCTGTTCTTATTTTTTTTCCAGGCTTATTTACATGTTTTAGGATTGGTTTCTTCCTGAATTTCTAGGATCTTGAGATGCAATATTAGGATGTTTGTTTGGCATCTTCTTGTATGAGCCCTTTATGCTCTAAAATTTTCACTTAGTACCACCTTTATAATGTTTCAGTGATTTGATATGTTGTATCACTCTCCTTAATTGATTTTATATCTCTTCTCATTTTTTTCAATGATTTCTTTGAAAGTGTTTAATCATTTAAAAGTGTTTAATCTCTATGTGATTTTTTTATGTTTTCTTGACATCTATTTCTAATCTCAATCAATTTTGATCTGATATAAGATACACAAAATAATATTGAAGTTTATATGTGTATGTGTGTGTGTGTGTGTATTTGCTAAGACTTGATTTGTGTTCTAAAACATCTATTTTGATAAAGGTACCATGAACTGCTGAAAACGTATTCAACTATTGTTAGGTGGAATATTCTATAGATATACATTTGTCTGCTAGTTTTATTGGATTTATGGTATCATTTAGGTCAGAAGTAACTTTATTGATTATATGTCTTGATACCTTTTTTTGAGAGGGGAGTGTTGAAATAACAAAGTATTTTTGTATTAGGGTCTAGTTGGGGATTTATGTCAAGAAATGCTTTTATATAATTAGTTGCACTGACATTTAGAGCATAAATATTTAGTATCATTATATCTTCTTGGATTGTTCTCTTTAACAGTATGTAGTGGCCTGTCTTGTCTCTTCTCATTAATGTTTACTTAAAATATGCTTTGTCAGATATGAGAGTACCTTGCTTGTTTTTTGGCTCAATTTGAATAGAATGTCTTTGTTCTTACTTTTACTTTGTCTATAAGATATCTTTTCCTATAAGATGAGTCTTTTGCAAATAACGCATGATTGAGCCTTGTTTTAAAATCCATTTGGTCAGTCTTTGTCTTTTAATTGGAGAATTGAGACCATTTATATTCAGACTTATTATGGAGAAATGATTATTATTTCCAGTTATTTTGGTTTGTTTCAAGCATTTAATTTTTTTTCTTAAATTTCATTTTTTTAATTGCTGTTCTGGAAAGCTTTTTGTAGTTGAGATTTATGGGTTTTTTTCTTTGAGTTCTTTGTGATTTATTTTTTATAGTAATTTCTGTAGTATAGGTTTAATGGGCATAATTTCTTTTAGTTTATCCTTATCATGGAAAGTTTTCATTTCACCTTTGATTCTGAATGATAGTTTACTGCATAAAGCAAACTTGGTGTCATTTTTTTTTTTCTTTTCAGAACTGAGATTATTTCACCCCAAGCCCATCTGGCCTTTAGACTCTACCTTAAGAAATCTGAAGTTAGTTTCATTAGTCTACCTCTAAATGTAATCTGACATTTTATTCTAGTAGCTTTTAATATTCTATCCTTATTCTCTTTGTTAAGATTTTTATTATGATGTATCTTGAAGAAGTTCTTTTTGATCTCATCTATTTGGGTTTTTATATGCTTCCTGTATATGGATGTTCATCTCATTTCTAAGGTATGGAAAACTTTCTGCTATAATTACAATGAAAAAGGTTCTTAATGCCAATAGCCTGTATTTCGATGCCCTCTCCAATCTTGATGGCTCTTAAGTTTGATCTCTTAAGGTTGTTCCAGAGTTCTTGTATATTATGGTCATTATCTTTTTTTCTTTATTGTCTACTGATGTCCCAGAACAAATACATTGTCTTCAGTACCTGAGTTTCTGTTTTCTGTGTAATCTAGTCCATTGGTGTACTTTCAAGTAATTTTTTTTTAATTTCCTTTATTGTGTCTTTTACTTTTAGGAGCCCTGATTGGTTTCTTTGTAGAATCTGTATCTCTTTATTGAAATGATCTTTCAACTCCTATAATTGCTATCTTAGTTCTCTCTTAATTCATTTCTTATATCTTCTTTTAGTTCATTCATAAGTCTTTCATTGGAATTTCATCTTTTCTATGTCTGTTTTCTTTGTTGTTGTTTTTGTTGAGGAATTGCAACTTTTGGGGGAGAATTGTTTGCCTGTTTCTTCATGTTTACAAAAGTCTTGTTCTTGCACATCTGTTGAGGTGGAATCCTCTTCCTCTTTTGTGAGGATGTCCTTTGGTGTATGATTATTTCTTTTGTAGTAAGTCCTGTGTTTTTAGTATCACTTAGCTTCAACATATAAATTCACTGCAATACAAGTGTTAGTTTCAACTGCCAATGCCTTTCTTTGTTTGCTACTGCTGAGCTGCTGAATTAATTCACTTTCGTAGGGATGCTGTAGCACTTTGGGTTTTTCTGAACCTTCTTTGGGAATCATTGTCTGATTTTTCCATAGGAACATATGTCTAAGATTGGGACCTGATGCCCCCTTTTAGCCATTTCTATCTGGGGCCTAATCTTGGTATAGGGTTTTTCTCTCTCTATGTATTAAAGTATTTCTTAAGTTTGAGTGGGATTGGTTTCTGTGTGGAGAAAAGTATGCAGTTATTTTGCTGAGTGGTGGGTATAGTTCACCCAGAGTCTCTATACTTTGAGTTCATATTCCAACAGTCACCTCCCAGCCCCTCTCAGAAAAAGGGGAGAAATGCAACAGCAACAAGCATAGTGATCAATATATAGAATTAAAATAAACGCCCAGAATTTACTATTTCATGTACAGCATTAAATACCAAATAAAGAAGAATGTGATGGTCACTATCTAACAAGAGAAACAATGATAAATAGCAATGATCTAGCAATAAAGTTAAAATGGGTGTCAACTATGTTCTCCCTAGTACTAATAAGCACAAAAATACTAATGGTGGGACAGTAATCATATATACTAAACTATTCTAAAAAGTAGTAAAATTATCATTAATTAAGAGGAAAGAAAATGGGGTGGGAAGGTAAAAGGACAGTTTAAAATATTCTAAAAATAAGTACAGCAGGTGAAAGATAGCAAATGATGGCTGTAAAGAAGAACAAGTAAAAATAATGAAAAGAAATAAAGAGAACAAGTGAATTTGACTATTGAAGGAGGAAGAGATGAGAGACAAAATGAGAGACAAAACAAGAGCCCAAACAAAAAGTGAAACCAAAGCACAGAAACTAAAAAAAACCTTGACCTAGCCAGGCGTGGTGGTGCAAGCCTGTAATCCCGGCACTTAGGGAGGCTGAGACAGGAGAATCACGAGTTCAAAGCCAGCCTCAGTAACACCAAAGTGCTAAGCAACTCAATGAGATCCTGTCTTTACATAAAACACAAAATAGGGCTGGGGATGTGGCTCAGTAGTCGAGTGCCCCTGAGTTCAATCTCCAGTACAAAAAAAAAAAACAAAAAAAAAAACCCTTGACCTTCCAAAGTTAAAACAAAGTGAAATAACAAATGATTCAGGAATAGAAAATAAATAATAAAACTACAAAGGAAAAAAAAGAAGGGGAAAAAGAATAAAAATGAAGATAAAAATTAATACACACACACACACACAAACACATATCCATAAATCAATCAACACAGTTAGCACATACATACCCAGACATTCACACTCATTCTGGATGGACAAAGGAGAAAAGAAAATAAAAATCTTAATGACAAAGAAAGAGATTGTCTCCATTGAAGTGGTCAAAACTATTGACAAAAATGAGTATTCACTGCCTATGCCATATTTTCTTCTTTCTTTTTGGGCTATGTACCCCTTAGGAGTATAAAGCGCTGGGGGTGTTAACACTATCTTGTGTTACTCACTAAATTGTCAGCTTGAGTGGCCTGGAACCAAAGCTGGTCATATTGGCTCTCTGTTTTCCCTCTCTTAATTTGAGGCAGAATGGGAAGTTGTAACAATTGGTATTTTGTCCACAGCCTTTAAGATGGGTCTGATGGTGACCTCCAGATATGTTCAGGTGGCAGTCACTGAGTTCTATCTGACATGTCAAGCTCAGTTGTGAGGTCTCCAGACTCTAGAGAATAACTCCACCCACCTGGTTGCCTGGCAGATGCGGATCTCTACTGGACATCTGAATCTGGGGACCTTAGATGTGGTTCCTGAGAACCGCACTACTGGGGCAAAATGGCCAACTTTCAGCTCTTCTACAGTCCACCGCCCACAAACATAGTCTTCACAGGGTCAGATCCTGAGTGCAAACGTGCGTGCCTGTGGAGTTTCTGGGGTTTCTCTAGCTAATCTTGCCAGTCGCCAAACCCAAAAGGAAAGGGTGGAGCACTTCACTTCGTATTTACCATGGCCTGCACACCCCTCTACACACACACACACACACACACTCCCCACACAGTTCCCTCTGTGTCCACCTCTGCAGAAAGCCGGGTCCATGTGGGGTGCACATCGACTCTCCTCTTTACAGCCTGGAAGCTGGTTGCCCCTAACACTCCAACCCCTAAGCTACCTCTGGGTCACCCCAATGCAATCCACCCAATGCAGTCCACCCTGCTGTTCCATGATTGCACAATCATGTTCCATGATTGCTGTGCTTCTTTCTGCTCAGGCTGAACCTTCGCCAGCTAATACATAAGTGCAATTACAGTGCCTGCTGACATGCATCAATATTCCTCTCTCCCTTTATTAGGTCATGAAATATTTCTGATCCCTGGATTTTCATTTTTTCTAGGTTCTTTAGTTCCAGTTTTCATTTGTGAAAAAACTGATTTTCCTCTAAAACTGCCATAGCAATTCTGATAGATCCCATTTTATAAAAAATTGTAATAGTAACTCAAAAAAGAAGTGACGAGTTTTATATGAATCTTTCATTCTTTGTGTACTTAATTACATTGAAGATGCTAAGGTTACCTTCATTATTTCTAATATTGTACAAAATTTCGTGTTCCTTAATCATCTCTGTGTCCAAAATGACCTAGTTATCAGTAAATATAAATTCATCTATCCCACCGTACTTTTTAAGTCTTCACAAGAACTATGGCTTTAGTCATCAAGAGGCAGGTCTCTTGCCTTTTTTGGAACTTACGAATCTGGTTCATCTAATGAATTTAGAAGAAGTGCAATGTCCTTAGGTAAATGAGAGAAAAATAAAACAATCTAAAATCACTTTTTATTTAAAAATGACATGAAGAAGAGAAGAAAACAATGATTTTCAAGAAGGTCCAAGAATGTAACAAGGTATTTGGGAACAATAATCATGCAATTTAGAATGCTATTTCAGATACAGTGAATTCTAACAATTTAGTTGCATAAACTTTGTTTCCTTTTCATGTTCAGATAAGTTCTAAATGATGTAGGGCATGCCAGATGAGAAAGGTTTATATTAAGGAAAATAAATTTTTCAGTATTGCCATTGCTTGTGACCTAAGCCAGGTTACGAAAAATGCAGGAGATGGCTGTACTTTTCCCACAAATATTTACTGAGCTAAATAGTGTTGCTTTGAAATCAGAAAAGATGCAAATGCTACCATGAACAATCTTGTATAATGAGAGACACTTCAGGCAAGGCTAACAGTTGAAAGGATGTCCATATCCATGTTTCACCATGAAATACAAAATGAAGAAGTGAAGATAAAGTAAAGTGACCAATTTATCAACAATACCATATGTCAATGAGGAGGACGAAAACAGGATATAAACCGGGCACGATGGAGTAAGCCTGTAATCCCAGCACTTAGGGAGGCTGGGACAGGAGAATAGTGAGTTCAAAGCCAGCCTCAGCAATGGTGAGGCGCTAAGCAACTCAGTGAGATCCTGTCTCTACGTAAAACACAAAATAGGGCTGGGAATGTGGCTCAGTGGTCGAGTGCCCCTGAGTTCAATCTCCAGTACCAAAAAAAAAAAAAAAGAAAAGAAAAAGAAAATAGGATACATGTGCAATAATGGTCAAAATTCACTAGTATTTTATAGCAATTCTTTTCTGATAAAAAAATTTACTTGTTTTACAAGTACAAAGCATGTATGTATAAAAACAGAAGAGCATGAAGTATGTGTCAGCATTATTTATGAGCAATAATAAGGTCCATTTGCAAATGTGTTGTATAAAATTTTTCTATTAATCATAAGAAAACTAAATAATTGAAAATTTTTAAATAAACTGGGTATGGCATCTGAAAAAAGTTTCAGACATTGTCTTAAATGGGTTAAGCCACTAAGCTTTGTGTAGTGACTTTAATTTTTCTCTCTTTTGTTTTTCAAACAGTTTTTGGTACTATTTCTCACAGTATTTTCTTCCATTTAGTGCTTGCTGCACTCTGAAATGACTCCACATTCAAAGATTTTAAAAATTCAGTCAAGAAGTCTTGACTCCATATTAGGACAATTTTTTTTAATGAATCATAGTATTTTTAGTTGTGACTGTTGCTTTATGAATTTCACCTATTGATTTAGTTAATATATTTTAGTTTGAATTATGCTCTATTATGATTTAAAGTTTTTTCTAATTATCAACCCAGGAATAAATCAGATTTTTGTTTATTCCCTCTTGCTAAGGATAATCAATCAGTATACTTTTAATTTGCCTATAAATTCTATATCCCTTCCTCATGTTGACAAATAAAACATTTAAATTTTGTATATTATTCTATAGCCTATGTATTTCTTTCAAAAGTGTTGTATATTTTAGTGCTTTGTTGCCATATTTTTATTTTTATAGTGTTTTTAAAATTTGTTCTTTTTAGATATACATGACACTAGAATGCATTTTGATGTATTATACATAGAGTATAACTTATTCTAATTAGGATCCCATTCTTGTGGTTGTACATAATGTGGAGTTTCACTGATCAAGTGTTCATGTATGAGCATAGGAAATTAATGACGGATTCATTCTACGTCTTTCCCATTCCCCACTCCTCTTGCTTCATTCTCCTTTGTCTAATCCAGTGAACTTCTATTCTTCTCTCCTTCCCCCACATTATTGTGTGCTAGTACCCACATATCATAGAGAAAATTCAGCCTTGGTTTTTTGGAATTGCTGCCCTATTTTAAATGTTGTAAAAATATACTTCTATAATTTGTTTGCTTTCCTCTGCAGTAATTTTTCTATAGAACAAATTCCCTGTGTATTAACATTTTAACATTTATTTACCTTTCCTTCTGCTTTTTTTTATATCTTAAATTTAAAGATAAAGGTGAATAAAGAATGCAGGTTATTCCTAGAAGAGCATAACTTATGTTTGGCTAAAGATACAGTTTCTTCATTATTTTTACTAAAGTCAGTATACCCCACAGCCAATTGGCAATGACTTCCATTTTTTCTAGTACAAGTTATAGTTTTACAGCTATAACTTGAAAAACAAAATGAATACCTTTTAAAATTCTCCTCAGACCTGCTACAATTTCCCTAAACTTTATAGTTTAGTGTATGGTATAGCCACATAGACCACCCAGGGGTGGGAAATCATTGGGGCAGCACCTTGGAGTCTGTTCATCACAATGACCTTCATACAAATGTAAATTTCTCATGTATCAAAAACTTCATTTGATTCATTAATTAGTCAGGGAACAGTAAGCAAGACATTTTGACTGGTACTGTGTAGAATTCAGATCAGAGCACTTGTACTGTCAAATAAAGAAGGCTGAAAAAAATTTACAAATAGATGCAAAAATGCATGAAATCAGACAAGATCCACAAGGCAATAATCAAGTGCAGTTTAGTTCTATGAAAAAATAAGTTAAATAAGTTAATTGTACTATTCTCAGTTTTCTTCAATAGATGTAGTTCATGAAACAATCGATAGTAGAATGGCTCAAAAGGAAAAATAAAATAAAATAAAATGGACACAGAAACCCCTTTGAATCTGGTGACTCAAAAGAAAAAAAAAAACAAGATAAGAGTTCTTTTGTTCACTTCAAGTCTTTCCTTTGTATTTTTTTGCCTCTACAGTAATACTTCTCTTCTAAAATTATAATGATGTCAGATAATTTTCACCACAAAATTAGGCTCATTTGATTTAACTTGGACTCATTATTTTTCTAAGTATAGTGAGTGTGTTGATTTATCTTACAGCCCTCCTTTGGAATGAGCAATTAATAAGACCCCAAAGCTGACTTACATCTAGAAATTTTCATAAGAATTCTTAGATTAGATTTATAAAAATTATTTGTAAATCAACCAGAAAATACATATAATCTGATTTATGCATTCTCTATGATTTTAAGGCAACATTCAGTAATCACATAAGAAAAGGGCTTTCTGAATTATGAACATATACAAGCACAGAGAAAATGTCAATTCTACAGTTTCATCATAGATGAAACAACAACAAAACTCAATTGTTTTGATATTGGGTTCTACTTTTTTTTAAAATTTATTTATTCTGCTTAGGTATACATGATAGCAGAATGTATTTTGATTCAATGTACAAAGATGCAGCACAACTTTTCATTTCTCTGGTTATATGTGATGTAGAATCACACCATATATGAAATCATACATGAAGTTAGGGCTATGATGTCCATCTCAGTCTACCATCTTTACTGTCCCCAAACCCCTCTTCCCTCCCTCCCCTTAGACCAAAGTTCCTCCATTCTTCCTGTGTCCTCTCCTCCATTATGGATCAGCATCCACTTATTAGAGAGAACATTCGGCATTTGGTTTTTTGGGATTGGCTTACTTCGCTTAGCATGATATTCTCCAACTCCATCCATTTACCTGCAAACGCCATAATTTTATTGTCTTTTATTGCTGAGTAATACTCCATGGTATATATTTGCAACAGTTTCTTTATCCATTCATCTATCAAAGGGCATCTAGGTTGGTGCCACAGTTTAGCTATTGTGAATTGAGCTGCTATAAACATTGAAGTGGCTGCTTCACTGTAGTATGGAGTTTTGAAGTTCTTTGGGTGTAGACCGAGGAGTGGGATAGCTGGGTCAAATGGTGGTTCCATTCCAAGTTTTCTAAGGAATCTCCATCCTGATTCCCAGATGGGTTGAACCAATATGCAGTCCCACCAGCAATGTGCCTTATTCCCCACAACCTCACCAACATTTATTGTTGTTTGTATTCTTGATAATTGCCATTCTGACTGATGTGAGATGAAATCTTAGAGCAGTTTTGATTTGCATTTCTCTAATTGCTAGAGATGTTGAACATTTTTTCATGTCTGTTGATCAATTGTATATCTTTTTCCAAGAAGTGTCTATTCAGCTCCTTAGCCCATTTATTGATTGGGTTGTTTGGTTTTTGGTGTTCAGTTTTTTGAGTTCTTTATATATCCTGGAGATTAGTGCTCTATCAGAGATGCCTGTGGCAAAAATTTATTCCCAGAATGTAGGCTTTCTGTATACTTCATTAATTGTTTCTTTTGCCGAGAAGAAACTTTTTAATTTGAATTCATCCCATTTATTGATTCTTGATTTTACTTCTTGTATTATAGGAGTCTTGTTAAGGAAGTAATGTCCTAATCTGACATGATGAAGATTTGAGCCTAATTTTTTTCTATTAGGTGAAGAGTCTCTGATTCCCAGGTCCTTGATCTACTTTGAGTTGAATTTTGTGCATGGTGAGAGATAGGGATTTAGTTTCATTTTGCTGGATATGGATGTCCAGTTTTTCTAGCACCATTTGTTGAAGAGGGTATCATTTCTCCAATGTACATATCTGGCACCTTTGTTTAGTATAAAATAACTATATTTGAGTGGGTTTGCCTCTGTGTCTTCTATTCTGTGCCATTGATCTACATGACTAGTTTGGTGCCAGTACCATGCTGTTTTTGTTACTATAGCTTTGTAATATAGTTTAAAGTTTAGTATTGTGATGTCTCCTGCATCACTCTTCTTGCTAAGTATTGCTTTGGATATCCTGGGTCTCATATTCTTCCAAATGAATTTCATGATTGTCTTTTCTCTTTCTCTAAGGAAAGATGGGATTTTGATTGGAATCATATTGAATATATATATTGCTTTGGGTAATATGGTCATTTTGACAATATTGATTCTGCCTATCCAAGAGCATGGGAGATTTTTCCATCTTCTAAGATCTTCTTCAATTTCTTGCTTTAGGGTCCTGTAGTTTTCATTGTAGAGGTCTTTCACCTTTTTTCTTAAATTTATTCCCAAGTATTTTATTTTATTTTATTTTTTGAGGCTATGGTGAATGGAGTAGTTTTCCTAATTTCTCATTATAGAAATGCAATTAATTTATGGGTGTTGATTTTATATCCTGCTACCTTGCCTAATTCATTTATTAATTCTAGAAGTTTCCTGGTGGAATTTTTTGTATGCTCTAAGTATAGAATCATGTCATTGGCAGATAATGATAGTTTGAGTTCTTCTTTTCCTATTTGTATCCCTTTAATTTTTTTCTTCTGTCTAATTGCTGTGGCTAGTGTTTTAAAAGCTATGTTGAATAGCAGTAGTGAAAGAGGGCATCCCCATCTTTTTCCTGTTTTTAGAGAGAATGCTTCCAATTTTTCTCCATTTAGGATGATGCTGGCCTTGAGTTTAGCACTGATAGCTTTTACAAACTTGAGGTATGTTCCTACTATCCCTAATTTTTCTAGTTTTGAACATAAAAGGGTACTGCATTTTGTCAAATGCTTTCTCTGCATCAATTGATAAAATCATATGACTCTTTAAGTCTATTGATGTGATGGATTATATTATTTGATTTCCATATGTTGAACCAACCTTGCATCCCTGGAATGAACCCCACTTGATCATGGTGCACTATCTTTTTAATATGTTTTTGTATGCAATTTGCCAAAATTTTTTTTTTAAAGAAACTTTTTTTTGATGTGCTATTATTTTTTAATATCTTTATTTATTTTATGTGGTGCTGAGGATCGAACCCAGTGCCTCATGTATGCGAGGCAAGCGCTCAACTGCTGAGCCATAACCCCAGCCCCCAATTTGCCAAAATTTTATTGAAAATTTTTGCATGTGTGTTCCTTGGGGATATTGGACTGAAATTTTTTTCTTTGATGTGTCTCTATCTGGTTTTGGTATCAGGATGATACCAGGCTCATAGAATGAGTTTGGAAGAGTTCTCTCATTTTCCATTTCAGGAAATAATTTGAGGACTATTGGTATTAATTTTTCTTTGTAAGTCTTATAGAACTCAGCTGAGAATCCATGAAATTCTGGGTTTTCCTTGGTTGGTAAGCTTTTTATGGCATCTTTATTTCCTTGCTTGACATTGATCTGTTTAAGTTGTGTATGACCTCCTGGTTCAGTTTGGATAGGTCATATGTCTCTAGAAATTTGTCGGTGTCTTCAGGATTTTCTGTTTTACTAGAGTATAAATTTTCAAAATAGTTTCTAATCATCCTCTGTATTTCAATAGTGTCTGTCATGATATTTCCTTTTTCATCACAAATTTTAGTAATTTGAGTTTTCTCTCTCCTTTTTTTTAGAGTGGCTAAGGGTTTGTCAATTTATTTTTTCAAAGAACAAGGTTTTGTTTTGTCAATTTTTTGAATTGTTTCTTTTGTTTTAATTTCATTGATTTCAGCCCTGATTTTAATTATTTCTTGTTTTCTACTTCTTTTGGTGTTGGTTTTTTCTTTTTTCCCTAGGGCTTTGAAATGTAGAGTCAAGTCATTTAATTGTTGACTTTTACTTCTTTTAATAAATGAGCTTAATGCACTGAACTTTCCTCTTAGCACTGCCTTCATGCTGTCCTAGAGATTTTGATATGTTGTACTGTAGTTTTCATTTATCTCTAAGAATTTTTTTATCTCTTTCTTAATGTCTTCTGTTATCCATGAATAGTGTATTATTTAGTTTCCAGGTGTTGGAGTATTTTCTTTTTTTTTTTTTTAAATCTGTCATTTATTTCTAATTCATTCCATTATGGTCAGGTAGGATACAGGGTAATATCTCTATTTTTTTTATTTGCTAAGAATTGCTTTGTGACATAACATATGATCTAATTTTGGAGAAGGATCCATGTGCTGCTGAGAAAAAAGTATATTTGCTCATTGATGGATGGAATACTTTATGTCTGTTAAGTCTGAATTATTGATTGTTTTATTGAGTTGTATGGTTTCTTTGTTTAGTTTCTGTTTGGAAGATCTACCCAGTGGTGAGAGAGCTGTGTTAAAGTCACCAAGTATTATTGTGTTGTGGGTCTATTTGATTCTTGTAGTTGAGAAGGATTTGTTTGATATACTTTGATGCCCCATTGTTTGGGGCATAGATATTTATGATTGTTATGTCTTGTTGATGTATGATTCCCTGAAGAAGTATGAAATGTCCTTCTTTATCCCTTTTCACTAACTTTGGTTTGAAGTCCATTATATCTGATATGAGGATGGAAACTCCAGCTTGTTTACGCGGTCTATGTGAGTGATTTTTTTTTCCGACCCTTTCCCTTTTAGTCTGTGGATGTCTTTTCCTGTGAGTCTCTTGAAGGCAGCATATTGTTGGATTTTTTTTTAATCCCATCTGTCAGCCTATGTCTTTTAACTGATGGATTTAGGCCATTCACATTCAGGGTTATTATTGAAGTATGATTTATAATCCTGGTCATTTTGGTTTACTTTTTGTTTTTACCTTGACTTGGTTTCTCCTTTGATTGGCCTTTCCTTTAATGTAGTTTCTCTCTTTGTATATTTTCATTGTTGGTTATCATTTCCTCCTCATGAAATATTTTGCCAAGAATGCTGTGTAGTGCAGGCTTTCTTGCTGTAAATTCTTTTAATTTTTGTTTATCATGGAAGGTTTTTATTTTTTTATCAAATGTGAAGCTCAATTTTTCTGGATATAAGATTCTTGGTTGGCATCCATTTTCTTTCACAGCTTGTTATATGTTGTTCCATGATCTCCTGGCTTTTAGGGTATGGGTTGAAAAATCTGCTGAGATTCAAATTGGTTTTCCATTATATGTATTCTGATTCCTCTCTCTTGAGGCCTGTAAAATTCTATCCTTATTCTGTATGCTGGGCATTTTCATTATAATGTGGCTTGGTGTAGATCTGTTGTAATTTTGTACATTTGGTGTCCTATAAGCCTCTTGTATTTGATTTTCCAATTCATTCTTCATGTTTGGGAAATTTTTTGATATTATTTCATTGAAGAGATTGTGCATTCCTTTGGTTTGAAATTTTGTGCCGTCTCTTGTCCTGATAAATCTTAGATTTGGTCTTTTGATGCTATCCCATAATTCTTGTATATTCTATTTATGATTTCTTACAATCTTCACTGTATGGTCAAGTTTATTTTCAAGATTTTATATTTGGTCTTCATCATCTGAGGTTCTGTCTTCCAAGTGATCTGGTCTGCTGGTGAGGCTTTCTATTGAGTTTTTTATTTGGCTTATTGTTTCCTTCACTTCAAGAATTTCTGATTTTTTTTCACAATCTCTAGCTCTTTCTTGAAGTAATCTGTTGCTACCTGCACTTGTTTCCTTATCTCTTTGTTGGTGAATTGATTGTTGTCTTTATTTACTCTCTTATTTCTTTGTTGGAGTGATCAATTATTGCCTTTATTTGCTGTCTTATTTCTTTGTTAGTGTGATCAGTTTTTCCTGTATTTGCTCAATTAAGTCATTCTTTAATTCACAGATCATTTTAATTACATATATTCTGAGTTATTTCTCTGATATTTCATCAACTTTGCTGTCAATGGATTCTATTATTGTAGTATCTTTTTTTATTTGGAGCTCTTTCTTCTCTTGTTTTTTTATGTTGGTTATGTATCTTCCTTTCTTGCAATGCTGATCTGGGGTATTGTGGTTTCTATCCAATAATCTTCTGGTGACACTACAGATTAACTGTATCTCACCTTGGAGTTCACTTCCAGTCCCCAGCAGTTGTCCTCAGATGGACACTAATGCCACTAAAGATGGTGGTGGCAACAGTAGAGGAAACTCAAGATGGCAGTGGGAGTGGCCCAAGATGGATGCAAATACTTTCAGAGATGGGGCTAAAAGGGTGGTACTTACAGTGGCTTTGGGTTGATTGATCAGAGATGCAGTGCTTTGGTGGGCTGCTGCGTCTAGGCCCTGTCTGTTACCCCAAGGTAGAGGCTAATACATAGGAAGAACTATAGGGATGGCTGTAGTGTACAAAATGGATACAGGAAGGGAGCAACTGCATGGATCCTCCCTATGTGCAGGGGCAGTCCTGGGCCTGGGCTCTCACAGACCTGTGAGGGCAGTCCTAGGCCTGACCTTGGCCTAGACTCCCTCAGGCATTCCAGGTGGGGGTCTAGCCCTGGGCCTGGGCTCCCGTGGATCTGCAGGGGTTTTGGCACTGAACTGGGGGCAATCACAGGCCTCAGCCACAGGGGTTTCCGAAGGCAATCCTTTGCCTGGGTCTGGGTTCCCCTGTGGGTTGGCAGATTGGTGGGTAGCATCTCAGGCCTGACCTTGGCTGGGCTCCTCTAGAGGTTTCTGAAAGAGGTCCTAGGCCTTGACCTATTCTTCTGATGGTGGATAGGAACTCTAGCACAGAACTGGGGGCAGTCCTAGGCCTCACTGAGGCCAAGTCTCCTGCAGGGGTACCTGGAGGCAGAGTTTTCCCTGGGTATGAGTTTCCCTGTGACTGGCAGCTAGCAGTCTTGGGTCTGCCCTTAGCTGGACTCCCACAGTGGTCTCTAAAAGTGGTCCTGGGCCTTGGCCAGTGCTCCTGCCAATTGGTAGGAACTCTGGCACAGAACAGAGGACAGTCCTGTGCCTCACTTAAGCCAGGTCTCCCACAGGGGTCCCAGAAGCAATCCTTACCCTGGGTTTGGGTTCCCCTGTGACCAGTGTCTAGCAATCTCAGGTCTGCTCTTGGCTGGGCTCCTGTAGCAGTCCTGAAGGTGGTCCTGGGCTTTGGCCTGTGCTCCAGCCAGTGGGTAGGAACTCTGGCATCCTGAGTTCTACTTTTTAATGTGTACTTAAAATAGTCAAATGAACCAATAAATATTTACTAGCCATAAGCCTAGTAAAACAAATTCTCTATCATTTCTCACCCAACAGAGAAAAACTTTTATAATACATTTGTTAATCATTTAGAGATATAGATCACCCCATGGTCAAACCATAAAAAAATTAATAATCAATATTACCAGTACTGAAGGATGGCTTACCAGATATAAACAAAGCAAACACAAAATAGAAAAAAACAGTAGGTAAAGGGGGAAGCAGAAAGAAGAAACAGAATCATTTAACTTAATGTTTTACTGATACTTGCATCTTATCTATGGAATCCAAGAAAAACTATTTCTTAGCATAACTTACACAGAGTAGAAAATTCCAGCAAGAAAATTTACCTGGCTTTTCATGTGAATCCATTAGGTGTCTCAATAATACTCAAAACTGTTATAGAATATTTTATACAGGAAATATTATGATCCACAAAAAATAAATTGCCAGCATGCCAAGGATTGTATTTAAACCATTAATAAATGAGGAAGAATAAAATTTTACAACTAGTTTGAGGACATTTTTTGTGGAGAATTTTCCAGTTTTATATGAAATATTGAAATAAATTTAAGATAGAAGCAAAAACCAATAAAATATTTAATAACCACAAGACACTAATTGTATTATAACACATACAGTTTACAACATCTATGGAGATATAATTTACACTACTTTAAGTTATCTACAATTTACAGAATTGTAAAATCAAGTTAATGAAAAGCACAAAACTCTTGTAGAATCAAATAACCAAGAAATTAAGACACCAGGTAACTTCTTCAAGTCTTTCACAATTTATCTTTATAACAGTAATTAAAATATCCTGAAACAGAAATTTCTGTTGGTTCTTACCCTAGTACATGCAAGCACAGAGTTTTAATATGGGATTATCCCTGTATATTTACTGAAGGCTTTGCTTTTCTATTGGCCAGAAGACATTTTAAATTATTCCTGAGAGTTTTTCATTAATCTTATTCTATGTACTCATATGAATGAGAAATCCATGGAAGTTTTTATAATTTAACCTCATTCCTTTTCCGCTAGCTTCCAGATATGATGTAATATTATCACTACTGTTGCTAATTCTTGCTATAAATTGATGATAATTTTTTTCAAAATTCTCTCTTCTACAAACAAACTCCTACACACACACATGACCTATATATACATATTCACTGGGTCATTTATTGGTGCTGGGCCATGAGATACATTTTTAAAAATTTTCCTTTATACATTCATATTTTATAGAGTATTCACAATTAAAATAGTATCTTTTTCTTTTTAAAAATAAGAATGAAATTTTAAACTTCATTAAACAAACCACAAATGTTCTCAAATAAGAAATTTCTAATTTTTTGTAAATAATCATTATTATTTTACTTTGCCTATTTTCTATTATTTATTATTATTGAATGTAAATATTTCATTTCTATTAAATTCTTAAGAAAAAAGCATGCTATGCATTTACTTTTTCAAAAACTTATATTTTTCTTTATGAGAATATTTTTATGTAAATATCTTCTTTAATGGGAATAACTGATGAATAAAATATACATGATGGCTTAGAGGATTACTGACTTTATTTTCCATCTCAAACAATTAAAAATATAAAATTACAAAATGGGCATACAAAAAACAAATTTACTCTTGTACTTTTCTTCTATTAATTTCTTATTTCACTTGCATCCTAAATTTTATCATTATATTTAAAAATAATTTTCCTTACTGAATTGAAATTTCCAAATCAATACACATTTTTCTCTCTTCTCTGGTTCAAGACCAGGCTCATATATAATAGTCAATACATTTACTCAGTAAATGGATGTTATTCCTTGTACTTAAAAAGAACCTTGGGATTTATATGATGCTGATACTAATAAAATTAGTGACAATTGTTTTCCTAAAAGATATCACAGAGTCTTCGACTCAACACCATGTTGTCAAATGTTCCCAGAATGACAGCAAATCTAACTTTGCTTTGTAGCATTTAACAAAGCCTACAAAGTAAGTGAAAGGATGTTTTGAATTTCTATTAATAAAATGTGCTGGATAAGCAGAATTTATATTACAAAATATAGTTTCCAGTTGTATTTCTGATTCCTTTTGATGTGTGAACTTCAAGAAAATATGTGTCTTCTGATATTAGTAAAGTGTGTTTTAAGTAAAGTTCTGTAATTTTTATAAGGTGGAGGCTTAACATATTTTCACTTATCGTCAAAACGCATTAAAGTTTGGCTGTTCCCTAAATATCAATGCATATTTTAAATAAAAAAGTAGTCCTGAAAGCAGGTAATTTTGGTGGTAAGTTAATGTAGAGAGCAAATGTATATTTATCTTGTGTTTTGGTCTTCAAACACTGAAAGAGGAAAGAAAATTATTTGGTAGAAATATTTTTAAATCAAAAAATATTTTCAAATATACTTCAATTGTAATATCATATTGCCAATTTTCAAATTTTATTTCTTGATCAAAAGTCTTAAAGACTTAGCCAAATTCATTTTAACAAATCAATAATGACAAACAATATTACTCTACTGAAATAAACTTGTTCCATTTTAAACTAACATAACTTTATTTTCAAGGGTCTAAATATGATTTTTTTCTTTTGCTGTATAATTTTTAAAAGATGCAATAAATTATGCAAAAATATTTAATAAATACACAGAAAATATTTAATAGATATAGAAATATAGATTAATTCATTTTAAAGGAGAAAGAATAAATGACACCTTGATATTATAAGGTAATCTTTAAAAATATAGAATAGATAAGTAAATCATTTCAACCATAGACCATTAAAGACATTTCCTCAAAATTTTAACTGATAAAAATATCAATATTACAATATATAAATATATTCAAAACAATGTTATTGATACTATGGGATATCAAAATTTATTCATAAATTAAACAAAGTTTGTAAGCTTTTTTGATCAATTTTATCATAACTTTAATACATATTGTTATTAATTTATCTAACAAAATAAGTTTTAGAAATAAAACTAATTTACTTAATTAAATAATGAAATATAACTTGTTAAGTTATATTAATATATCTTAAGCTGGAATTACTGAATAATTTAATCAAAGAGTGAAAACAATAGAAGCAATTTCAGTAAACTGATCACAAATCAGGAGTGAAAATTGCAAAAATCACAAATTGTAGATGAAAACATTTAACCAATTGATGAGTATTTTGAATTTTATACAAATATCAAAATAAGTAAGCATTATTCTGGAAAATAAAAATTGACCCAGAAATGAATCTAGAATAAAACATGACAAAACAATGAAAGCTAAATGTTATACATTACACAGTTACAAAACTATATAACAATTATATAATAAATGTTCCACTGAGTTACATAACACTCAGTGCACAAGTTTATTTGACTTATTTATGAAAACAAATATATCTTGTGCTATTTAAATCATTCTAGACCAAAATTCTGAGAGGATTCTTTTCTATTGACTTGGTTAATCTACCAGAGTACTACAACTCTATTAGAAAGTAGCATAAAAAGAACATTATAGAGCCCCAATCAATTAGATATATATAAAACATACTAAAAAAATTGAGTCATATATTCTAAAAGGACAATTCTATTTATATGAAGTTAAAAGCAAAATTAAATTATCATATAGGATACCATAGACAGTTGAGAAAACCATGAAAAAAATCAAGAAAACTAGAAAGTGATGGAAAGAGAATTTGTTTCTAGAGAAGTAGTAGACTTCTTTATTTCGAGTAATTAACCTGTTGTTTTCATGATATTAAACACATGTATGTACATACATATGTACATATACATTTGTGTGTATGCTTATATAGATATACGGCATTTAGAGTATGCACATTTCTGCCTCTCTTTCATATTGCACAATAAAATATTGATAGATTAGTTTAAAAAGCTACTTTCTCTAAGATTCCCACACTAATCAATTTAGGAAATGTTCCTCTTCTACCTGTGATCTTCCCATTATAGCCCCATTTCATTACCATATCTAGTAATTACTAGAGCAAGGTGAATAAGAGCACTCACATTTACTTTTATGAAGTGGAAGACAGAAGGTAAATAAATAAATAGACAAGTAATCCATTTATAAAACATAAGAATGAAATAGCAAGAGCTCTAGAGCCAGACTGAGTGGATTCAAATCTTAATTAACTTCTGATTAATTGTGTCTAGCAAATTTCTAAACTTACAAGAGTCTTCTTTTTCCTAAGATGAGAAAAATTAAAGTACCTAACACATAGGTTCATTCTGTGGGTTCTAAAGAAGTTCTAGCTGGGTGTGGTGGCATGCCTGTAATCCTAGTGGCTTGGGAGGCTGAGGCAGGAGAATCAAAGCCAACCTCAGCAGCTTAGAGAGGCCCTAAGCAACTCAGTGAGACCTTGTCTCTAAATAAAATACAAAACAGGGCTGGGAATGTGCCTCAATGGGTATATGCCCTTTGGTTCAATACCTGGTACAAAAAAAAAAGTTCTAAAAGCACTTTCCTTCTCAAAAAAATGCTATGCATGGATATTCAATAGAAATGTCTGTTTAATCATAATTTTAAAAAGAAACTGAAATTCAGGGCATATATAGACATATTTGGGTTTTTTAATTATTAGTTTTACATTTCAGGAAATTTAAGTGTGCTGCCTCTTTAGAAATCATTCAGAATAGTAGATGAAATACTAAACTTGATTGTGATGCATAGAGGAAGTGAGTATAGATTTTAGCAAAAAAAGATTCACATTGTTTCATATATTTTATAATACCTTAAGAGAATTGAATGTTTATCAAAGATATTTATGGATTTTTGTGCCTAAGTAGTTATTTCAAGGTGAAAAAACATTTCCTCTTGGTTTTAAGACAACTTTGATCAAACTGTCTATAAACAATCCTGTGATCTAAAATTACAGATAAATTCCCTATAGAGAAGGAATTCTCTGTCACCATGTATAAGACATACTACTTATTTTTTTTTATTTAAATGCATTTCAAGTCATAGTACATAAACATAGCTCAGTTTTTCCATTTCTCTGGATGACATACTACTTATTAAATTCATGATTCTTATAAAAACAGTTAAGAGTCATTTTAAATATAGCTTTTTCACAGACTATAAGTCAAGGCTATATTCGTTTTAATATTCTTTGATGTAGGAATTTATCATTACCAATTTAAGAATGTTATAACATACTGAAAACCAGACACCAGAAAAAAATACAGAAAAAGGTGCATGGTATAGTTTGGATCTGGAATGTCTCTCAAAGGCTCATGTGTTCAACCCCATCTGTTGGTGCTATTGGAAGGTAGCAGAAGCTTTAAGAGATTGGGCCTTGTCAGAAAAGGAAGATCACTGGGGACATGTCTTTGAAGGTTATTCCTTGTCTCTTGCCCCTCACCTCTCTCTTTCTCTCTCTGCTTTCCAGGCACCATGAAATGAGCAGCTTTGTTCTACCAAGTGCTTCCTACTATGGTCTTCTACCTCACCATGGGCCCATAAAATATCGAGTCAGCTGATGGTTGACTGAATGGTCTGGACTCTAAAATCATGTGTTTAAATAAATATTTCCTCCTTTAAGTTGATTTTCTCAAATATTTTATCACAACTGAGAGTTGACTAACAAAATGCATAATAATAACAGTCTCTTATTCACTTTGGCCATCAGTTATTCAATACTAATCTATAAGATTTTACACTTCAGTGTTAAATAAACAATGTATGAATACTGCAGAACCTATGCTCTAGAGCTATTTGATATGCAAACCAAGGCAACATTTTTCTAGAAAGTTAAGACTAACCAAATATGGAGATTGGCACATTAAAATGTGCCCTTACTCACAGAATTTTAATTAAAGCAAGTTCAGAGGAGAAATCTCATTTTCACAGGCATCAGTCATCTGTAAAATCCCTAGCTTTTACTGTATGCAAATTCATTCTAAAATACACAGGCAAAAAGATAGGTAAAATATAAGAATTTCCCAGTAGTTATAGAATTCTCTGCTGGTTCATGGATGAGCAATTTTAATTTTTAAATGTATTTTTCTAAATTAATCATTTCTTATTTATTTTAATCTAATTTCTGAATTATTAGTGCACAAAGTTATCTGTGAATCTCTTCTTCAGTTGCTCAGAAAAAAAATCTATACCATAGTAAAGAAATGCCACCTTGTGATTACAAGGAATTTTAGGGAAAAATGGGGAGGAATTTGAGAGAAACAGAAATAAATATGAAAAGATAATACAACTCAGACATTCATCTTTTTATTGAATACAAAGAGAATATCTTTCATTCAAATGATATCAATTCATTAAGGAAAAATGAATCCTTTACAGAAAC
The DNA here is from genome assembly GCA_028644305.1 of Xerus rutilus. Taxonomy (NCBI): domain Eukaryota; kingdom Metazoa; phylum Chordata; class Mammalia; order Rodentia; family Sciuridae; genus Xerus; species Xerus rutilus. Next base: position 52,457,468 of record CM053401.1, on the reverse strand, counting down.
TTAAAGAGTGAAATATAAATATAAATACATACCTAAATGAAAATAAAATTTTGTCCTATGGCTGGATATTCAATATAAAGTTCAAATTTTCCAGCCCTTAGCAACATCAATCCTGGGCAGTTGACCAAATAATATAAATATGCATATATTTGTGCCTTTATTTCCTTACTACAGCTATACATTTATCCTGAAAAATTTTCTTCCTTTTTCCTTATGTCAGTTTGATAAATCTGTACTCACACATGAAGGTGCTTGCTAATCTATAGCCAGCCCCCAAAGGATTGACTCCATTTCTTATGAGATGATGTAGGTATGACACTCAGCACACTGCTTCTAATATCTTAGACATTTGGTGTGTGTTGGTGGATAATGTCCAATTTAAATTTCTTCTTCATTACTGTGCACCAGATCTCACTCCCATCTGTAGATGACTCCCACTTTTCATAAACAGACATAACTGATTGTGTCTGTTCCTAAATCCACTGTACTATTCATTAGATTATACTTAGTGGAAAAATGAAAGTTACCCTTCCCCCTTTGGCACATGTATGTGTACACTAGTTCCTGAACTGCTAAAGAGCAAAGATGGACTTTAATTCACTTCTAATTCCTAGCATCTATCATAGTAACAGTGAAATGAGAGATTTCCAATAAATTTCAAATTAAAACTCAAAAGTAACTGGAAAATCATTTTTATAATGAATAGATAAAAGAATTATATTTCAAGGAAATATGTATATTTCTACATATACAGATATAAATATATGTGTACATAAATAAAATATATATATATATGTTTGCATGGGGATGTATATTTCCAATCATGTCAGAGAAATATAATGTATTTTTTAACAAATGAGTGTTTGAAATAAAATGAGTGTTTTGTGCATTTTTATCACCCTAAATTAAAGGTGGAAAAGAGATTACATTGTATACAGAATCATTAAACAATTACTTATAGGCTAATCAAATATGCCTGGTGTAATGTGTTTATACTTTTTAAAAAAATTTTTTTAGTTGTTGATGGATTTTTATTTTATTAATTTGTTATTTATATGTGGTTCTGAGGCTCGAACCCAATGCCTCATGCATGCTAGGCAAGCGCTCTACCACTGAGCTACAGCCCCAGCCCTGTATTTATACTTCTAAAAATGCATAGCATATAACTAAAAACAATTTTCCCTTATAATTACATACAGAACATAATTTGCTAAAGTATCTCTATTATATGCATTTATTAATAGCATAATTTGATATTAAATGCACACTCAATGCAAAACACTAAGCAACAATTAAATGAGAAATTATGGTGATATGTTATGAGGAATCTTAAATTTATTCATATAATCAATATCAGTAACATCATGTAACATATGCTATACTTTCCTTCCTCCTTCCCTATCCTCTTCTGCTCCACTGATAATCCCTATATCTTTATGAGATCTGATCCCAATCCTACCTTTCCCCTTATTTTGCTTTATATTCCACATATGAGAGAAAACACTCAATCCTTGATTTTCTGAGTCTGGATTATTTCACTTAGCATTATGTTCTCCAGTTCCATCCATTTACCAGCAAATGTCATAATTTCATTCTTCTTTATGGCTTAGTGTAACTCCTTAGTGCATATACTATATAGTTTCTTAATCCATCTGTTGACAGGCATTTGCGCTACTTCCATAACTGGGCCCTTGTGAATTGTGCTGTTAGAAACATTGATGTGGCTGCATCACTATAGTATGTATATTTGAGTCTGACTAAAATTCAAAGGAGTGGAATAGCTGGCTATATGTGGTTCTATTCCTAGTTTTTTGAGGAATCGCCCTACTGTTTTCTAGAGTTATTGTCCTGATTTGCAGTCCCACAAATGATGTATGAGTGTACCTTTTATCCTACATTTTCACTACTTTGTTATCCTTTATTTTGATAAATGCCATTCTGAATGGAGTAAGATGAACTCTTAGTGTAGGTTTAATTTGCATTTCCCTAGTTGCTAGAGATGTTAAAATTTTTATATATATTTGTTGACCACTTTTGTTTCTTCTTTTGAGAACTAGATGTTCTTTTGCTTGTTTATTGATCTATTGACTTATTGCCATGGTACTTATTGATTCTTGGTTTTATTTTTTTGAACTTCAGGAGTCTTGTTAGGAAAGTCAGTTGCTGTGCCAGTACATTGAAGTGTTGAGCCTACATTGTCTTCTAGCAGATGTAAAGTTTCTGGTTGAATTGCTAAGTCTTTGGTCCACTTTGGGTTTTCATTTTTGCAGGGTGAGAGATAAGAAGCAAGTTTCATTCTTCTGCACGTAGTTATCCAATTTTCCCAGTATCATTTATTACATCTTTTCTTAAACATAGGTTTTTTGTAGCTTTGTTTAGCATCCAATGATTTATCTGTGTGGAATTGTCTGTGTCTGTTCTATTCCATTGACTTTCACGTTTGTTTTCATGCCATACCATTCTATTTTTGTTACTATATTTCTGTTGTATAATTTGAGAACAGGTGTTGTGATGCCTTCTGCATTGCTCTTCTTGCTCAGAATTACATTGGATATTTTGCATCTTTTATTCTTCCAAATAAATTTTAGGAATTTTTTTCTAGTTCTGTCAAGAATGTCATTAATGTTTTGATGGGATTGCATTGAATATATTTAATGCTTATGGTAATATGGCCATTTTGCCAATATTAGTTCTTCGTATCCAAGAACATGGAAGGTCTTTCCATCTTCTAAGAGCTTAATGAAATTCATTTTCCACTTAAAAATTTTACATTTTAAAAAAATGTCCTTTGAAATATATTATTATGAACTCTGGTGTGTCAAGTATTGATTATTTAATACCAAATGTTTTGATTCAATGATGTTAACTTAATTAAAAATACGTTGTCTTTTTATGAAAATGACACTTAAATTGAGAAATTAAGAGAAAAATTACAAATGAAATAAAACAAATTTTCAAACCATATTTTCACACAAAATATTGTGAGAATTTGTATTGTAGAGAAATGTGTTAATTTTTAAAATAAACAGAACATTTATAGTACAATGTTAATTGTAGGCATAGAACTGAAATTAACATTTTTACTGACTTCACTTACATGACAATAAAAAGCATAACAGAATAACTTTTAAATATCTTGGCATGTTATTAGCATCCCATCATGATCCCTGTCTAAAAGCACTATAGCCATTACCCATTGAGTGTCTGGTTAAACAAAACACCATCTCCAAACTTCTCCTAACAAACACTAGGGCCTCAATTCTTTTTCCAAACCTGCTCCCATAGAAACATCATCAAATTCTTCTTTCTATGATCCTAACTTGACACTTGTGTTGAAATGCAGTACTAGTTCCATTAAAATCTTATTTCTTAGAGGTCTATATTACATAATTATAATTTTATCCTTTATTGTCACAGCCTTAGTAGCATAGTAAATGTTCAATAAATGTGGTGTAAACTGAATTTATGTCTCATAAATAGAAAATTGAATGAAATTACACATTTTATGGAAGTTTTATATATATATAGTTAGTTAGTTAGTTAGAGTTAGTTAGGATGTCTCAAACAGGAGAATAGAATGAGTCATTTGAAGACACTATAGATCTAATTTTATTGCAGTTTAGAAATAGAAATATTTCTACTATGAGATTTTCTCATCTTCTTATAGATTCTATTTTAATCAAGACATTTCATAGAATAGCTAATCAATCATATACTTATTAATAAAGAATACAAAGAGCTGTTGTAAAGCTAATAATACGGAAATAAAAAGAAGCATTAGTTATTCAATGGTGGATCATCTTCATTGGCATCTTCCTCCTGAGTTTATAAGGTTCTTTTCTGTCCTTGGTCCCAGGGCACCAGCAGTGTCTTAGTCAGCTTTTCCTTGTTCTTATCAGAACAATTTAGAACAGGAAAAGTTTACTTTCGTTTACAGTTTCAGAGCTTTCAGTCCATAGTTGGATAACTCCATCGCTCTTGGCCTTAGGTGAGGCAGAACAACATGGTGGAAGGGTATGGCAGAGGAAAGCTTCTCAGCTCATGGCAGCCAGAAGACAGAGAAAGAACTCAGGACAAGATATAGTCCACAAGGCTATAATGCCAGTGACCTACTCCTTCCAGTCATGTTCCCCTTGCCTACACCTATAACCCAATTGTCCATTTAGCAGGTCAGAATCCTAATTAATGGCTAAAAATCCCACCTTTTAATCTTGTAGCATTGAGGATCATGCTTTCAACACATGGGCTTTAGGGTGAACATTGCAGATACAAATGTAATATGTAGTGAGACCAAGGTTGATGTTTGCCCAATGTAAGAAGTTGCATTCCTCTGTCATTAAATGGTTGTCTATTATTTAAACTGGTAATCCAGGTTGCAATGGCAGATTTTTATCCAAGTTTTTGTCTGACTTGAATTATGGATAATAGTTTCTCATCTGATTTTTACTGTTGTAAGACTTGTTACAAATCTGCTCTTTGAGGGCAGGTTTGGATATAAAGTTGGAAAGAGCCTTTGTGGTTTGTGTTAAACTTAGGAAAATGACTTTGAAGAGCAAATGTTACCAATCCATAGCTGTGTAATAACATATGTTCAAAGTCTATTGTACCTAAAGCAGAAGCATATGAATATGAACCCACATTGCCATAAACATCATGACAGAATATACCAACTCGAAACTGGGAGATACATGCAACTTTATATCTGATGTTTAACACTATAATAACTCTATCAATTCTGCCCTCCTCTCATATTAATCTTGCATAAAATCATTTGGTTTTTTCTTTTTCTTTTTTTTTTTTTGGTACTGAAGATTGAACTCAGGGGCACTCGACCACTGAGCCACATCCCCAGCCCTATTTTGTGTTTTATGTAGAGACAGGGTCTCACTGAGTTGCTTAGCACCTCGCCGTTGCTGAGGCTGGCTTCAAACTCGCAATTCTCCTCTCTCAGCCTCCCTAAGTGCTGGGATTACAGGTTTGTGCCACACACCCGGCTGGCTTTTTCATATTTTTTGAAATATGAGCTTAGAATTTGTACAATGAGGCTAAAATATATTTGAGTATCATAAAATAAAGTATAAATATTACAGGAGTATGCTTCACTTGATATTTGCAGTTTAACTTTTCTCCTACAACAAAAGAAAGCTATGAGTAATTTCACAACTACAGAGCATATATGTCTGTATTTTAGTAGTTTAAAAATATTTACAAAATTTAGAATAAATTTACACATTGACTTATTAGTAGTTAATTTTTAGCTCTGTCTTCTATAGCTATCATTAGATACATAACTCAGTTTATCTGTCCATATAACAAAAAAATTGTACTTTGAAAATGTTATACCTTGTAAACAGAAATAAAAATCCAAATTTTAAAATATAGTTGTTTAAAGTAGAGTTAAAATTTATTATTTTTAAAAGATAAATAGACACACCTAAGTGGAAATCTTTCAGCAGAGTGAACATAATCTCAGTATGACAGCTTTTCTTTACAACATTTATTCTCATATTAGAATACATAGCATAAGTAAAAATAAAACTCTTCAAATAGTCTGTGATATTAGCACTTTAATCTCCTAGCAGTTTTAGGTTATTTAAATATTAAAATGTCAATTAACAAATTAATAATATGCATTAAGAATAAACTTTTTTCTTAGTGTTTTCTAGTGACATCTACCAAATAACGTTTGTGATACCATTTTCAGATACTAAGAATTTCATCTTGAAAGGGTCATTATCTATCTGCATCTGCTGAAAGACTACATATCAGTCCCAATGAGGCTTAAATATTATGTAAGTATTCATCTTTGCATGTAATTCTGATACACTTTGGTTTTATCAACTGTTCACTCAACCTCAGGTTCTCTTAAGCAGAGATTATGGCAAGCAGATGTTTCTGTCGGTTTATAAAATCCACTGAAGACCTCCAATATGATAGTAAATTTGAGGTAGCAGATGTATGCTCATGCAAAAGTGCACAAAAGCATGTGTGCTGTAATACACATACATGCAATGCATATATATGTACACATGTGAACATAACATATGCAAAAATCTTTAAATACAGCCTTTTGTTTCTCCACTAAGTTTTAAAGAATCTTCTGTCAATTTTAGAGGATTAACTATAGTCAGGTAATTATGTATAGTTAAACCAAAAAATAAAAAAATAAACAAATAAAATATAGAATTGGGAAAAGAGTATAAGTGAAAGTTTTAGGTAGTTACATTTGTTGATCTAGATTTTAAATAAAAAGTGTGCTATGATAAAGTGGCATATCAACCACATTCACAATGATGTTCTCTATATTTGTAATGTATCAAAAAATTAAAAGTGTTATTATACATTGCTTTTACAAATTTATGTTAATATTATTGACCATATTGGTTCATATCTGTAATAAACAGCTTTTCATCATTGTAACACCTTAAAGAACAACTTAGAAAATGAAAATTTTATTTTGAGCTCATTGTTTCAAAAGCTCAATTGATGATCAGCTGACGCTGTTGCTCTGGGCCTGAGATGAGACAGGACATCAAGACAGAAGGACAGGGTAGAGGAAAGATGCTCAGTTCCTGGCTGTCTGGAAGCAAAGAGAGAGAGAAAAGAACCAGAGACAAGATATAATCCAAGGTCATGCTCCCAGTTATCTGCTTCCTGCATCTATACCTTATAGCTACCACTCAGTAGTCCATTCAAATTAGTGACTTATCAGTGGATTAGTCCACTGATCAGGTTACAGACTATGATCTAATTATTGCCTAAATGTCCACCTCTGAACCATGCTGTATTTGGGAACATGCTCAAAACATGAGCTTCTGTGAGGTCATTATAGATCCAAACCATAACAGTATTTACATGGTTTCTTGAAAATGGTTCTGTGTAAACAATTATTCAACAAAGACTGGCCCTTTTTGCTGTCTTTCTATGTCTGTTGCTGTAGCAAAATGGTTTCAGAGTTAGCTTTGGTAATTTAAAACAGCATATTTCATTTTTCCTGGGTCCATCTACACATTTAACTTAACTTAGAACTCTGTTCACAAGCACTTAAAAATAAAAAGAAGCTGATTGATGTGCTGCTGCACACTGAAAAGTAATTTGAGTCAGACAAACAATACCAATATATCTCTAGCTCTGGATAATATCCATGCACTGCACCTCCCTAACCAGTTGCTCACCAGACACAGAAGTTATTAGAATTTAAGGAAGGCCTATGGACATATTCCTGTTTCTGAGAAGTCCTATTTCTCTTCATTTTACCTTACTACCATGATACTATAAGAACTACTATATATCAAGAAAGAAACTATAATAATTTATCTTACACTTCCATTCATAAATTGACTAAAATTTATCACATGCTATATAAAACCTTTAACCTCAACAATATACTAGAAATATAAATCATGATGACATTGACATCCATAACAGTGCAGATAAACACTAAAGGAAAAAGAAAATTTTTATTTGAATAAATAAGTTATACTAAATTTGGAATTCTCCAATATTCTCTAATACATTACATGTGTTACCCTGTTAGATACTAAATATGAGAATTCTCTAATAGGGTAGTACTTGTAATGAATGTAACACATGTAGTGAATGAAATAGCTTTACATGTAATGAATGTTAATAGCCTTAGTCTATAAAGATCTATTACAATACAATACAATACAGCTTAACAAAGAATAGAGACAGGAAATTCATAAAAGATTAAGTAAGAGAGGATATATATATATGTGAAGATATCATGCCTGATCTGTAGCACTGCATACATCAAAATGAAATGCTATTTCTTTACCTATCAAAATTCCAGGGACTTCAAAAACTAAAAAAAAACCTGAGAAAAATGTAGATAAGTGGATTTTTATGGTCTATTGCCTTTTACATTTATATTTTAAGTATATAAATTCATCTATGTTTATGAATTTTTGTATTAATTTCTAATATAGATTTACTTTTAATGTTTTTGCTTTTGGAGGTAGAGTTATGTATATCCCTTTTATATACACAATATAATTTGTGAGGATTTCTTTAGCATTCAATCATTCTCGGAAAAATTTAGTCTATTCCTTAGTTTTTCTGATTTGTTTATAGTTTCTTTTTCTTCCTATATTAAAAAAATGTATAATTTCATTCATCCATTCAACTTTTTTAGTATTTATTAAAGAAAACGGATTATTTCTTGGGTAGTTTCCCATGATATGAATTTAACTGTTTGCTCCTTCTCAGTGTGGCTTAACATGTTTTTCTATCTTCTTTATTTCCTGAAAATTGATAATTACAGCTCAAGTTTTGAACATATTTAGGTTCTATCTTTCTTCTCTTGGTGAGACTCCATTACATAATCTTGTGTACTATTATGAGCAGGCCTGTAATGTCTTGAGGTCCTTCTCTTTTCAGATTCCTGTTTGTGCCTGTGTCCTGCACAATGAGAGATGACCCAACTGGGAAACTAAAAGTCTGATTTCTTCTACTATCCACTTCTCATTTAAAAATGTATTATTTAGTCTCCAGGTGTTAGAGTAGCTTCTATTTTTTATTCCATTGTTTATTTCTAATTTTATTACATTATGATCTGGTAGAATGCAGGGTATTATCTCTATTTGCTAAGAATTGTTTCATGGCATAAGATATGGTCTATATTAGAGAAAGATCCATGTGCTGCTGAGAAGAAAGTGTATTTGCTTGTTAATGGATGAAATATTCTACATATGTTGTTTAAGTCTAAATTACTGATTATATTATTTAGTTTTATAATTTGTTTAGTTTTTGTTTGGAAGATCTATCCACTAGTGAGAAAGGTGTGTTAAAGTCACCCAGTATTATTGTGTTGTAGTCTGTTTCATTCTTGGAATTGAGAAAAGTTTTTTTGATGTACATAGATGCTCCATTTTGGGGAGCAAAAATATTTACAATTGTTATGTTTTGCTAATGTACCATTCCCTTAAGTAGTATGAAATGTCCTTCTTTGTCCATTTTGATTAGCTTCAGCTTGAAGTCCTCTTATCTGATATGAGGATTGTTTACACATTCCATATGAGTAAATTTTTTTCCCATCCTTTCATCTTCAGTCTGGATGTCTTTGTCTATGAGATGAGTGTCTTGAAGATAGCGTATTGTTGGGTCTTATTTTTTAATCCAAACTGCTAGGCTATGTCTTTTGATTAGTGAGTTTAAGTCATTAATATTCAAGGTAATTATTGAAATGTGATTTGTGTTCCCAATCATTTTGGTTTATTTATGAGTTTTAATTTGACTTAGTTTCTCCTTTGATTGAAGATTTCTTTAGTGTATTTCCTCCCTTTGCTGGTTTTCACTTTATTTTTCCATTTCATCCTCATGGAATTTTTTGTTGAGAATTTTCTATAATGCAGGTTTTTTAGTTGTGAATCCTTTAAACTTTTATTTATCATGGAAAGTTTATTTCATCTACAAATCTGAAGCTTAATTTTGCTGAACGCTTTCTTTTACCACTTCTCTTCAACATCATACTTGACACTCAAGCCAGAGCAATTACACAAAAGAAATAAATTAATGGGCTATGAATAGAAAAAGAAAAATTCAAACCATCACTATTTGCCAATGAAATAATTCTATATTTAGAAGATCAAAAAATTTTCTCCAGAAAACTTCTAGAACTAATAAATGAATTCAGCAAAGTAGTAGTAAATAAAATCAACATCCATAAATCAAATGCATTCCTACACATCAGTGATGAATCCACTGAAAGAGAAATTAGAAAAACTACCCCATTCACAATAGCCTCAAAAAAAAAAAAAACAACAACTTGGGAATCAATCTAACAAAAGAGGTAAAAGAGCTCTATAATGAAAACCACAGAACACTAAAGAAAATATTGAAAAAGACTATAGAAGATGGAAAGATCACTCATGCTGTTTGATAGAATTAATATTGTTAAAATGGCCATACTACCAAAAGCATTATGTAGATTTAATACAATTTCCATTAAAATCCCAATTACATTCTTCATAGACTAGAAAAAGGAATAATAAAATTTATTTGTAAAAATAAGAGACCCAGAATAGCCAAAGAATAGCCAAAGAATAGCCTTAGCAAGAAGAATGAAGTGAAAGGCATCACAATACTACATCTTAAACTATACTAAATAATAACCTAATCAATAAATGACCTAAAGAAATAAACAAACACATCACAGAAGTATAACTGATCAATGAATATATGAAAAAATGTTCAACATCTTTAAAAATTTGAGATCAAAAACTACAGTTTCATCTCACTTTAGTCAGAGTGGAAATTATCAAGAATACAAGCAACAATAAATGTTGGTGACGATGTGGGAGAAAGGTACCCTAATATATTGCTGATGGGACTACAAATTGGTGCAACCACTATGGAAAGTAGTATGGAGATTCCTCACAAAATTTGAAATGGAACCACCATTTTACCTAGTTATCCTACTCCTCAGTTCATCCCCAAAGGAGTTAAAATCAGTATACTAGAATGACACAGCCAAATCAATGTTTATAGCAGCTCAACTCACAATAGCTAAAATATGAAACCAACTTAGGCACCCTTCAACAGATGAATGGTAAAGAAAATCTGCTATATATACATAATAGACTATTACTCAGCCTGAAAGAATAATGAAATATGGCATTCTCCCCTAAATAGATGAAGCTGGAGAGTATCATGCTAAGCAAAATAAGCCAATCCAAAAAAAACCAAAGACAAATGATTTCTCTGATATGTGGATATGAATTCATGATAAGGGAGGGCAGGCTAGGGAAGGACAGAGGTACTTTGGATTAGGCAGAGAGAAGTAAAGGAAGGGGAGGAGGTATGGGAATAGGAAGGATGGTAGAATGAATCAGACATTAATACCCTATGTGTATATTTGACTACATGACTGGTGTGATCCTACATTATGTACAACCAGAAAAATAAGAAGTATTAGTCCATTTATGCATGATATGTTCTACTGTCATGTGTAACTAATTAGAAGAAAGAAAAAAGCAGCCTTATTTTGAAAAAAGTTATCATGTAAGATTCTCAGAGCTGGAAAAAAGAAGTCAATGTCGGCTTCAAAGGTTTAAGAAAGACTGAGTCTTTTGTTATAAGCCAATGTAGCTGGTGACTTAAACTTGAATCCATGCTCATTCACCATACTATAAATCCAAAGACCTTCAAGAGTTTTATTAAATCTACTCAGTCTGTACTTTCTTAAACAGAACAACAAAGGCTGGGTAACAGCATATTTGATTACAATATTATTTATTAAGTATTTTAGGCCCATTGTTGAGATCTACTGATCAGAAAAAATTAAATAAATAAAATCCTTTGAACTATTACTGTTCATTGACAATGCATTTCACCCAAGAACTTTCGGTGAAAAAGCAGGACGAATAGTTTTATGCCTGGTAGCACAGCATCTGTTCTGCATCCCACAGATCAAGACATAACTTTTACTTTCAAATCTTATAATTTAAAAAATACATTTTTAAGTCTAGGAAGTAATTGAAGAAGTGATGAAAATATCAAGAGAACTAGAATTAAAAATTGGAGCCTGACGATGTGCTTGACTGTAATGAATGTAGTATTTCTTCTTATGGATGAGCAAAGAAAGTGGTTTCTTGGGATGAGATATACTCCTGGTGAAGATATTATTTAAATAATACTCCTGGGAACATGTTGGAATAGCAGCATAGAATGAAGAATATTACAGAAATTTAGTTGATAAAGCAGCAGCTGGGTTTGAAAGGATTGAGTTCAATTTTGACAGAAGATCCACAGTGAGTAAAATATTATCAGAGTATTGAATTCTAGAAAGAAAACTTTTGTGAAGAAAAGAGTTAATCAATGCAGCAAACCTCACTGTTGTCTATTATAATAAGATACCACAACTAACCCAAACTTTAGCAGTCATCATGCTAGTTGTCAGCACCTATCAACAAGGAGACAGACCATCCATTAGCAAAAGCTGTATGATTCACTGAAACCTTAGAAAATATTGAGCATTTCTTAGAAATAAAGTATTCTTAATTAAGGTGTTTACATTTTTTAGGTATAATGTTATTGCACACCCAGTAGAATACAGTACAATGTAAATATAAATTTTCTATGCACAGAGAAGCCAAAATATTTGTAACTTGCTTTATTGTGATGTTTGCTTTAGTATGGTGATCTGGAATCAAAATCACAGTGTCTCCAAGGTATGCCTGTACATTGAACACACACACACACACATAAATATATATATTTATACATACAATGTACCAATTAAAAAATAAATTAAGTAAGACCAACAAAGTAAAGAATCGGAGGAGAAAAGGGGAAAGGAAAATAATAGAGATTGAAATGAAGAAAATTATAACATATGCAAGTATAAATATGCTAAAATTAACTCCACCATAATGTACAATGCCCATGCACTAGTAAAAACATTAAGAATAGCTAAAATGCAAATTTTGCTATATGTCAGATGGGGGTAAGAATAATGCAAGAGAGAATAAATCTTGGGATCATAGAAAAACATGATAGGATTGCAAGTAAATTTCACATTTGACTCTGAGGAAAGACTAGAAGCCTGCACATAAAAGGCTAATGAGAATTACATAGGCTAGACGGATTAGAAAACAATTTTTGTTAATTTGGTTCTCACTTATGTATATTTTCCTTAGGTAATCAATGTTAATTTTATAAAAATAAAATTATAATTAGAAGACATTAAAATTTCAAATAATGATCTTATTTTTATTTTCTTCACAGTAATTTTCCATTTTCCAACAAATAATAAATTCCAATTTTATGCAAAGAAAAAATAAAACCATCTGAATATTTAGAAAATGGGTAATTTTTGTTCTTTATAGAATGTTTTAGGATAGCATAAAAAAATTCTTACTGAATTATCTATTTAACTTATAAAATCATTTTTATATCTGTTTAAAAGAACCACATTTAATTTTCAATCCATCTTGAAAATTGCCTGCATAAATTCCAAAATCCTGCTTTTTTACTCTCTAGGTTTTTCTTTTTCAACTTTAATTTCAATTTCATCAAATTTAACTCAGGAATGGTGAAGGAAAAAAGCAAAGGCAATGTTATTTAACGTGTATTTCCCTTTTTATCATATTTTGCACTCTGAAATTAAATAAATTCTCTACTTAATAATAATATGGATTTATGTATTATGTTAAAGTAAACATTTCACATGAAATACAGTAATTTGAAAGTCAGTTTACAATTGAAGTTGTTACAAGCCCATTTCAACATGTATGGACTTCTATCCTACAATAAGTAAATTAGAAAAATAATGTCCTTATTACTTACTTGGAATGGGGATGTGGGAATACCCCAAAGCACTTACCTCCTTGAAATCATCCTGGTTATATTTTTGTTCTGGAGTTCAGTTTTTCTTGGTTGATAGCAAGTCTTTTGTAATTATCAAATACCAAGGAATCTGTATTCTATAAACATCTCCTCTGTACCAGCTCAGTTTAACTCCTGTAGTGTTCCTCAACTGATCTTCTTCCTAAGTGATGGCTTACAGCCCTGTAGAGCATTTAACTTCTAATTTCATCAGTAATAAAGTTCAACTTATTTTTTGTTATTTCTGTTAAGGATTTTCAGCAGCTTTAAGGTTAGTCTATAATGTTATGATTTGGATGTGAGGTTCCCCCCAAAAGCTCAAATGTGAGAAATTGTAAGAAAGTTCAGAGAAGAAATAACTAGATTATGAGAACCTTAACCCAATCAGTGAATTAATCCCCTGAAATGGATTAACTAAATTATAACTGAAGGTGGGTATGGTGTGGTTGGAAGAGGTGGGCATTAGAAACATGCCTTTGAGGTGTATATTTTATTATGGTGAATGGAGTCTTTCTCTGCTTCTGATCATCATATGAGCCACTTCCCCCCACCACACTCTTCCTCCATGATGTTCTGCCTCACTTCAAGCCCTGTGGAATGGAACTGGCTCTCTCTGGACTGAGACCTTTGAAACTGTGAGCCCCCAAATAAACTTTTCCTCTTCCATCCTTATTCAGGTCATGTCTTTTCTTTTCTTTTCTTTTTTGGTACTGGAGATTGAACTCAGGGGCACTCTACCACTGAGCCACATCCCCAGACCTATTTTGTGTTTTATGTAGAGATAGCATCTCACTGAGTTGCTTAGCTCATCCTTGTTGCTGAGGCTGGCTTTGAACTGGCAATTCTTCTGTCTCAGCCTCCCTAAATGCTGAGATTACAGGCTTGCACCACCATGCCCAGCTCAGGTCATGTCTTTTAGTCACAGCAATGAAAAAGCTGAATAAAACAGAAAATGGTACCAGAAGTGGAGTATTGCTGTGACTAACCTTACCATGTGGTTCAGAAGCTTTGGGAGTCTTTTGGAGTTTGTGAGTAGAATTGTGGGAAGTTTAGCAATGTAAGCTAGAAATGTTTTAGATTGCTATAAGTGCAGTTAAATGGTCAATTTATGGTGGGAGCTGAAAAGATCAGAATACCAATAGAATGATGTACAGTGAAGGTAGGGCTCAAGAAGTTTCAGAGAAGGAGATCTCTATTGGAAAAAGACCTAGAGGCCATTTGTGTTATGTTCTAAGAAGTTGTCTGCATTTTGCCTGTGCCGTAAGACTTTCTGTGAGGCTGATTTTAAAAATGATGGACTTTTTAATCTGGCAGAAGAAATTTCCAGACAGCATAGCATTCAGGAAGTGACATGGATATTCCTGGCAGTTCTTAGGCAAGTTTATTGTGATACTCAGAAGCAGAAAGTAGAGCAGAAAGATTTGAAAAACTTGGACTTGGAAGGCAGGAGTAAAACTGGGGCTATGAAAGTTTACAGTTATTAAAGATATTACTGCTACTAAAGAAATGCTAAAGACTTTCCCCAGAGACAATAATAAAGATGGCTTGATGGCATTCCATGAACTGGCAAGACCACACCCACCTCAAGCTCAAGGGAGTAAAAGTAAAAATTATCTTAAGACAAGACTAGTGGGACACTGTTCTTGCACAAGGGGGCCTAAGAAGTTATTTCTCTATGTTGAACCCCACAGGGACTCAGAGGTTGCCCCAGCCAGGGTTCCTGGAGCCTTGGCTACTGCTTGAGATGGTAGCACAACTTGGCATCAACCAAAAGGCACTGGTTATGCAGAATTGCAGGATGCTTGAGTTAGGGCATCATGGAGGCTTCCACCAAGATGTCAAAGGAATGCCTGAGAGGCCAGCTGAAGTGCAGCATGTTTAGAGTCCTTGTGAACTGCCCCTGAGAGGGCAATGCATGGAGATGAGAGGAAGAAACCAATGCTGCAGTGGAGACTCCGAAAATTTAGAAATGCCAATAAAATTGGATGAGTGCCTAGAAAAGCTGCAGAAATTGAGCAGAAACAAGCCTACAAAGAAATCTTATGTGTACCAACCAACAAAGCCACAGTGCCAGAAGTACATAAACCCTTTGGACAGAAATTCACCATGCCATGTGCACCAGATGTCAGATATGGGGCTACAGAAAATGTTCACCCAGCTGGATTTCAGTCATTTTTTGCTCCTATTACTTCTTTCTATGCTCTTACTTTTGTAAATGGAAATGTTTACTCTCTGCCTTTATATATTGGATACGTGTAAATTGCTTTTGACCTTTATAGGAGTTCACTATGCAAGTTTGCCCTGAATCTCAGAGGAAACTTTGAACTTGAACTTTGGGGCAATCTTGGAAGTGTTGAGACTATGAGGACTCTTGGAAATAAGATAAATGTATTTTGCATTATGAGATGGTCATAAGCTTTTCAGGGCCAGGGGCAGAATGTTATAATTTGGATGTGAGGTGTCCTCCAAAAGCTCATGTGTGAGACAATGCAGAAAAATTCAGAGGAAAAATACTTAGGTTATACCCAATCAGTGAATTAATCCCCTGAGATGGATTAACTAAGTGGTAACTGAAGGCAGGTAAGTTGAGGTTGAAAGAGGTGGGCATTAGGGCATGGCTTTGAGGTATATATATTGTATTTGGTGAGTGGACTCTTTCTTTTCTTTCTGATCATTGTGTGAGCCACTTTCCTCCATTATACTCTTCTGTAATGATCTTCTGCCTCCCCTGGGGCCTCAAGAAATGGAGTGGCTATCTGTTGGCTGAGACCTCTGACACTGTGAGTCCCCAAATAAACTTTTCCTCCTCTATATTTGTTCTGGTTACGTCATTTAGTCACAGCAGCAAAAAAAAAAAAAAAAAAAAAAAAAAAAAAAAAGTGACAAAAAGAATAATGGTGCAAATGCCTCCAGAGCATACATGCACAGGCATTTTATAAAGGCTTCATGATCATTGCTTCCTAGGGAAATCCTGGTGTCCTTCTCTCAGAGCCCCAGAGTAATGATACTAGAAATGTCCTTGCTATTTGGCCTCTGCTAATATTTTCATAAAATGCAAAGTTGCTACTCAAGTTTTTCAAAGAGAACAGTTTAATAAAATAAGCTAAAACATTATAAATAAATCCATTTCTTTGAGTGAGAGACAGAAGAGTGGATAGAAACCAGGATTTTCTTAATGTTATTAAGGATTATTATTTGTACTTGTGTTTGTGTTATAGCAATAACATTTATTCCCAACAGAACTGCTGTAAAATTTTATTTTCTTCAATTTCATCTAGACATGAAGCAGTAGAATTTATTAATAGCATTATTTTAACTTTCAATGATTAATGGAGTTATTCTTATTTATACTTTAAAAATCATAGTAATAAAATTTATTTTCAGAAATGTTACTATAGTTGTATGTATCCATAAAATGTACCATTACTGATAAATATAATAACACAAGTTTATAAGTATATGTCATTCTCAGCAAAAGTTTGCTTTTATTATGTGGGACCCAGAGGCATACTACATTTTCAATGATAGAATCAATTTCTTTCAATATTCCCTTTGTATAAGCATAGTACTTTATCTCTTGAGGCATTTAACATAGTTTTTCTGGATTTTGGTTATTTCCATATAATTTTCTACCATATTAGATTTTAGCCTCCTGTAGGACACTATTTATTTTTAGAGCTTTATTACAAGCAGAACACACTTAAGGCAACAAAAAATGTGTAGTTAGAGGGAATAATTAAAGCCAAGTGTCTATCCTGCACCAAATAGTCCTCAGCAGATCATTTCAACTAATTTGTATTAAGGGCAAAATCGGCCACTGACTACTATAAAAATAGTCTGTGATGCTCAAAGTCTCATAGATAAAAATCTTCACTGCAGGTGTTATTATTGTAAATGGAGTATTTCACATTTAGATATTGCTCTTCTGGAGCTTGATCCTGTCCCATAGCAGTACTTTTTTGTTGTATAAATATTTTTGTTATATTACTTAGTGTCCACATTTCCTAGCTCTTTACCTTCTGCATGGACACCCAGCATCTTCCATCTGATTGTGACTTGATAACTTAGAAACTACAGAAATTCATTGTCTCTGATAATGGCCATCAACTGATCCCTTTGACAGTGCGAAATAATAAACATGAGTTTCAATACCCTGAAATGTCAGCACATTCTTTATACAAAGAGAGATTTATTAAAAGTTTTTAATTCTCATGTCCTAAGTAAAAATGCCTATAGCATTAGATATTCATATCTGTGGTCACTTTTGAAAGAGTGTGCCTGGCTGGTAATTTCATTGCTTTCTCCTGGTAGTACCAACATTGCAGCATTAGACTGATACCAAAGTCATGAAATTAATACTCTCAAAGTCAGTCAACTTGGCTATGTTTCATTCAGAAATCCACACCAATCAGATACCTCCTAGTTCTGCATACAGAGGGGAAAAGTAGGCTAACACGCATAAATTAAAGATAATTCTTAGGAAAAAGATATTACCTAAGATCAATTGATGGCTAGTGGATAATCTGCTGTCAAAACTGTACAATATAGCGGCCTATGCTTTCAATTAGGGTAAAGAGAGTGGAAGATTTTCATTCTACTTTGACTCCTCTACCTAATATAGTTAGAAATGTGAACAGCAAACAACAGGCACACCATTTTTATTTGTCATCTTCCTATTCATGTTTACATAAGATTTAATGTATGCTTTTAACACAATTACTCAACATTCAACAATTTCCACATTGTTTGAAAAAATTACCTAGCAAATTGTATATGTCAGACACTTTTTAAGGTTTTTAATAGAAATGTAAAAAGTATACAAAACTCTGTGCCCCTCATGGAGCTTGCATTTCAGTGAGGCGGAATTAGGAATTAGAAGCAAAAGAAAAAAAAATTGATTCATTTATAATAAATCAAATACATGCTCTGAATGAAAAAGACAGATAGTGATGAGTATATTTTTATTAAAAATAAGATAGAGAGGGTTGGGATTGTGGCTCATTGGTAGAGCACTTGCTTCGCATGTGTGAGGCACTGGGTTTGAACATCAGCACCACATAAATATAAATAAAATAAAGATATTGTGTCCATCTACAACTAAAAAAACATAAAAAAGATAGACATTACAGGCTTATCTAGATGATGAAATTTGAAGGAGTTCAAAAAAAAAGCCTTGAAGATAAGTGAGCAAGGATCTGAAAAAACAGAAGCACAACATTCTTGTTTGAGTTCTTATGTGTTTAATAAAAGCAACAGTAGAGAAGGCCTAGAGAATTATGAGATAGAAGGAAATGAGAGAGATAGGGGTGGTGCTAAGCATTGACATCCTGTAGAGGCTTTTCATATCAGATTGACAAGTAATTCACTTATCACAAAATTCACTCATTTAATGTATAAAATTAAGTGGAATATATTTTTGCATATTTGCTGAGCTCTAAAAATATTAACACAATTTTATAATGTTGCCTTTACTTTAAAAATTACTCTGTACTTTTTGGTAGCCATTTTCCACACCTACTCACCTGTTACCAGCTCCACAAAATCTCTGATCTATGATGATTGACCTATTCTATATATTTCACGTAAATGAAATCCTATAATTTCTTGACTTAAGTGGTTATATTCATTCACTTAATATAAAGTTAAAAAGTGTATTCTTGTTGTGGCACACCTCAGTATTTCATTCCATTTTATTGAACAAATTTTGTTGAATTGTTTGCTTTAAGTGTTTTATTGGTATTCTTGGTATATCCTCTTAATTAATTATATGAATCATTAATATTTCTCCCATTATGTTGTCTTTTCACTTTCACTGATGTAATGTATCAATTTTCATTATTTGAAGCACAAAAATTGTCTTTGTTTTTAATTTTGATAAAATTAAATTTGTTTTTTAAAAATTTTTTATCACTTGTGCTTTAGATATTATATGTAAGAAAGCATTGCCTACCTCAAAGCACAGAGATTTATTCCTGTGTTTTTTATAAGAATACTATAGTTTTAGATTTCATATTTAGGTGTATGATTTATATGTGTGTGTGTGTGTGTGTGTGTGTGCACGCACATGTGTGTGTGTGGTGAAATAGGGCCCAAACAGCATGCATTTGTATATGGATATTTAGCTTACTCAGCATTATTTACTGAAAACACTACCTTTCCCCCAATTTAAATGTCTCAGCACTATTATCAACCATCAATTGACAATAAAAAATATGGATTTATTTCTGGACTCTCAGCTTTATTTCAGTGATCTATCTTTATGCCAGAACTATTCTGTCTTGATTACTATAGATTTTTACAGTAGGAAAGGCAAAACAAAATCTCTAGGCATTTAAGAGTTTTGGGATGACCCTGAGAATTAAATTGAGACAAAAACAGATTAACAGGGAGAAAGCATACAAATGCATTTTGTCTGACAGAGGTAATAAGGAAATGAAGACTCAGAGAAGTGGTGATGCTGATATGCTTTTGCACCACATTGTATAACTTTGGAAATGTAACTAAATTATGCAAGGATGCTGAGGGAAAATGAGAATTATTTAAACAAGATGTTTTTGTCAAAGTTCTCTGGACTACAATAAATGTCACTTTTCTCCTTGTCTAGAGAGGGCATCTTTCACATGAGAGTTTTTAATCACCTGTATTAAGGAAGAAAGGGTAGATTAAAGTGCCTTTCTACATCTGCTATTTGTCAGGTGATTTTACATCAAAAAAATCCCGGAGATTAGTGCTCTATCTGACGTGCATGTGGCAAAAATTTGCTCCCAAAATGTAGACTCTCTTTCACCGCATTGATTGTTTCTTTTGCTGAGAAGAAGCTTTTTAGTTTGAATCCATTCCATTTATTGATTCTTAATTTTATTTATTACACTTTAGGAGTCTGGCTAAGGAAGTCGGGGTGTAATCTGACATGATGAAGACTTGAGCCTATTTTTTTTCCATTAAGCACAGGGTGTCTGGTCTAATTTCTATATCCTTGATCTACTTTGTGTTGAATTTTGTGCATGGTGAGAGATAAGGGTTTTTTTTCATTTTGCTACTTATGGATTTCCAGTTTTTCGCAGCACCATTTGTTCAAGAGGCTATCTTTTCTCCAAAGTATGTTTTTGGTGCCTTTGTCTAGTATGATATAACTGTATTTATGTGGGTTTGTCTCTGTGTCTTCTATTCTGTACCATTAGTCTACATGTCTATTTTGGTGTCAATATGATGCTGTTTTTGTTACTATAGCTTTTTAGTATAGTTTAAAGACTATGTATATCAAATAAACCCCTCTCAACTACAAGAATCAAATAGACCATAATACAATAATACTGTGTATCTTTAACACACCTGTCCCACCACTGGATAGACCTCCCCCCCACCAAAAAAAAACCAAACTAAACAAAGAAATTATAGAACTCAATAAAAAATCAATAATTTAGACTTAACAGACATATAAAATATCCCATACATCAAAGACCAAATATACTTTTTTCTCAGCAGCACATAGATCCTTCTCCAAAAGAGACCATATGTTATGCCACAAAGCAAGTCTTAGCAAATAAAAAAAAGTAGAGATGCTACCCTGCATTATATCTGAGCATAATGGAATGAAGTTAGAAATCAATGATAAAATAAAAATTAGAAGCTACTGCAACATCAGAAGACTAAATAACATGCTATTGAATGATGCATGGCTAACAAAAGACATCAGAGAAGAGAGAAAAAACAATTCTTAGAGGTAAGTGAGAACTCTGATATGACATATCAAAATCTCTGGGACATTATGAGGGCAGTGCTAAGAGGAAAGTTTATTGCAATAAGGTCATTCATTATAATAATAAAAAAATCAACAAATAAATGACCTGACATTACATCTCAAAGTCCTAGAAAAAGAATAACAAACCTACATCAAAAGTAGTATAAAACAGGAAATAACTAAAATCAGGTAGGAAATCAATAAAATTGAAACAAAAAAATTTAAAAAACTGACAAAGCAAAAAGCTGGTTCTTTGAAAAAATAAATAAAATTGGCAAACCCTTAGCCACCCTAATGAAACAAAGGAGAAAGAAAACTCAAATTACTAGAATTTGTGATGAAAAGGGAAATATCACAACAGACATTATTGAAATACAAAAGATAATTAGAAACTATTCTGAAAGTTTATACTCCAGTAAAATAGAAAATCTCAAAGACATTGGCAAATTTCTAGAGACATATGATCAACACAAACTGTCAGGAGGACATACACAATTTAAACAGACCAATTTCAAGCAAGGAAATAGAAGACATTATTAAAAGCCTATCAACCAAGAAAAGCCCAGGATCAGAAAGATTCAAGGCAAGTTTTACAAGACCTACAAAGAAGAATTAGTACCAATACTCCTCAAATTATTCCATGGGATAGAAAAGGAGGGAATCCTTCTAAACTCATTCTATGAGGTTAGTATCATCCTAATACTAAAACCAGGCAGACACACATCAAGTAAAGAAAATTTCAAACCAATATCACTGATGAACATAGATGCAAAATTTCTCAATAAAATTCTGGCAAATTGCCTACAAAAACATATTAAAAATATTGCACCATGATCAAGTGGGGTTCATTTCAGGGATGCAAGTTTGGTTCAACATATGGAAATCAATAAAAATAATTCACCACATCAGTAGACTTAAAGATAAGAATCATATGATTATATCAATTGATGTAAAGCATGCATTTGACAAAATATAGCATCATGTTCAAAACACTAGAAAAACTAGGGATAGTATGAACATACCTCAACATTGGAAAAGCTATCTATTCTAAAGCCAAGGCCAACATCCTTCTAAATGAAGAAAAATGGAAGCATCTAAAAGCTGAAACAAGATAAGGATGCCCCCTTTCACTACTTCTATTCAAATAGTCCTTGAAACTCTAGTCAGAGCAACTAGACAAACAAAAAAAATTAAGGGGATACGAATAGGAAAAGAAGAATTCAAACTATCATTATTTGCCAACAACATGATTCTATAGTTAGAGGATCCAAAAAACTACACCAGAAAAATTACAGAATTAATAAATGAATTCAGCAAAGTAGGATATAAAATGAATACCCACAAATCAAATACATTTCTTTACATAAGTGATAAATCCTCTGCAAGAGAAATTAGGAAAACTACCCCATTCACAATAACCTATATGCACATCAGAAAGAACATTAATCTTCAAGATATAAAAAAAAACCCAATCAATAAATGGTCTAAGGAGCTGAACAGACATTTCTCAGAAGATATACAATTGATCAGCAAATATATGAAAAAATTCAACATCTCTAGTAATTAGAGAAATGCAAATCAAAACTAAGATTTCATCTCATGACAGTCAGAATGGCAGTTATCAAGAATACAAACAATAATAATTGTTGGGGAGGATGTGAGGGAAAAGGTACACTTATACATTGCTGGTAGGATGGCAAATCAGTACAACCAATCTGGAAAGCAGTATGGAGATTCCTTAGAAAACTTGGAATGGAACCAACTATTTGACTCAGCTATCTCACTCCTCAGTCTATACCCTAAAGACTTAAAAACAGCATACTATAGTGATGTAGACCCTTCAGTGTTTATAGCTGCACAATTCACAATAGCTAAATTGTGGAATCAACCTAGATCCCCTTCAATAGATGAATGGATAAAGAAACGGTGGTATATTTGCCCAATGGAACA
Source organism: Xerus rutilus (assembly GCA_028644305.1). NCBI lineage: Eukaryota > Metazoa > Chordata > Mammalia > Rodentia > Sciuridae > Xerus > Xerus rutilus. The sequence continues at coordinate 52,434,430 of CM053401.1, read as the reverse complement.
TTACTCAGCATTAAAAGAGAATAAAATTATGGCATTTACGAGTGGAGTTGGAGAATATCATGCTAAGCAAATAAGCTAATAACCCCAAATCAGGGGTTGGATGTTTATTCTGATAAGTGGATGCTAACTCATAATGGGGGAGGGGGCATTAGATGAGTGGAGAATCTTTGGATGGGGCAAAGGCATGGGAGGGAGTGGACATGGGGGTAGGAAAATAGTGGAATGAGACAGACATCTTTTCCTTAGGTATATGTTAATTGCGTTAATGGTGTGAGTCCATTCATGTACAACCAGAGAAGTGAAAAATTGATCCATTTGTGTACAATGAATTGAAAAGCTTTCTGCTCTCATGTATAATTGATTATAACCAAAAAAAAAAAAATCCCTATGCCAAATTGGCATACCTGGAGGGTGGTATATTCTGCCACCTTTCCATAGTAATTGTGAAATGAAGATAAATTTGAGTCCTCCAACTTTGTTCTTTGTCAAGATTGTTTGTCTATTGTGAGTTCAATGCACAAGTTTGTTGGCTACCACATCTGTGAGATTTATGATCAGTGTGTCAATTTCCAACAAAAATTGGGATTTTAATAGAAACTTTATTGAAATCTGGGAAACATAGGGAATAATGCTATCTTAATAATATTAAGTGTTTTAAGCCATTGTCAAGAATGTTTTTCCATTTATTTAATATTTTTAAAATTCTTTTGAACAGATTTTTTAGATATGTATATGTCTTGTTCCTTTGCTAAATGTATTCCACTTTGTTCCTTTTGATGTTATTGCAAATATAATTTCTTTATTAACTAAAAATGTCAATTAATCATTGCTAATATCTAGAAATACAACTGATAATTTAATGTAGGCATACACCATTAAACATGCCCTGTAATCACACTTTAGTCACATACTCTAAATATTAGAATATTATATTTTTCATTTTCATTTATCTCAGAGTGCATTATTATATCCTTTGTTATTTCTTCTTTGGTCCATTAGATATTTAGGAGTGTTATTTTTAATTCCCACAAATTTGTTAACTGTCCAAATCTCCTTCTATAATGGGCTTCCAGTTCAATTTCTTTGTGGTCATAGGAAATATTTTATAAGGATTAAATCACTTATATTTATTAAAATTTATATTAGTAAATGGTCTACCCTGAAGAATGCTTTCTGGACACTTGATAAGAATATGTATTCAATAATAATTGAGGAGAATATTCTACAAATGTCTGCTAGGTCTAATTAATTTATACTATTGCTCAAATTTTTTATTTCTTTGTTGTTATTCTTCCTTTGTGGTTCTATCATTGAATGTGTAGTATTGAAGCTCCAATTATTATTATTGAATTGTCTATTTCTCCATTCATTTTTATGTTTCCTCCATGAATTTTCAAACTTGGTTGTTAGGTATATATGTGTATATAGACATCTGTGTTTATATATGTTGCTCTATATGTCTATACACAAATATGTATATATGTATACATATATTTATCATTCATCCTTTCATCATTCTAAAATTCCCTGATAACAGTCTTTCTATTAAAGTATATTTTAGGAGATATTGCTATGCTCTTGGTTAGTCTTTTCAAGGTATATATTTTTATAGGCTTTTAATTCCATCCTGTTTTTGTAACTGAATCTATAGTAGTATCTGGATTTTTATTGAAATAAAAATAGAAGGACATTGAAGGTTTATGAAAGAGCTTTGACATGATTTGTTTTAAATTTAAAAAGACTCTCTGACTGCTGTGTTGAGTGATACAGTTATATAGTGGTACATACATAGCATTATATATGGCAAAATCGATTATGTAGCACAAGTGATATGAACTACAGACTTTAAATAATAACAAAGGTATCAAATTGACTCAGCAAGTATGAAAAATATACCACACCAATTCTAAGTGTCAATGAAAAGGAAAAGTGAGAGTGTGAGAACTCAGCACTTTCTACCTTTTTAATGTGAATGTAAAAATTGCTCTAAATAGTGGTCTATTAATTAGACTAGACAGTCCTACAAATTCCTTATTCATTTGAACTATTATCAGTTAACTTTTCTTAGGAATTTCTTAAGTCATTAGGTCTATACTGAAAGGTAGATTTTTAAAGAATTATGTAATTTATAATAGTCATTTCTAGCTAATGACTCCCTTCAAATCAATAGTGATTAAGATATTCTTGAAATTCATCATTCAGTTATGGTCAATAAATGGAAATATATTGATATAGATAAATATATATCTCCAAGTTGAATTAAAATATACAGATTAAGCTGACAATAAGTTTGTTAGACAGACCCACAAAGGTTTATAATTTAGTTTACTTAAGAAATTTTAAAGGATTTGACCCTACTTCAAGGTAGAGATATATTCAGAGTAAAAAGTAATTTATAGTAAACATAGTAGATATATTCCATATTTGTGAACATTAAAATGTTATGTTAATACATATTTTATTATCTATTTTACATGTAAGAAGTCATTTTTTGCATAATTTATTTGTAAACCTAAAACTTACAGTTATTTTATGCCATAATATGCATAATATGACTCTTCCTCTTTACTGTTAAAATTTCTTTTTCCTAAAGTATTTTCCAAAGGACACTGACCCCTAGAGCATTTTATTTAATTCTATGCAAAAGGAAAGTGTTAAAATAGGTTGGTAAAATAAGTTGGAGAATCACCGAATAGTAAAGTCTTCCCTACCAGAGACTTTAAAATGCACATTAACATTTTAAAGACTCCAAGCTATCTTGCACTACAGAAAGCTCTTTTACTTTGTTAAACTCAGCATTTTCAAACTTATTTGACCAGAAAATTCTTTTTTCTTCCCTTAAAGAACACTGTTACCATGTCAAAGAGATTATATGTTTCACAGAAACTATTAGGGATATACTAGTATTATTCAATTTTTTCATTTTATAGTTGGAAAGATTGAGGACCTAAAATAGTTAGATAATAACTCAAAGTTAGATAGTTACCCCGAATCATATATCAAACTAGTAACAAAAATGAAATCACTCAAATTAGATGTTTTCCTCATAGCTTCAATTTATCTTATACTGTGTTTTTAGTATTGGTATGAATGTTCTGTCCTCCAAAATGTATAAATTGGAATGATGTCTAAATTATGTTATACTTACTTTTAAAGACAATCTATATGTGTGTATATTCACTCACACATAGCAAATTTCATGTGTTTATCTATGTCTTTTTTGAGTTTCTTTATGTCTGAGTACTACATGTGCATGTGTACCTGAATACTATGCTTATTTAAATGTACCCTAATAAGAATTGAGAAAGTGCAGTACATAAATCATGCTAAGGGGATCATTTCAAACATACTGTATTAGGACATTACCTAGCAGGGAAAGAATATAGCACCACAGGGTACAGAAATTGCTTCTCTGCAATGCACTGCATAATATCATGAAAACATTGAGTCAAAAGTTCAACAGACTTGATTCATTCACTGTGTCAGACATTAATTCTGTGAAATATTAATATAAAGATAGGGAGATGGAATGAAGACAGAGACACAAGGCTAAAAAATGGCATTCCTTTCAGTTTAGTTACCCAGTGCAGCATTCCCAGTGGTTCTGGATATCAGACAACTCACTTTTATCTGTTCTCAAATTATTCTTTTTTTTTATTGTCTCTATTTTCCTAGCAAATATAATGTAACTCATATAATTACAGTCAAGAAGAAGTCTAGTTTAACAAAAGGAAAATTTCAATTTCATTCCTTTTTCTCCTTTGGTAGAACAAAAAAGCATTTTAATGATTCAAAATATGTTTTTTTCCTAATACAAAATATAAAACTGGTTTAATATTAAGTAATATTCTTTATAATTAAATGTGTATATTTTTACCACTACTTTAGTAAAAACTATTTGAATAAAAAATCTTAAGTTACTAAAATGTCTGAGCATTTAACTAGCATTTCACATGGACTATAATGGGATCAATGATTCTATGCAAAGAGTAAATTCCATTTTTAGGTTGGCATGCAATGTATGAGTTATTTTCATCAGAGAAATATATCTATAAAGACTCCTACCATCAAATGAGTGTGCACAAATGCTGAACATAATCATCTGGACAAAAGACTCACAAACAGAAATGTTAACTAATTAAGTCCATTAAAGGAAAAGGAATGTTCCTTACATAATAACTACTGCAGGAAGTATTTTCAGAATTTCATTGGAGAAAACAATTATTAATAGAAAAACAACTAATAAAGATAATAATGTTTAAAATTTGAATTTTGGCATGTGGCATGCTGAGAATTAAAAATCATTCTACTGTAAAAATATTATGAGATGTATTTTTTTATTGCTGCATAGAAATCATCATGTGTTTAGTAGCTTAAAGCAACATGAATGAATTATTTCATCATGTTAGAACATGAGCTACTTAGCTTCTCTGTTAAGGGTCTCATGAGATTGAAAGCAAATATCTCTGGAGCTGTGGTCTTATGTAAGAATCATTGTTTTCTTCTAAGATCATCACTTGTGAGCACAATTCAGTTTGTTGTGATTATAGGACTGAGGTCTCTCTTTTTCTGATTTTCTGCCAAGGGTAGCCTTCAATTAGAAAAGAACTACCTTACTAAATATTCTTTGTGTCTGAGAGTGCTATATATTACACTGTTATTTACATAATCTTAACTAAAACAAACATTTACAAAACATCATTTACAAAGAAGCAGCACTTCCTTATTAGGCAGTCAGCCAAGAGTTTCAGACTAGATCACAAAAAAAATTGTTTTGAGGAAAAGTTAGAATTTTCAAGGTTTGCTTCAGTTCTCACAATAAGCTTTAAAATTTTCTCTAGGTAGTTTTCCATACTATAAATTTACTTCTTTTCATCGCTATGAATTCTAAGTATGTTATGAGTTGCAAACATAGTTTTTATTAATGAAAACAATGATAATGTTTTATTCTGATGATAACACATTAGCAAGATAAAAGTGCTGGAAGGTTGAAACAGAAAAAAAAACTCAATCTTTAATGCTTTGTCACAAGTTTGCTCAACAGTAATGCTCTTGGAATTTTAGGCAGTAGAAATGATTGTTTGAGCAACTATTCAGTGTTACAGGATCTTTAGCAGTATCCATGGTCTCTCTACCAACATGGTGATGGTAACACATTACCCTGAATTATGACAAATAAAAATATCTTCATATACTATCAAGTGTTTCTGGGTTGGAGGTGGGTGAATAAAACCATTCCTTGGCTGAGAACCACTGGTTTGCTGAAAACCAGCAGATAAAGTAATGAACGTCAGACTAATATTTTGTAATTTATTAGAGTTTTAATATATAAACCAGCTAACTTTCTTCCTTACATTAGAAATTGCAACAAAAGTATAAAATCATTATTTGATCTTTATCCACTAACTGATCACTAGGCATGCTTTTTTCTAAGATGAGAACATTTGAACTATTTTCAAAGGTAGCCTGACTCTGCTGTTGGTTGGGTCTCTCGGATGTGTGTGACTTTAAGAATAACAGAAAAAGATAACTTGTCAGACTATAATCTTGGTGCAGCATTTCAAACCATAGTATCTTAAAAAATAAATAAATAAAAGGGAAAGAGGTTCAGAATTTGTGAACTGAGATGAAGTTAAATGGATGGAGAATAGGCTCAGAAATTAGTCCGTGTTCCATGAACTTCAACACTGAGAAGCAGAATCCACCAGGGGGCAACAGTGCCTTATCACAGCACACTACAGGAGCCAAGGCACTTTTCACTCCAGAGTGACAGAAATATCCAAGACTGGAGTAATATGTTGATGCTTCATTTGCATTATACACAAGAGGTATAAGTTGAATTAAAATATTATGCCATGCTTCACAATTCATTCAAAGTGCCATTCTTCCAGAAAGGATTCTATAATCTAAAATGTGGATCTTCTTGCCCTTTTCTTAATATCATAAAACTCTACATTCTTCAGACATATAGCACCTATCATAATACTATAAAGACTAAATTTTCATTGCTTTTTATTACATTGGAAGCATCTTTCAGATCCAGGAGTGTGACTTATTTGAACTTTGATTTCCCCAAAACATAGACTGATGCCTTGTGTGAGATTACTGATTACAGAATGAAAAAGTTAGTTCACTAAAGAGAACACTTAATCAAAAACAGACTGTTACCAAATTAATAAACTATACAGCATATGGGAAGGTTAAAATATAAAATTAATTTAAAAAATCTAATAAGTCAAAACATCCAGTCAAATTTGAAAGACTGGCATTTACTGACTAATTCTTTCCCATTGTTTGTTTTAATAAAGTGAAGCCTCATATTCCCTTTCCCTGACACCATTCTCTCAATTTCTATTAGATTCATAAAAACAAAGTCAAAATATAAAATGTTACTGTTCTTTCCTTTTACTTCAGGCTCCAGAGTCTTATTTCAAAAAAAAAAAAAAAAAAAAAAAAAACAGAACAATTTTATCTGAGTGTTTCCACAAGTCCTGTGTCACATACCTGGATTACTGCAGATTTTTATCAGCCATGAAAAAGGCTCTTGAAGCAGTAGCTACAATATTTCTTCAAAACACAGTGTACAGGTCATTCTTTTTTCTTCCCCTATTTTTTGTTTTTTATTGCTGAAAAAATAACTCTTTAAAATTCAACTGTTCATAGCAAATTTTTTTCAAATATGAAATATATGACTACAAGAGAATTGAGATGAGTGATTCAGCAATGTCAGTAACAGAGAAGTTACTGTACAATTTGGTGCCAGATATTGTGAATATGTATTGATGCAAACATCTGCTCATGATCTTAGAAATGTGAAACACAAACTCATAATTTATTAAAAACCATCATGTTCCAGGAAATGTGATGAATAATCCACTCACCAATGCATGTGAATTATATGCAGCCCTTTTCCAGTAGACAGAGACTTTTGCTGAATCCACATGAATGCTCCTTATGTATATTTAATAGAAAAGCAGGTCGTTTCCTGCAGATATGCTCTGAACAGAGATAAAATGAATAGAGCAATAGCAGAATGAAAGATAGCTGTCCCACAGAGTTGACTACAAAGAGATCTAAAATGATAAGAGAAGAATAGGAAACAATGATGGAATCTAATCAAGGCAGAAGCAATCCAAGAGTGCCTTTAAAAGGTTGGACAGGTTTTTAAGATAAAATGAAGCATAACTTCTGACTTATTGAAAGAGTAAAGTTAGAAAAACATATTTATGGTGCCAAAGACTGACAAGGAAATATTTGTCAGAGCTTAAAGGCATCACCTCTGGAATAATCCAGCTGATGTGGCTTCTGCCAAACACTAGTGGGCTCAGAGGAAGAGATCTATCCTTGGAGTGGAAAGACAAATATGGAGAGAATAGATACCAGTCCAAAAGAAATGCATAGTTCTCCAGTATGATAATAGTTACAAGCTTGCTAATTACCATTTGAAAGTACCTTTGTAGTAGATATATCCACAATGGATTTTCAGATAAAGTTGTGAATGACTTTCTAAGGAGAAAAAGGTTATTGAGATGCTAAGGGCAGGGCTGATAAAAGTCTAGCAAGGTTGGGGATCTCCTATAAATCCCTTGAATGGGACCAGAAAGTATGGCCAACAAAAATTTGATCTTTTCTCCAACAAGGGTTATTATAGACAATGTTATCATGTGAAAAACATTAGAATCAGAGGTGATTACCACTCAATTTCACTTTCTTTAGTTATCTCATCCTAATAAAACTATTTTGAGGCTGTATATCACTACAAGGCAAGGAATTACATGTCAGTGTTCAGAATGGTGGGACTATACCTAATAGAGTCATTCAACAGCTTCAGTGTTTTAAACAATCTTAACTATTCAGAGAAGATACTCTGACCTTAGGCCCCCCTAGCCACAGGTGTTATGCTCATCTTCAAAATCCAAGTGTTTGCTGGGAACATTGATCATTTAATAGATCAGGTATCATTTGCTTGGGTGGAGGCTGCTGACCCTAAACATCAAGCTTTCCTAGTCACATCTTTTGGACACTGCTGTTTTCAGTACTTCTGCTTCCATAGCATCATGCATAAAGGAGGATGCTCTCTATTATTCTGAAAATCTGAAATTTAAAAATCTTTTCCCTGATGTTAGAAAAAAAATTCAAAATGACACTAGTAATATTTTCACATTCCTTTGTAAAGACCTATACAAAATAAACAAAAATTTTGGAAGCTTTTATTTGAATATCTACTTCCATACAGCAACTCTAATATTAAAACAACACAATTCTTAAGAGTTTCCTAAGCTTAGACTCACTTATAACACACGGTTTAACTCCCTTCTGAGATGAGGAAATAGCAGTCCTATGTTTTTCCATAAAAGCAATGAGAACAAACTCAAATAATATATATTTTATTCTAGTCTATATGATTAATACAATAGCACAACATGTCCCAAACTTGGGATTTCTGTGATATATTGATGTACTACATGAAATTTAGTATTTTTGTATAAAAGTTAATTTTTAACATTATGACATTTAATGTACAAAAGATGTATTCTTTTGCACTAGCACATCTAAGTAAAAGAAGAAACCTTATAACAGTAGTTAATGGAATACTGATAACAATCCAAATGTATTTAGAACCTAATTCAATTTATATAATTTTGTGTGAAACTAGTATGCTCCTATAACAGAAAAAGTTTGAAATCATATAATCTTCTAAAACCTGTTGGAAAGTTAAATATATTATTAGAACTTGCGTTTTAAAATATTTAGACATTAAAGATCATGTTATAATCTAATTAAATTTCTGTCACTAAGAAAGAAATGTGGTTGTATTTTAAGAGAAATAAGAGAGGTAGATGTGGTATGATTTATGTTTTCTATGAAAGCATATAGAGTTTCTATTTTTAAAATAAATGTTGTATGTGTATGTGAAACAAAACAGCAATCAAATTCATGTACAATAAAAAAAATCTACCAAACGCAATTCGAAACAAATGAGATTAAATGCGAAATAAATATGTGGCCAGAAATCAACAATCACACCACCTAAAATGTAGGTCAGGAAGTGGAAAAGCAAAAATATAAACAGAAGTTTAAAAATCAATTTATAAAATATAAAATGGATAATTTTACCATGCTTCATTTTAGTAATAGATAATTCTTCTTTTTATTTATTTATTTTTTGGTACCAGGGATTGAACCCAAGAGTGCTTTTATCACTGGGCCACATCTCCAGCCCTTTTTTATATTTTATTTAGAGACAAGGTCTCAGTTGCTTAGAGCCTCACTAAATTGTTGAGGCTGGCTTTGGATTCTCGATCCTCCTGCCTCTGCCTCCAGAGCCACTGGGATTACAGGCATGTGCCACCATGTCCAGTAGTAATAGGCAATTCTTATACAAGTAGCAGTAATGGAATTTAGCATGAAAAAAATATGAAATGTAATATATTTAATAATAAAGAGATTAATGAAATAGACATAAAATTATGTACGTATATTACAGAAATAACAAGTGAACTTATTAATATAGTAAATAAAACCAATAGTAATATCAGGTTCACAAAGTCATGCTAACTTAAAGGCCATGATAAGCTTGATCTTAGCACCAGATATGCTTAGGAAAGCACACAGGACAGGGAAATCAGCCTCTTCAGCACCAACATCTTATTATTGGGTGTCAAGTAGAAATGATATTTAAAATTTAAAAATTAAAATGATCCTGAAGTTGAGGAGGTAACTCAGTGACAGACCACTTGCCTATCATGCAAAATGCCTTGGGTTCAATTCCTAGTATCACACACACACATTAAACAATTGATCTTAACTGGGAGTTTCAGGACCACCTCCAGTGTGGCACAGAGAGGCATGAGGTGCCCTCACTTACTTATAAGAAGCAAGGCAAGTTAGCAGGGAGGCATCTTGGCAAGAAGGAAACTGCACCTGCCTGATGCAAGGACTCCTAATTATATTGCAGATGTGATTTGAATCCAGTGCTTATTAAAGTAGATATAAAAATAGGATGCAAATTGGGTGTTAAATTTCTTCTATTTGGCAGATAAAACAAAAGGTGACTTATTGAAATCAGGTCTCCTGTCTTCGTTAAATATGAGAGACCCAGTGGACCAAAGCCTGAAACTAGCAGTATGGACTTCTTTTATTTTTTGTGGGAGGGGCAGATACTGGGGATTGAATTCACAGGCACTGGACCACATCTCCAGCCCTATTTTGTATTTTATTTTGTATTCAGAGTTTCACTGAATTGCTCAGTGCCTTACCAGTTGCTGAGGCTGGCTTTGAACTCATGATCCTCCTACCTCAGCCTCTGGAGCTACTGGGATTACAGGCATGCGCCACCTGGCCTGGCCAGTAGGGACTTCTAATTTACAGAATTGTAAGATTATAAAGTTACATTCTTCCTTTTAAGCAATTAAATTGATGGTGGTTCATTATAGCAGCCACAGAAAATTAATAATTGCTGTTCGAGTTGTCTAGGAGAGGGAATTGGTTGCATTTTCACAGGTTTGAAATGTTTTTTTGGCTAGATGTTTTCAATTAACAGACTTTAAAATTATTTGAGGTTCTGATTAAAGGAAAAAAATTTGTGTGAAGTCCTAGTTATTTTCCAAAAGAGGAGATATTTGTTTTTATATTTACAGTATTTTATTTCTTAATTTGGTCCCATGTGGATTGCTCTAAATTAAAATCTTCATCTGAGTTTACTATAATTCTACTTTCTCCTGATATACACATAAATCTATGAAAACTACATTGAGCACATATCTAGTTAATTCAAATTCCAGTTCCATTTTCAAGAGTTTTTTTCTCCTGTTCTGAGAGATTAAACCTGCACTTGAAGGAAATTTTAGTTGTTAAGACTAGATGGAGAGAAGCCTTTTGGTATGCTGCCTTGAAACCAGGTTTTGTCCTAAGCTGAAGCAAGTTTATATGCCTTGCTTGGTCCTCATGTCTGCTGCTGTGGTCCAGAACTAGTTAATGGTATATTATCTTACTTGTCCTAGGTGACTCTATTGTGCTCTTCCCTGGGAACGTTGTATCTTTTTCTACCCCAGAATGCAGCAGAAATTTGCATTCAATTCCTGGTCCCAAGCATGGATCCAGGTTTTGTGGGTTCATAAGCCTGTGCATTTTTTTTCACTCTTTAAAAATAGTGAAGCAATTTTGAATGAAAAGTTAGGTATAGGATCTTTGAAGGACCCCATACAATGAGGAACTCCTAAGTTGCAGGTTCATTAGTTTCAAGCCAGGGTCAATTATATCACTTAGCTCCTTCAGAGATCAGACACTTTACTGCAGGGCAGCTATGGAATAGGCCTAATTTGCAAGTTATGCACCTGCAGCATCAGGGTTGTGAGGCTTTCAGTCCCTTGGAATATGAAGGAACTTCTGGATGCTTTCCATGTTACATTCATGCTGTAGGTTGCCAGGAATAATACAAAAGCTTTTTTATTTAACCATGTCAAGTCTTTACTTGGCTCTTGCTCCTAATTTTGGTGTCTTTTACCAATTTTTTTTAAAAGAAGAAAAGGTCCTTCTTTCAGCTTTTGTTTTGGGGGGTGGGTACCAAGGACTGAACTGAGGGGCACTCCACCACTGAGCCATATTACCAGCCCTATTTTGTATTTTATTTAGAGACAGGGTCTCACTGAGTTGTTTAGCGCCTCACTGTTGCTGAGGCTGGCTTTGAATGCACAATTCTCCTGCCTCAGGTTCCCAAGTCGCTAAAATTACAGGCATGCACTACTGCACCTGGCTCCTTCAGCTTTCCTTATGACTTATTTAACCGTCACCACTCGCAGGATTAGGATTAGGACTCATAAGCAGAAAGTGAAGTCACACACAAATTTAGAATTCTCAACTCCTTCTCTTGCCAAAATGGACTCAGTACGGAATGGATATTATTTTATTTTATTGTAGAAGAAGTATTTATTTATAGTATTTTATTGTAGAAGAAGTTTTATTAATTGTATATATCTCATGCTTTTTTTTTAAATTTTGTCAAGGTGGTAATATTCCATACCTATCCTTGGTAAAATAAAGGTTGAGGGAGTAAAAAGGGGAACCTAATTTTCAATGTAATCTTGAAATATCAAAAAAAACCGGTCTTACAAAATGTTCTTTCTTGTTCTGTTTGGAGGGTAGACTGCATGGGGAAGAAGTAAAATAATGAGGATTCAGAATCACAAAGGTTGTCTGGTTCTTTTTCATGTATGATGAACTTCCATGTGTAGAAATGGTGAGCATGATGCCAATGGAGAAAGTGTTTAAAGTTACTAGAATGAGAAAGAATTGTGAAATTAATAAATTAAAGGAAATCAGAAAAATTCTACTTCCTCCAGTCCCAGAAATGAGGCAAGCATATGAGATGGTGAACATAAGTGGACAGGATGGAATGGGGCAGAAAATGGAGATATTTTAAGATTAATGGGTTATGTTTTCTCTGTCCCTCCAAAGGATTAGATGTTATTTTCTGGAGGAATGCATTTGTCTTTAAGAAAAACATCCTTTAACTGTGTTCAATTTGATTGTAAAAATATGAAAGTTACATTTTTCAGGCTTTGACATTTCTTAGAAATTGCAATAGAAGGAACAGAAGACGGAGAATTACATTGCTTGTCATACTTGCTCAAGTGATGGTAAAAGCATGCAGGTTGGATAAGGAAGAAAGTAAATTCTGAATTGACTCGTAGAAATAGTGTGTTTCCAAGTCTAAATGAGGTCAAAGATGAGATTTTTATGGAAGCCATACAATTGCATATAGAAAAAGTAGCTGTCATTGTGGTATTAGAATATAAGTATATTTCATTTGAGTACCATAATACTTAGTTATAGTCTAAAAGTATGTTGTCCAGGGCCAGTGCAATGAAATTCAAGGTCAAAATTGAAGATTATTTTAAATGAGGCAATCTAAATGAATATAGAGATGTGGTTTTGGTTAATCTTCATGATTTGAAGAGCTTATATTAGTGATGTTAGTTTTCTATCTCTACTGCTAAGTAGCAAATTACCACAAACTTGTCCACTTAAAAACAAGTGATATTAGCTGGGCGCAGTGGTGCATGCTTGTAATCCCAGCACTTTGGGAGGCTGAGACAGGAGAATGGCGATTTCAAAGCCAGCCTCAGCAACGGCAAGGCACTAAGTAACTCAGTGAGACTCTTTCTTTAAATAAAACAGAAAATAGAGCTGGAGATGTGGCTCAGTGGTCGAGTACCTCTGAGTTCAATCCTCAGTATCAAAAAACAAAACAAAACAAAAACAAGTGATATCAACTTTTTTAGGTCAAAAGTCCAGATGGGCTCAGATGAGCTCCTGCTTGGAGTTTCAGATTAAGGTGTTAACCAGGCTGAGCTCTTACATGGAGATTTTGAGTCACTGGAGTTGTTGACTGAATTTGGTTTATTATGCCTGTAGAACTAAAGTCCTCATTACCTTGCTGACTGTCAGCTGGGGACTACTCTTAACTCCTAAATGTTATCCATATCCTTTTGTACACATCTCCCTCTACATTCAAATTTTGCAGCAATGCACTGAACCCCACTTGTGCTTTGAATCACTGACATATCTTCTAACAGACAAAGAAAGCACTGTTTTGAAGGGCTTATTTCATAAGATAACACCCATAGATAGTCTCCATTCTAAGGATACGTGTGCCACACAGAAATTATACCATATTTAAGGGATGGTGAAGATTTGGTGGAACACATGCGAGGGAACGTTTTAGGCAGTCTGTCTACCACAAGTGATGAGGACCTGAATAATTAGATCAAGTTCTCAATAATGTAAAGGTAAGTAGATAATAGCAATCTCAAGAAATATTTATCTGTTGTGAAATTTAACAACATTTTAAAAAATATGAATAGAAAGATTTTGGAAGTGGTACTGTCTAGCTTCTCTCATTTCTGCAACATAGCAACATGGCTAGGTAAGGTCTGCATTTATCTGAGCGGTCTGCAGGGATATTGGTGACTCAGGGGAGAGAAGAGTTTTGGCTAAGAGTGAACAATGGATATTTTGAGTAATAAATGAATATTTACTGACAATCAAATGACACATTTAAAATACTTAACAGAGAAGTATAGAAATAGGATGGTGAAATGCCAAAAGGAAGTTAAAATAAATGAGGATGATAACATAGGAGAAACAAATAAGAAAAAACATACAGAATTTTGATGAAGAAGTCACATATCAGAGTCATGCATGGGACTATCAGTCGAAATGAAACTTTGGGTCAAATATGTTTAGGGTCAGCATAGGTGAGGCTCTTGGCTTCTTCCTAAAGCTCAGAGACAGGATGAGCCCATAACAATAAAGACTAAGACAAGCCAATCAGACAAAACTATCGTATAAGAAAGTATACAAGACACTCAACAGTGTGGGAGTTGAAATCAGGAAGGAACAGTGTTCGATAAAATGTGGATAGTATCAGTTACCAAAACAAAGAATTAGTTAGGAATCTTTTTGAGATTCTCCTGTGGATGAAGCAAATTTCTTTTTTTCACAAAATTAAAGAATCCAATAACTAAGTATTGTTTTGGACAAGAGAAAATGAATAAGCAACTAGTTCAAAACGACTACAGTTAAACAAGACTCATTTAGTAACTTCTCTTGAAGTCCCAAATAATATTTATGATTTATTCCAAGGCTCAGGAAAGTACGAAGAATAATTTAAGATTTCTAGGTCAGTTAAACTTCTCAGTTAACTTCTCAGTTAACTTCTCAGTTAAAGTTAAAGATTATTATTTTTTGAATTTGCAAATTCAACCCAAACACAATAAGAAGCTATATGACAAAATAAGACAGGAAAAAATTGATAATTTTTAAAAGTTTCTTTTATCATTGATGGGTTTCATGTTATGTTAAGTCTTCCAACAAACTTGAAATGTGGCACCTTGAATATGTACTTCTATAATTGTGCATGCCACACCATAGAACTCTTTGTTGGATATTAATTTGGAAGGACTCTTCTTTACCATATCATATATAAAACATTTTCTTATAACTCTTGCCAGCCCTTGATCTATGCATAATTTCAAGGACAAATAAAATCAAAAGCAAAATTATGCCATATTTCTAGTTTCTGGGACTCATGATTTTGTTCAGCTCCATCACAGATATGAAAATTAGCATGTTCTACATAGAATACTTACACAATTAGTCTGTGGGTCTGGTTATGATACTTTTTGGATGTTGTAAGATAAACTATATGTTATTCACAACAACAGAATTTGTAAAGCAGATATACTATCTGCAATACATAAATTTGGCAGAGTCAAAACAATGTTCTTATTGTTTCCCCATTTTATTGATATATGCTTGATTTTAACCATTCTGGCAGCCCCTGAGATATTTCTTTTTTAAAAGGACTATAGATGATTTGCTATCTCTAGATAGATAATGGAAATCACTAAAGAAATATCATCTTATTTGAATTATATGATTATGTCCTTTTTGTATCATATTTCAAGATTACATTTAATTGAAATATGAAATCATTTAACACCCAATCTTGCTCATATATACATTTCTTGTATCTTAACAAACAATACTACCACACAAATACTCTATAATATAGCAACCTCATGTTAGTCACCAGCAACCTCTGCCCCAATGTCATGATGCCCCCGTATCTCAAGACCTGCACATTCTACTTCATCTTTAATTACACTCTAGTGCAGGCTCTGATGCTGGCATGCATGATTATGGATTATGACTTCCTTACTAGTTGTGTGACCAGAGCAAGTCAGTTAGCCTTTCTATGCTTCCATTTTTCTCTTCCATAAAATGTGAATTATTTATTATGCACCTCATAAGATTTTGAATAATTTGAAAACTTTTATAGGTAAATAACTTATTGACTAACAATATAATTATTAGATACTACCTTTTTAGAATAATTGTTGTGCTAATTTTAATGATCTTTCTTATGATTCTGATCTCCAGACCTTTTTATTTCAAATCGTTTTCACCTAAATTCTTAGTAAAATTCCTTTATGACTTTTTTTTACTTCCTCTCTGTCCTCCCTTATAATCTCACTTCTACATTGTTTTTAGAGTTAGTGTTCTAAAAAGTAAATATAATAGTGTCATAGCCTGCTAAAGCACATTTAGTGAGTCACCGGAGCTTTTAGAAGCATCATATGGTTCCACGTATTTGCTGAAACCAGATAAATATGTAAGCACTTCAAACTGCTAGCTCTTTCTCATTACCCACACTTTATTAAATTTGACTTTCTTGATTATCACACCCTTCCAGTCTTCTGCCTATTAATTCCTTTAGGTCCTGCAATATGCAGTCCAGGTATGACCCTATGTAAACATTTCTGATCCCTATCTTTAGGTTAAATGAGAGGCCCCTTTTCTGTATTTCACTTTTCACATATGCAAGTTCCTGAACATATCTGTTGCTGCTTCTCTTGTATAGGGATCTCATTATTTCATATTCTTGATAGCAGGAGCAAGAGTTGTATTTTCAGTGCATATTAGGGTAGATAAAATGTGTCTGTTGCATAATAAATATTCAAAGAATAAATGCATGTGTGATTAAGTGGAAACGTTTTTAAGATACACTGGTGCTCATGCACAATTTTAGTCCTTGCCAGATTTTCTCTTCTACGTGACCTCTAAATGTTGGAGAATAGAGAATTCAGTCCTTGACACTCTTCTCTAACACTTTCTAGTTATCTCAATCAAAGTATACATTTGAGTAATTTCTGTAGTCTGAATTGACATCTCCATATATGACCTTTCCTATTAAGTTCTAATTCCCATCTCTATATCTCCACTAGGATATCTATTAGACAACTCAAATATATTTTCCATAACTTCTTTGTTCACTTTCTCCCAATCCCCTCATTCTATCTAAAAAACAAAACAAAATCTGTTTATCATCTTATTCCAGGATTTTTGTCATTATTTTACCACTGTCCTCTCTCCCTATCCAGTCCTCTGACATTTGAAGTCCTCTTCTGAAAATTATATCATGATTCACACCACTTACTCATACTCCTTTCTACTCTAATCCAAACTGCTATGATTCTTTCTAGAATTATTGCACTTGGCTGCCAAATTGACTCACCAATTGCACCCTCAATGATCCATGTTCATTCTCTACACACAGAATGAGATTTTAAAATGTAAAATACACCATGTTACTTCCTTTTTTAAAACTGTTCAGTGACTTACAATTGTACCTTTAAAACCCCAAATTTCCAACTTTAAATCTCTGTGAGAAACTCTGGGAGATAGTACAGATGAAGACTCAGAGCTGCCTCACCTGAGGAACAGCCAACCTGGGTTTTTGTCTAGGTAATTTTTTGTACATGATTGACTGCTCCTGTAAGGATTAATTCTCTAGAGTTTCTGTTCTATGTGAAGGCAAGGAAAATCTCATGGCTAGAATAAAACACCCTCAGATAGTGTGTCAGGTATAGTTGTAAATATGCCAAGGACAGGGTGAACCACAAATAGCAAATACTTTGCTGTGGCTTACAAAGCCCCAAATGACTGGCCCCCCACTTACATGTTTAGCCTCAGTGCTTACCACTTTTTTTCCTCTTCACTCTTCTCTGGTTATTCTGCTGCTGCTTGAACACTAATCATATCCTTGCTTCTAACCTTCAGTGTGTGTGGTCCTCTTAGTCTAGAATGGTACCTCCTGTCATATTTTCAAGGCTCCTCTTAACTCCTCATTTAGTTATAAAGTCTAATATCACTTTCTCAAAGATGCCTGGACTCCATCTAAAATACTATCCATAATACAGAGTATCACACACCAGATATATAGAAAAAAAGAAAGAAGAATAGTTAGTATTGGTGCATATTCTCTGTATTCAAATTTAAAACAAAAATATCAAAGCAAATAAAGCATTACCAAATAACACCCATATTACCAAAAGTATACATTTAGTACATAAATTGGCAACATAGAAAGTAATACACAATGGTAATTGAACATCTCTCTCTCTCTCTCCCTCCATATATACATTTATATTCCAAGTATTTAGTGAGACCCTGTCTCTAAACAAAACACAAAATAGGGATAGGAATGTGGCTTAGTGGTTGCATAATCCTGAGTTCAATCCCCAGTACCAAAAAACATAAATAAAATTTAAAAATACATACATATGTAAACATATATATAACAATTTAGATTATTTGACTTTAATTATATATTCCAAAAGGGAAAATAAATAAAATGATTTAGTTGAGATTTAATCATAATATACAGTTTGTTCAAACCATTAATGACTTTTACATATTTATCCACGTGTTCAAAACCATACAGTTTAATATTATTTAAAGATTAACATTGCACTTTAATTTCATGCTACAAATTTACAGCTACTTAGTAATTGATTCATCCACAAAATGGAAATAATATGCTAAGTCATATTCCTACTTATATTTTTCCAGGAAAGCATTTTATGTGTAATAACTATAAATACACATGTGCTTTGTTCACAAATGTCTTATTTTAAATAAACAAAAGTACTTCTTATGTTTTTCAGTTAAAAATAATCAGAAAGACTTCATGTGAGGTTGAATTATTCCAAATTTTATTGGAATAAACAACCTGCAAAAGCTTCTGTAAATGTGTAGTCACAAGAGAGCCATCTGGCTCCATGTAATTATACCCATGTTTCATCCAATTCTGCATGCTAAATGTAAAAGCAGGTCCAGGAATATCACACAGATTTGTGATATACACTTGGAGACTGCCAATCCATAAACCAATTAACAGGTCTTATTCACATGGGTGTGTTGCTGTCTTTATTTATATTATATATCTAAATAGAGTACAGATTCAGAGATTGCTGAATGAATTGGTTAGAATGAATGTATTTCTATTGAAGTAATTCAGAGTGATATAGAATACAAATCAAGCGACAAAAGACAAAAAAGTACTATCTATCTTACTTTTTTTTTTCAAAAAAAATCATTTGAATCAGGTTGGCAGATGTCTTGCAAGTATAGAAAAATATTTGTGGCCAATTATTGTATAAGTTCACTGAATTCTGCAAACTTGCTCTGTGGGATTGGGTTTATTGTTGGCATAATATAGATAATTTGAATTTACTAATTTATATTTTGTCTAGGTTATCTTTCTCTCTAATAATGCATTTCTAGGATACAGTGGACACTTCTCACAAAAATTTAACCCTAACAGAGTGTCATGGTTTAGATATGAAGTGTCCCGCAAAAGTTCATGTGTGAAACAATGAAAGAATGTTCAGAGGTGAAAATTAGATTGTGAGAAATCTATCCTGATAAGTGGATTAACCCGCTGATAAGGTTTAACTGGGAGGTAACTGTAAGCAAGTAGGGTATGACCAGAAGAGACAGGTCACTGAGGGTATACCTGGTGAGCCAAGTTTTCTCTCTCCATTTGCTGGTTGGCATGTTTTTAGCTTCTTTTCTCTACCACACTGTTCCACCATGATGTTCTGTCTTACTTGGGACTAGAGCAATGGAGTCCGCCAACCATGGACTAACACCTCTGAAACTATGAGCCAATATATGAATGACATTATCAGTTGATCTAGCTTGTGCCTGTATTTGTTTCACTACAACACTACAACTCCTTTATTTTCATAGATCCTATTTGATAGCATCAATTCCAGTTAATGTCTTGTGAACATATTACTGTATACCAGATTGTATTATAGCAATTTATGGGTGGCTTAACAACTTTATGGCAAATATAACACCACCTTTAATAACTTCTGCTTCATATAGTGAAGAATGGAGAATGTTCCACTAGTAACTTGGTGAAATAAGGCTATTTTCATCCTTACTAATTATCTTAGCAGTGCCATAGTTGAAATTTATGTCAATTCATTTAACATAAATACATCCTTAAGAGATAATTTGAAACATAAAAAATAAATAAATAAATATATTTATGTCTTCTTTTCATATAGTTATATATTTTATACAAAATTAAAACTGACTTAAATGCACAATAATTGCGTATAAACTACTATAAATTGAGAATCGAGGAATGGATAATACACATTCATTAAAATCATGGTGACATATGTATTAGCATTAAGAAATAATGTTGAGTTAAAAGCACATAATGAAATGTATGTATAAGATGTTTCAGTTTCTACTATATGTTTTAATATGGAATTATGTGTCATTTTTACATGTGGACATATGTATATACATACATATTTGTAGGGTACAGTACATAGAAAATGAGAGCAAGTAAAAGTGTTTTTAAACAGTAAGTTTCAAAATATAACCACAACTTAATGGCTTTAAAAATCTCAATAGGAATTGATATTTGTCTCAGTGATGTCAAAAATTAATTGCTTCTCCAATCATTTTTAACAGTGGGATTTTATTATAATGCCAAAATATAGAATGAAGAACAGGCATAGAAGTATAATGAGATATAAGAACAAAGGGGAAATGAAATAACAGAGAGAGAGTTGGAAGTAGAAATGATATGGCAGATAGAAAAATTAGGAATAAGGAAGAGAAAGAAAATGTGTGTCTACTTTTCCCTCGCAGAGACATAACATGAGAAAGGCAATTGAGTATATTGATGTGGGTTCTTGACTGAAGACTTTTTTCGTCATGATATTAACCTAAAGAAACTGTAGGAGGCAGCAAATCCCTTTCTGGGACTGGGGGAGAAAAAATGAAAGAAGGAGAGAGAGAGAGAGAGAGAGAGAGAGAGAGAGAGAGAGAGAGAGAGAAGGAGCGAGGGAAGGAATAAAGAAAATCCTTGTGAAATGCAAGCCCATCAAGTTGTACTTCTGGGATTTCCCAATGCAGAACAGTCCATTCCTTTCCAGCCTCACTGTACTAGAAACAAAAAACGAAGACTATTATCTTCTATATTTTCTTCAAATTTTGCAAATGACCTGTGCTCTCCATAAAATGCATTTATCAAACAGCACACTACAGTGATGCAACCACTTCAATGTTTATAGCAGCTCAATTAACAATAGGTAGACTGTGGAACCAACCTAGATGCCCCAGATGAATGGATAAAGAAACTGTGGTATATATACACAATGGAATATTACTCAGCAATAAGAGAGAATAAAATTATGGCATTTGCAGGTAAATGGATGGAGCTGGAGAATATCATGCTATAAGTGAAGTAAGCCAATCTCAGAAAACCAAATGCCAAATGTACTCGTTGATAAGTGGGATGCTGATCCACAATGGGGAGAAGGACACGGGAACAATGGAGAAACTCTATTCACAGGAGTGTAAGGGAGGAAGGGGAATGGGGACAGTAAAGGTGGAGGAATATGATGGTCATCATAGCCCTAGCTTTATTTATGACTGCATGTATGTTGTGATTCTACATCACATACAACCAGAGAAATGAAACGTTATCGTCCATCTGTGTACAATGAATCAAATTGCACTCTGCTATCATGTAAACCTAAATAGAACAAATAAATAAATTAAAATATAAAAAATAAATAAAATCAATGATCAATTTTATTGATACAAAAACAACAACAAAAAAGAAAATCTGTGTAAGGGTTGTTAGAAAGAAGGAAGTAGTCAAGAAGGTAACTGGCCAAGAATACAAAGCAACTGTGATTAACATAATGGTGATCGGAGGTGGATAATGGTAAATGAAGGCAAGTCCTGGCTGATCAGGGAGAGGAAATTTGTTGTATTTGTTGAATGCTTCAGGACATTTCATTGGTGAAATATTATACCAACTATCTCAGCATCCTGATTCAAAGTTGAAAAATGCAATTTTAAATTTTAATGAAAAGTTATGCACCTTTATCAAAGACAAAAAAACTATCAATTGATATCAACAATATCCAATATCAGAAACAATTAGCTATTTAAAAATACTAATTTTATTTATATTTTCTCTTGTATTGTTTACAATTTATATTTAAATAAACATTCATTTCTTTATTACCAATACAGATAAAATAAATACTGCCACTTTGTAATGACAAACTAGGTTATTTTAATCTACTTACCTAGACAAAAGAACACCAATTATTGAAAAATATTAAAATCACTCATTCAAAAATATTAAGTATTTACATTTTAAGCACTGGTGAAAGTATATAGCATGAAAGTTAAAGATACCTAACCTTCTGGATCCTATATTCTAGCAGAAATAGACAGGTAATAATCAATAGATATGGCAGAATAAGCAAATAACACAAATATGAAAAGTAGTATGGACAAAGACAAATGTTGAGTAGCATAAAAATAACCTAGACAGCCATAATTTTAATGTGGACCTGCAATTTCAAGCAAAAGTGTCAATTTCAAGTCAGGATAACTTTGCGGTAGGGAATGTGAAATGCTGTGATTTGGCTTTCTACTTTGAAGGATTTATCCTCCAAAACAATGAACCTCTAAAAATTCCAATGAATCCTCTTGAGTAATTTTCATCTCAGGAGTACATACGTACATGGCCATAATAAAGTACACTGAAGGTCTTCTGCTGGACATGTCTGATTACTATTATATTATCAATGTGATTTTCTTTGGGATGTTTAGATGTTCCATATTTTCAGAGTAGATTTTGTCAGAGAGCAGGAGATAAACCTACCTCAGAGGGGAAAACAGTAAATAAATATTCTTAATGGTCCAGAACAAGCTATTCTGATTATCTTTTCTAATGGGAATGGGAATAGAAAAATAAATTCATCAGATCAATGGCCACATATTTTGTATCTAGGGCCATATTATTCTACAATAATACCAAGTACAACACAGCTTCTCCCCTCAAAACTACTATCCTCTGAATCTGCGAGGGTTTATAGTCATTTTCCCAGATCCATCCAGTTTCTCTAGGGGTATGGATGTGAATTCAAAGCACATACAAGAGGAAACTTCATCTCTACATTTTTCAGCTTATTAATGGTGGAAGTAATTTCTAGGATCCACCTACAGGAATAAATTTGAGTTTTAATTTGCCATTTTGGCTAGTGGGTGCAGAGAAGCAGAGTCAGAAGTTGTCTATCATGTAATATAGAATCTGCCACAATAACAAATGAACTAACATCATGGTTAGAATCTGACCAAATCCAGTGTGAGGAAACAAAGATGATTCATTTCGGTGAAATAAATGTACAATATATTATTAAAAATACCCTGGATCATGGAAGATATTATTCTACCATAGCGAAGCATAAAATCTGCCACAAAAAAGTCACTGAATCATCAGTTACAACTACTAATATCTTTAATAAGGCAATCAAGTACAACTATTTACACAATACCAGGGATAGCTTCAGTGGATACTTAAAATTTTACCTTAAAGCAAAATGGGCTATTATAATATGCAGTGCAAAAAAAATGAGTAATTCACATAATGAACACATTTAGGTGAAAATATCCTAAGTTTTACTTTATGTATTTCAAATTTGAAGTGCTTTGTAACAGTCCCTCAGGGGACTGGATAGCCAAGCCTTTATCTTAGTAAAAAGATTAAGATTGGATATTAGGTTATGCAACTAGGAGTGTTTGAAGCTGTAAGGTCTTTCACACATTGTTGACAAATGAATGCTAGAACTTCCTCAAATTTTAAATTCTGAAGTACACTTTAAACAAAAGCTAAATAATATCTATGTAAATCTAACTGTCTTTCTTATCTTAGACATTGAAACTTCTAAATGATATGCTGAAAACTTTCAAAAAGATGTAGGTGATATTTGTTTCTATTATTGCTATTTAGATATCTGTAGAAAATTTACAGCAAGTTAAATTTCTTTGCACTTTAGAGATTTTTTTTAGGAGCCAACATTTTGAAAATAAGATAAAAATATTTTTTTATTTATAGGTTCTTTTTAGTTATACATGACCATAGAATCCATTTTGACATAATTACACTTGAATGGAATGTATCTTATTCTAGTTAGGATCCCATTCTTATGGATGTACATGATGGTGGGATTCACTGAATTCTTTTCATATATGTATATGGGATAATTATGCCAGATTTATTCCATTGTCTTTCTTTTCCTATCCCTGTTCCCTTCCTTCCATTCCCCATTTGTCTAATCTACTGAACTTCTAATATACCCCTCACACTTATTCTTATTATGAATTAGCTTCCACATATCAGAGAAAACATTCAACCTTTGGCTTTTGGGGACTGTCTTATTTCATTTAGCACGATAGAGAATAATTTTAAAGTTTTATAAACTGCAAAATTTGAACTGGTTTGTTACAAATTTAGCTAAAATAAATTTTCTGAAAACTGTAGTGATTTCTTATGATCTTGATTAAAATAATAAGACATTATTATTAGTGTAAGTTTTCTTAGATTCCTAAATTTTGTTTGAGACTTTTACTTGACTGTAAAGTCATTGGATCATCAACTAAAACTACTGATATCTTTATCAATGAGTCAGTCAAGTACAACTAGCTCCACAAACTCATGGATGGCTTCAGTGCATGTTTTAAATTTTAGCTTAAAGTGGGATGGATTATCAGGATTCTTTAAATTTAAAGTTAGGTTAATTGAATAAATATAGGGAGGGGGAAGAGGTATGTGAAGGAGAGAATATGTATGAGATAGGAGAAAGATAAAAAGAAATTAATTCATGTTTTCATTCATGTAGTGCAGAAATTTGAGTTAGTAATAAGGTAATGAAACATTTGAGATTCTAAATATTTGCTAGTATTCCTGATGTTTTCTAGAGTAAGTAATGCTTATTAATTCTGATATGTTCATGACTGGTGTTGTGGAGAGAAAACAAAAGTCAGGGAGCTTGGTTTTTTGCATCTGACTGAGTCGCTGATTGCATCTGTGTACAAGGATATCTTACGAAGATCATACCTTAGAATAATCACTTAAATAGAACCTACTAGTCACTGCAGGATTTCAAATTTGCTTGCATTCGTTTTTCATTATCCTCTCAAATTCTAAGCTAGACTAATAATAATTTTTAATGCCTTCCATGATTTCATGTTTACTTGGTAAATGCTGAACTCCTTGAGAATAAGGATTTTCTTTATCTTGATGAGCATTATTTATCCAGACCTTGACAGAGCACATAAGTGACATTGCATAGCTAGGAAAGATCTGATGATTCTCCTTATAACATCTGAGGTTTCAAAAGTTGTGATTCTTTATTGCACCTGTTTCCTTTCATCTGAACTCCACCTGTTCTGTTTTCATTGCTTACTCAATGTTTTATTTTTTCATAATTAATTTGATTTCTTATTTTCATGTTTTTCAGAAATAGTTACCTTAGTAGTAGAGTATCCATCTTTGCTTCAGTGTTGCCAAGCTATCCATACCTTACCAATGTAATATTTCTTCTTATATAAACTTAAATTCTCTCTCATTCTTTTTATTGATGTGACTCTCCTACAACACTTTGTCAAAAACCCACTCCTCAGATATTCTCAACAAAGTCTATTGGCAAGAAACTGAATTTACTGCTTATAAAGGAAAGAGAAAACCAAATTTGGGCAGTGTCTCAGAGAAGGAAAGGTGAGGTAAGATTTATTAAAGATTGGAAATTTGGTTTAAAACAGGTATTTCAATAAGAGGACTTGATGAAATATGGGTAGTGATCATAGCACATTTCAGAATTAGTGGAGACAGCAAGGTGAAGATATTCAGTCAGCAATCCAAATGTAAAGTTTCCATACCTTTCCTGATTCTCAATGCCTTGCCCCTGTATATATGCATAATTGTCAGAATTTGGTGCTCAAAGTGACAGGGTCTAAAAATAAATAACTTGGAACAAAGGAGGGTTTAGTTATAGAATTAAAACCCCAGGGCTGTAGACGGCTTAAGGCACAGTTGATTTGATCTTCAATATTACCACCATCTTGCCTCTCTTGTCATTTTCCTTTTCATCCTTTCTTCTTCTGTGTTGATTGCTGTTCTGATCAGATCTCTCATTATTAAGAACTATAAGAAGCTCAAACTTAGTGTCTTTTCAATTTCTGGTCCAAAGGAAAAATACACTTTCATTTCTTTATGTTAACATCAATTACTGACCACTCTGACCAGAGGATGGAATGTTCTAACAGGCCAAGTATGATTTATGTGTTTATGCCTGATGTTGAAGAAGAGATATGATAGCTTTCAAAGCATATAGACTGAAAATACTAAAGGGGTAGTCCTCCCAACAAACTAAGCCTCAGTTGCACCTCAAGAAACAAATAGACAATTTGATTCACCAAAAACATGCGAGTTATTTTCAGTACAGTATCATGAGTTAGTTTTTTATTGAGTGCTTGAACAATATCCTTTACTTTTGTTATCATAATTGTTTCACTACAGAAGACCGAATGGTCCAACTTAAACTTGTTCATTACTGTTGTCCAATCATATCAAAGTGACTGGAATATAGAATCCATGTACTGAAATTAAGTGTAAATAATTAGACTGGGAAAGTAAGTGTACCTCTTTTCCAGACAAACTTTTGTCTTATAAATTATTAATAGTAGAATAACAACTGGGATAATTGTATTACCAGCTTAAATAAATGCAATTATTAATATCACTATAATAATTCTCCCAATCAACAGTAAGCACAAACTAAATGTTAAATGTGCTAGTAGCTACTGTCAACCAACTGGCAGGATTCTGGAAGATCTGCATGATTTAATAAAGATATAAGTTTTTATGAATCCATATTTGTAGTTTGATAATTGATTGACATTTCTAAGGTAAGTGCTTTTAAATGTCAGGAATTTGCTTCTAATGAAATTTTTTTCTAATGTTGTTTTCACACTATTTCTCCAGAGAAAATAGCATGATGTTTTGTTCTAAATCCATGCAGGATAAATGATCTGGAGTCATTATAATATGGTATTATGCACAAACAACTAGACAGGAATTATACTACAGATGATTAGTCAACCATGGATTCAGCACCCAGCAGATGGACAGCTCCAATGTACCACATGAATTATGTGCTTTACAGCTGCAGCTCTGGTAAAAACTAAAATGCTCTTGATGAACAGCTGCAGCTTTCTTAGGATTCTAGACAAGGAATACCAGTTAAGTTTTTTATTGCCCTAGCACATGGCATAGGAAGAACTGATTACCTTGAAAAAGGTTGTGTATAAAAGCATTTATAGTCTTCTGTGTTAACTTTATATTTAAAGGTCTTCCATATTTACAATTTGAGCACCTGCACTGCTCAAAATGTGTATTTTATGTGTCTATAACTCAGGATGAACAATAGTAAAATTGTTCAGGCTATTAGCTAATGATAGGAGAATGTGTTTTATGCAAGTCTATAAAAAGACAAAAATTAAAATGCTGAGATATTGGGATTTAAAATGGTTAATTGCTTACATTCAGTAGCTGAATAAAGCAAGTTTGCATATTTATTCTTGATTACAGATATTTCTTATTTTAAAGGTAATTTCAAGAACCAGTGTTGTATCATTTCTACCTCAATAAGAAGACTTCCAAATTCTATTACATATGTGTTCTGAATTAAGAATGAACTAAATGACCAAATACATGAGAATAATTTTAAAAATTCATAGTATGAGGCTTAAATATGTACCTTGTGCTAATGTTCAAATGCTTACCTTGAGAATAGAAGAATATTTTCATTATACATAAATTTACTGCACATGAAGCCTATTGGGTTCATGGTTATATGTGGTATTATATAATTCCTAACAAATATAAAATGATCTTTTCATTCCTAACAAATTTCTAAATGATGTTTTGTTTGTGTTACGTGGTTGTCTTAATTCCTTACTTCATAGATTCAGGTTTCTATATAAATCTTGTAATAAGTATATTTTCATCTGTAGAAGTTACTTAGATTCATAATGTTTAATATCAAACATCTTTACTATACATACTTTTTAATGAGTATTTTATCTACATACTTTTTTATTTAAGAAAGATTTTATTTGATGGATAGAATGGAATGAAAGAACTTCTCTTAGAATATAGTCTAGTAAAAACATAAACTTGTACTATAGTAAATCTCATAAGTAATATAAAAATGTTTCAAAATTTTTAAGAAACAATAAGAATGTAATTTAAATATATTTAATATTTTTGTTAGAACATATTTTAATGGTTTGTCTGCCAAATTAGTGATTTTTGTGAAACTGAAACACAATGTAGGTTTTGCTATACCTATATGTTGAATACATTCATATATGTATTTATTTGAACACTGAATATGTAACTATTACATATATGCACCAAACGTGCTTTGCAATCTTAGTACCAAATGTGAACAAGTGGAAAAAGAAGTGTTGTTCTCCAGGAATGTATTATCCACAAAAATTCGTTAATATAGCACAAAATAAAAACTACTATGTTAAGTAATATGATTATAATATAACAAAATATAGCAACTCTTCCTGTGAATGTGAATAGAAAAATTTGATCAATAACTACTTTGTCAAATTGAAAAACTACACTGAGAACCAGAGAAACATAGATCAAAATCAGAAAATTGCATCATGTGTTCATCCGTAATTGGTCACATAATAAATAAAGAATGATAGGATATAGATGTAGAAATAAAAAATGAGGTTTGAAAATATCCTGCTCAGGTTTTTACCAATGAGGTATTAGGAATCCATCACATTCTTTCACAAAGTAAAAGTCCTTCACATTTACTAGGTTCTGCCATTTTCTTTGCTACATATTTTACTTTAACTTTACAACAATTCTATGAGGGCATATTATGGTCTTCATAATGTAGTCGGGGAAACAATAAAAGGTAAAAGCCAGAATATGGACATTATCTGTTAGCATGTCTTCTTTTCTCAATACATATAAAATTATACATAAAATATGGGAATATATTATAGGTAGATATATATCAAATCAAATAAATTTCAAAAGATCTTCCCTTATTAGCGTTTTAAAAGACATCCATGGGGCTTATCTATCTTGGCATATGAAGGGTTATGATATTTTGCCACACCTTAAAATTAGCTTTAATAAAACAAACATAAGGAAGTGTTATAGCTTGAGGTTTTCACCAATTTGAATTATACAATAATACATAAAGTAGTTCAGAAAATTTAGTCAGGTAGGGTAATTAGCAAAATTGTTTGGAAGTATAGAAAAGAAAATATGCTTTGTTCAAATAAATAAAATATTAGCAGAAAACAAAAAAGATTTTTGTCATCTAGGTCCAGCTGCAACTTAAAACAATGAATCTATCTTTAAAACTAACAAGTTTCAGTAAAATTCACCATGCTGCATCATATAAGACATGTGCTTTTTCAAACAAGTGTTGAGTAAACACATATGAACAGAATATTACTCAACACATAACAGAGTAAAAAATGAACCAGTGCTGGGCTCAGTGGTGCAAGCTTGTAATCCCAGTGGCTTGAAAGGCTGAGACAAGAGAATTGTGAGTTCAAAGCCAGCCTCAGCAACAGCGAGGCGTTAAGCAACTCAATGAGACTCTATGTCTAAATAAAATACAAAATAAGTTTGGGGATGTGCTCAGTGGTTGAGTGCCCTTGAATTCAATCTTTGGTAACCACACCTCCCTCGCAAAAAATGAACCAATAACAATTCCATTTATAATCATTTTAAGGACATATAGAATAAATGTAAACTTTTCTTTGCTCATAGCTAGATGCACACACACAAATGTAAACCTATGTAAATACATACATATACATATAAACATACACACCCCCACACACAGGTACTCGCCTAAATCTGAAAACAGAGATTGATGGTAAGTTATATAACATATGATTGAAATTTAATATACAAATGCTGATCTCTAACTTCATCCCTGGATTATTTATGGGAAAGCAAAGGCGACTTTTTCCCTACATGAATAATGTTTTACAATAGTAAATTCCTACATCTTCAAATAAACACAGTGCAATAAAATGTCACTTAAGGACACTTTGGGGATAAAAATAGCAATTC
This sequence comes from Xerus rutilus, assembly GCA_028644305.1. NCBI lineage: Eukaryota > Metazoa > Chordata > Mammalia > Rodentia > Sciuridae > Xerus > Xerus rutilus. The sequence goes on along the minus strand of CM053401.1, from coordinate 52,404,567 downwards.
TTTCATTTCAAGTATAGATATATGCCCTGCCTACTATTCCAGTTTTGTCCATAGTATTCTTTTCAATTGTAAACACCAATTACTATGATGATTTTTATTTCTTCAACTTTTTATTTTTATCCTTTTTGCACTTTTTCTTAGCATTTTCTTTGTACTCATGATAACCAGGACAGTCCCTAATCTATAAACTGTCCCCGTGTCTCATGCAGCAAATATACTAATATTTCATTTGTACTACTAATACCTGTAGACATATAATCACACTCACAATTCTATATAAATAAACATCTTGTTTACATGTGTATTTCCTTAACTAGATTATGAGTTTTTGAATCCAAAGATCACATCTAACTTATTGTTACATTCTTCGATTGTCATATATAAAATTTATACAATTTCTGAATTTCTAAAATTATTTAATTGGCATAAATACTTTACAAATGTAGAATTATTATAAATTCCATGTTTCTTTCTTCAGAGTTGTGAGATATTTCAACTGAAGGAATTCGAATAAAATTAACTCAGAGTAGCCTTCCAAATAGTGATATATTTTTACATAAGTTGAGATTTTAACTGTTTTACATTTAATCACTAATTATATGTGCACATATTGTATAGGCACATATAAATAATAAAAATAACTTACTTTTCAGATTATGCTTTTTGAATTAAATTTTATTAGTGAATTATACACAACATTGAGGATCATTTTGACATAATTATACATGCATGGAATATAATTTGTTCCAATTTTGTCCCCAGTATTTCCTCTTTTCCTCCCCTCCTCCCTCCCCCTCTTCCCTTTCCTCTAGACTACTTGTCTTTCTTCTATTTATTTATAGTTTTTTGAAATTAGTGCATTATAGATATACATAAAGGTAAAATTTACTGTGGTATATTCATATATGTATATTGTACAGTTTGGTCAGGTTTATTCCACTCTTCCTCTCTTTTCCTATTTTTCCTCCCTCCCCAAGAATCATCTCCACTTACTCCTCTGATCTCTCTTCTATTTCCATGGGATCTATCCCCTCTTTTCTCTCCTTATTCTGTTCTAGCTTTCACATATGAGAGAGAACATTCAATTCTTTATTTTCTGGATCTGGCTTATTTCACTTAGCATGATGTTTTCCAGTGCCATCCATTAACAAACATATGCCAAAATTTCACTTTTCTTTATGGTGAGAAAAACTCCTTATGATTTTAAAAATATATTTTAGGATATAAATGAAACTACATTTTCACTTCTCCATCCCATTAACTCTTCTTAAAATTTTATTTTCATGACTGGGGATGTGGCTCAGAAGTAGAATACTTGCTTAGCATATGTAAGATTCTGGGTTCAATCTCCAGACACCTCCCCCAAGACTTTGCACTTTCACAATTAATATTTACATTAAATGTTTATTCTGCCATTATAACTTCAAAATTATGTATTTTCCCATCTTATTTAATTTATATAAAGTAATGTTAAAATTTTAATTTTCTATTCAAATTTCATATTTAGGCTATACTCCCTTGTTCCCTATTTGCAATATATTTCTACCCACGCATCTACTATATTGATGCTGGTTAGGGAATGGTTTAAAATTGCAGTAACAGGGGCTGGGATTGTAGCTCAGTGGTAGAGCGCTTGCCTTGCATGCGCGAGGCCTTGGGTTCGATCCTCAGCACCACATACAAAACAATAAAATAAAGACATTGTGTCCATCAACAACTAAAAAATATTTTAAAAAATTGCAGTAACAGGATAGGCACTAGGCATGTGAAACTACTAAATTTTAATTTGTATTACATAAAATAAAAATTTATGTCCTCACTAGCAATATGTGCCTAGTGACTATTATATTGGACATTGCAAATATAAAATATTTTCATTATCACATAAATTTGATTTAGCAATGGTGATTGAAGTGGATAATTTGGTGTTAGATAATTTATTCATATCTAATTGAGATACTACATTACATAAAGGTAGGTAATGAGAGTATTCATGCCAAGCACTAGAATGATTTATCTTAGAAGACAAAGGAGGAATTCTGAAATTTCCAAAATTTAGCTTAAAATATGCCAAATTTAGAATAAATTGTACATATGATTTTATTAATCCTGGATTTAAAAAATAAATGCATACCTGGGGGATAAACATGGCATCTAAGGAATTTTCATGAAGCATTGGCATTTGAAGAAAAAAAAATTTCCTAAATTACAACAAATCTTTCTGATATTCTCTTTCATCAAGTTAACACACCAAATATAGGGACCATAAAAACAAAGAAGCTTGTCCTGGTACCAGTAATAAATGTAAGGCATCATTTCAAGATGTCTTAAATATTTCCACCCATCTAATGTGAGGGGATAATCCCAGCCGGGTACTGAACTCCCTTTCGGCCAGCGAGTGATAGGGGGAACGCGGGGGGTCTCCGGTAGGGGTCGGACTGAGAGAGGAAGGCCGCCTGGCCCAAATCACCATGCACCAGGGGTCTCGTCTAACCAAGTACCAATTTATTGAGGGAGTTCACAAGTTTATATAGGAAGGAGAGTCCAGTGGTGTCCGGTTTCTAAGCTAATAATGTGGAAGGGGCTGTCCACCTGAAAACAGTATAGGGTCACTCGACTAAAGCAGTATGGGGGCAGAGGTCAGCCAATAAGAGTGCGGGGAGGTGGCTTCTCAGTGCAGCGTGGTCAGTACTGAGCTGACTGCTCGCTGCCATCTTGTGGCATGCCCCCACACTAATGGAAATCATCCCCTTGAGAATATACTAAATAGCTAATATTTTCTTAAAGCAACTTTGCCAACTGATATCCAATCAAATATCTTTCTCTAGGGTGAATTTTACATTTTCATTAAACTTAATTGTATATCTTGAGTTCAAAATTTGAACATATATTATGTTTTAATATTCCTTAAAGAACACATTGCATTTAATAAAACATAAAAACTTGAAAAAAATTGAGCACTGTAAATTTTTAACATGTTAAAAATTATCTTGAGTAGAGAGAAAGTCTTATGCATGACATATGCATGTATGAAAATATCACAGTGAAATCCATTACTTTCTATAGTTAATATGTTAATAATTTTAATAAAATAAATAATTAAAACCCTACAGTATAAAATATTTCTTTATTTTTCTTTAATAGATCCAGAATAACTGAAGAGAACAAAATACATACTAAAACTCTAGCTTAATTATTGGAATTTACATATTCCAGTATCCAAAGAAGGATTTTACTAACTTTTTCAAGAACTGGAAAATATTTAGAAATAGAGCAGAATTGTTCATGAATTTCAGATTATATCTTAAACTAAAAATTCATAACTGATGTGTAGCTACCAAATCAGTGAAATTCTCTGACTTGGAGAAGTTTATCAATTAGGATGATGTGAAAGAGAAGCAAAAGGCAACAGGACAAGAAGGAAAGTCCTGAAAGAGTGAGGTGAATCATTCTTAAATCTAGTCTAGGAAAATTCAATTAACTAGTGCCAATTCATAGAAATCCATATTGCTAAATAGCAAATTAAATCCATTTATATGACACTTGCAATTATTTATAGTGGCCTACAACTTACATTAATTATAAGGTATACAATAGTTAATTAATATAGGAATTCAGTGGATATTGGAAGTTTCTATGAAGTTTTATTTTTATTTATTTGTATTTTAATGTTCTTTTACTAGGCAGTCCTTTATTTTTGCCTCAACTTACTCTTGCCTCAACTGAATCTGTTTCAGAGTAGAGAAGGGAGATATGAGGATAGAATAGCATATTGTCTAGCCTGTGTATTGATTCCAGAGAGACAGCAGACCAACAGGCAGTGAAAGGAGAAACTGTGGGTATTATATACCCAAGGTGCCATATGAAAAGAAAAAGGAATACTTTTGGCAAACCCATAAGTTAACATTAATTTCACAAGCTGGTTTTGCTAAAGATGAAGTAGTCATTCAGGGAATCAACTTTAAAAGGATGAATTTTGAGAAACAGCACTCTTTCTTACCATCGTCATTGAGAACTAATTGCCATCTACACATAGAGGACCAATTTCTGCTTATGCCAAGATATAAGACCAGGTTCTTCAGAGCAACCACCACCCTAAATAGGGAAAGATGTGTTCAGCACAGGGTGTTTAAAATTTGCCTTAATGTCAGTAATACTTATTTCACCTTGATCTTTGTCCAAAATCCACATCAGAGGCACTTTTCCTCAAAATGCAACTTTAATATCCTTAAAATTCAGTGTATTCCTATAATTTTCTTTGAAAAATCCCTATACAAAGAGAAATTTTTTTTCTGCCTTAAGTACTGCTAGAGACCTAAAACTGAGCAAGGCACTTCATCCATCAGTATGATCAGAGAGTCTAAGAAAACCAGCAAGCATTTGTATATAATAAAATGGAGAAATGGTTGTTCAAGTTTCAAAAGAAAAATTTTTTTGAGAGAAAAATCCAGGATATTTAAATAAAGATGATAATAAAAGGTAAAATCAAGAAAATGTTTTCTGTATTGGACAATCATGATTTTAAATGATGAAAATTTTACGTCTTACCCTATTGTATTCAGCTTTTCGTTGCTGTGACTAAAAAATCTAGCCAAAATGATTTTAGGGGAGGAAAAGTTTATTTGAGGGGTCATGGTTTCAGAGGTCTCAGTCCGTAGACCTGTGGTCCATAGACCGCAGGCTCCATTCCTCAGGGCTCAAGGTGAGGCTGAACACCATGGCAGAAGAGTGTGGGTGAGGGAAGCAGCTTACCTGATGATTAGGAAGCAGAGAAAGAGAGAGAGAGACCCTACTCTGCAGGTACAAACTATATACTCCATAGCCATGCCTCCAATGAACCCACTTCCTCCAGCCACACCCCATCTGCCTCCATCAGGGATTAATTCACTGATTAGATTAAGGCTATAACCCATTCATTTTTCCTCCAATCCATCTTGCATTGTCTCACACCTAAGCTTTTGGAGGACACTGCATCTAAACCACAATACATCCCCAAATGTATACCTACAATACAAAAACAATCAATGGCTTCAGAATTTCTGTCAATATCATCAAATTCCAGAAGATATTCAAAAAGTATCATCAGTAACTGCAGTGTTTACAGTGGAAATGCAATGTCCCAAGGATTTTATATCTTAGTAAATTATTGTAAGAAAACAAAGGAAAATAATAGCAGATATACAAGATTTTAAATACCAATGAATATTTTCACCAAAATAAAAATAAAAAATATTATTATTCAGTGAACAAAAGGATTAATCAAATTAAAATTAAGATTAAAAGTACTCGTTTCTGAGTTAACATAGTGGAGGACTAGAGTGTTTATTAGTCAAGGTTCTGTAGAGGAATAGAATCAACGGACGTATAATTACAAAAAGAGGATTTATTAGACCAGCTATACAACCAGAAGCTGGATAGTCCACAATGGCCATCTGCAGGCTTGAGAGCTGGAGGAACCAGTCTGTAGACTTGAGAGCTGCACAGTTAAAGATGCTGAAACCTCAAACAATACGGATCAATGATAGTACCCCAAGAACCAGACTGAAGACTTTTGGAAACTCCTAGAGAATCACTAGCAGAGTCTGCTTTGGAAGAGTGAAGAAGCGAGAGTCTGATATCCTTAGGAGATTGCAGCAGCAATCAAGAACTTGTTCAAGAAGAATTGAGCATGCATCTGCTGCTCTTCCTTGTTCTTTCAACTTTTATTTCATCCAAGCCTCCAATCTTTTGGACAGTGCTGCACATGCTTAGGGAGGGTCTCCACTTCAGTTCACTGTCCCACATGCCAGTCATTCCTAGACACACTCTCACTGACACTCATAGAAGCCTCTTAATCTTCAGTATTTCTTAATCTAATGAAGTTGACAGATTCAAATTAACCATTACAGAGTCTTTGTGTAGATTTTTTGTGTGACAGGGAATGAAAAGTTGGATAAATTATGTTATTATAACTGAAAGGTGTTTTGTCGATGCTACCTAACAAATATAGGGAGATAGCTGAGGCATCATTTCCTTAAGGATAGATTAGTTAACCAATATAGAAATTCAATGAAGATTTCTATGAAGTTTTTAATGTCTTTTTAAAGGACAATCCTATCTTTCTGCCTCAACTTCCTGACACTTCAATTGGCTCTCTTCCAGAGTAGAGAAAGGGGATGTGAGGTTGTCAATGTTCTGCCACTTAATGTTAATATCCAGGTACTTGTAACTCATAGATTTCTTGAACAAAGGTACAACAGTATGGCTGTATACATATTTCACATGGATTTGATTATTAGATTCCAACTCACCTCAAGAAACATCTACAGCTCACACTTGTTCTTTTGATTTTAAACTGTGAGGTCATCTCAATGGCATTCTGATAGACTTTAATATTGAACACATCATGCCTTCTTTTAGTCTGGCTTATAAGAACCTTCTGTGTTTGTATAATGATCACAAAGTGACAGTTTTCTTTCATCTAGTTTACATAAAACTAAAAAAAATTCAAAATAATAAAAAGAAGCCAAGGTACTGTCCTTTAACTTGGCTTACATAAACCAGTTGATAAAAGTGCATTTGGAAATGTTGCCAGAGTACCACATTTTTGTTGATTATTTTTCAAAGAGATGATGATGATTGTTTTTATCTTCAATTACATTAGAGATGAATAAATGAGAAAATATTAAATTTTTTATGAATCATTTCATTCAAAGGGAAACCTCTTAGTAATGAGTCACATAAATGGCAAATATTATCATTAGAGGAATTTTGATGCTGATAAGTGCACACAAACACATGGTCCCAAAACACCATGATATGGACATAGATATGGCTTTATCAACACTAAGAACCCATCTGTCCAGTGGCCATTGTGAATTTGTACTCTCAGAATGGTGCGATATTGCAAAAAAGAGAGGGAGATTATCTCCACTTAAGGGATATTATTGATCATCTCCTAGTCTAATTTGCATATTTATTCTACATCTTATACTAACAGTAGATAGTGATATGAGTTTTTGAATTAGTACAATAAATAAAGCTTTGACAGAATACCAGAAGTTTTTTTTTCTTTCCGGAAGGATGACTAGTTATATAAAAAAAGATTTAAAGAAAAAAATGTATATATTATTTTAGTCTGATCAAAATTGAATTGTAAAAAGTTGATTGGGTACCCATGCAGTTTTCTTGCAATAATGAAATAACAGGAAAAAATGGAAACTTAGCTTGAATTCATAGGAAACAAGAGACACATAAGAAGGAAACACAAGTGTTTTGACCCTCCTTAGAATATAGGTTAATATACTTATGACAACACATCCCATGTTTCTGTAATATTGAAAAATATTTAAAACTCATCTATATCTATATGTTTGAGGTAAACATTATCACCTCAAAGTGTGAATGTTAACAGATGATTCCTATACACATTATAAAAAATTTAAAAAATAAACTATTGGAAGGAACTGCGACTTTATGGAAAGTTACAATGAATAATAAATCACTCATTGTTATTTCTCTGAATATGATTGTTTGATTTCAGCTCATTTTCTGGGAAAAGTCACAAATATAACATTAAGAGGCATACAAGCTTAAATATACATTCAGTCAATTAGCTGAGAATAAAGGGAAACTTTGCTTTGGGAAATTATAGTATCTTAAGTATTTTGCTAGAGCTACTAAAAAGGACATTTTTGCTATTTTAATCTACTCTGTTGAGATGGGATAAAAAAATAAATATTAGAGATATAGAACTTGATACTAATTCAGAGAAAATTGCTACAATATCCTGGCCTTCCAAAGATTCAAAACACTTTAATCTTTATGTCAATGCAACTAAAACATCAATTTTAATGCTATTCATGTCCCAAAATGAAGGATTAAAGATGGAAAAATAAATAACTAAAAGACAGGAAAATAAAAGTATTACAAGGATTAAATATAACATAGAATACATTAATATATAGAAACAAACAAAATTGGGTAAAGATTTTTATATATTTAAATGAAACAGCAAAAGAGAATTTAAAAAAAATATTGGTGGCAAATATCATGACATGTCAAAATATCTAATCATTAATTTCATTTTAATTTAATGAATACTGACTGTAGGTTACAGAAAAATGAGACATGTCACATTTTTTGTCTGATATAAGGAAACCCATTAATATAGTTTTGTTCCGTCCTTTGAATATGTATAAACCTCATCCTTGTTCTAAAATATATGTATTATATATATGTATATATATACACACAAAAAGCTAAATATATGATATTGATATAATGCAACAAATATGTATGTTCTTTGAGTATGTATATTGATTATAATATATATAATCCAAAAAGAATTTGATTTTGTGAAGATTGCCAGTATTCAAATCACTACCAAATATAAAAGAAAAATCAACTTTGTTGATCAGAATGCATAAATACAAATCAAGGTAACATAACATTTCCAAATACTGAACTTTTGATAACTAATTTAATTTCACAAGAGACAAAGTCTTGAGGTTAAGTTAAAACAATAAATTGCAAGCTCCATGTGGATTGTCTTACTGAAAATGACTCAATTTTCTAAAAATGTTAAATAAATTCATACCAAAATTAAACAAAAACAGCAACATTATTTGCAGACAAAAAATATCCAAGTTAGAATGTTGTGTTTCATATTATTCTGAACATAGAAACAATTTCATATTTTTAATTTTGTTCCCTCAATGGTTTTTGTAATTCTTCACTGATTGGGAACTTTTGTCCCTGGCCTAATCTAAATGGTGAGAATCTTTTTTATCACCAAAATTGAGTTTAAGAATAAAATTCTCTATAAACCTTCTCATAACACTTCAGTCCTAACAGACGTTCCAGATTTACCAGCAACAAAAAAAAATTGAACATACTCTTGGTTACATCATCTTTTTCTACATGTACCTATTAAAGTTCTTATCACTCTTGTGCAGACTTTATTTGTCTAATAATTTATCCCAACAGATTGTGAGTTAATAAGGTTAAAGCACTATGTCATATTCATCTTTGTGGTGGAAACCAAGTAGTCATTTAACAATCCTATTTTTTTTAATTCTGAGCATCAAAAGACATAGTATTTCTCTTATTGTAGTTGGATGTATGTTGTAATAATGAGTTGTAAGGAGAAGTAACATGCATATTTTCAAGGCCTTTTTTTGTGCAAAGTTTCTACTTTTCCTCTATGCTGTTTTCCTTTCCCTGGCTTGATATATAAGAGAATGGTGATTTAAATGCTGGAAGAAGGTAGTTCCCTAAATTGCCACTGTGAAAGACATGTGTCTCCTGCATAGTTTTGTTCTTCTCACCAGAAATAAATAAATAAATAAAAATAAAAGTAAACTTCTAGCTGGATGTGGTGGCACACGCCTGTATTTCCCAGTGGCTCAGAAGGCTGAGGCAGGAAGATAATGAGTTCAAAGCCAGCTCCAGCAAATAAGGGAGACCCTAAGCAATTTAGCAAGAACCAATTTAATTTTTTTTTTTTTGGTACTGGGGATTGAACTCAGGGGCACTTGACCACTGAGCCACATCCTCAGCCCTATTTTGTATTTTATTTAGAGACAGAGTCTCACTGAGTTGCTTAGCACCTTGCTGTTACTAAGTCTGGCTTTGAATTCATGATCCTTCTGTCTCAGCTCCCCAAGGCACTGGGATTACAGGCGTACACCACCAGCCTAGCAAAAAAAATAATAATTAATTAGAAAAAAAAGGCGGGGGCTGTGGCTCAGCGGTTGAGTGCCCCTGGGTTCAATACCCAGTACCAAAACAAAAAACAAAAAACAACAACAACAACAAAAACTAAACCTCTATTATGTTAATCCAATGATATTTTTGAAATTAGCAAGTTAGCTTCTCATTGGCTAGTATTACACAATTACATGCTATTTTTACACACTCAATATTTAGCACTTTGGAATGTCTCAATAGTTCTTGTAAGTGAGCAAGTAACATCTACCACTCCCTTATATCCCCAGCCCTTTTTATTTTGTTTGAGACAGGATTTCACAAAGTGGGCCAGGCTGACCTTGAATTTGTAATCATCCTACCTCAGCCTCCTGAGTGACTGGGATTATAGAGGTACACAACCACTCCAGGCCATGAAACAGGTCTTTTTAACCATCTAACATATCTACTTTTTTCTAATAATCTGAAATATGGTGAACACTCAGTTCCTAGGCCATCTAGAATCCCACGAATATTTTGACTTAAGTATTTTCATTGAATCTGAAATCTATCTAAACTTAATTTTTATCTTCCTCAATATTTATCCAGAAGAATTAAAGTTAGCATACTATAGCAATTCATGGGGATCCATGTTTACAGCAGCACAATTCACAAAAGCCAAGTCATGGAACAAGCCCAAGAGGCTAGATAAGATGAATGAATAAAGAAAATATGGTATGTATACACAATGTGGTTGTATTCAGCTATAAAGAAGAATGAAATTAAGGCATTTGCAGAAAAATGGATGGAAATGGAGAGTATAATGTTAAGCAAAATAGGTCAAATTCAGAAAATCAAGGGTTGTATGTTCTCTCTCATATGTAGAAGCTAGAGAGAAAATAAGAAACAGGAAGGGATCTCATGAAAGTAGGAGACTCCTAGGGTAGAGGAAGAGGGTCAGGTTGAGGGAGGGAGATAAGGGAGAAAGACTAGGGAAGTACTAGTGAATGAAACTGACCACATTATGTTAAGCGCCTATGAAAATATACACTAATAGATCCCACTATTATGTATAATTATTATTAATCAATAACAAGAAAGAAAAAATCATAGAAATTTGGAATCACAGCCACTTGCAGATCAAGCATTGTTGTAATGATCTTATCTTGCATTTAATTTTGAAAAAGAACCACCTGGAAAATAATCAACTATGAACTGCACATTTATTTAATTTTCTTAAAATATTTTATTTTCATAAAAATTGGAATAATTATAATAATAAAATATGATGAATTATAAATCTTTATTGAATATAAATTTCAGTAAGAATCACTGCAAATATCTCTGCCTTTTAAAGCTAAAATGTAAGTTGTTATTTATTTAGAAGAACATTAATTGTTTTATAATATTCATAATTCCTTTCATCATAAGAGAATATATGGAATCATTGCTGAACTCAAATTTGCTTTCCCTTGCATAGCAATATTTAATTACCAAAGTATAATAGACTATTAAAGAAATATTTTAATTGTAATACATGTGTTTTTAGGAATCATGTTCATTATAGTTTTATATAAGAGTAGAATATACAGGAACAAAATTTCTGTATTGGTTGTTCTTGCAATATATTATCTAATTAAAATGTTATCTTCTCTACATTAAAAGTCTCTATGTAAATGCAAAGCTATTTAAATGCAAAAAAAGTAAATGGATCTTTCATTAAGTAGGAAATTAAATTTTAAAAAAAGTGGGAGGAGCAACAAATCAAGAATAAGGGGGGGTGGGAACGGGAATCATAGGAGAAATGCAGGAACTCTAAACATGGTTCGGGGAAGGGGGAGGAAGGTAAGGGAAATGGGCATAGTAATGATGGTTATTTGAGATGGTCTTTACTACCCCTAGCACATCTATGAAGACTCTAATGGGGTGACTTTATCTGGTTTGCAATCAGAGAAATGGAAAAACAGAGATCTGGTTATGTACTATGACTTGAAATGCATTTAAATAAAAAAAATAAAAATAAAAAAAATTTAATCACATTAAAGAAAGGCAAACAGTTCAAAGTAAATTTTAAGAAAGAATGGGAAGTTCCTCAGGAAGGAACTATGCAGTTGTCAGTGGTCAGATTCTCAATTAGCCAATAAGATATAACTGGATTGAAGCTAATGATGTACTAATATCATCCGGGGGGTAGCATATAGTTAGGTACTAATTAATCAGATATTTTACTGAAGCAGAAATAATGAAGTAGATGTTATATTTAAAAACGTTTCAATTAATTTAAGCACTTTCTATATTGAGAAATAACCATATGCACGTGAAACCTACTAAACATTTTCATAGTGTGATGGAATAGTGCAGATTGGCAAGTGACATTCTTTGTTGTCTAACAAGAAGGAATGCAAACTGAATACTGATGTGATTCTAATGTACAAGAAGAGACTATGGAATGGAAAGAGTGTTTACATACATATATATGTAAGATAATTGATCAAAAGACAAAAAATATCATTATTTTAATGCAAAACCTTGGAAACATTTTAAGAAGATATATATATATATATGTAAGCTGATATGATTATATATATATCTCTCTTAAAATACATATATAATCACATCAGTATTCATTTTGCATCACTTCTTGTTAGACGAATGTCATTTGCCAATCTGCACTATTCCATCACACTATAAAAACACTTAGTAGGTTACATATACACACACACATATATATATTTGACACATGTACATATATGTTAAAATTCTCTGCAATAATACCAAATGTTGCAGATCAGAACCGGCAGTGTAACAATGATCTTTTAAAAGATTAGGAACACCTTAGCTTAGAGAATGATATCCTTCCTTAGGAGCAAAAATGAATTTGCTAAAATGAATTATTGCTGAAACCACAGGCCAATGACCTAACTTGTGATGTGGTTCTGCATTTATAATATCAACAAGGAGGCAAGACTTCGAAATTTTACTTGTATATTAAAGGAAAATATAGCACTATATAAGACCAGAATAGAGTGGTAGTCAGAAAGGAAGGTGATAGCAACTCTCTGCCCATCTCTAAAGTCATTGAATGTTGCTTTATCTAAGAAAAGAAGTGGATCAGATAGAGACAAAGTAAAAAAGAAAATGTGGTTAAGGCACTGTTAATAAAGCAATTGCAGAAGTAAGTATACAGTATATGTGACAAATTCTATTAGTACAATGTTTGATGCCCCCTCCCTGTAGAAGGACATTCTAGCCCTGTACACTGACACTAGGCTTAATTATTTGACTTGATTTTAAAAATAATAATAAAAAGACAGAAGTGATGTATGAAGCCATCACAGGATTCTGCTCTGAAGATGTCGAGTAGGACACCAGCATTTAACATGAGCAAGAAATTGACATTTTTCCTTTAAGTAACTGAGATTTGGAGGTTACAGTAACATAATTTAGCCTATATGATACTGACAATTGCTTTTTACTAAATGGCACTAAAAAAGACTCCACACAGATCTACAGCTCCTCTTATGAATAAGAGAGATGAACTTGAGAGAAAATAATAACTAGTGCTCCATTTTATAGAATTATGAAGAAACTCCAAGGGAAGCACAACATATATAGGATGAAAGGAAATGAAAGCCAAACAATGTGACTCTTATCAGATGCCAAAAGGGAAACTGAAATCCTGGAAACCATACAATACCACAATTAAAAATTAAATGGAAATGAACACATATTTGAGAAGGAGAAATAATTCTATCAATCATTTTATATACTCTTATTTATGATTCATTGGTCAATAAAGTCCATATTCAGTTATATATTTTTGTTCTATATATTTTTCATTGTGTGAATTTTATATATTTTTTTTCTTTCCTACACAATATGCCCTTTCGACAACACACAGTGTTTACTGTGGGTGAATGGTTCCAAATATTTGATCTCACCTCAAAACACTCTCATATTTCAGAATTATGAAAGTAACCACTAAATATCTCTGTATATGCCAAAGGTACCTTCCTATCTTTCACTTTAGTAGTAATAACATCTAGGAGTTATCTAGAGACCTCTCTCATTCAATTAGTTGTTAATAAATCCATTGGCTTCCATTGCTTAAATTATCTCTGATTACAGCCTCCCTTAACCATGATCTCATTATTTCACCTGTTTTGTTATAATCAGTTCTTAGTTTTTTGCCTCTAAGCTCACTATGCATATCAGTCCTCAACACTATCCTCTAAGAGGTCTAGCATAAAATGCAAATTTGACCATATGAGTGTCCTGGATGTTTTAAAATTGTTCAGTGACTTTTTATTTGCTGAAAAAAATGAAATAAAGCATGGTAATACATAATTCCAAGTTTTTCATGATCTCTTGTTTTGTCTCTGAAATAATTTTCTACCACTTTCTTTATAGAACCTATGATACAAAACCTTCTGAACACTTTCATGTACTAAGTATTTCTTCATCATGAAACACATACTACATCCATGAATATCATGCATGTGGTAAAATAATACACAGTGAAAGACATTACATATTTTTCTGATAAAAATTATCTCTATTCCTCAGCAAATCTAATTCATTTATTCGTTTTTGTAATTCCACTACTATATGTATTAGTTTTTATTAATGTTTTCATTATTTTTTCATGCCATTAATATCCATATGTATGTATAGATATAGATATATAGATACATATCAGGTCAAAGAAGCTTGGTATTAAGTATTGAGTGCCTGACACAATGCAAGATCATCCTAACATAAATAAACAATTTTTCCCCATTGCATTTCCAAAGGTATTTCAGAAGTATATTTTCTCAGTGTCCATCCAAAATGACTTCTTGTTTCTTAATATATGCACATAAATTAAGTGGAAGACAATGTTCTTAAAGCTGACTACACTTATATCAGGGAATGATTTAGAATTTTAAAGAAAGTGTCAAATGAATTAGTGAAGTTTTGCCCAAATAAAAAATTTAGGACAAGTAGTTTATTACACATGTGCCTCAAGCCTAAGAAACAGCTCCCTATTCTCATTGTTTATCACAACAGGGGGCTTCTATGGATGAATGGCTTTGAGATCACATTAAATGCCTTGCAGCTTATCCAGATGCTAGAATAAAAATGTAGAAAACAAATTCCACACTGGGGGAAATCAGCCCTTTACAAATCTAGGTGTAAAGAGTCACTGTAGGATATAAAAGGTAAAATAAAATATCCCAGGTCACTAGATTAAGCAATGGTGCTCACTCTTCTAATCGTGATTTCAGTCATCCTAAAACTATGAAAACAGCTAGAATTTTAAACAATAAATAAAAATAAGTAAATATACTTGATCATGTTTATGAGGTAAAATATGACATTTTGATTCATGTATACAATGAGCAAATCAAGATAATTAGCATATCTGTCATCTTAAACTGGTATGATTTCTTTATGGCAAGTACACTCAAAATGCTCTCTTCTATTTTTGATATGTTGTACATAATTATTAACTATATTCACTGCAAGCGGGCACAGAAATATTTAGAACTTCCCAAAGTCAGATGAGCCTCCTGTTACATGTCTTACATTAATGTTTTTTAGGTTTTAAATATTATTTTTAATATATAAAGCTAATTTTCTTGATTTCCAAAATTTACTGAGTATGTATTGTTTGTGAAAATATTTTCTACTTGACTTTCTAAATAATTCTAAAAACAATACAATTTATTTTTACTCTTCCCTTACCATAATTGATTGAAACTATGCCCAGATAACAAAAATTAATTTTAATGTTTATCTATGCAAATCTAACTTTAAAGAGTAACTACTCCATTGAGCAACCTCATAAACACAGTCCAAATGCAAACAAATTATTTTTTCTTACTTGCACTAACACTTCTCTCCCAATCAGTTGGATAATTAAGATTACTCCCACTTACAGAGGCCACTGACTTTCTGAACCCCCAGATGGTATCATACAGGCTAATCACGGATAGACTAAGAGAACAAAAAAAAAAAAAAAAAAAAAAAAAAAAAGAACAATAAAATCTAACAAACAAGCAAAAAAAAAAATGAAAAAATCTTCATACTCTAGGTAGAAGGAATGGAAAGAAAAGATGAAAACTATCCCCACATGAGTTTATGGAAAGAGTAGCTTATACTCTTTTTTTAGGTTCCCTTTCGTTTGATTCATACTACTACATATTACAACCCAAATTTTCTGTTTTGTAAATATTTTAAGTGAAGTATTAAAGTATAAAACCCTCATATTTCTCAACACTTAGGGATTTACTTAAGTCCACATCCAGTTAGAAATCTACTATATCATTCCAATCTTCTCCTAATCATATAATCCTATGGAACTTCCTATACCTTTCAATAGCTTTGACCTCAGTGTTAATTAGCTCTTCGTCTAAACACTAGTAATATGCTTCATGTTTCAAAGAAAAAGGAAATCCAAAAATAGAATCACTTTATGCAATTTAATTTTTCCCAAATGGAGCAGTTAGTAAAAGAAAAAGAAAAAAAGGAAAGAAATGGAAAATGTCTATCCCAATATCTATCAATTTTTCTAAATATGCAAAATGTATTTAACTTCAAAAACTGAGGATCAAAACAATGAAAAAATGATATTAGGTTGAAACAGAAAATCAGAGAAAACCTTCATCCCTATCTAAATCAACTTCCCAGAATGCATACTATAGAGATTACAAAATCTCTGAAACATGCCAAGGTAACCCAATTAGATGGATGTCTATATATGAAGGACTACTGAAACTGGCTGGTGGGAAACCAAGGAAATAGATAATGAGTCTGATTCTCTATGAAGGAAAAGAAATCTTTTTAAAATAACCCAATCCCTAGGTATATGGTACATAAAACCTAAGCTTGTGGTGTCCACCATTAAATTTTTTAAAAAATTAACCCAGTAAGAGGAGAAAGCAGCAGCCAAGTAACCTAACATAGCCTGCACCAACTTCACTAAGCAAATTCTCGTCACCTCACTTTTTTCTTTAGCTACAAAATGTCACAGAACACAAAATTACTAGCCCTCACAATATATTAGAGGGAGAATTAAATTGGTCTGACACACAATGGAGAGGGTATGAGAAGATTATGAAAAAATATATATGGATTAAAACATTCAAGCATGAACAAGATGAAAAGATATAAAATGAAAACATGTAAAACACTATAGCATAAAAAAGAAAAAGAAAAGACATACATAAAATCCACCACAATAGGAAAAAATCTAAGAAATACAAGAAAATTCTGTAAATCAGTAAAGCAAAAGCAAAATTTTTAAAAATGAGATGATGCAAAAAAAAGTTAAACTTCAAACTTAAGTAATCACAGTGAGAACCAACTCATGTCACTGAAACTTATTAGAAGCAGCAAGGATGTTTTAGCAGCACAGAAAATAGTATTGCTAAAAGGGCTATAAAAACCTCAGTGAACAAAAATGAAAAATTACAAATCAGTTAACAAGTTACAGATTATATAAATAATTATACGTAGGAGACAAAGAAAATTCAACATAAGATATAATTAATATTTCTAAAACAGAAAAGTCAAAATGTGGTTAAAAACAAGACTAATTCAACACTATGCTCTAAAAGAATATGAATAAAATGGTAAGAAATTGGAAACTGAGTTTGGATACCATGCTGGCTGCTCAGGTGTGTTTAGTAGTGTTATTAAAGGACATATCATGCATATGTTGTTACTCCTTGAGTATAAAGAAGTCAGAGAACAAAACAGAAAAAAAAAATCCCTTGTTTCACAGAGCTTTTATTCTTTTGGAAATATGTCATGAAAAGTGCCAAGCCAGCGGCAGAACTAATCCTAGATGATTTGAACAAGGCAGTTGCTATGCTCTTATTTGACCTTCTTTATTTTTCTAAAGTTTCTGAAAAAAATTCCATGAGTTGGCATTCTCTTTTATTCATTCCTTTATCAATCAAACTTTTGTTTCTCCCAAGGTTAGTTATTTTATTTACTATAAACATCTTGGAATGATTTATTAAACATTTTTTTAGAATTCCCAAAATTCGGCAGATAGAAAAAATTAACACTTCAAAAACATACTCTTTTAAAATAATATGAATAATTTGTAGAATAAAATGATGGTATGGCTTTAAATATATTGGAGGAGTAATTTGAGTAATGAATGTGAAGTCAGAAATATTCTGTTTTGAGTCTAGCCTGTGCTATGGAATAGCTAGATACACTTGACAAATTTACTTAAACACCCTATGCTTTGGTTTCTTTTACTATACAACTTGGATAATGAAGTCTACCTCAAAGGAAAGTCATTATACCAAGTATGCATGATTTCATATTCTTCCTATAATACCTATAATACCTACAACAAAAACATCAGTTGTTAATATAATTTTCGTTTCATGTTTATTTTTCTTTTGTTGTATAAGTCAAAAGCACATCTGGAGAATGATTTAGACAACAGTGGGTATTCAATACGGCGTGCACATTAGAATCACTAGGGAACCTTTTCAAAACTGCAGATGCCTGAATCCTATCACCAGGGATTCTTATATAACTGGTCCTGGGAGGGAATGGAGCCTCAACATTTTTATTCTCCCTAGGTGATTCTTGTGTGCATCCAGGTTTGAGATCCACTTATTTAGAAACACTTCAAATTTGATTGACTGACAACACTACCTTTACTTAAATCTCTTTATTTACATTTCACTGCATGTGTCTGTCCTATAAAACATCCACAATCAAACAAAAGTGCTTGTTGATTTTCTCTCTCAAGTATTTCTCTAGCATGTCTTCTACTCACCATCTTTCATCTTGGCTGCTGTCCTTCATCACCTCCCACCTGAATTACTGTACTGTCCAAACTTTTCTCTCTTTGAAGGCTTGCTCTTCAATTTCTTTTTCAGCCCAGAAAGAAAATATTATTGATCTAGTAAATATATTCAATGTTTACTTATGCAAGATGGAACACAAGGTCTGTGCCTTGGTTTTCAATGTCCTACATCCTTTTTCTTCTGTTTAACAATGAGTATCATCTCCTGCCATGCCCACCAAATACTGTGTTCAAATGTCACCAAGTGGGTTAGCATTATAGGAAGTGGCCTGTCTTCGCCTGTGCCTCTGCTGCTCTTTCTATGTGAAATGCCCTTCCTTCCTGTGCTCTGCTGGATCTTCCTTTGAAATTTGTATCAGAAATGAAATCTTTTTGAAAAACTTCTACAGACCCTATGTCAGGCAAAGAATGTGGTCCCCAGCTTCATAAACTTATTATTGCACTAATCGTTATATTAAAATTCTTTTAGACCATAAGTTCCTCAATGAAGTTTTACTGTGTATCCCCTCTTGTGTATCCAAAGGTTGATATGTTACCCATGGCAATCAGTACTGTGAATTAATTAAACAGATCCAAGGAGCAGACAAATATTATATTAATAGATTAATATTATTATTAATATTATATTAATATATTAAGAGTATTATGTTACTAGAAAACATAGTCCTAGATAGGAAAATCCTTGTGTGACAAGTAAGAATATTTTAATGAGATTTTAAGACTTTTAATATTTCTTTGTTTTCCTTTTTATTGTTCCATATTGAATATACGGAATGGTGGATTTCATTGCAGTATGCTTATATATACATAAAAACATAATTTGATCAATTCACTCTCCAGTATCTCTCCATCTTTACTTTTTTCCTCCCCAGTCTTTCTTTTCCCTGAACTTGTCTCCTTATGGATTCATAGCATCCCTTTTTATTCCTGTATTTTTCCCTCAAGTTTCTACATATGAGAGAAAATAGAACAACAATTGGCTTTTTGAATCTGACTTATTTTGCTCAAAATTATAGTCTCCAGTTCCACTCACTTTCCTGCAAATGGCCAAACGTCATTCTTCTTAATGGCTGAATAGAACTCCAAAGTGTATACTACATTTTCTTTATGCATTGCTCTATTGATGGATGCCTCAACTGATTTTAAAACTTGCCTATTTTGAATTGTGATGTGATAAATATGGATATTCATGTATCTCTAAAGTATGCTGATTTTAATTATTTCATACAAAAGTCTATGATGCATGGTTGCATCATACGGTAGTTTCAGGAATCTTAGTTTTTTTGAGGAACTTTCATATTGATTTCCACTGTGACTGTACTAATTCACATTCCCACCAACTATATTATGAGTTCCATTTCCCTTGCATCCTCACCAGCATTTACTGTTATTTCTCTTCTTGATGACTATCATGTGAACTGGAGAAAGATAGAACTTTAATATAATTTTGATTTGCATTTCCCTGATGACTAAAGATGTTGAACATCTTTTTGTGCAGTTATTGCCGATTTGTACTTCTTCTTTTGAGAAATGTCTGTTCAGTTCATTTTCCCATTTTTAGATTGGTTTTGTTTTAATGTTTTAGTGTTTTTAGTTCTTTATGTATTCTAGATATTAATCTCCCATCAAAAGAATAACTGTAAAGACACATACCCATTCTGTCAGTTGTCTATTTACTGTTGTGTCCTTTGCTGTGCAGAAGTTTTATCAAAGTTGCTTACATCTCATTTAATAGTTTTTTATCTTATTTTCTAAGCTATAGCGTCCTACTCAGGACGTCTTTGCTTGTGCCTATAAGATCAAGTGTTTCCCCTATTTTTTCTTCTCATAGTAGCAAAATTTCTAGTTTTAGATCCAATACTTTAGCAACACATTAAAAAGATCATACTGTATGATCAAGTTGATTTCATCCCAGGGATACAAGAATGGTCAACATATACAAATCAATAAATGTAATATGCCACACAAATAGAACCAAGAGCAAAAATCATATGATCATCTCAATAAAATTTCAATTCTCAATTGAATTTCAATGAAATTCAAAACTGCTTCATGATAAAAATCCTAGAAAAACTAG
Organism: Xerus rutilus; assembly: GCA_028644305.1. Taxonomy (NCBI): domain Eukaryota; kingdom Metazoa; phylum Chordata; class Mammalia; order Rodentia; family Sciuridae; genus Xerus; species Xerus rutilus. Next base: position 52,384,006 of record CM053401.1, on the reverse strand, counting down.
GGATAGAAGGAATTTACCTGAATATAGTAAAGGCTATAAAAGATAAACCCTAATCCAACATCCTACCAAATGGGAAAAACTGAAATTATTTTATCTAAAATCTAGAATAAGACAAGGATGCCCGCTCTCACTGTATGCTCACCTCATGAGAATTTTTTAAGAACCACACTTTGTTGAGAGTTCTGAGATTGAGTTATAAATGATAAATTATTTATAAGACTGTGCAGTAAACCACTGAGTATCCATAACCACGTAGTGAAATACACCTCTTTTTTGTACATATTAATGAGCATTACAGTTGGGAGATATTTGGAGTTTTTTCTCTGCAGCTGCCAGATAAAGCTTGTTAAATATCACTTAAATATGAGTTTCCAAGAATATGAATACATAGTGTTTTTTAATAATATCTTTAACTCTCACAAAGAAGTGGCCTGTAATTTACCAAGTTTTCAACTGAAAATGTAAAAATAAAAACAGACAAACAGAAAAAATCTATGCTAAATAAGCCCAATACCAGAACAGATGTTCTCCTGCTTGGTTTCCAAGAAGTTGACATAATTTAAGTGATATATAGTTTCAATAAACATATTTTCATAAACATAAATTCTTTTCTTCTCAACAGCAAACATTTACTCTTCCTTGATATGTGCTACAAATTTTGCTAGATATTACAATGCAAAGATACAGCCCTTGGCCCCTGTTCTCCAATTTGATAATGGGAAATGCAAAAGCATGGACAATCAGATAGTTGGGTGACTGCAGAAATAATAAAATCACCAATAAGTATATAAATAGACTAGAAATTTGGAATGTGAAATTTTTGTTGAATACATTTAGACAAAAATAACTTTTTTAATTCTACAAATCCTGTACTGGTGCATTTATAAAATGAGGATAAACTGGAATAAAATGATAAGTATAAAACATGCCATGGGACAGTAATTATAAAACCATCAAAGTAAGATATTATTGCTGTATGAGGAGACAGGTAAGAAAGATTTTGGATTTCATTATATTCACTGAAGTGTGGGTGTTGGTTAATTAGTGGCTTGTTGCATGTTTATGATGAATAAAATGGGTTTTACAAAGAAGGCAACATAAAGCAATTCTTTCACAAATTTAAGAATACTGTCAACTATTGAGAAAACTTTCCAACAGGGTATAACTTGAGCTGACATTGGGTAAAATTTTGTGCACTATATAACTATTAGGAAAGTAAAAGTTAATCCAGAGAATGACAATATAGGAAACAATCACATAACAGTTAAAACCTGAAAACCAAATATATGAGCTTATTTGATTGGACAGAAATGCATAGAGAAGTTAAATTTGAGAATTATCTAAAGTGTTAAAATTATGAAAATTGTTAGAATCACACAAAAACAAAAATTTGCACAAATGAAATATAAAGTTGCCATTTTAACAAGTGGATGGAAAAAATAACACATATAAAAGAGTACTTAAGAAATACAAATTAAGGGAGCTGAAAAAACAGGATTGGTGAGAGAATACTGAAGGAAAAGAAAATTAATAACTACCTCAATGACAATGGATTAGTTGGAACACACCTATATCTACAGCAACTCAAGAGGCTGACACAGGAGTATTCAAGTTAAAGGCCAGCCTCAGTGACATACTCAGACCTTGTCTTTTAAATTAAAAATATAGCCGGGGATATAGCTCAGTGACCCAGTTCCAATCCCCAGTAACACACACACACACATACACACACACACAAATACAGAGAAAGATATAGAGAACAACTGTTTTTTTAAGTTTCTCATTCAGGTGACTGATAAAAAAAAATTCATACATGGTAGGAAATCATTAATAAAATTTAAGAGTTATAGTTAAGAATTAAGAATTAAAAGTGATGAATAAGCAAAGGATAGGATAATAAGGAAAAAATCAAAAACCACAGAAAAGTATAATTCATAGAAAAAATAAAATAAGCATTAAATTCAACAAATAACTGATTAATGAAATGATAAGCAAATTTGATAAATTCTCAAAGAATTAGGGAATATAAAAAGAAAAGGAAACAATGAGCAAGGATTTTGACTAAGGACAGTGAAGAGACAGAGAACCAAGATGAGAAGTAGAGTCATATACAGGAGGATAAAGGAAAGAAAGAAGGGAGGGAGAGAGATGAAAGAAAAAGAAAGAAAGAGAGAGAGAGAGAAGGAAGGAAGGAAGACAGGAAGGAATGAAGGAGAGAGAGAGAAAGAAAAACACAAAGAAAGAAGAGAGAAACAGAAAGAAGGAGAGAAAAAGAAAGGAAGGAAGGAAGGAAGGAAGGAAGGAAGGAAGGAAGGAAGGAAGGAAGGAAGGAAGGAAGATGAATGTAAAGATGATAACCAGCATTTTATAGTTTGGCTCTAGAATGTCCACCAAAGGCCCATATGTTGAAGGACTGGTCCCCAGGGCACAGCACTGTTGGGAGGTATGGGAACTTTGGTAGGTGGGGCATAGTAAAAAAAAAAAAAATCAGATTGAAGTGTATATTGAGATCCCAGCAGCTCTTTTCCTCTCTTGCTTCCTGATTGCCATGAGGAGAACAGGCCTCTTGTGCTGTGTACTCCCACCATGATGTACTTGCCACATCAGGTCAAAAACAGAATTTTTACAAATTCAGTTCTGGAATCTTTGTTCTTTTACCGTATCTAATATATTATGATCTAGCTTAATATATAAAGATTGATCTTTGGTGAATGAAAATGTTGTATAATAATCATTATATAAATAGTGATAGTAAATTATTTTTTGTGGAGCAAGAGAAACCTCAGTTGCTCAATGATCTTATGGATTAAACCTACCTGTAATTTTTTGTCATTTAAAAATCATTCATTCTTTAATTCAGATTTATGGAAAATTAACATATCAATATTTTTTAATCTACAAGAATACTTTTAAATCTAAGTGTAAAAGAAGAGTCTGTGGTTTGAAGAACTTTCAGATATAATTTTTGTGAAAATATTTACTTATTTACAGGAAAATTAGTTACCTGTCTTGAGGCATCACATTTTACTCCATAAATACATATAATTATTTTTTCAATTAAAATTAAAAAGGAGTGTATACATGTGTTTAGCAAATGCATAAACAGAATTTCATAGAGCATCTTGTGTGATATAAAAGTAAGAAATTAAAAATAATAGAGTCTATCAGTAATAGAATCTATATTACCAATGGCCATCCGGAAATGTTTGGAGACACTTTTAGTTTTCATAATTGAGTTCGTTCTACTGGACAGTATTGGACAAAAGCCATTGTTGGTAACCATCCCACAGAATGGTCTATCCAAAGCAGAGTTTTATCTAGCTTAAAATGACAATATCACTGATGTTGACAAAACCTGACTTAGAAAATTAAAAAAAAAAAAAAAAAACTAGAGAAACACTCTGGGTCTCACCTTTACAGCAATGACACAAATCTCACATCTACTCTAAAACATAATATTCAAAATCATAACTTCATTGGCAACCAACTAATCTGAAATGGAAAGGAGGAGAGGAGCCTCCAGTAAAGGCAGGACTGATTACTTGCTTACAAGGGTTTTAGTTGCCTGTGGCTATATGGTATCAAATAACCACAGCTTGCTGATTTAAACCAACAAGTGCACTCTCTCCTAGTTCTTGAAGCTGGAACTCTGAAATCAGTTTCAGAGGGCTAAACAAAATGCTGATAAGGTGGCACTCCCTCTGAAGATCCCAGGCTCTGCTGTTGGAGGCACACTCACTCTTGACAATCTTAAATCATAGTATTTGCTGAAGTTTGAGACTGCGCCAGAACAAGTGAAAATCCCTACTTGCCAACACTTTGCATTTAGTCTACAGCTAGAAGAGAGCCAATAGAAAATATCCTCTGAAGTGCAAGTGCAAAGGGAAGATCCAAAACTGAGCCTAGAGCACATGTTTAGAAAAATCTGCTGGCATAACAGCCACAATCTAAAACAAGGTAAATCAGGTATGATTTGAAGGCTATGTTACTATAGGGGTAATCACAGCAAAAACATTTTCTAAACTATCTCAACTCCTGATGAGACTATTCTGTCCACTTTTCTAAAGACCTAGAAAAGACAAACCAGTTAACATCTTTATTAAAGATCATAAATCCATGTTATTAACTGTTAACTTCCTTTATAATATACTGATGATTATGTTATGATTTAGGAATAATTTTTAAACAAAATATAACCAATCATGTAATTAATTTATAAAATGTGTTGTATAATAAATTGAAATGCAAAAAATAAGGGGTGAAGGGAATCTCTAGCCGAAATATCATATTACTGATGCCTAACAGATTAGAGAAAGAATCTTATACCTAATTACAAAAGCACTCTATTATCACATTCTAAATATTTTCTACTTTCTCAAAAAATCAATAGGTGAAACACTAAAAAGAAAAACTGATTTTTTGCTTATGAAAGTAAAATTTATAAAAATGTATGTCTGTGCCTGTATTCTAGCGTTTTCATGTCAGGATCATACTGATCTTGTAAATACAGGAAGTAAGCTCTGATTAATTATAGCACAGTGCAGGGAAAGAGACAAATCATTTTAGGCTAAAGGTTGAATTTTTTTCTTTTATTGTGAAAGCAATAAATGTCCCTATAAATGTAATAAAAGCTTAAAAAAAAGCAGATTATTCACAAAAAATTGAAGAACTGGTCTCAAAACCAAATACCTGTGTGAAAACCCCTAATTAATGTCAAGCAAGAATGAACTGAAATGAAATGTGCTAGGTATCTGGCACTGAAGAGTTGAATGCTCAAATTAAGGAAAGTTTCTTAGTTATATAAGAGGTACATCAGGAGAAAAAGTAAAATAGAATTTACTCTTTTAATAGTGTTATGTTTCACCTCAATCAATCATATACACTTAAGATAAAACTTTGCTAAATTCAGTCCTATAATTTTAAAGAAATCACAGATATACATAAGAGAAAAGAACTCAATGATCATAATAATAATGCCCATGGATATCTTGATAAAATGATTTTCAAAGCTGCACTTTATCTACATGACAATAAATAATAAAATTGCTCCTAATGCCAAAATTGTTTTGGGGGGTGGGTACCAGGGATTTTACTCAGGGGCACTCGTCCACTGAGTTAAATCCCCAGCCCTATTTTGTATTTTATTTAGAGACAAGGTCTCACTGAGTTGCTTAGCGCCTTGCTGTTGCTGAGGCTGGCTTTGAACTCGCAACCCTTCTGTCTCAGCCTTCCAAGCCACTGGGATTACTGGCGTGATCACTGTGCCCAGCTTAATGCCAAATTTTCTGAAAAACTTATTTTAATATCTACTAGAGCAAAATTAACTGACATCTGAAATGAGCTCCTTATTTAATTGATCCTAATGCAGAGGATTAGGATCAATTAAATAAGCATACCAAAGTACTTCTAATATTTGGATTAATGAGTGTCTTTACCCCATGAAATGTTCTTAGTATCTCAATAGCTCTAAAAAGGTTTTGACTTTTAGACTAAATTTTAAAGTACACAATGTTGTTAGTAAATCTTACACACACACACACACACACACACACACACAAACACACACATATATCTTGGAGATACTTTATACAATTGATGAGGAGACTTTTATACCCAGAATTTAATTATAACTAACATCTGACAAGCCTTGGATTTGATTGAAAATACTCTCTTTACTGTTTTATGGAATAGCTAGAAGTTGAATTCCCTAACTCTATAATGTCAAGGCCATTTATATTTAGTAAAACTGAAAATTCAAGTAATGATTTCAGTGTTTTATTTTCATAATAATGTGAAGTAAATCAATTTTTAGAAATCATCACAGGAATGATTTGAATAATAATGTTACAGTAAATTTTTTGAAATTATCTCAGCAAATCCTTCATCTGCAGATGAAGCAAATGAAACAGAAAAATATGGTAATTTGCCTAATGATGCAGCCAAGCTTGAAGACCACTGAAACTATTTTATGCCAGATTTAATGAAGAATAATAAAGCACATTTCCAAATTTCATAAGATGAAAATACTTCCTTTACTTGGAAAACTAGTTAATTATAATCAATCTTTTTCAAACATCTCTCTCAATTGGGAGACAGCAAGGAAAGTCAGTTGTCATTCCCAGAGTAGAGATTTTGGCCTACTATTTTGACTTCCTACCCTTTTGATGTTTTTGTTCAACACCAACAATAGTGACTGCCATTAAAACAAGGTTTCCATAAGAAATTGTTAAATGCTTGAATATCTAAACAACTTCTGAACTTAATTGAAGATGAAAAGCAGGTATGAGTTCTCTGAAAGAATTGATGGTGGAAAAAGGGGAATGAGTTATATTGTCACATATAAATTGGGCATGCAGGAATAGAGTTATCCTGTATAGTGCTCAAACCTTAATTTAATGAGTTAATATGTAAATTCAGAATTATCTCTACAAAACTCAGAAGTAACCATGTGATTTCCTTATTTTTCAGTAATTTTACATTGTTTATTTCAATCAGGAATCCTTTATTTGCAAAACCTTTTTTGGGGGATAGGGGTGGATACCAGGGATTGAATTTAGGGGCACTCGACCACTGAGCCACATTCCCAGCACTATTTTGTATTTTATTTAGAGACAGGGTCTCACCGAGTTGCTTAGCGCCTTGCTGTTGCTGAGGCTGGCTTTGAACTCGCAATCCTTCTGTCTCAGCCTTCCAAGCAACTAGGACTATATAGAATCACACCCAGAAAGAATCATATTTTAAACATAAAAAAATTACAAAACATTTTTTGATTTGAAGAAAGAGCTGAACATGGGTGTCTTTAGAAGTGTAAAAATCCAGTTATATCCAAAGAACCCAACAGCAGGCTCTCAAATATGCTCACTGTGCATCATAGATTTCTTTCTTTATACTTTATTGTGTAATTTGCTTCTTTTTATTTTATCCAATCCAGCCTCTTAATGTTCCAGTTCTATACTTCTCAGAAATATTTAGCTCAACACAGTCTAAGGATGACTATTCTGTTTAGGCATGTGTTTCCCTCAATCTAAATTTTAGCTGTCCTGTTTCTTGTTATTTCCATTGTAGCCCCTCCCTCTTTGTAGGAAGATTTTAATACAAGAAGGGAAATGTTAGTAGAGGTAGAAAAATTGATTAACAATAAACCTGAACAGAATGTTTCCTAAGTGGCTGTTATGATTTAGATATTTGGTGTCCCCCGAAAGCTCATGTATGTGACAATGGAAGAAAGTTTGGAAGTGAAATGAATGGGCTTTGGATGTCTTACCCTAAGCAGTGCATTAATCCCCTTATAGGGATTTAAGTGGGTGGTAATTGTAGGCATGTAAGGTATAGCTGGAGGAGGTGGGTTATTGGGACATGGCTTTGCAGTATATATTTTGTCATGAGATAACTAAGAATAAATGCAGAAGATGGCACATAAGATATCAACATAGAAATCTAAAATATATGTTGGACAGAAATTAAGGACTCAGTTCAAGGATTATAAACTGCTAATTCCCTTTCAATTTGTCTATAGATCCATTTGATATTCCAAAGTTTCAAGAACTTTTGGGAGGTACTGGATATTTTAATTTAAAAATGTGTAAGACCTGAATGGATAGAGTGAAGGGAGAAAAAAAACAGTAAGACACACATGAACAGACTTAAAAGATATATTACAGTAATGGTTAGTAAGAAGGTGTGGCACTGGCCCCAAAATAAATCAAAGTACAAGAGTATATTAAAAACTACTGTGTACAATTAGAGGCAGTCAGATGGTCCAATAAAACATGAGCAATAAATATGAACAGACAATCCTCAAAGAATCCATAAAAACACATGATCAATAAACATTATGAGGTTCTCATCTTTACAAGTCATTATCAGTATGTTTTCATCCAAAAGAGCTAACAAATAAAAGATAGACAATTCCTAATTGTTGGTAAAGATGTAGAGTGTGTGGATTGTCAGTGATTTTTCTTTTTCTTATTGCTATTTCTTCCTCTACTGGTTTGGAATTGCATGCCTTATTTCTATTATTTTAGTGATGCCCCCATGGTCAGGTACAGAAATGGCCAAGATGCTCCTCAACAAGAGTAAACTGAAGAAAATTTTTCTAGGAAATACTAAATTTTAATAATAGCTGTAGTAATTAACACAATGTGATATTTACACATTAATGGGTAAATGGATCAGAATATAATGTGAAGAAATGAGCTCATTTCTGTTTGAAACATTATCTGTTAAAGACCTGTGATTGAATATGATTGTAAATATAAAGAAAATGTGGGATTGACACACAGTAGAATATTATTAACCCATAAAAAGAACGAACCTCTGTCATTAGCAACAACACAGATGGAATGGGACATCATTATATTAAGGGAAATAAGTCAATCACAGAAAGACAAATACAGCATGATCTCATTCTCACTTATATGTTGAATATAAAAATATTGATTTCATATAAGTTGAGTTTAGAATGGCAGTTGTCTGAGGTCCGGGAAGCAAGTGGGGAGGGGTGAGAAAATGTTAATCATGAGTACTAAGTTATAGTTAATGGGAGCAAGAAACTTTTGAGTGCTATTGCACAGTATGTTGAACATAGAAAACAGTCATGTACTGTACATTTCAAAAAGCTAGAAGAAAAGATTTTGAAAATTTTCACCCTAAAGAAATAATGTATAAGGAGAAATATATGTTTAAAAAGATTTAAACATTATACAACACATACCTATATCAAACATTCCATGGTACCTCCAATAGTGTGTACAGCTTTTATGTTTTACTTGTCAATTAAAATAATTTTAAAAGAATCTATTCAATCAATTTGTGAATTAATTGGTTATTTATATAGAAAATAAGAAATGTGATTCTTAATCAACATTATGTTCTCTTAAGTAAATGAGAAAGGTTTAAATTTGGAAGACAAATATGTTAAAACTTTAGAACTATAGAATAGTTTCAGAATCTCAGGAAAAGAAAGGGCTTCCTGCATGAGTTTTAAAACATTCTGAACAGCATAGAAAGAAATACTAAATTTGATTTCATTAAGAAATTCTGCTATAAGGGGAAATACTGGAGAATATTAGCCAAATTATATTGTTATATTTTGTGCACATACACAGTATGTATAATTATAATGTGCCAATGAAAATATGGAAAAAATAAGAACTAAAAAAAAGTTATAAGGAAACAGCATACGAAAGCAAAAATTGAAGCCACAACACAAGTAACTGACAATATTAATATCCTAACTATATAAAAATCTCCTGCAAATACACAGGTAAAACACACAGTCTGATAGAGAAAAACAATTTCAATGAAAAAAACATGTTAAAAACTGGCAAGCATACAAAAAGATGTTAAACCTCATCAACAATACAGGAAAGTAAATTATCACCTCCTAAAATGCCATACTACATACATTACTTTGACAAAACTGTGGAATATTGATAATACATAATTTCGGTGAGGATTTTCAAAGAAATGGAGCTCTTACCTTTATTCAAGGTATAAAAACAAACGGCTATTTTGGAAGCCATTATTCATCACGGTTTTAGCTTTTTCGCTGACTGTGACTAATGTTCTAACCAGAACAATTTTAAAGGGGGAGAAGTTTATTTGAGGGGTGTTTCAGAGGTCTTAGTCCGTAGAATTCTCTATTCCCCGGGGCTCAAGGTGAGGCAGGACATCATGGCAGAAGGGTGTGGCGGAAGGAAAACAGTTCACATGAAGATCTGAAAGCAGAGAGAGACTCCACTTGCCAGATACAAATATATGCCCAAAGCCACACCCAGTTTCTGCCTCCTCTAGTCACGCCCTACCACTTCAGTTACCAGTTAATCCTTATCAGAGGATTAATTCGCTTATTGAAGTTCTCATAGCCCAACCATTTTTCCTCTGAACCCTCTTGCATTGCTACCCTGTGAGCTTTTGGGGGACACCTCACATCCAACCATAGCAATTACCACGTAAAATTCCGTGTCATTGCATGATAGTTCACAGTTTGTGCACTATACAATCCATCCCACATGTGAGCTAACAGATACGTATAAGAATATTCTCAGCAGCATAGTTCTTAAAAGGGAAAAAACATAGGAAAGACCTTATTATTTATAGATAAGTGAATTATTAAATAAATTATTAAAAAATTATTAAGTAGTAGTAGAAACAAATAAGATGCAGATGAGAAAAATGATACTTAATGAAGAATATGAGTAGTACCAAATATAAGTGAGAAAATGGCTCACCTATAGAATAACTTAAAATTCTTTATCTGGACTTTTAATTTTTTCATGTTCTGGTCCCCTCTGATATTATCCTTCTGTAAAATTGATCATGGATTTATTTACTTTTTTGTCTTCCCCCACTAGAATTGACATACCCTGGAAAATAGAGTAGAAGAGTGATTGACAATGAAGAGTCAATATACTATTTGACTTAATTGTAGCTGTTTTATATTATTGTAATCAATTTATTGCATTTGTATCTTTGCATTTTGTGATTACAGTTAATTTCAGTACAAATTTAATTAGGTGATATTATACAGGGTTGATAGTTAGCCTTGTATCTACTGTCTCCTTCCTTTTTATAATAATAGAAAATTATTTTCTAAAATTTTTATTGATTTCTTTTACTTATATATGACAATGGAATTCATTCTGACAGAAATATAAAAGCATGGATTAAAGCCCCCTGTACTTCCCGTTCCTCTCCCTCCTCCCTCCCGCTGTTCCCTTCCCTCTATTCTACTGATCTTTCTGCTATTTGCTTATAGTTCTTTTTTTAATTAGCATTTTTTCAGATACATGATAATGAGATTCACTGTGGTATATTCATATATGTACATAGGAATATCAGATTTATGTCAGTCTTTCCCCTTTGTCTACTTCACTGATCTTTCTTCTTTTCTATACCCCCGTTCATTTTGAATTAGCTTCTGCATATTAGAGAAAACATTCTACCTTTGATTTTTTGAGACTGACTTATTTCACTTAGCATGATAGACTTCAGTTACATCCATTTACTGGGAAATGCCATAAAGTCATTCTTCTTTAAGACTAAGTAATACACAACTCCATTGTGTATATATACCATATTTTCTTTATACATTCATCTGTTGAAAATTAATTTTGTTTACGGCTCTCATGTATAAAGAAAAACATAAAAATCTATCACCTCCTTGCCAAACTATTATCAAATGTCACAATTATGGCCAATGATATTAGCAGAATCTCTGATAAGTATTTTAAAGGTATGATGTGACTATTTCCTATTCTCTGTGTCCGTTTTCTTTTTAAAATATAGACAGGAGGACCAGGAATGTTAAAACTGCGAGATGGTTAATTTGAGAACACAGCCACTTCCTAAGGATGTCTGAAATAGAGAGAGAGAAGTATTCTTGTCTCTGGTGCCAAGCCAAAGATAGGCCTCCCATTTTTTTGCAGTATGAGATAATTTAACTAATAAGATGAGAAGAAAGGTTCTCCTTGGAAAATAACATGTCAAAAAAGATCAACAGAATTTTAAAAGATAAATTGATAAAATCTCAAAAAAGAACAAAAAGACACAGAGAGAGATTAAGAAGGAAAAAACAAAAAAGAGCAGTAGATGATCAAACCAAGAAATTTGATCTGTGACTATTTGATCTCCATAAGAAATCACAGATATGTGGCGATAACCAGAGGAAAGACGCACTGCCTGGATTTGAAGGATTTTGTTTTTTTAGTTATAAATGAGGTGATACCTACACCAATGCAAATATATTTAAACTTTAGAATACTGGGATCACATCATTGTGAATTTTGACACGTCAGCTTGCATTCAGCCATCTTCATTCACCATGTTCTATCCTTCATTTGGTCACAAACCTGACTGAATCTCAGTCCAAATAAATGTAATGCTCTAAATAATTTTTTTTATAATTTTGAGGCTTCATCAACAATCTTGCAAATTCTACATCTGGTTTTAAAACCTTTTAACTTATTTATTTATTTATTTTGGTAGCAGAGATTGAACTCAGGAATGCTTAACCACTAAGCCACATCTTAAGCCCCTTTTTTATTTTTTTATTTTGAGACAGGGTCTCACTAAGTTGCTTAGGTCTTCAGTAAATTGCTGAGACTAGCTTTGAACTGTTGATCCCCTTACCTTATATATGTGTGTGCACATACCTACATAAATATGTAGATGTGAATACACATATTTGAATATAACTTTTGGATAGATATTTAATGTGTAAATACTTTTTGAATATTTTCAGTATATAAAAATTTTATTTTTAACAACATAGACCCTTTAGTCTTTGAAATATTTCATTTCATTTTCTAAAAGAGAAAAAAGTTCAAGCTTTTATTATTTAGAAAAATCTTCCATTATATGAAACCTCAATAAAGAGTATATTGAAGGGAGCACACTTTATGTGTGAAATTTAAAAATATACTTACCAGAAACTTCTGGTTGCTTGACCATTTAACAGTTAATGCAATCTTCCTGAGTTTAGTCCTGTGGCTCTCAATTTTGGTACTCTAATACTGGAGTACCAAATTGTTATACTAAAAATAGCATATCTTATTTTTAAAAGTTCCAATGACCTGGGAACTTTTAAAAATCCTGATACCCAGAGTGAACTGCAGACCAGTTAAGTATGAATCTCTAGGAAATTCTCTATGCATTGATATTTGTTATGAATCCTCAGATGATTCCAATGTGCCACCAAGATTAAGAACTGAAAGTATTAAGAGGGATGGGACTGAGTCTAAAAGAGAGTTTGTGCTTAACTCAGGAGCTAATAGTTGGTCATTTAACTCCATCCACTGTAAGACTACAAGATTCCTATAAACTAACAAATACACAAAGATGCAAACATACGTACTTGGCTTATTTTGAATGAAAATAAAATAATGAAATGAAAATAAAAATGAAATGAAATAAAACAATCTAAAATTCCCACTCATTATGTTGTTGGTATTAATAATTGAGAAGTAATTTTTGTACATCCTCTAGATGTACAATGAATAGTTAAAATGTTGACATTCCTTTTACTTCTAATCATCTGTGCTAAAGAAGAATTAAGCATATTATATATTTCCATTAAACTGTAAACAAAAAAATGGCTGTCCTAATAAAACAAAACGATGCTAAATAGCATTGATTCAGAACATAAATATGAGAAAAGTTTTATTAATATCAGAACGCATATTAACATACATGTCTCAATACTTTGAATCAATAGCTTTTTAGCTAACAATGATTCTATACATTATAGTTTTCATCTTGGGCTATATTAATATAGAGATAAAAGACACAAAAACATAAGATATGCTATTTTTATTATAACAATTCATCAAATCAGTTTCCTGGTACAAGCATATAAAGGATAATTTTATATTTATGTAACAGCTGAGGCTATAAAGTTCAAATAAGAGATATAGCTCTTTTATTCCTTCAATTTTTTTCAAATCAGACAGCTTATTTAGAGAACATGGACAATAACAAATGTGTAGTAGTGATCTTAAATCCTGCATAGGAATCACCTGGTGAGCTTTAAAAAAATGTATTCATGCCTCTGTCATACCCAGACATTCTAACTAAATAGTTTGGACTTTGGGAATTTTAAAAATCCCCCAGTTTATTCTCATCATTTCTCTGAAGTTAGTGCATAGAGATTTCTTAGGCTACAATTCAAATATTTGGTAACCAACAATTTTATTTAAAAAACACATTTTCCTTTTCTTTAGAAATGATAGTGTTCAATATTTGCCCAAAGGTTGTTAAGAGAAACCTTTAGAGTATACCTTTTCTAGAAACATATCCACTGAAATCAAGAAAATAAGTTTGATAACTAGTTAGTACATAATCTCTTCCTGGAATCTGGAAAGTTCAAGGTGCAGCAAGACTTCCTCTTGAACTCAGTAGTTCTAGCTCTATGATGCGCTTTCATGTGGGTTAGAATCTGCAGCAGGAAAATGGGAAAGAGAATTTTCACCATATACCAGGAATTAACTTCTCTAACAAAATAGCCCACAGGTAACATTTTTTTCTTTTTTCTTTTTACTTATGTTTTTATTAGTGCATTAGTTTTATATAACTATGCAGTTTATTTTGACATATTCACAAATGCATTTTACATAATTTACTCCATTTCAATTTCCAGTACTACCCATTTTCCCTTTCCTCCTTCTTCCCCCTGACTGCTTACCTCTACTTTATTGGTCTTCCATTAATTTATTTTATATTTGGTTCATTGTAGCTAAACATAAAAGTAGAATTCATTATGAAAATTCAAACATGCATATAGCATAATTTAATCAATTTTAAGTATATGCTAGAATAATTTCATTGCCTGACTCAACTCCTCAATCCTCAGCAATTTACTAAAATGTTCAGGAGGAAAAAAATCAGTCAAAGAGAAAGAAATGGAAAGAATGGAGAAATCACAGCTTTCAGGAAAAGCAGATTTGTAAAAAAAAAAAAAAAAAGCCTAAAACCATCCTCTGTTTCTCCAATACTTCTATCAATGAGATATTCAATCCCATTTTAGTGAATGCAGTGAAACAATTAAGACCTGAGTAGATAAGGCAATGTTGCACAGTGACCATTGTGATTCATGTGGATTATTCACATGACTAAGAAGGAGAACTCATGTGGAAATCCTGAGTACCCATTTTCAAACTTTCAGAGAGCTGAGTTTTTGGGAAGTCCTTCCAATATGCTGCCAATTCAAGAGGGAAATGACAGAAACTGTACCAGTCAGTCACTAGTAAAAACCACTTTATTTTAAAATGCCTGAATATGAACATGATATATTAATAAATAATAATACAGGTAAAATTGATAGTTATGTTCCAGGCAATGTTCTAGTTGATTTACAGTGTTTGTTTTATTTCTCAGAAGGCAGTAAAGGAAAACTAATGCTTATATATAACTGACACAAGAAGCGAGAAGGAAGAGGGAGAGAAGAACAGAAGATGAGGAGGAGGAGGAGGAGCCAGAGGAGGAGCCATTCTAGAAACATGGAGAAGGTTCTTCAATACTGGGGCATACAACATTGCCCACTAAACCCGGGTAGATAATTGATGGATAATGTATGACATCTCACTAGCTGGTACTACTCTGGCCACTGTTATAGAATGCCTCTCACTATAACATCCTAATTCCTATGAACTGCCATCCATGTAAAAATGAACTTTTCTATTAGGCTGGAATTTTGAGGTAAACAATACAACAAGGTCACATACTGAACAATATAGAATTAAAGAGGTGTAGAGAATAAGTAGTCCTTGGCTTTTGGTATGGGCACTTAATATTTCTTATTTATGCCTCAGTTTTGATCAGATAATGCTGGATTAGGAAAATAAGAGATATTTTGTTCCTCAACTGATGTTTTAAAAACCACCTATTGTGCATCTTGAACAACAATGAACATTTTAAAAGTTCTTATAATTGACATAAATGGTAATAATAATGACCATGATGATAACAATAAGAACAGCTAGTCTAAGACTTTGGAAGATATTAGCTCATTTAATCACAGTAACCCTGAGGTGTGTTATACTACCCATTTTACACATGAAGACTCTGAGGCACTAAGAAGTTAAATAACTTGCCTAATAACTTTCCACAGTTATATAATTCAGGGTCTGCGATTTGTAAGATACTACATGCTTTGATTATTTTAGTGATCCAGCCAGAATGATATTTGCCTAAAATTTTCAGACTCAAATATTTCAAGTAGTCAATATTCATAGAAATCGAAGTATCATCTGTATAAAGTTACCTTTCTGGGCATCATACATATAAATTTACTGACTTTTTAAAGATCCATGGGAATCTTTTCCAAATGATAATCTGTACTCTTAAAATATAAATATCATATCCTCTTTGTCCTTTAATCAACAAGATTTATAGTAAACACTTCTAAAATTCACACTGAAAGCTATCATTTCGGGAAGAAAATCTTACAATGATAGTTTCCAAATCTACTTGCATATTATTAAAACATGAAGATTTTACCAGAAATAAAGATCCTTGACTACCATCACAAACACAATCAATCTGAAGCTGCAAGTTTAAGAACTAAGAATCTGTATTTTTTAAAATATTTTTTTAGTTATAGATGGACACACAATATTTTTATTTTTATGTGGTGCTGAGGATCAAACCCAGTGCCTCACACATGTGAGACAAGCACTCTACCATTGAGCTACAATCCCAGCCCAGAATTTGTATTTCTAATAAGCTCTTCAAGCGATTGTAAGCGAGATGTCTATTTATTGATCTTTTTACTGGCTAGAGAGGAGTCTATGCTCTAATGGTTATTAAAACATGACCTCCAGACCAGCAGTATCAGCATTATCTAGGAATTTGGGCTTTAATCTATAAATACTGAATCAAAAATCTAGGGGTGGAAGCCAGGCACAGTGGCGCACTCCTGTAATCCCAGCACTTTGGGAGGCTCAGACCGGAGAATCGCGAGTTCAAAGCCAGCCTCAGCAACATCAAGTCACTAAGCAACTCAGTGAGACCCTGTCTCTAAGTAAAACACAAACTAGGACAGGGGATGTGGCTCAGTGATCGAGTATCCCTGAGTTCAATCCCTGGTAACAAAGAAAAAAACAAAAAAATCTAGGAGTGAAATCCAAATGTCCCCATCCCAAAAAGCCTTCATGTAATTCTGATGAATTCTAAATAAAGCTTGACAAGCATTTCTGTGACTGCTGCTTCTCAAATATTAATGTGCACATGACATGGGTCACCTAGAGATGCTAAGATGAAAACTCAGACACTGTAGGACTGGGGTAGAATCTAAGACTATTTTTAATAGACTTTCTGATGATGATAATAAATAGATCATACTCTATATGTACCTACTTAATTTAAAGTAATTTACAGAAGACAAAAACAAAATTTCAGTTCTTCAGCCACCCAGGTGTTGTTGCTATCAGATTAGACAGCACAGACCTAGAACATTCACATCATTGCAGAAAGTCTGCTTAACAACACTGTTCTGGAGCAACTTGAATATGCTATTTAGAGTGAAAGTGATACTGTATATCTATTCAGAGTTTAGATATCTGTGTTTTTCTCACCAAGAACATAAGGAAAATGTCTCTGTTAAGGAATTCAAAGAAGAAACTGCCAAAAATGATTTCTTTAAACTGATTCATAAGTCATTAGAGAAGCTGGGAGCCTGGGCACGGTTCACATTCAATATACGATGAGGTGCCAGTCGCAGTGACACATGCCTGTAATTCCAGCGGCTTGAGAGGCTGAAGCAGGAGCATCGTGAGTTCAAATCCAGCCTCAGCAAAAGTGAGGTGCTGAGCAATTCAGTAAGGTTCTGCATCCTAATAAAATACTAAATAGGGCTGGGGATGTGGCTCAGCAGTTAAGTGCCCCTGAGTTCAATCCCCAATCCCCAACATTCACACACACACACATAGAAAGAGAGAGAGAGAGAAAGAGAGAGAGGAAAGCACTCCTATTTTCAATCTTTCTTTTTCACTTTTCAGATAGTACTGGATGTCCAAATCACAGCAACATGGGTTGAATTTGAAAAACCCATGTGGGACAGTTTCTGGAACAAATTCACAGGATTAGGGCATTTGAACTTTTCTACATCTGTTTTTTAAGTAAGCTTCTGCCTGCAATCATTGGATAGGAAAAATATCAAGATATTCTTTTAAGGTATATTAGGTATGACGTTGAGCACACACTTCAAAATATAAAGTTAACTCTAATCAACACAGTAACCTTCATTATCTCTCTTCTGTAGAAGAGAAACCAACCAAATCCATCAGCTCAAGTCTTTATTAAAGATTGCCAATAAGAACAGCCTAGAGGGGCTGGGGTTATGGCTCAGCGGTTGAGTGCTTGCCTCGCATACGTGAGGCACTGGGTTCGATCCTCAGCACCACATAAAATAAAGATATTGTGTTCATCTACAACTAAACAAAATATTAAAAAAAAAAGAACAGCCTAGAGATGACAGAAGGGAAACAAGAAGATGAAAAAATTTATGGGAGACAGTCACCAAAATTCACTTTGTTCTGAAAATTGTTCACTGTTCAAGTTCTCAGAAAATATGAAGAAACTGAAGATATGTTAGTAATAAGATGGGATATAGAGGCAGAAAGAATGGAATATGGCTTAGAAGCTGCTGGTAGGGCAATTTTGCTTTAGCAAGAAAGGTATCAAAAAACAGTCGCAGTTCTTATCTGTTAGTGAAAAACATTTTATCTTCAGCATTTTTTATGTTACTATCCTTAGTTCCATATACCTGAAAAACTCAATCTTAATTATATTTTATCCCAGACAGTAATAAACATCAACACTCAAAACACTTGTTTTTGACTCAATTTGTTAAAAAGTAGATGAATTTTGTCCTTTAAACTACTTTAAAGGATAAAATTAAAGACTTCTGCATATCATATCTGCATATCATATCTTCTGCATATCAATCTTTGCTTGCCATATCTTCTCCTTTTTTTTCTTGTAACAGAATATACCCTCTTAAATGAGATCCATAAAAAAGCATATTATCACTTTTCCATAGCAATGTGATTTTATTCATCCATTTTTTATTCCACATACCAAATATTCAAATATTAATTCAATGCATCATATGCCCATTGTTCAAGATGCTAATGTTACAACAGTAAAAAAAAAGCAGAGATATTTCTAACCTGATGGTGTTTTGTTAATAGAAACTCTATAAAGTAAAAAAAAAAAGATAATAATACTTAAAAGAAAAACTCACAGTAATCAGTGCTATGATTTTTAAAGGAGTCAACATGAGTAACACTCATTATCATTCATACCAGCTCTACATGTACATGTGATTTGATCTCCTGAACCAGTAAATCAAGTAACTACATTTTTTATGGTTTTATTTCTAGTCAGTTGACATGTTTTTGTTACATTTCTATTGATTGGACCCAAATATCAATAACTATGGCCCAAAGGTCAGTGTCACGGAGCACCCAATCCCTCCTATTTCTCTGCAACCATCATTGCATGTCCCATGGATTCCTATGAGATGATAGCTACAGTCTACATTCTATCTCTGTGATGAGGGTTTTTGTTTGTTTGTTTGTTCTGGTGATTTGTTTTGTTTTGTTTTGTTGGTAAGGGCACTGGATAACTCGAATGATATTAAATGATCAATTAATGCTCCTCACCATTGGAAATCATTTAAAAAGTTATGCTATTTGAACATGTGTGTGTGTGTGTGTATTTCCTAACCTCCTTACACCTTTCAGAGGTTACTGAACAGTTTTGAGCAGGCTTACATTACCTGTGAGATATTTGTTTTCTTTGATATTTGTACTTTAATAACTTTACACTCCGTTTCCTTTTTCCAAAAGACAAATCTGACTTGTGCTATATGCTATCAAGAACTCATCTATATTTGTCCCCAGGCTATTTTCTGGTGTTTCTATAGTCACCTTAGTTATTCTTGATTTCTCTTCCTCGTTGATTAATACATTATCTCCTTGTTATCTACCTATCCTTAAAGTTGCTCCAGTATTTGGAAGAAGCTTGAATGGCATCTGTACTGGAATTAAAATTTCTCTGTAGCATTGACTCCTTCAAGGTTCACTTCAGTGAAACTCCTGCCATTTTCCCTTTCTATGGACTCCATATACTTTGGAATAGTCAATATAACTATCAGAGCTGTACCTTTTATCCACCATGTAGTAAGGGGTATAACATCAGACGTGATGTGATAGTTCTCCAGTGTGGTGTCACATGACAATCTCAGATTCAGACTCAGATTTCAGTTTTAGTGACTAAGCTTAAAATTTAAACAGATTGCTTGCTATTTGGACAGGAAATCCTCCATAGGCCTAAGTGTTGCTGCACATTTTTGCTGAGTTTGCCCAATCACAAGACTTATTCTCCTGATTTTGAGTAGTTTTTGTAATTAGTCTTATAAGTAAATGTCTATGTCATGACCCCAAGAAAACGATGACAATTCTCCCTCCCTAGAGGCTGGAAGACTGGCTTGTTTCCAGATTGCTAGGAAGTGAGCCGCTGCGCCCTTGATCCTGAGAACTTTTGTAAGGCAACCCATTGCACGTGCAGCTGTAATCTGTCTCCCATGTCACTCCTTGGGAGTTAGGAGTCAGAAAGCAAGCAAAAATTTACTGACACCAGTCCTGCTTTTGCTGTCTGTACTTCTGGAGTCTCATGTCTTCTGTCACTGTATACACATTGTGGCAGGCTAAATTGTTAGCTTGCAAATAGAGTGAAATTTCATACGCTTCTCACCTGGTGACACTCACTGCTTCTTACTTCCCAAACCTGCTTCTCTGTGCTCTCTTTTGTAGAAAATGAAGATATTATTTATCCTACCAAAAAAAAAAATTCTCCAGTATCTAAAACTACCAATTGATGTCCAGTATCCTGTATAAGGAAATCAATTATCTTAAACATTCTTTATGGAGAAAGCACCGATTTAATTAACATAATGAAACTACTTACTATTCACTGAGGACTCTTCCTATAGGATTTAATGAAACATCATTCATGTTCAGGTTATAGTTAGGAGAATAATATTCATGCATTTAAAAATTATATTGGTTGAGTATAACATCAGTTAATGAGCTGCCTTTTCATTCCAATGGTTTCATTTCAATCCCGCAATTTAGTTTAATTAAGCATTTGGGCCAAATTATCATTTAAGGGTTTGCACAAACCCAATTATACTATTCAGCTTTTGAGCATAGAATCTTGGATATGTGTGCATAAACTCCTATACGATAACTTTACAAAGCTAAGAGCATTATATATTATTCTCATTGGCATTTGTCCCACCTTGGTTAAGCATACAAGTGTCCAGATGTTTCAGGAAATGCTCAGATAACTAGAGATAACATATAAAAATATCTGGGCCAAATGAATATTAATGTTTCTTCCAGTAGCTAAGGAACAGTTGTTAATAATTTTGCAATACAATATAACTCTGAATCAGAAAATAAAATATTGGAGACGTAGAATTTTGACCTAGTTATATAAATGTATTTAGCCAAAGATTTAGTATTTAAAATGCTTATCTTGCACAGCATAAAAATATTAGATCTCTTTGAGTAATCTGTTCTATTTTACTTTTATTTTACTTCCAGTTTAAACATACTAGGAAATAACAAAAGCTTTCTATATCTCAAATGTAACATTCATATCTTAATAAAAATAAATTATTATACTATTCTTCATAGCATTAAACCTCACACATTACACAACTGTCATATTCAGGAGGCATGATTTCTGTATTTAAAACTCAAAGTTTGTTCAGAGGATGGGGGAAAGAAGGTAAAATTGACTGACATATTTTACATTTCCTTTTATTTTTTGATCTTAATATCCAAATACTTGATTCACAAAAATCCTAAAATACTGCATTTTAAGGTACCTTGCAAAATAGTGCCTTAAAATTTTTTCTTAATGACAATAATCTGTTAATGTTTATAAGCAAAGGCTCTATTATCCCAATATTCAAATTGCAGATATAAAAACATCCAAGAAATTTTCTGAATGTGACTGAATTTATTAGTTGACTGTTTTAAGATTTTCAAAATGGAAATCATGAGTTTAATAATTGATATTTGTCAGTTTGTTGGCTATGCCTCATCTCATAAATAGCATCCTGGTTTTGTTGGAACGATTCCTGATTTTCACTATTCCATTCCTGATTATGTGTTTTTGGTATTGGCATTTCACATTATATAAAATGTGACTCTGCAAATTACAATTAAAGCTTATCATTTCAAATTCAAATAGGCCATCGTACTTTCAACTAATTTTTTTAAATTCTAAACTTGTTTCTGAAAATATTTGTGTCCTATTTCTCTTTTTCAGTTCAAACCGAGTGAGGCAATACATTCCTGGATAGAAGCCTAAAATAGTTTGAAGGAAAAACCAAGAATATCTGGAAAGGTAGAATATCTTTGGTTCAAAATTGTTTTCTAGGTAACAGACCTGAGATAAACTGTGGGGTGTAGCTACAAAGAAGTATTGAGAAGACTGTGGACTTTGTCAAGTTTGAGAACCTCTTGATCTGAAGCACAAAAGAGATCCCTATTCTTCTGGGCACCATCCCAAAAAATATGACCTGATCACAGAAATTGCAGCAGATGCCAATTTAGGAAAGTAATGATGAGATGAGAAAGGAAAGCTGAACTCACCTGAAACCCTGAAAAGGAGCATACAATCTTCTCTGCTACCATGAAAATACATCAACTGTTAACTTGTGTGGAGGTGTTCATGAGGGATGGTAAAGGAATAAAGACAATTAAGCTTTCTATGAGTTTTAGGACACAATTTTACAATAATTACAAATTTAAATAAAAATAAAGCATTCACTATCATGAGCATAATTATTTCACAGCACTCCTGTGTGGGGAGATAGCTCTAGGCTATGCCCTCATGACTAGCCATTGTGTGTAAATGGGAAAGGCACAGAGGAATAAGGAACTATATGATTGGTTTACTGTTGGTTCCCTGAACGAGATCAGCTCAGTGGACAGAATGCAGGGGGCTTATGTGCCTTGCCACTTGGAAAGCTGTTGCCTACATGCATTGTCTCTGATTGGCCAACGGCCCTATAAGTTGAATGCTTGTTCTGCAAATATACGAATACTTGCCTTGACTTGACTCCCTGGTGTGTCTGATTGTCCTGTGGCAGAGGGCTAAGAACGGGCAACCAGTCGGTTCCAACTCTTCCCAACTTCCACTGCTAGGTGAATGTGGGGGTGCCCCTTTGACCCGCTGGCTCGGGAGGGACTGCAATCCCCGTACTCCTGCTTTCACTAATTATATCTTACATATAGATGTGCATAATTAGGGGATCATACACATCAGTTTATGTAAGACAGTTCTGGTTTATGTCTGTCATCTTAACATAAATAATTAATTAATAGTCCCCTCTTATCCTCATAGCATCCCAGTTTGGACTATACATTATATAGTCACTCAATTGATTGTTTAATTATATCTTCTTTTTGTTATGCCTTTCTACTACTTATATATATATATAACAAACATATAGTTGAGACATATAATTTGCATTGTTTTGGGTTTTAAATTTTATAATAATAAATATATATTTTTCTTTTTAATGTATGAAGAATATATCATATGTGTCACCCCTGACCTTGAAAATATGTCATTTTTTGTTTCAGGTTCATTCATAATTTTATTAGAAGCCATTCCCTCTATCAGCTTTTGAATTAAACCTGTTAATGTCTCCATGCACAGGAGAATTCTAACATAATTACTACAGAGTAAAGTAGTCTGCTGAAGATTAAACAAAGGGTTCTAATCCATTACACACTGACACACTTGTATTCCCATCTCTCCCAAAGTATTTCTATGGCTGGAGAATAAAACACCAAGCTAGTTGCAGATTACATTTTTGACAGTACTGAAACGTACAATATCCACCTATGCTTCTGTAAATCAACTCCTTTGCCAAGCAATTTCTAATTTCAGTGAATAACAATAAACAGATTCCACTACACAGAAAAATTATATTGCAAGGTAATTAGAACAGAGTAAAAAAGTATTTTAATAACCTGAATATTTTTATTATATCAAATCTCTGTCGTTGTGTCTCAAAATGATTCTCTTTCCTAATATGAATGTCCAAAATGAAAGCCAAGTTGAGACAACTTTAACTATCCATGTGGCTTGGCATCTGTGAATATGCCATTTGCCAGTAATTTTTCAAGGGAATATAATGGATATTGTTATATGGAACCCAATTGTGTCAACTGCAGTGTTCCTGATAATTAAAAAGATTGGTCACAGGTGTAAATTGGCGTACACATGGAAACAGTAAAAATCAGGTTTTTAGTCACTCAAGCAATGGTGCAAAGGATGAAATATTGTACAGGAGAAACAGCTGCACACCTGCTTCACGCTTTATGAGCATCACAAGTATATTTGATACTCAATTAAATCATCATAATTATAATTTAGGGTGCTACCCTCAAGAAAGAATATCTTAACTTTAATTATTTGTCCACGAATTATTTCTCTGTTTTGCATAGATATGAGCAATAATGTTTAATCATAATACAACAAACCAAATTTTAAAACTGCCTTGAAGATGATTTCTAAAATAAATAAAATGAGTCTTCCCACAATGTAGTGTTTATCTACTTCAATTTCATAGGAAACTCATATATTAATTAGATATATATTTACATTTATGTAAGGTAAAATTATCATAGAGGTAAGTAATAAATAGAAGTGGGTCACCATCATAAAATTCATTTAATTAAAAAGGAATTTAAATAGTGATGTCTGTTACCATTACTCGCTTTTACAGTTTATTAGAGACGAGTGATTTACTTAACATGTTTATTTACTATTTCTCTAAAAATATGTGTTCTTCTCTCTCTAGAACTTCACCATATAAGTTACATAACCCTAAGTTACTAAAGCTCTCTGACCTGAATTTTCCACTTAAAATGGAGATGATAATGACCTCTATTAGGGTAGATTTTTTTGAGTTAAAGTGGCTAATAAATGTAAATTTCGTAAAGGCTTGCTTAGCACATAATAAGAAATCAATATATGTATCCATAGTTTGGAATATAAAACCAACTTATGAAAAAGTTAATTTTCCAAAATAATACCTGCATACTAAACCAAGATAATTTAAAATATTCAAATTAAAGTTCATACCATACAGACTAATTATGTTAAAACTGATATTATGATGTTGTGTTTTTGCTATTTTTAGTTATTTGATTGGATAGGAGTAGCTCTTTGGGCACTATGCTCATCACAGTAATTGTGGAAAGGGGAAACAAGGATCCAGATGGTGTTAGTAGTTTCACAAAGTCTTCCTAATAGTGATACTAATGTCAATTTCTGTTCTATCCACTTAACTATAGAGTTTCCTATTACCCAATACCACACTCCTACTCCCACCAATGTTCCAATAGAAGATACACCAGCAGACAACACACACACACACACACACACACACACACACACTCCTACTAAAACATGAAGCATAGATAACATTCAAATTGATAGCCAAATCAACATGAAATGAAATGAAATGAAACCTTTCTGTTCTTGAAGCAATTGCTTACAGTTTTTATCCCATAAATTAGTTCAAAGTTCAATAATAACACATGATCTCACATGACATGAACAAGTGCTTATTTATTCTTTATTCACAATGAGAACACTTTCCTCAATCCAAAATTTTAATTCTGTACAGGAGATCCTCTTTTAAGTTTGCAAAGACTTATTAAGTCAAAAGCTAAAGCAAAACTATTCCTTTTATTCCCTCAGATTACCTACCTCTCTCCATTATGACATTATATCCCTTCTCTGTTCTATACTTATTTATACCAAAACACTTATGTTGCAATTTGTTTATTTGTCTGATATGTCTCTCATTCCTGAATAGCAATATCCTCAGGTGTACTGCCTGGCTTTGTAATGTAGGGTGCAGAGTACTGAAGATGTGTGTGAAGGAAGAAATAAATGCATGAAAATATAAATATGACTTCAAGAAATGGTTTAGTATCAAAAAGTGTATGTTTGGAAACATGCACTTGAAGACATCACATAATTACTTAACCTTTCATTTCTTTGCAAGATATAAAGAGTAAAATAATATATTGAGTGTTTTGATTCTATTATGCTCATTTATATTTTTCCTTAGGTAATATAATATTTGGGATATATCACATTTGCTTTTTCCACTTAGATTATTAAATTTCCTAGAGCTGCTATAACAAATAACCATAAATTATAAACAAAAATATATTCTCTCATAGTCTGGAAGTGAGTAGTCTGAAATCCAGATGTTGACAGGCATGATTCCTCCCTTAGTGAGAGAACCTATTCCAGTTAGTAGCTTCTGGTGATGGCAGTCAATATTTGACTTCCTTGGCTTACAGCTGCATCAGTCTCTGTCTCCATCTTTGCATGATGTTCTCTCTGGGTATGTCTGTGTTTCTTCTAACAAAGAATAGTTATATTGAATTAAGAGCCCACTATACCCCAGTATGAGCTCATCTTAACGGATAACATCTGTAATGACCCTATTTCTAGCATTCCAAAGTATTGGGTGTTAGGACTTTGGCTCCTACAACAATACCCAACAACGTGGTTGGGAGTGAGGGGTCATAAAGAATGTTTTACAAGATTTCTGCATTAGTATGCCCATCACAGTTTCTTTTGGATTTGGGAAAAGGAGCAGTCAGTCAGAAAGGAGGAAAGTAAAGATTGAGACTCTTCCTACTTCTTCACAGAACGAAGAGGGGGAGAAAGACAACATGTTCCCACAACACATTTTTGGAGTAGGTTTTATTGTGGTTTCTTGAAAATGCAGAAAAACACATGAGATATACTCTAAATTACTGGTAAGAAAATTGCAATGGTAGTGGACTTTTTTTCTTCCCTATAACTTTGATTATATTAAAAAGATTGGAAGCACAAATGAAGTTAGTTAAGATAAAATAAAAGTTGCATAGTAAATAGGCATGTACTGGTTCCTGAAGAAACTGTCCTGATGGAGACTTAGCCCACACAATGGAGGAAAAGATGATAACAACCAATTAAAAGATTAAACATCCTCACATAAAAGAATAAAAATGTATTTTGGGATCAGACTGTAAAGGCTAGGACTTTAATGCCAATTGATTTTCTTGAGTTTGGAAATTTTCTATATGTTCAGAAAGAAAGAAAAGGATCTGGAATAACCTCTGGAGAATTTGCCCACCATTGGCTTTTCTGTTATTAACAGAACACAATGCATGCTGGTATACATTATTTGTAAATACCATCCTCTCCTCCAGTCACTTTTCATTCATATGTGTACTCTATAACTGGTAACAAGAGATTGATCATAATAATAGCTGTTCATGAGTAGTCAGAGTCAGATGACTATATTCTATGTTACTGGCATTGGAAATATCAGAAATTCTGAACTACAAAACTCTTTTTCAATAGAAATGTTCTGAATTACATTTACCTTCTAAATATTTCCTTATTTTCATACTACCTCATACAAGAGTCCATCATCACCCAATGAATACTTTAGGTACCTTAGAAAGTCAACAATTAGCTTATTCTCTGCTTTCTTCATTTAAACTCCTCCCCACATGTATGCTTCCTAAATTTTCTAGGGAGATTTTGTGCTTATCAACACCAAAGCTATTCTCTTGATGCCTGTCATTGTAATGATGAAACCTGAGGAAAGTCTTCCAAGAGAAGATGGAAATTTTTTCATCTAATAGTATCCTTTCTCTCTCTAAAATCCCAAAAATACTTAAAAGGATGTACTATTGTCTCACCTCTCACCTCTCAAATGCAACACTTGGGATGGGGAATGTAGCTCAGCGGTAGATTGCTTGTCTGGAAAATGAATTAATCAAATTTGTAAGAGTAGATTTGATGATGATAATTATATTTAAATTAATATTGATTTTTATCATCTTATTCCAGGCATTCGCATGGGCATATGAGATATTTAGCAGCAGTAGAGTAGATCAAAATAATTATTTAATTTTTTAAAATGACATTTAATTTTATTTTAAAGAAAAATAATCTTAAAATATTTAATTGAAATTACACATACATGTATATGCATACATCCAGATATATATAAGAATTACTAGAAATCATTATAACTCCTTTGGTCACCAAATAGATGATTTATTAAAAGTAATTTTACATGCTCATTAAACAAGAAGTAAAAATATTCAAGTGCTTAAAAACAAATTGAAAGAAAATTGTGAAAATAGGCATTTCTATTTGGGGAACAAAGATCAGACAAAAGGTCTTAGGAGGTGGCTGGCTAATTTATCTGTAGATAAAACTGATTTAGTGCCTCAGGCTTTAATACTTACCCTGAGGCACAATTCTCATTAGGGAAGGAGAAAATTGTGTCCTATATCTCAAGTTCATACTTTGAAAGTACAAGAACCTCAGAGCAGCGTTCAAGAATTTCAGATCATTTTGGTTCATAGATAGAAAAGAACAAATAAAATTTTATACACAAAGTTCAATTTTCATTCAAATACTTTTGAATTTGTCAATATCTTCACTTTAGTCAAATAAGACTGGATAGTACATGAAGTAGTTTTCATAGTTCTGATATGAATTAGTAGTATGAAATACTCCTAAAGATTATAGCAAATGTGTGACTGAACTTCTGAATATGAATGAATTCTGGATAGGCCTAAATTTACACTTAACTACAAAATTTTTATTATAGTTCAGACATTTAGAATTATAGTTCAAATCAGCTTTGTAAATTCACAAGTCAAAATACAAGAACATTTTGACATATTATTACTTTATGTACATCTGCAAAAAATAACACAATACTGACAGATTCCTAATTTCTTATACAGTGATGCTTGAACAAATCCTCAAAGAATGAAATATGAAGACCTCTCTGTCTTTGAAATCAAAGCCCAGTTGAGTTGAAATAGCTTTAACTTTTCTTTCTAAGCTTATTAAAATTTATCCTTTGTCCCTTTACTTTCCTCCTTCCATACAATCCTAACAAATACAAGTACTGTTAATCACCTACAAAATATTTGGAAATATTTCTTGTTAAAAAACTTTTAGCTACCACAATATACACTAAATCACATTAATGAAAATTTCAATAACAATAAGCTAATATGTAATGAATGTTAAGTTCCAGGCATTGTATGACCTGCTAAAGATTTATCACTCATTTTAGTATTCACAACAATCCTGAGTTAAATACTATTTCCCTATTTTACAAATAAGAAGAGGAGGCTTAGATAAGTTGAGTGACTTGCTCAAAGTGACTAACTGACAGATTTGATATTCAAAGCTGATTCTAAAAATCAGGATACTATAGTGATACAGGCACATCAATGTTTATGTGCAATGCACAATAATCAAGTTATGGAACCATGAACAGATGGATGTGGTATATACACACAATGTGGATTAACTAAGCCATGAAAAAGAATGAAATAATGGCCTTTGCTAGTAAATGGATGAAACCAGAGAACAGCAAGATAAATGAAATAAGTAGAACTCAGAAAATAAAAGGTTGAATGTTTTCTCTTATATGCAGAAGCTAGATCAAAATAAGAGGAAAGGGGAAAAGGAAGTACCATGAAAATAGAAGGAAAGATCAGTGGAATAGAATGAGAAGATTGAAGGGGAGGGAGGAGAGAAGGGGAAAGAGAGGAAATATGGAATTAAATTTACCAAATTATGCTATGTATATTTCTGAATATACCACAGTGAATTGAAACTTTGTGTATATTCATAAAGTACTAATTTAAAAATAATAAATAAATAAATAGAAAGAAAGCAAGTAGAGGAAGTAGAACAGGGTGAGGGAGGAGGAAGGGTAAGAGGAAGTACTTGAGAATGAAATGGAACAATTTATATCTCATGCATGATTATGTCAAATTAACCCCACTGTTATTTCCTCACTCACTCACTTGCCCTGAATATATTTGCCTCTCTATCCAATATCGTCTCTTCATTTGGAAGCCAAGAAGTTGCATATTCTGTTTGGAGCAACTCTTTCCACTAGTGTTCGTGATGCAAGTTTTCTGCATTACAGATACATGCTCCTTTGAGTACTCACAGTGCTTTCTTTTGTTTGTTTAACTTTTCCCTCTCGACTCACTTATTCCACAGTGAAATATCTACCTATATCAGAGATCCTCTACAACTCCCCAGTGACTCCTTCAGTTCTACATCTACTCTACTCCCTAATATCTCTTCTCCTTTTACAGGCAAGCTCCTTCTCCATCTCCAACATATCACTTGCCAATTCTACAGACTCAAACAAAGCTTCTGCTTTTTAGAAAAACTATATTTAAATTAGCCCAATTTATTTGTATTCTTGTACTTCCAAACATAATCCACTATTAGGCATTCATCAAGAAAGATCTCTGATATATTGATATCTTGATATTTTACTTCATAGCCTCTGCAATATGATTTACAAATTTCTCTCTTTCTTCTCTCAAAGTATCACTGTCATTAGCCCTTACCCAAAAATATTATTTTATAATTATGTCTTATCATTATTATCTCATTTTATATACATATTTTGTTTGTAAAACATTCATTATGTAAACTCTTACTTACATTATAATGATTTCTATGTTCATATTCCTGGCTTAGTTCTCTCAATTCTTTAAGGAAATATTTTATTTGATGATGAATTAAAGCCTATGTTTGCTGGATTACTTTGCCTTAGTGATAGGGAGAAGTTAGAAAAAAATGGGAAATGAATGTTGGTGTCATATCACAGCAGATTGTGCTAGCAAAATTATTTTATAGCTACTGAAAAATTATTGAGTGTTTTCTGAAAAACGATACTGACTTTATGGATAATGTGTTTTGGGAAAAATAATGTGTCATTGTATAGTAGATAAATTATAAAGAAAAGAGAAAAGAGATGAGAAACATTAGGGTCAGAAATTAGCATATGGAATGGATGAACCTACAGCAGGAGATCAAGGAAAAGAGAAATGTAAAGGGGGGGAACATTCTATAGAGACCATAAAAGATAGTATGCAGTGATTCATAAATATTAGAGTATGAGTGTTTTAGACAGTTTTTTTGCCAGTCTGACCAAAAGACTTGACAATAACAATTTTAGAGGAAAATTTATTTGCCACTCATGGTTTCAGAGGTCTCAGTCCAAATGAGTTGCCTCCTTTGCTTTGAGTCAGAGGTGAGGCAAAACACCAGGGCAGAAAGGTATGGCAGAGGAAAGCAGCCTAGGACAAGGCACCAGGAAGCAGAGAGAGTTTCTCTCACTAGGAATAAAATACACACTCTAAAGACACACCCTCTCTGACCATCTCCTCCAACCACTCCCTGCCTACCCATGGTTACTGCCCAGTTAATCTCCATCAGTAGATTAAAGCCTGATTGAATGAATATTCCTGTAACCCAATCATTTACCTCTGAAATTTCTTGCATTCTTTCACATATTAGGTGTCATGGGACACCTCATATCTAAACCATAACAGTGAGAAGAAGGGAAGGGGAAACTACATATGATGTATAAATATCTACTTGGGCTTCAGAGGCAAAGAACATGCCATTAGGAAAAATGATTATTTCATGTTAGCTCACATTTAAGATATTAATTAGACATTTTTGTGAAAAAATATTCAGGCAATTATAGAAGTAGTTCTCATATTTCAAAGGAAAAGTCATGCTAGAGATAAGGATTAGGAAGTTGCAAAAATTTATAATGGATTGTCCATAAATGAAAAGGTCCTCTAGAGAAAATGTTTTAGATAAAGTGCATTGAACATAGATTTCTGGAAAGTTACTGCATTTGTCATTGATTAAAAACATAACAGTGATCACAGAAAAAGAACACAGCATTAGACAAGCTAAGGGAAGAGATTGCTCCAAAAGGAGATTCAGAAAGGGAGTGTTAAAAGATAAAAATTGCAGAACAACCAGTGTGTAAGAGATATGAAAAGGGGACTTTGGATATTTGTGATTTTAGCAAGGTGAAATAACATAGAGTGCATAAAGTTGTCATATCTATTGAACATATCCATTGAATGTCCATGAGTAAACAGTAGATCCCAATTGTAGGTTGGCACCATGGCATGCAATCAGTACTGTGATTTCTATATGAAAGATACAGTACATATTGTAATTAACTAAGTTTATTGACTAGAGTATCCTAGTTAGGTTTAAACAGCTCTGTATGGATTCAGCTTGACATTACGGCAGCTATCTTTAGTTCTAACTGCCATGACTGTCCCAGAGTAACCCTAGTCAATCTTTCCTACACAGTTTTCTGGCATTTTTTAAATAGAAAAAATTATTAGAGCGGTATGTGTAGCTTTAAACCAGATTGTGCCAATAGCGATATACCTGGCTTTTTGATATTAACCTAAGATAAACTCTAAGACCATTCTAACTTGTAACAAATCATTTTTGTCCTAACAAATATACATACCTCTCCTTCTGACCCAAATTGTGGAGATTCACTGGGTCTTGCTGCTAATCAAGACCATGCCAATCCATCTCCCAATAAATTACTTTTGGTGTAATCTTGAATCTGTCTGCTTTTTTTAGTCCCAGCACACCTTGGGACTGATTCTCCTACACTGGGACTGGTTTATTTCAGAACAATTGGCAAGCAACCCAGGAGACCAAGGATATGTGGAAAGGGAAGGAATAATCCACAGTTGTCCATCTAACTCTATGTGGGGAGAGACAACCTATATATCAAATGCTTGCAACCCACTGCAATTATGAAGGACTTCTAAAACTTCCAGGTTTGGAGCAACTCTTTTTGGAATGTCACTTATCCCACTGAGGTTAGGAACAGTGAAGTAGGATGGTTTTTGTTTTGGGAAATTTGACCATCAGTGACTGCCACTTGGCTGTGAATGAGATGACAAAGTAGAAAAAGAGTAACAGCTTGAAAGAGATATGCATTTATCTCGCTCTTAGCCTTTAACCTGGCTGAGAAAGTGGAAGACCAAGAGGTCAAGATAGAAAGCCATTTTGTGCTGCTGGGTAGAAAGAATGGGGAAAGAAAAGAATGTGAGCTTGGGAGATGAGGAGTGAGGACGAACCTGAGATTGAAGTGAAAGTGGATAGCAGGACACCTACCTACGTTCATTATTTTTTTTGCACCACATTATCGCAGTGCAACACCTATTCATATGCAGAAAAGAGGGCCTCCCATTCAAGAAACTATGACTGGAGTTGTGAGTGTGTAGGTCTGGATAGGGAAACACAAGAGGAGATAGTATGTCTCTGGTGAGGAATGAAGATGAGAAAATTAGTACTACTATCACTTGGTTGGCCTTCAGAGAGTGTCTATATAATGCCCACACAACCCAAGGAAAATCATCCCTTTACAGATTGTATCATCTTCAGCACAAGAGAAGTATGGAATAAGAAAGGGGATCTGCCAGGACAGGTACCACCATGGAAGACTATGGAGGGAGCCGAGGGTATTCTGTGGGAACTGGGCATATGATAAGCTATTTTTATCCAGGTGTTGCAAGAATTTGAAAAACTCATTTTTATGGCTAAAATGAAAAGTGTTACAAAATGTCCTTTGGGAATGGTATAACCCTTTTATCTTCAGCCACAGACAGGATCTTCATAATGTATGCAAGGCTACTACCCTGGGAGAGAATGTGCGTAACTGGGGCAGGATGTGTCTGTCACAAACAACAAGAAAAACAGACAATTAAAACAGACAAATAAAAGTGGGAGGGAAAAAATGAGGACTGCTTAAGACAACAAAAAAGCAATATGATATGATTTGCTTCATGCTGACTGTTGAGTCAAGAGATGGCGGCTAGACAAAGGGGCGCTGGGCATCTGAAGTTACCCGCGTGCCAAGACTTCCCATGCATGCCAAACGGTGGACTGCTCACAGCTTTGACGTCAACCAATCATCAATGAACACACTGACCACTGAAATTGGCCCATACCTGTCCCTGGGCCTCAGCCAACCAAGAAGAGATGTCTCTTCATGAGAATCCCCCTCCCTTAACCTACACATAAAAATGGCCTCTCCCAGTCTTTGGCATGACTTCCGGGCCCACACTGGCAGACCAGTGAACCTCACCCAAGAATGGACCCCAATAAAGCCGTGCGTTTACCCTTTCGGCTAGTGGTCACGGTCTTTACCGCAAATCTGACCTTGCACTGACCTCCCAGCAAAAAGATAGATAACTTCATGATCTTGGTGGCTTTGTGGAACCACCTTCAGACCAAACAGGAGTTCCACTCTTTCCTCTTTGCTCTCCTATGGAGAAAGCAGAGGAATTTCTGCATGATCAGCAAAGCCGGATGGATTTCCCCATCTACTTTGATTAAGGATGGGACCAAGGTCACCCTAGAGTGAGGGCAATAGGAAGGATGCAGAGACTTCATAAGCAACTCTATTTACTGGTCCTCCAGGAACAAAGAATAGACCACTGCTCTGGCAGACATGAATGCTACATATATGCTGACTCAGGGCAACATTCTAGATTCTCTGAGGTCTTGAGAAGTTACTGGTGGATACTGGTGGATATTAGAAGTTACTGGTGGATAAGATCATAAGAACATATTGTTACACCTAGAAACTGAAAGAGTCCCTGCTCCATATTTGGTGCTAATCTCCCTGGCCCTTGAAATCTTTCTAGGATAGATATTCTATTAGGAAAGACATATAGACCTCCGTAAAAGAATGTAGACTCAAAGACCGAGTAGTAAAGGTGGTATTGATGGAGGAAGCAAAATGGGACACTGTTAGTCTTTCTGCCCCTAGGCAGGCAGTAAATAGCAGGCAGTACAACTACAAGGTAGATATGCTGAGATTGGTGAGACCATAAAAGAATTAGAGCTGGTTGGAATTTTACTACCTGCCCACAGTGACTTCACTAACCCAATCTGGCCAATAAAAAAGTCAAAAACAACTTGAAGAATGATTGTCAAGTACAGGAAGTTAAATAAGGTGATACCTCCTGTCTATGCTGCAGTGCCAAACATTACTCAGGCACTAGAAGAAAATCACATCCTCCCTTGGCTCTGTGCATACTGTTCTGCTGTTCTGGAATTAGCTAATGCTTTTTTCAGCATTCCTTAGCAACTAGACTTGCAAAGCTGTGTGGCCTTTGCTTGGAAAGGAAAGCTATGGCACTTCTAGTATGCCTAGGTGATAGCTGCACAGTCCTACTCTCTATCATGACATGGAGACTCATGACCTTATTCCATTCTCATTCACCACTGATGTTATCTGGTTCCACTAAATTTATGATATATTAACTGGTGAGGATTATACTACAGGACACAAGAGAAAGACGATATACTCACCTCTGCACCCAGTGATGGACTGTCAACCCCAACTATTCAAGGCCCTGGACTGTCCATAAAGTTTCTAAGTGCAGTCTAGTTGGGTAAGACCTATTTGATTCTAGACACAGTATGAGATAAAATTCAAACTTCCGGGACTCCCCACATACTAAATGATGTATGAGTTTTTAGAAGCTTCTGGAATATTGGTGGGCTTTCATTCCTCAGCTAGCTCAATGCCTACACTCACTATATTGGCTGATTAAGAAGGGACTCACATGTGACTGGAATGTTCACTAACTGCTGTTGATAAAAGCAAACACTTTGGTCACCTGGGCACAGACTCTACCACTTGTGTCAACACAGTTAGATGTCACCCATACAACATGAATCCTCCTGATGGTTTATGGACTCTTGAGCTGTGGATGCTGTTGGGTTCACTTATTTATCAAACTACCTCACCACCCTCAGTGGCTGACCTAGTGGTTTTAATCTCTACCTAAAACTGTTTGGTGTGTAAATGGGCCTAGTGGGGGAGTCCATGAGTCTGGACTGCTGTTGCTATAGAATCTGCCACTGATACTATGTTTTTTTTTTTTAATATTTTTATAATTGTAGATGGACACAATGTCTTTATTTTATTGCTTTGTATGTGGTGCTGAGGATCGAACCCAGGGCCTCACGCATGCGAGGCAAGCGCTCTACCACTGAGCTACAATCCCAGCCCTGATACTATGTTTTGAGGCAGATGAAATCAGAACAGTAGATGGGCAGAATTATGGGCAGTTTTACAGCTCATAGTAACTCATGATCTATGGCTGCTTGTTTTTCATACTGACAATTGGGCAGTGCACTGAGGTCTTACTGTAGATGGCATAATGACAAGTGGAAAAATGATCTATACTGAGATAACCTGAGGAGCCATGATGTGGCAACCAATGTGGGAACAGCTATAATAAACGAGGGGCACAGTTGCCTGTATGTCATATATCTACTCACATTAATAACTCCATCCCTGGAACTACGAAGGCAGCTACTGCCACAAAGTTGAGGAGTCCCTGCCCCCACCCCAGGCAACAGGACTGTTCCTGTGGATACATAAAAAGAATGGAGATAAAAAATGCTGAAGTAGGGGCTGGGATTGTAGCTCAGCGGTAGAGCGTTTGCCTTGCATGCGTGAGGCCCTGGGTTCGATCCTCAGCACCACGTACAAAGCAATAAAATAAAGACATTGTGTCTATCTACAACTAAAAAAATATTAAAAAAAAAATGCTGAAGTAGGTCAGAACATAGATAAGCAGGAAAGGTTGCCCCCAAAATATCATAGTTACTTGGTGGTAGAAATGTCAGGTATGCTCTTGCCTCAAGCCCCATCATTTAAACACTTACTAGAATGGACAAACTGAGGTTTCCCACCCAGGAAGATTGATTATATTAGCCCTTTGCCAAACAATAAAGGACATAAATATGTTTATCCTAAGTAGACACAATTATTGGACTTATTCATATTTTTCTAAGCAAGATATCTAATTAAATTGCAACTTGAGATCTTGACAACCTAAGTGGGTAGGCCTGTTTCACTGACAGTGACCAAGGCACCCATTTCACAGGACATTTTGTCCGTGATTGGGTTCATAGTACTTTCATCTACCACATAATCTTTAGGTAACAGTATTGGTGGGGAGAAAGAATGGTTCATTAAAGCAATAGATCCATGCCCTACTAGGCAAATTCCACCTTAGCCAGTTTACCTAAAGTGTTTGCAGAGGTACTAATACATTTAAATACCCATATGGTTGGCATTCCTGATGTCATACACCTCATGTCAGGTGTTCATGTCATGAACACCTGGGGTCTCTGTGCCCTACCCCAAAGAGACTCCTGGCTGTATATCCAGATGCTATGCTGCCCGAGTCAATACACAGAGAGCATAAGCTTCAAATCCAGGGTAGGAAAAAATTCAGTGGGGGCATGTTTTCCCCAATGGTTTGGTTATTTCTTGTCCTAATGAATAAATCTCGCGTCGTCCTAACTTGGTCTCCATTGATCCTGTTAGATTTTGGAATTGTGGTCAGGGCTTATGCCCAGAGTGGGTCAAAGTGAACACTGTTAGGCACTGCAGTTGGCCTCTTGTTCCAGCAGGCCATTTTTCCGTTAGTTTTGAGAATCCCTCATGGACCTGATCCTGCTGACCATGTGCAGTATGCTTTAGGACATCAGCCTCCAGATGTCACCACCATGTTCTCTAAAATACATGATACCAGCACTATTGACTTGCTGAATGGTGAAGATTTATCTCTAAAAGTAAACATTTATCTTTCTGTCTGTAGCTACAGTCTTTTGCTATTTTTGTTGTTTTCCCTGGAACCTGTGCTGTTGTCAATATAAAATGTTGTGTGTACATTCCTGATGTCACACACTTCATGTCATATATAAAAATCCAAACTAGTGCCTTGTCTATTCCTGCCCATACTGTGGGAGACATGCTCAGTTTTTAGGTTTGTTCCCAGGGCTCCTAGTAGGAAAAAACCCTAATTATTGTTATTTGCATAATTTTTCCTGTCTCTTTTCATGCATGAGACTCTAGTTGCTGCTGTAGGCTCTGCTTACAAGTCAGATGAACGACCTTTGAGCACCCTTCTTGCACAATGCTAAAATACCTCTGATGTTCAGAGTAGAAGAGGGAGCACATGAGATTATAAGAGCTGGTTGTAAAGGGGGAGAATGAATGAGTTCAGTTTGACACAACTGCAGCCAACTTGAGTCATAACTGCCATACTTGCCCCAGAGTAATACAAGTTTCTCCTGCATAGTTTCTCCTACATAGTTTCCCAGCATGCCGTAAATAAACAAGACCATTTGAGTAGTAAGTAAAATCAGACCCTGTCAACAGGAATGTCCCCTCACAAGATACAGAGCTTAAGTAAAATCACTTTTATTCTAACCAATATGCACCCCCTTCCTTCTGACCCAAATTGCAGGAATTCACTTTGTCTTATTATCAGGACCACACATCTGTCAGTAAGTCCTCCAGTAAATTACTCTCTGTACAAGCCTGAATCTGTCTGCATCTTTTTTCAGTGTCACAGCACTTTGGTGCCAAGTCTCATACACTGGACCACTCTTATTATAGGTAGAAATAACCATGCAACCAAATCAATGCACTGGAGTATACAGGTACTGTGACCAAAGCAGAGCTTTCATGTAGAAAAAATCTTCATTGTGACAATGACATTAGATTAGAGTCTCAAAACTGAATAGAAGCCGGGCGCGGTGGCTCAAGCCTGTAATCCCAGCACTTAGGGAGGCTGAGACAGGAGAATCGCGAGTTCAAAGCCAGCCTCAGCAATGGCGAGGCGCTAAGCAACTCAGTGAGACCCTGTCTCTACATAAAACACAAAATAGGGCTGGGGATGTGGCTCAGTGGTCGAGCACCCCTGAGTTCAATCCCCAGTACC
>CM053401.1:52325100-52345648 GCA_028644305.1 Xerus rutilus | reverse complement strand
CATTTGCCTGCCTCCATTAAAATAGAAAGTTATTCTGTACAAATTGTTAAAGTAAAGGAGAGGATATCATTTCCTAGGTAGAAAATGAAGGAAGCATAAATATTCCAGAAACAAACAAACAAATAGAAAAACACTGCTTAACGTGTTTATAATATAGGGCCTCAGATAACCTTACTGAGATCTCTGTCCCTGCATGATACAGAGCAGCAAAGTGATTTCTGAAGGTCTTAGTCTTTTTTCCTTTGCTAAGAAGATAATATCACAAACAGGGGAAGGTATAAATAACAGGTTTATTTTGGCTCATGGTTTTGGTGTAAGGTTCAGGGGACACATGTGGTGATGATCTTGCTGGCAGAATCCTTAAGTCAACACAGGGACTCATGCTGCAACAGATGAGAGTGTGTCTGTCTGGTCTTGCCCACCTTATAGAGCCACTAGGATTCAATTACAGGGCTCTACTCTAATAAATTTATCTAACCCAGTTACCTCCCAAAGGTCCAATTTCTAACACTGTGGTCAGATTATTTCCACTTTCTTAATACCTCACACTGGGAATTCCATTTGGACACACAGAGGCCTAGGGAACACATTCAAACTGAGTCCAAACCATATCACCTAGTATGTAAGGACAGAGCAGAAGACTAGAACAGAGGGTGTACAAAGAGCTATTAGATCTAAAAGGACCACATATCTGGGGACTTGAATCATCTCCAATGTTACCTTTTTGCACAGATGACAGAGAAGACACAGTGCCCCTACATCTAGTAGCTTAGCACATAAGTAATGTCAACTCAGCGTCTAAACTTACTATTTTCATTCATTTACAAAATATTTTAATTCTGTCAAATAGCAAAACTATAGTAATCAAATCTTTCCTCTGACATCAGATTTTCTTGGAAAAATTCAAAATCAGGGCCATGAATTCCCAATAATTTCAATTGTTATATTTACTTTCTCACTACTCATTCTGTTCATTAATGTAACACCTATGTATACTCAATATAAGAAACAATAAGAAAATGTTCTTATAAAAAAAGAACATATTTCAGCAGAACTTAACTCTATGATAAAGTAACATTATTTTTTGAATTATTAAGGAAGAATGAATACTAAAATATTTATAAGTTGATCATATAGTATTTATATCCTTCTACAGTATTTCTCAGTGCAATGATAAAGTAATGATGTGAGAAATTAAATATTACAATATTAAATATTTCCCTGAATAAAAGCCAAATTATATTTCAAAGTTAATGGTGAAGTGGCACGGCACTCTCTATAAAAGATTGCCTTATATTGAAATGAAAATATCTTTGACACACTAGGACAACTTTTGATCCCTCTTTTCCTTTTTATGTCTCCTTTCACATCTGAAGATATACTGTAAGTTGATAATACATTATACAATGACCTTCACAAATCCGTAATAATGGTTGTCAAGAATAGATCATGGTATTATGAATTATCCAATGAATAATGATCAGTTTTAATAAAAAGAGATAGTGAAGCTTTTTGGCACTGCCTCTCCTATATGTCATTCCAGAGAATCACAGTAGTATCTCTGTCCACTTATTCCCCATAAATAAATGACATCTGATTTAAGCATCTTCATATCTTGCAGGGAGCAGGGGAGCTATTGGAGTTCAGCTCAAGTTAAATAGTAAGGCAAAGCAGTAAGATTTCAGTGACAATATTTGAGTTAGAACATGATTTACATGTAATATCAACTGCACGTTAAAAAATAGAAGCATGTCTATATACTATTCCAGCAACAACAACAAAAAAGTAAGTGGAAAAATACCTCTTTACAAAAAATTAAAATAATTTTCCCTAGAAAACATTCTTTAAAATGTAATTTAAACAGAGAGAAGCTGAAATATCTAGACAAAAGCAATTGTGCTTGAGAGGAACCTATTCACAGAGCAAGATCATCACGTAAACCCATTTCAATTTACTAAAACATCTATTTAAGTGTATTAACTATACTTTGAAATGGGGATTTGTGTAGGTTTTATCATAGTCAAAGATATTAGCAGACTTTAAAGCTGTAGCAATTATATCATCAAACTAAAAATTAATAAATCAAGGTCAGCATATTTCACATTGATATTTTTTACACATTAACAAATTGTAACAAACTGTAGCAGACAAATTCCATGTCTTTGAATTGTCTGAATAGAAGTACTGAAGTTGACTGAAGCCCATTTTCCTTTCTGAAAGGGCTTGATATTTTTTCATTTTCACTACAATAAAGACTGATTCATATTTTAGCTTTCAATGTCATATTGCCAATACCCAATTTTTATTGTCTCCTCTACTATAAAGCATGTCCTCTTCTTGTCAAGCTCAAAAGGGCACTGTGATGAACCCTGCATTGCAACAGCATATCATCATTTTTCTGTCAACATCTATCACAATACCAGGAAAGAGTGTCTTTCTTACAGTTACCTCAATGAGGCTATTATATAATCAGCACTTACTATGCCTGAACAACACTGCTCAAAATGACAATTTAGCAGGAAAATGAGAGAGACTTGCATGTTCTGATTAATAAACTGAAATTGTGTGTGTGTGTGTGTCTATGTGTGTATGGAGAAATTACTTCTCAAAAGAATCTCACATTTTAAAACAGATTTGCTGAATTATTCCCAAAGTATCAATAAAAATTGAGTTTGGAACAAATGTGGGTCAACTTCAAACCAGAATTTAAACATTTTTGTATGCTTTCTTAAAGGCATTTCTGGGATTTTATGTTGAGAAGCCGAGATTGTGAGTAAGTTAATGGGGTAAATTGATAGAGAAAAATTAATCAGGTTATGAACTTCAGATTGACCAGATGAACAATCTCCATATGTTGGAAATATTAAGAGATTACATACACTAGAAGGAAACAAATGATAAGCCCAAGAAACATAGTCAACTTGCCAAGTAAATATTCTATGGCAGAGATAAGGAAAATCAGGGTCATTCTCTTTCCACCTTTCAATTTTTAGGTAACCTGAAAGTGCTCAGTCTTGAAATTAGACTGCCCTGGGTTTAGTTTTGTGCTCTGCTGCTCTCTGACTAGGGATGTGACACTGTAACTATAATTTATATTGCATGTCTTTTAATTTCTTCATTCTTCAAATGATGTAATCTTAGTGGGTGGATCACAGCTATTTTTACAAGTATAAAGAGAGCAATATACCTAATGCTTTTGAATTTTATTGTGATAATAATAATGGACATGGAGGTAGTTTAAATTATAGTATTGAAGCTAGTGTAGAAACTCTGGTCTCATATCAGGGATTTTTTAATCTTAAATTTATATTAAAACAAAGAACCATTTATGAGATTTTCCTGAGTAGAGAGCCTTTTAAATGGCTTACTTTGAAACTATTTCCTAAAAATTAGATTTAAAAAATGACAGTTAAGTACACATAAAAAGGAATTGTTCTTTCTGTGCTTATGTAGAAGATGTTTCGCTCAAATGTCAGAGAAATTTCAGCCTCAGAGAGAAAAAAAATAAATAAAAAGCAACCAGCCAACAGAGAAACAATTCGAACTACAGTAACAGAAGACAGATGTGTTATTTTATTACAGTGCTTTTCTTTTCTAAAACATTTTTGATGGTGTTTAGCATTTGCACATATTGATGAGGAATAGTGTGGTGTTTTCATTCATGTACACATTGTGTGGTGATCAACTCAGGCTGATTAGCATATCCATTACCTAAAAGTTTTATCATTTCCTATGGTGAGTACATTCAAATCTCTTCTATTTTAAGATATATAATACATTATTGTTATTTATGTTCATCCAGTGAGGCCAACAACAAAATTTATTTCTCCTATCAGTATTATTGTACCTATTATCTGACCAATCTCCTCCTTCTTTCCCTCTTTTCTCCCTGATCTCTGGTAAGCCTATTCTACTCTCAACTTCTATTACATCAGCTTTTTTATATTCCACTTATGAGAAAGATCAAGTTGTCTCTGTGCCTGACTTATTTCACTTAACATCCTTCAGGCCTATCTATGTTGTCATAAGTGACAGAATTTCATGCTTTTTATGGATGAAGTATACTCCACTGTGTACCTGCACCACATAGTCTATCCATTTTTTTGTCGATGGGCATTTAGGTTGATTCTGTATCCTAACTATTGGGGATAGTGCTGCAATGAACATGGTGCTACGAGTATCTTTTTGACATGTTGATTTATTTTCCTTTGTGTACATACCCATGCTATTTTTGGATTGCTGAGGAAATTCTATACTCCTTTTCATAATGGCTGTACTAATTTATGTTCCCACCAGTTGTTTATAAGCATTTTTCTCTCTCCACATCTTCGTCAAACTTTGTTATTTTCTGTTTTTGTTTTTGATAATAGTTGCTCTTGCTGGGATGAGGTGACATCTTATTGCAGTTTTGATTTGCCTTTCCCTGATGATAAGTGACATTGAGCAATTTACACGCGCATCTGTTGGTCATCTGTATACCTGTATATTAGATACCATACATATTTATTCAGAACTTCAGCCTATGTTTAATTATTTGATTTCATGTAATTGAGTTGACTGTAAGTGTGTGGGTTATTTCTGGGCTTTCTATTCAGTTCCATTGATGTCTGTATCTATTCTATGTTAATATCATGTAATTTTGATTACTATAACTGGATAGTATATTTTGACTTTTGTTACTGCAATATATCCAATTTTATTCTTTTTGCTCAAGATTGCTTTGGCTGTTTGAGATCTTTTGTGGTACCACATGAATTTCAAGACTTTTTTCTTTTAATTCTGTGAAGAATGGCATTGCTGTTTTAATGGTGCCTACATTGAATCTGTAGCTCACTTTAGGTATTATGGAGATTTTAGCAATATTAATTCTTCCAGTTCATGAACACAGATATCATTCCATTTATTTTTATCCTCTTCAATTTTTTTTATCAGTGTTTCATTATGGAGATCTTTCACTTTTTTGGCTAAATTTATTCCTTGGTATTTTTAAATTTACTTTAGTATCATTCTCTTCATTTCTTTTTCAAATAGCTTGCTATTGGCATATAGAAATATTGATAATATTTTGTTTAGATTTGTATCCTACAACTTTACTGAATTTTCTTATTATTTTCAGTAGAAGATTTGTCTGAAGCAACTAAACCTTATTGGAAGTAACTTCAGAATTTACGATTTCAAAATACTGAGTCTAAGGGCAAAATAACAAAGAAAGATTAGAACACTATTTAGCCCACTTCTCTGTTTTTGTTTGTAATCCATTTATCTCTCAGTTTGTCAATCTCATATCTTTAATTCAATTTTTTTTCCATAAAGAACTAGAAGCATACTTTTGAACAGCTCTGGGATCAATTTTTTTAGCATTACTCAGGAGAAACCCATTTCCAGGATTAAAACCCCTAAACGCAGTTTCTAACTTGCCTAGGTTGGATTATTTTGTTAGTCTGAGATAATTAAATAAAAATATATTTAAAACAACAGAAATGTCCCAGTGATAATGCCTATAAATTTGATTGCCCAGGAATTTGTCTTTTACCCTTCAGAGGAAAAACAATTTGTTCTGAAAAAGACTTAGTTTCCCTGAGTGCAAGGTACTACTAGCAATGATCAAGTGGAAATATATACTACAACAGAAGCAAAAAAATATTTTATAATTAGAGTGGAAATTCCTTTTACGTTAATTCTCAGAAATTTCAACCCATAAATAGTGAAGAATGATATAACTTATAGAATGATAATCATGAATAATAAGACAATGATTATAGAGAATAAGTTAAGATAAAAAAAACAGAGTGGATATACTCCCTTTGAAGTATATAAGGTACACTTTTTTGTCCCATATATTCTTATGCATTTACTTATGTAAATGCTTTATAAATTATCTACACTATTGAACGTATCTACATATGTAACCCACAGATCAAATGTAATTCATTTGTTTATAGAGAAGAAATTTAATAATTCTTTTAATATATTGTCTTAAGGAATGTTTCACTGTACATGTTTATTCACATTGGGTCAGATGATATGCTATATTATTGTTATGAGTTAGGGTATATTCAGTCACAAATAGTAATAACTATTGAAAATGGTAGCTTAAAAAGAATAAAAATTTGTCTTATGAAAAAAGTTATTTTTCTTACACAAGAATCCACCCTGGTCTGGAATCATCCTTGCCAACAGAAACCCATGCTCCTTCTATTGTCCCTATCGCCTTTAGCTTTTGGTTTGCATTCCCATGACCACAAAGTAGTAGTCACCCTTCTAGGAAGTAAGATTTCAGTTCAAAAAAGAGCAAGAGCCAATGAGAAGGA
The DNA here is from genome assembly GCA_028644305.1 of Xerus rutilus. Classification (NCBI taxonomy): domain Eukaryota; kingdom Metazoa; phylum Chordata; class Mammalia; order Rodentia; family Sciuridae; genus Xerus; species Xerus rutilus. The sequence continues at coordinate 52,339,337 of CM053401.1, read as the reverse complement.
GTAAGCAGGCTGAATTTCCTTTCATTAAAAAAAACTTTTCTGAAATTCTGATCCAGTAACTTCTTAAGTCCATTGGCCAAAACTCCATCATAATGGCATTCTCTAGCCTCAAATTAATGTGAGAAGAGATATTTTTAATTATCTGATTTATACACAAGGAAAAATAGAGTTCTCACTAGCAGGGCAAGAGACTAGTGATTGGATAGGCAACTGCTTATACTCATCTGCTTATATTCAACTGCTTATATATCAGTTGTCATTTACACTCCATATAGACATTAAAATAATGTTCAATATTTCAGGTTGGCATAGCAATGAAAAATCAGGGTAACTACAGACATGATTTTTTAGATATCCAAAGCAGTCTAAAGCTTTTTTAAAAAATTTCAAATTACCATGACAAATTTCAAGCTGGTATCCGAGGAAGTTTTAAATGTGTTATGATTTATTTTATTTTTAATTTTTTTATTTCATGTAACTAGCTTATGATATAGGCACATATTTACAGCTAACTTTCATAGAATTGAAGTAATTTTCCCAAGTCCCAATATAAAAAAACTCCAGGTTCAAAACTTTAACCAAGACATTTGTAGTTTCACATCTCCTTTGTGTTCAGCGTGCTTTCCTTTCTAGTCATACCTTCTATGTTGGATTATTGGGGCATTTGTTTCTCCCTCAGGTGTACCTTGATGTTCATTTCAAAGAAAATTAACCTTTAAAAAAGAAGTACAATTTAGTGAAGATAAAAAGTAATTAAATAGATTAACTATTAATGGGATTCTTCTCCACTGTGCCGTGACACGTAAAGAAAACTTCGTAATCATGCCAACATATGTGTAACAATACCTTCAACAGTTGTAGCACTTTTTAGAAAGAATAATGATTACTTTAATGATAAAGTTATAAATATACATAAAAGTCTTTGAATAAATCTGGTGTGTTTGAATGGGAATGAAATCTTTTGAAATAGGTCTCAAAGGAAACTAACCACAGGCTTTCTTAAATTAAAATTCAATTTTTACTAAAGTTTTTTTATGTGGCTACAGCTAGGAAAGTTCTGTGGAAGCTTAGCATATTGTTTTCTATCAAAAAATAGCCGCATAGGGCTGGGATTGTAGCTCAGCAGTAGAGCGCTTGCCTTGCATTAGTGGGGCCCTGGGTTCGATCCTCAGCACCACATACAAACCAATAAAATAAAGACATTGTGTCCATCTATAACTAAAAAAAAAAAAATTAAAAAAAAAAAAAATAGCCGCATACTGTGGTGCACACCTGTAATCCCAGCGGCTGGAGAGAATGTGGCAGGAGGATCACAAGTTCAAAGCCAACCTCAGCAATCTAGCAAAGCCCTACACAATTAAGTGAGAGCCTGTGGTCTAAACCAAAAAAATACAAAAAAAAAAAAAAAGTACTGGAGATGTAGCTCGGTGATTAAGCCCCCAGGGTTCAATTCTTGGTAACCCCCAAATAATAATATACAGTGGCCTTTCTTAACACCATGAAATAATTAGAAACAATAGAAAATAATTTAAGTAATAAAATAAAGAAAACACTCACTCTGTAATCCACTTACTGAAGTCTTTTACTTTACTAGATAATTTATGATCAAATTTTCTATTAGTAACATGGTACATTGCTTAATATGCTGATGTAAATTGTGTTTGCTGTTCTTACTGTTCGAGTTTGAGAAGAAATCACTTGCCACAACACTGACCATATATCAACACTAGAAAGAAGTTTCATGTAAATCTGCTCCAATGAAGATATCAGATTCAACGTGCAGCTATAATTTGGGCTTTCATTTGGTTATATTTATGTTGATCTACCTCCATTTTTTAAGATCCCTTCAGTTTTGTGTTGCAAATAATCCCTGAATTCCTTCTTTGTGTTGTTTCTCTTTTAATATTTAATTTTGAAATATTATTCATGAAAGCCATAAAAATAGATTATTTGAATATGAGTCTATACAGAAAAGCTTTCAGCTTATTTTTGCCATTCATAATCTTATTTCTTCAAAAATAGTTTAATAGACGCAGTAAAATTCAGACCATTATTATACCTTTCCATAAATCTTTTAATATTATTGTTTTGCTTTTTTTAAATCAAATTTTCAAATACTATTTTATATTAAATAATGTTTCATTAGCTTTTTTGCTTATACGATTCCATATATTCCATTACTTTATATGGAAATGATGTTTTCATTTTAATATTATTTAGTACTTTTTCACAGGAACAATGGAGAGGATTTTTATGCCAAGGAAAAGTCTTATTTCTAAAAGGACAATTCATGTTAGGTTATCATGGTTTCAATATGTACATATTTTTCTCCTCTGATTCATTCACTTTATAAATGTCAATTGAATACAAACTAAGCAGCTGAAATATGCACGCAAATCTCATCCAACAGCCTCCATTAGCTTTGGACATAGTTTACCCAATAAATTATTGGTCGCAGAAGATTTTGTATTTTTTTAAACTATCATTTATTTTCACCTAAATTTATTAATGTATGCACCTAATTATAGATAGTTCTGAAAATAAAGAGCTAATTTTAGCTAGATATGATAAACAATTCTGCCCAGGCAATTATACAGACAGACTCTTTTGCTGGAAAATATCCAAATTTAAATGGTTAACTGATGGGATTCACCAAGAATCATCAAATACTAGAGTGTTCACAGTAGGCATTAGAATTCTTTCTCTGAAAGACCAGCAAGAGTAAGTCTTTGGGTAGATATCTCTCAGCTTATTATAGGCTTACAATTTGATAAACCCATTATAGGTTGAAAATATTTTAAGTTGAAGATGCATTTAGCACACCTAACTCTCCTAACTTACTTTAAATATGTTCAGCACACTTCTGTTAGCCCACAGCTGGGCAAAATAACCTACTACAAAATCTGTCTTACAATAAAGTGTTGACTATCTCATGAAACTTATTGAATACAATGTACCATACGGTGTAATATCGATTATTTATCTCATGGTCATGTGGCTGACTGGAAACTGTGGCTCACTGCCATGGCTCAGCATTGTGAGGGAGTGTCATACAGCATATAGCCAGAAGGAGAAAAGATTGAACTTTAAAATCTAATTAGAGTATGATTTGTTTTGAATTTATTAGCATGGACTATCTGTACATATAAAATGCATCTCTATTTATACTGTTATTTCATAGATATTTTGTGATTTTAATAATGAGTGACCTAACCATTGTCTCTTTCTGTCTTTGTTTTTTTAGGACACAGAAATAACAATGAGGAAGATAAAGGAACAGTGGAAAGGCTGGAGCATTTAGCTTCCTCTTCCCAATCCAACCAACCTATTAGTTTTCTATCAATGAAACAGAAAGGTTAGAAGAAAACATCTGAAAAGCATGCTTAGCTGCCAGGTGTCAAGGTGATTAATTAGTAGGGTAAAATAAAGCCAAAGTAGCAATCCAACTTTTATTCACTTTCTGCAGCGGTGCAAACAACAGCCAAAGAAAAATAAAAATGCACCATTTTTGCCCACCAAACAACACCGAGCAAGGCTCACTCAGAAGTCAGGCTCTACAGGAAGGCATAGGAAATGCCTCACTGCTGAGAAGCCTAGGGAAAAAAAATACTCCTGCTGTTTTATATACCTGGGAGGCTAGAGAGCTTGAGATGAGGAGGCAGAGGAGTACAAAAGTATTGAGTCAGAGTAGAGAAAGGTGTCTTTGTCAAGACCCAGTATAAGGAGATAGAGGCATAGTTCCCTGAAAAGGCTTCAGTGAGACCTCCAAGTAAAAGAGGCCTTCAAAATGCAGTTGAAAACATATGTACATGTAAGCATTTCTGGCTTGTGAATGGGCAAGGAGTCTGAGTCCTTGACTGGAACTCTTGTGAAGAGGGCAGTTCTCCCTTGTGAGGCCTCTTGGGTAAAGGTTTTGTCAATACCTACAGTGAGAACTGAAAGATCATACATAGGATTATGACTTGGTGTAAGACTCCAGAAAGTTCTGGCCACCACAGTGTGTGATGATGTCTTGGGATTAATAATCATACTACAGGTTCAGGAACCTAGTAAATCATAGATACAGAACAGCCCCCAACCCACACTTTTTTTTTTAATTTTTTTTTACCACTTACTATCCGGCAGACTATAAAATGAAGGGCTCAAGTTGGTCATCCGATTCACATCCAAAACATTATTGTTACTAAGAGAAGCACGAGAGATGCAATTTGTGCAGCAAATTATTATAGAAAGCCCACAAATAGCAACTGAAGGAATTAAGTGAAAATGTTCTGCACATATGTGAGATTCTGCAGACACTCTAAAATTGCCTTGGGGAAAATTCTGTAAATGGTTAAGGTGATTCTAGGTACATGTAAAGAGGATCTAGAAAATGGTCTGGGAAAATAGTTCTATAGGAATTGAAAGAGCTGTTTTCCCTAAAAGCTCTAGACATTAGGTCACAGGCCACTTTGTTACCATATATTCCTTATCTGACAATTGGGGGTTGGGAGAACATGGGAAGCTAGACTTATTTCCTGAAGCAATCACTGCCTAGACGAATCACCTAAGAGCTACACTTACATTAAAGCCAGCAGGTAAGGAAAATTGACCAGAATTGGTTCCTTTTATGTGCTTGGTTTATCTGGGGCTATATAGGCTTCAACCTTGGTGGTTTTCTTACTCCATTTTTTTTTTCTTATTTGTTTTTGATGTATCACAAGAAGCACTGACAGTTGATCTAACTCCCTGCCTGAGCCATAAGATATAGAGGTAATTGCCAAACCCAGATCAACAGAGTGGTTTGGATATTGAGAAATTCATTCTCAATGTTGGGAAAAGGGCAGAAGTTGCAGTCTGCCCTCAAGGATTTCCATCTCACCATGTGAGTAGATGAAACAAGAACAGCTCCAGAAGATGTGTAATACTCTAGACTATAGAAAGCCATCCATGGGCTGTATATAGACTATTAGCATCGCAGCAAGTGAGGGGATAGGTCTGGCACTGGGAACTCCCATGGCACCCCCACAGGGAGGACTGCTTGATGCAGGTAAACTTCCCCCTCAGCTCTGCCAAAGATCCCACACAGCACTGTAGATGAGCTGACCTGCTGTAGCCACACAGCTCCTCTAAGATGGGTGTGATCTGCCAAGATGCCAATCAACTTACTGACTGCAAAATATCACCAAGCAAGTCTTCACCCTTGAAACCTTATCCTTGCCTTTGATGTACACCCTTAAATAAACCACAGGGGCCATTTTCTTGTTGTCTTGCCCAGCTCCTGCATGGGCTAGGATCTATTAGGGGCTTCATCCTTTTGAAACTATAATTCTGTCTTTGTCTTTTGTTCTTTTCTAATTATTCTAGACTTTAATTTCTCAGGTGGCTTACATCTTCCTCAGCAGGAAGAAGAACCCCTATAGGAGACACTGGCCATCTCCTAATACTAGACACACTTGGAAATCCTACAAAATACCTGGAATGCTTGCTATTTGGGATGGGGGTCTTGGAACATTTATTTGTTAGGATAAACCTAATAAATATGCTAAAGTAATAAATAGTCCTCAAATTTTAGGAAATTAATAATGTAAAAAGTTATTAATGAAAAGTTGGTGTAGGCCCTAACAACTTTCTAGGACATTGGTTCTCTTTGTAGCAACTCAGCCATCTAGAGTAATATAGTTCCTACACTCTCTAGATGCTTCATCGAGGGTTTGTGCTGCCATCATTTGGAAAAGAGTGGATAGTCTCCCACAGATAATTAAGGACTTTGACCTTGAATGAGGCATTACTTTCATGTAGAAGCCTTTGCCAATTGTAGTGCACTGTAAATGCATGATAATTTGTATTCAGGTTGATAGAATATAGAAATACAGAAAATGTTCTTTCTTCATTAAAAAGATTAGCAGGGAGAGGAGTGTCTCATTTTCTCTCAGGGTTCTTTCCCCACCAAATAGTTTATGTCTCCTGTTCACATTGTGTTTATATGTGTGTGTGTGTGTGTGTGTGTGTGTGTGTGTGTGTGTGTGTTATTGAGGTTCAAACCCAGGGGCTCACACATTCCTGTTCACATTTACTAATATTTCTTACAATTTAAGTTTGTGACATTAATGGTTCCAGTTTTATGTCCACTGCCCTAGGAGTCATTAATAAAGCAAAAATAAAAATACATTTATGTCCCTAGCTAACTTCACTCTGGGTGGACTCTGCTAAAAAATTTGAATTAGATCCTGGATGTTAATTCCTTTTCTCTGCAAAAATAAAAAACATTCTATAATGTTCAGAGTTTTTAAAGTTTAATAGCTTTCACTTAACTATACAATAAGACAATTATAATTGTATAACCAAAATTTCAACTATTAATTAGCTTTTCCCACTTTTTCATTGATAAGTGGAAAGTAATATACAATGAAAAAGTAGGAAAATGTTCATTCCACTTAAAGATACCTCGCATCAAGACATTAAAAATGGCATATTTACCAACAAAAATTTTTTGATAGACCATCATTTTTTCTTTCTTATTTGAGGGGTAAAATTTTATGGAAGTTGTTACTGCACAGCTGTTATTCCTCTCACTAATAATTAGCTTGTTGTAAAATTCAATCTGTTGTTACTTTAAGCCTAGCTACTTCACTAAGTCAGCTGCCAAAATCATTATGTAACTTACTTATTCACATTTATTTTTGAACGTGGAATGAAATATATTCTACTTTAAATCAGCAAAGTTTACTTTTATTTATAATGATTTTTATTTACTTGTTTGTCATCTCACTCTACCTCCTATAGCTCTGTTTACTAGTCTCATTTATTAATAGGGTATACTGCCTAGATTGTAGATAAAACTACGCATGGGACAGAGAGGATTAGACAGGATGAAATAGAGCAAATACATTGCATCCTGGAAAAGAATAGCTTAGGACATGCCTGGACCTTGAGACACCAATAAGCTTTTATTTTTTTTAATCAATTACTAGGAGAAGCAAAAAGGTGCTATTCACATTTAATCTTTATTTCCAAAGTTCTAAGCTCCCTCTGATGATAATTATTTTCTCTACCCATCACAGACATGCAAATACAACAGGATAGTATTTTGTCAAAAGTAACAAATAGCTAAGAATATTAAATACACTATAAGATATGTATGCAATATAAGATCTGTGAGTACACAAACTAATACACCATAGCTAGCCATACAAACCCCAAGCACATACACATATCTAACACACATGCAACATAACACAAATCCCTGCATATATTTTATTCCATATCCATTCATATCATACATACAACATGCATATACACACAACACATAAACACATCACACAGCCACTCACCACATTCACACCTATACCAGCCATCCCACCCTCACACACACCACATAAATTCAGAATCCTGAAATCTATGACATTTACCCCACCTTCTATCAGCATATATAAGGTATGGTCCTTGAGTTTTTTTGAGTTGATGTTTGTTTTAAAAGTAAATAACACATTAAATAATTTAATTTGCATGTTTACATATTCTTACGTGTTTCTTTATTTCAAAAAAAAAATGACTTCTCAATATTCAATTTGGAATAACCCAAGAGTACAATATTTATTTTTGATTGTGCAAAGAGAATAATTCTTTTCGCATAATTTTTATGTCCCTAAAAATAAGTAAATTATATCTAATGTTGCGAAAATGTGTTACGATAAACCAACAAAATCATATAATAAACTCAACTTGGTAAATGACTTTCTCCATATCACATTGCAGTATTAATATTTATTGCAAAAATGAAATTAAGTATTAAGAAGGAATTATTTCAAATGGTTGAAAAATATGAACTCCTAGTATTAATATTTGTTTTTCTACATTTATGAATACATCTCTGAAAAAATATGATAATGTACTTTTGAACATAAACATCTTTAACATTTCTCAGTCTGGAAGAAATTTATGAAATCATATTTTATTTCTTCCACTTAACCAAAATATTAGAGGAAAAAACAGAAAAAGAATTGTGAAAGCCAAGATCATTGAACCAATGATACATTTTGCACAACTCTCAATTAACCCCCTGCCTTTCTCAAGTCAGAGAAATTGACAGGGTAATGGATATTCAAAGAGAGAGAAGAGCAAAGAGATGGAGAGAATAAAGCAAGCAAGAGAGCATTAAGAAGCTTACAGGGAATATAGAACATGACAGATAAAATTAAAAACAAAAAAGAAAGGCATCAAAGATTAAAGTAGGGGAAAGAGGCCTAAATTTAAACCCCTATGTCAGCATATTCTCCCACAAACCTCAATGCTTAAAATGATCAGTTGTTAACAAGTGGGAAAGTTTCCCTGACGCAGGTATCCATGTTTGGACACATGCACATGTAGATGCAGATACAGATCCTTCCAAGTACAGGAAGAAAACCAAAGCTGTGTGATAGAGATGAGAAGATGAGAACATGGCAGAATAAATTTAAAATATTTTTCAATGCTTTTCTGAAGTCATTCTTAACTGTAATTCAAGTTTCCTTTATTCTACTCTGAAAAAAAAAAGTCTCATTCATAGTATATACTATGTATGATATTCCTCAAATGTGTTTTTCTACTTTAAGACTGTAGACCTACCTTTGTACTCTTGATAGGACATTCTTTTCTTTAGTGCTATGTAAAATGGCATATTAGAATAGCTCAATTAATTCTGATATTTAGAAATTTGATGATATCTATGATAGTCCATTTATTGGAGCTCACAGCAACTCAACTTATTGAATTAGATGATACTGAAAAAAATGCCATGTTTAGAATGTTAAAAGTCATTTTTCTGAATATACCATGATGTCAGGGCAAACCAGGAAGATACCATACCTGCAAGATATAATTATAAGGAAAATGGCCCCAGCAGTTTTGCCATTTTAGTTGCTTAGATTGTCTTTCGTTCCTTGGTTGATTTTCTATTTCTTACACCACATGCTTTGCTTAACTGATGAAGTCTTCCAGTATAAGATCTACATAAATCTGTCCTGGGAACACTGCCCTCACATTCAACACTTTTAATTATATCTGTCTTACCCCCTAGTCCCTGCAAACAATAAAGGCAGGGCACAAGAGAGATTTCTAAATTGACAGCATGAGAACTCTGAAAAATACTGACATGCCATTCAGATTAGCACCAAAACCTATTTAAATCACTCTTTTTAAAATGTAAGTACAGGAAAAGCAAAGAGGAAGGGCAAGGCACTTGGATGAAATTGCTGACAACGCAGCCCTTCTCAAGTATTTGACTTACTTATGGAGTTTATTAACTATCGCACAACTGGAAGAATAGTAAACAATGACAATTGCATGACCAGGACATTTAAATAATTCCAGCAGCAGCAGTGTGCGGTGGCTCACGCCTGTAATCCCAGCACTTTGGGAGGCTGAGACCGGAGAATCACGAGTTCAAATCCAACCTCAGCAACAGCGAGGTGCTAAGCAACTCAGTGAGACCCTGTCTCTACATAAAACAACAAAAATGGGACTGAGGTTGGGGCTCAGTGGTTGAGTACCCCAACTTCAGTCCTCGGTACCAAAAAAGTAAACAAATAAATAATTCCAGCAAACTCTTCCTTTTAAATCAAATGTATATGTAGGTTCACAAGAAACTTCCAGAACTACAAGATCAGTGCAAACAGTTACTGTTCATTTAAAACTATTCACTATAGCCATTCAGCATTCTGAAACAGAGGACAAGTCTGTCTCAATTCACATTGATCTTAAGAGGACAAGTTCAATGAGCTGGATGGATTTATATATTAGAGAAAAGAATCCTGGGTTTTATGGTTATGTTTTCTGGTTTGTTGCCTTGGACATCTGGATGGTCAAAAGGGATCAAGTATAAAGAAAACATTTAGAAAGTTTTTCATAGGGCAGTAAAATAAAGTAGGAACCTAGATAATTTATTTCTAATAAAGACGGATGTACCCAAGAAATTTTAGGAATAGAAGTGATGATGCTTGCTCAAACTGACTATTGTTCTATGGTATGGTTGATTCCATTATAGGCAAAATTTATGGAAATTCTGTACCATATAGTACATTTTGTAATGATGACTTGGAAGATGGAATATATTTCTTATTATCACGCAGGGGCAAGACAGTGCAAGATAGTCCAAAGTGATTGATAAATGAATCTGAGGCAAACTCTAGAATAATATGTGATAGGTGACTCACATGAAAGGGTAAACTCTTAAAAAAAAATAATGTGTAAATGTAGAAATCATTAAGAAAAACCTGGACTTCAACCAAGAATGTTGGATGGAAGCTCATGCTTATTGTATACACATATTAAAAGAAATGACCATTCACAAGAGAGTAGAGTATAGGAGCACTATTTATTGATCTTTTTTTTTTTGGTACCTGGGATTGAACTCAGGGGCACTTGAACACTGAGCCACACCCCCAGCCCTATTTTGTGTTCTATGTAGAGACAGAGTCTCACTGAGTTGCTTAGCACCTCGTTGGTGATGAGGCTGGCTTTGAACTCGCCATTTTCCTGTCTCAGCCTCCCAAAGTGCTGGGATTACAGGCTTGCACCACCGTGCCTGGCTATTGATCTTCTTGTGAGACATAGCCATGTTGCCTACTGAAATCCATCTCCAATCCCTGGATGTATTGCTGGAACTTTCCTATCCTCTCTTGCATTTGGATATGCCTGTACAAAACTCTTCCCAATATAAAATGAATATAGTGATGTAAAACAATTTCTGGTCCATTGAAACTTAATATATTGGTCTTTGATATTTTTCCACTTCTGCCAGAGTTATGCAAATAATTATATTTTCTTAGAGGATGGTATAGGCACAGAATAATGGCACCCTAGTTCCCAAATCACTGCATGAAAAAAGGTCATGCCTCTATAAGACTTTGAGTTCCTGTTTAGTAAGCTATTGAAATATTAGGGCATATTTTTTTCCTGAATCCAATCACTCCTAACTAATGTGTGTTACCTCTTTGGGACTTTGAAGGAGAATGCTTACAAGAGTACAGAAATCCAACAGTTATTTTGACTTCATAGCTTCAGTGCATTTTTTGATGTACTATAAATTCATACATCTCTTTCTTAATCCAAAAATAAATAAGTGAAACGAAACAAATTTTCTTAAAATTTATGGTGAATCTTCCACTAATAAAGATATTCAATCAAATTAAATAACTAAGAAAGTAATTAAACTGATAAGTGTAATGCATGGGATATAGACTATAAAAGGAAATGTAAGTCTCAGGGAAAAGTTGAAAATAAGGGACAGGTTTTATCAGAGATGAAGGATGGAAGACTTGGATGGAAAGGACATTCTACACCATGGGTGAAGCAACAGTAGAGGTGGGGGGGGGGGAAAGATACTTGTACTTTCCAGAAACTGAGAGTAATTTAAAAAAAACTTTAGGAATGGTGTGTAACAAAGTCAGAGGATGATTGATTAGGATTAGTTCGGGAGCCAGGGATTGCATAACATGATGCAGAATCTGGAGTTTAATCTTGTGCAGGCTGTGGGAGGCATTGGAGAATTTTAAGAAAAGAAGCAATGTTGTGGTATTTTCTGCTTAAGAAAGATTATCCTGGTGACGATAAAAAATGTGGATTTGGAGGAGGGACAAGATTGATGATAGGAAAATGCCAATTAAGAAGTAGTTGCATTAATCCAGATAAGAAATAATGTGGCTGAGCTATGGCATGGCAGTGGAGCTAGGAAAGAAGCAGATTGAAGAGATGCTGAGGTTATTTCCTTAGCAATTGTATATATTAGAATTGAACACCAGCAGATTACATTTTATATGCTACTTTATTTACTTTCCATCAAATCTTCCCTGAGCCATTTCTGGAGGAAAAAAGATGTATCTGATGTGTTATGTCCCTTGGTGGTCAAGCCACAGGTGAAAATAAATAATTGGACTCATTACTACATTAATGATCTAAAAGAAAGTTGCAATTGGTAAACAGGCCTATAAGTTAAAATTTCTCTTTGAGCAATTTCTCTGAGGTTTAATATATAGAATCGCCATAGAAGTGGTAAGGCAAAGTCATTTTGAAAAGACAGAAGGGCTCAAGGTACAAATATTTGACCAACCAGACTATTCTGTTTAGTATATCTCTATTCACAAAAGATATATGTTCATTTTTAAAAGTAGTTGTATAAAGCTTCTATGTCTGAACCCAAATCCAAGTAGAAATCCATTCTCAATTTAACAGGTTCAGATGTTTGCTCTATGGTTACAGCCAGGCTTAGTTGAGTGAAGTTTGGTTTTATTTTTTGGTTTTGGTCCTCAGAATTGTCTACTCTACTCATTCCAAAAGCATATATCTAAGTAAAAATCAGTGTTCTTGTCATGCAAATCTCAGTTTAAAAACAAGTTCCTATAGTCTCTACCCATCCTTTAGAGATTGCTCCTGTGAAACCATTTCTTTAGAAAAATTATAAAGTAGCTACACTTAGAAGCTGGAAATGCTTATGTACAGAATGCCTGCCTTGGTAAATTCATAAGATGACATCTATGAGACTCTGGAGAACACAACCTGCTTGTGTTCCTATTCCTGTGACTCACCATGTATTCTCCTTAAATGCATTGTAGACAAATGGCAAAGTAAAGACTGCATCTTAGAAGTAAGCTTATAAGAGCAAAGTCTCAATTACCAGAGGTAAGCATGAATGACACCTGCAATCACATTAATCCCAGGCTCTGGAGATGGCTCTGCTTTCATAAAAATGTGGAGCAAAAAGGGTGTTTAAATTATTTTTATTCTCAAATTTAGAAAATTTTCCCGATTAATATCTACTAATACTTACTGCTAAATATTGTCTCTATCAGGAGGTAGTAGAACCTAACGAGAGATCCTTACGTCCTTGGAGTATGCCCTTGGAAGGAAATTGGGGGATTCAAATTACTTCCTCTCTCTCTGCACCCTGGCTCATGAAGTAAGTGGTTTGCTTTGCTAGTAAGTGATTTGCTCTGGCCATGAAATACTGCTTTTTCCAAAGGCCCAAATCAATGGGGCCACTCAATCTTGGACTGAAACCTCCAAAACTACAAACCAAAACAAACCATTTTTCTTTGTAAGTTAATTGCTAGGTGTTGCATTACAGTGATAGAAAGCTGTCTAACATAGGTCTCCATAGGAGACCTATGCAATCAGCAAGGATGCACTCCATGTCAAGTCTCTAGGTGAGCACTGGTTTCCTGGGCTCTTCTAATTTCTAGGTGCTGGCACTTGACTTGGCCCAAGGCCCTCTTCTAGCCATATTGCATCAAATGCTGCCTTCATAATCACATCTCTGATTCTCCTGTTGCCCTGTCCCTTATAAAGACCTTTGTGATTATACTGGAAAATCCAGGATAAACTCCTCATCTTCAAATCCTTAATTTAATTACATCAATAGTCTTTTCTGTCATTTAAGTTTATATTCTCTGGTTTAAGACGTGGACATCTTCAGAAAGTCATTTTCAGATTACCAGAAAGGTTATTCTACACGTTTAATTAAACATTGGCCAGTCAGAAATGAGTTTTATGTACTTCTTATTGTTACTCTATAAGAGGAAAATAAATGTGATGTATAACCTGCAGTTTCAGATGCATTTTTTTTTTTTTTGGTACTGGGAATTGAAAAGCGCTTTACCACTGAGCCATACCCCCAGCCCTTTTATTTTGAAACGGGTCTTGCTAAGTTGCTGGGGCCTTGCTACATTGCTGAGGTTGGACTTAAACTTGAAATCCTCCTCCTTCAGCCTCCTGAGCCTCTGAGATCCCACGTAAGTGCCACTGTACCTGGCATCAGATGATACCAATTTTCTAAAATTATTAAAACTACATAGTTTTCATAGAACACTGTAGATCTAGTTTCTAGTTAGTCTTCATGTTTGTACAAAATTCAGTGAGTAAAAAGGAAAAATATTATTTTATACTAATAAATGATCCAGACTAATCATCTTTTTTCACAAATGATAAACCAAAGGTAAACTTAATTTACAAACATGTCACAAAATGTTACCATTCCTTATTTGTTATAAAATAAGGCAGAAAGTTTGGGACAAGTACTCTACTTAAATATAATTAAGTGGACTTATAGGTACAAGGAGGCTTTTGTATAGAATTTGGAGATATTCCAGTATCCCTACTCCATCTCATCTGCAAACAAGTAGCGTAAACTATGCTATGTGATAGAAGCGGTCAATCCAGATAAACACTGGTCTGTCTCTCTGAAAATTTTCTATAACAGCCTTTCTCAATATTTCTCTCTCTTT
>CM053401.1:52274430-52324600 GCA_028644305.1 Xerus rutilus | reverse complement strand
CTGTTGATTTTCCAGAATCCAGCAAAATATAAAACCAAAATAGATCTTCAATATTTCTTGAAAATTGAATGGATAAGTAAAAGTATGAATGAATTGATCACATAAAATGTGCTAGGCAAAGCTTAGACATATAGACAAAATACCTATGAATATTGGTAAAACTAATATATTTTGTTTTGTAATATTTGATTTATCCCTGCGCGAAAATAACTTGCATATCTTCTTTATTCAATTGTCATCTACTTTCCACCAAAGAGTCAGTGTCAGTTTTTATTTTAAACAATGCACAGATCAAAAAAATCTGCCCTCTGAAACTTCCCAGTGGTCTCCCACCACCAAGTCCCTCTCGTCTACGTCTTTCACCCTGCTTATCTTCCTCCACTCACCAGTCTCAGCCACACAATCCACCCTGTGTCTCTGCGTCAGAGAAGACACTTCCTTGCCTGTTTTTTCCTTCCTCCTACATACGAAATTTTCTTCCTTTTCCCTGAGTTCATTCAGAATTCTGATCAAATACCAATTTTGTAGAAAAACCCTTCCCAAGAACACTATCCATACAAAGCTCTTTACTTTGTCATTTACTGTTCATTCACCCTTTCTTAAATTTTTTTCATAGCATTAATCTGTTACCTAAAATCCGTTTGCATATTTCTGTGTTGACTTATTTACTGTCTTTTGATAAAAGACAAGCACAGGTTTGTCATGTTTACCTCTTTAATCTATTTGTATAGATTGTGCCTAGAAAATATGACATGTACATTATGTATTTGTTAAATTAATATTTAGATGTAGATATATATATAAATATAAACTTTGAAAGTCATAATGTTTCTAAATGGGAAGATTTAACATTGAAAAGGTTAATTTAATTTTCAAATTTTAAGACCTTGATTAGATTTAATGGCAAAGAATCTGCTTGCTAAAGCTTGGATGAGGCTCTTCTGAGGCCTTTTATTGACTAGGCCTTGACTTTGTACACTGTTCTTGGCCCACTTAGTTTTAGCAAGAATCCTGCTGAATCAGTTTAGCAAAAATCCCTTATCATTCACAGTTAATCAAATTTTAACACACATACCTGTATCTATGGATAATTTCTATAGAACAAGTTAGTAGCATTTGGAGGAAAACAAATACAAAGCATAAAACAAATATATATCATGTTTTAAAAAATTGATTTTCCTTAGGTGAAAACCAAATGACAGTAGGTTACTACTTCTCACACAAATACTAAATTCTAGTTACTTAATACACCTAAATGTGAAAAACCAAATGTTATAGCAATTAAAGTAAAATATTAGGAAAACAACTATTTAACCTTGACATAAAGAAGTCTTCCTTAATATAGAAAAATGAAAGCATGTAACATAATGGAAGCAATATATAAACTCAGCTATAACAAAATTTAAAACCTTTGTAAAGAGAAGACTATAAAAAAGGTTAATAGACAAGTAGTGGTCTGGGAAAATATATCTGCAACCCACAAAAGTGAGATCAAATTTTCAGGAACCCTAGACATCAATATAGAAAACAAAGAGTGAAGAAAAAAATGTAAAGGACTCGCACTGGGGCTTCATAATAGAGGAAATATGAACAAAAACTAACATCTGATTTTAAATCAAATCATTCATAGGCAAAATCATCATTATAAATTATCCTTCAGTTTGTTTAACTGCATTTTTGCCAGTGAATACCAAGCCCTACACCCAATTCCAGCAAAGTACTCCTGGTAATAGGAGCACCTTGCCTTTCAGCCCATGTCCTCTAGACTATTCTTCATTGGTTTAAGACTCAGCCCCACAGGCTAATTAGCTGATGGTTTAAGTTCAACATTTCAAGTTAATTAACCAGTACTTGGAATTACTTACTGACTTTTACTTCCATTAAAATTATCGTAGGTATTTGTGTTCCCTGATATAAAGTGATTTCACAAGGAAGATTTCAAAGAAAGAAAGAAAAAAAGAGCCACCATTCAATCTATTATTTTGAGAAGTGGATTTCTTAGTTTAACAGTAGTTTGTACAAAAGCATTAATCTCTTCCCTTCTTCCACTACTGGATACAAAATGAGTGTTAAAATTAGGAAACATCTTTATTTGTATTGAAAAATAGATGGATAGCAGCTTCTGGCAGGATAAATCAAATTACTTAAGCCATATATATTTTTTAAAATGAACATAATGAAGGAAGAATGACTTAATCTCATTTTCCTTATATGTGAAGGAACAGCTTGCTGTGTCTTAAATGGAAGGAACTACTGCTAACGGATCTCAGAATTTTCCTAAACTTGAAAAACTAAGACAGAATGTAGACAGTCAAGGAGGTACTTTTGGGTAGAACCATTTCCTATGGAAAGTGCATCACAGGTTAAAGACTGCTACATTTTTGACCCTTGTTGTATATTTCTGACTTCTAATGAGGAACTCTCTGGTAGAGACAGAGAGCACAACACCAACCCACTATCTACCAGTTACACACTTGGAAAGCTCTTTTTTTTTTTAACTAGCCTAGTGACACGCTGCTTCTGCTTAGATCACATTCTTTCTTAGCCAGAGTTCATCTTGATGCCGAACTAGCAAATTTAATTGCCTCTTTTCACTCTCATTGACAGCTAAAAGAAACCTGACCAGTATTTATGAACTCCGTCTCAGTGCTGAGTAAGCCTAATATTTTGCTGTAAGGATAATCAACAGAAAAAGTCTTTATAAATTTATGTAATAAAATTATTGCAAAATTGTAGTAAAAGGTTGTTTAAAGCACTTGCGATCTCAACAGGATAAGAAGGCAAGTCATTCATGCAACTAGAATTAGAAGTTATATATGATACAGAAAAGAAAGAACAAAATACTATTTTACATATTGAAAATACTTATTGTTGAATATAGAAAGCATGAAAGTGATTGATATAAAAATATCCACATTCGAATTTCAAATTTCAAAGATTAAAGAATCCTATAAAGAACCAGAGCAACGAAAACAAAATATTAACATTTTCTCCTCATTCATCTCAACTGTAAATAATAAAGAAGAATTTCTGGTTTTAGTCAGTTTTTTGCTGCTATGACTAAAAGGTCTGACCAGACAAGTGTACAGAAGAAAAGTTTATTTGGGAGCTCACAGTTTCACAGGTCTCAGTCCACAGAAGGCTGGCTCCATTCCTCCAGGCAGGAAGTGAGGCAGAACATCATGGTGGAAGTGTGTGGTGGAGGTAGTAAGCAGCTCACATGATGATCAGTAAGCAGAAAGACTCCACTCCCCAGATATAAACTGTATACCCGAAAGGCACACTCCCAATTAACCACTTCCTCCAGCCACACCCTACTCTCCTTCAGTTACCACTCAATTAATTCCATCTGGAGGATTAATTGACTGATTGGCTCTCATAATCCAATAATTTCTCCTTTAAGTCTTCTTGAATTGTCTCATACATGAGCTTTTGGGGCACACTTCACATCCAAACCGTAACAATGTAAATAATAAGAATAAAATTGATTAAAACCCTCTATTTCTCTTATTACACATGAATAACTATGGCTTAAGGGTAAAGTGTATTTTCCAAAGTTATATTTTACAATGACCAAGTGAATATTATATCCTATGTGTCTTCAAAGTCTGGATTCTGGACTAGTGCTTTTACAGAATTTTTTATGTAAAAGCTTGAGCCTCAATAATTGAATCTTCACTAAATGTTTCTCCCTATTGACAGAGAAGAAAACATTTGCATTTCAAAAAAAACCTTTTCAGACAAATTTCCAGGTTTAGGAAAAATGTCTAAAGGCATGATTTTTAAAATCAGGCAGTAAATACAATATTTTAAATATTCAGACATAGAGAAATCAAGATATAAAAAGTAGTGGTGATTAATGAAAATATGGTATCAAAAATCATAAGAGAGAATTCTTAAAAAGTCATTATTAAACATTAATATAAATATCAGAGCAACTTCTTGGAGAAAATTTTCAGTAAAAATAACAAAATTATTCCACAACTAAAAATGAGGTAATATTTTAATAAGGAAATAAAAGAAGACAAGGAAGAGAAAAAAGTGTACAAAATATTTTAGAGAATAGAAACTCTTTCAGTCTTCACATAGAATCTTAAGAAATTAGGTCCAATGTGTTTTTATTATTAGTTTTAGGTAATTGCTAATAGTTTAAGTAGGATGTATACCTTCCAAATCAAATATGGAAGAAAAATAAGAGAAAAACTTGTAAGATATATTCGGAAAATGTTTATAATTAAACAAAAATCATTTGCACTATGTGCTTTTCCTTATACTTTTCACATTATGAAAAAGAAATTTTATCAAATTTTGAGTAAGAAAAATATTTTGAATAATAGATTGGAAAAAGGAGAATAAATACAATAACAACTAAAATAGAGAAAGTTGGAGAAAGGGAAATAAGAAAGGAAGGGAAGAAGGGAAGGAAGAAAACGTGTTCAATAGTTTGTTTGTTCCATATAAAAGATTTATATCACTCCTGCAAGCACAAATACAAAAGAAAAAGAAAAAGTTTAATTCTCTCTGTTAAAAATAAAAGAAGAAAATCTGTCTCCTCCTTTTCCTTAAAGCATTTTAATCAGGAAACTTGTAAGTGCTTCTCTTTTCTTTGAAATGTATATAAATCCTTTTCAAAACTAGGTAGGTCTTTTGTCAGCTTTCTGACCCAGGGAAGCCTTTTTCAAAGACCTAGGCATCATCTCTTTGAAATGTAAAAACCAGAAAGATAAGGCCTCTCTCTTTCAGTTTCAGTGGGATGCTAGAAGCCTAATTTCAGTGGCTTCGCCTGAAGTCTCAAACTATCTCTTGTCTCTAAACTCTGAGAGCTGTTTCTTTTCTGAAAAAAGACCAATTAGCAAAATGAATGGTCACCCTAATTACCAGGTAAAGTTAGAGCTCTGTGACAAAGAGTGCTGTCAAGAGCTCTTACCTGAAGGTTTGTTATTGTCTATCTCTGGAAGATGAACACAATGACTTGTATTGGCTCGGTTATATAAAATGATGACATTTCTTTCTGTCTTTGTAAACTTTTTGTATATTTTCTGTGATGAGCACTACATTCTGACTTAATGCTATTGGGTAATGAAAGTGCTTTCTTTCTTACTATCTTTACGGAGAGGATCTCTGGATGTTGAGAATATTTTTAGATTATATTTTCCCAGCAACCACAGCAATTTATCTGATTTGTGAGTTTCCAGATGTTATTCCCTCACTACCTCTAATTGAAAATAATTCTTTCATTATTTTGTAACGAGTATGGAAGGAATTTGGGCCATAGGCAACAAAAAGATCAAAAAGCTGTCAAACACCAGGTATTGTTGTAAAGACTCTACAAACGGTGCCTCACAAAGGCTTCAGGAGTCAGCAGCCAAGCTCTAAATATGGATCGAAGATCCTGATGCATAGACATTCATGTGTGTGCCTGCACTAAATAGGTAAATAAGTAAAATCTTGAGTTATAGAGTATTTTGTCCCCCAATCTTCAGGTACTTAGGTAAAAAAAACTCTCTAGCAATCAGGGAAAAACTCTGTGTTCAATTTCCATTGACTTCCCTTATCTCTCTCAGCCTTCTCCTTTCCCCAGAGAAGGATCTCTTTCTTCTTACTTTGGTGCAGAGCCCTAGCAAGGTTGATTTAGTTTGACTTACTGGTATGTTTTCCTCTGCACAATGTATTTATTGTGGTTAGACACATACACGGACTCGCTTTTGCAAAAATTAAAAGTATATTAATTTTAGATTCCCCTGTAGGATAATTAAAATGTTGTAGTCATTTATACAAACGCTTACTGCAATTATTGATGGTGGGAAGTTCAATTGGCCATCAAAAACATTTATTAATCTAAAATACAAATGTACTTAGAAGGAGAACTTAATGCCATTGAATATTAGCATATTTACAAAGATATCCCACAGTCCACACTGGGGCCCGTACTCTAGCTTATCTTATTGAAACCGGTCTTGAAAATCAGGATTGAGTCCTTGTTCCCCTGGTGTTGAAGATTAGACACCTGAGAAACATTGAGCAAAAGCAAAAAGTAAGTTTTATTTAAGAAACAGAACAGAGAGAGGGAGAAGGAAAGAGAAGGAGAGAGAAAGAGAGAGAGAGACTGAGACTCCTCCTGAGAGGAGCTGCTCCAGAGCTGGTGCCAGAGGAGGCAGGGGATGTATTTTGTCCTCTTAGAGTTCTTAGGTTTCCTTTCTTCTCATGTCTCCTCCTCCCATCCTGCCTAAGTGGCCAAAAAGGAGCCATTCAGGGGATACCTCTCCATATCTGCTCAGAAAGGCAGGAAAGGAGCCACCCAGGGGGTATTCACTAACAGCTCCTTGCTGGGAGGAACAATTCCCTAGAGGAAAGTGACCTTGGCAGCAGGTGAGGAGGAGAGGGAAGTGTTCTGGAAGTATTAGCATTCCATTTCCTTTGGAACCAGCCCCTATCTTCCCTATCTTCACTGTCTGCCTATCTTTGTTCTTATCTCAATATTAATGTTCCTGCATCATTTTCTCCTCATCTCCAGGTACCTACCATTCTCAGTGTGCTGGATCTGGTAGAAATTAATTGTTCTTGATATTTCAACTGAAAATGTATTCCATAATACAAAAGTTAGCAAAAGAATATAAGAAATATAAAAATTAAATTAGATTTTTCATCACACTTGAAATCTTATTCCCTAATTATGACCTGTTTGTAAAGCCAGATGACCAAAAGGAGGCGAATTAAAACCGTTGGGCAAGGCTTTATTGGAAATACAAGCTCCTGGGCTAAACTTTCCCATCCATTAGAGTGTGTCAGGGAGAATCACTCACGTGTTCCAGAGTACAGAAAATTTTAAAAGGCCCAGTCAGGAAGGGGAGGGCTTAAGGCAGGAAGTGAAGGTCAGAGGATTCTGCTGAGGTCAGAGTCCTTCCTGGATGAGTCAGAAAAAGCCCGCTGATTGACAGGAGGCGCCACTACTGCTTACGTCAGCATCTGGCTGGATGCTCCTCTGCACATGTGGTCCTTCCTGGGGCTGCCCTGGCTGCCCCTAACTGGACACCCTGAACCAACCTAACACTGTTGATTACTGAACACCTTGTTACAGGTGTCTTTTAGGACTTACTTCTTCATTATCTACACATCAAGAATAACTTAATACGCCGGGCGTGGTGGCTCATGCTTGTAATCCCAGCACTTAGGGAGGCTGAGAATGGAGAATCGCGAGTTCAAAGCCAGCCTCAGCAATGGCAAGGCGCTAAGCAACTCAGTGAGACCCTCTCTCTACATAAAAACACAAAATAGGGCTGGGGATGTGGCTCAGTGGTTGAGTGCCCCTGAGTTCAATCCCCAGTACCAAAAAAAAAAAAAAAAAAAAGAATAACTTAATACCTGCATTAATGGCAAATTTCCTAGCAAATATAGTCCTCATTTTCTTGGAAAATCAGGCCTCAAAAATCCTATAGCAGATTTAGTTAATCATCACCAAATTTCTATATGACAACTTCTGATGTGTAAATCATAAAACTGTGATTGTTACTGAAAAATTAGGATAACATTAATTCTCTTCTGCAGAAATATTGTGGGAAATGTGTGTGTGTGTGTGTGTGTGTTTTCTGGTGTTTGTATATGTATATTTGAGCCCATAATAAAGAAAATGTCTTGTGTGCAAAACTGAAAACAAACTGCAAACAGAGACAGAATGAAATCCCTGCTGCTAGGAGCAGGTAGGTGGTGGATAGGACAGAGGTAATGTCATCTTCATTACCTAGAAGTCTTGTTTCTTAATCATTCATTTACCCTCCTTTATTTGTAGAAGGGTGAAGTGATTGGACTGTAAGGCCACTGCAGGAAACAGATTAATCCCACTTCATAAGGGAACCTTATGAAAGACTCACAAGAAGAATTGACAAATAGAACAAAATATTGATCACACAAAAATAGGGAAATATGTCTATGGGAAGGAGCTCCTTTTTTTATATTTACCTAGTCAGCAAGATGTTTTTGCAAAGGACTTTTTGATCCCTAACTTCTCTGTCTCAACTACTTAACTGTCAGTGTAGTACAAAAGAAGCTAAAGCCAATATGCAAATTAGTGAGCATGGCTATGTTAAAATTGACCTTCATTTATAAAAGCAGATGTTGGATGGGATGTGACCCATGGATCCTAGTTAGCTGTTCCCTGTCCTAGAGTTTGATTCCACTGAATGTCTCATTAATTCAGAATTCTTGGCCTTGAGTTTCTCTTCATAAGAGGAAGATGAGTGAGATAAATCTCAGGCTCCAGTTATTCTCAAGGCTGAAACTAACCCTCATCATCACCTTTCTCTACTACCCATTCTAATTTCTTTCTTACCTCTGTTAGCACCCATGCTGCTCTTCTAGGTGACTCCTGTGGAGGGGAAATCCAGACTCTTGTATCCCAAAGTTGAGTTCCTGGTTATCCTTATCAAACTGTGTTCAGGTACTTGTCCATTTGCAGATAAATAGAACAGGACACTATTATAAGGGGGTTCCAGTAGATCTGCTGAGGACCAGAAACATTCTTCCCTGTCCCCATTATAAGTCATCATGTTACCTCTCATGATGACTCAATTACTTCTAAGAGTGTAGTAGTGATTCCTTTCTGTGCCTGCTGATCTAGTGCCCCAGAAAACCACATGAACAGCTAGAATCTAAAGCTCTAATTTAGTGAGATTCTTATTTTCTCTTTCTCCTCCCTGAGAAAAGAATCATTACTTTGACACTCAGCATTATTAGAGTTACTTATTTAGCCTAAAATTTCAGGGATAGGAGTATAAATCACCTATGTTGGTCTCTGAAAATCATGGTGAATAGGGAAGCTTTCACTTCTACAACATGGTTTCCATACTCATGCATTCTTCTTTGGAGCACAAACAATGATCATTGTTTAAGATGTGCAATGCACCCTGAAAATTTCCAAGAGTATCAAGATACTACCTCAGCTACATTTGAAAGGGGATGCTTCAATGTTCTATATGAGGAATGTTAGGTTAGTGAGGCAAATGCAGACTGCACAGACATGGCCGCAGTGGGCCGCATGTGCAGAGGAACACAGAACATCCAGCCATGCTTCCCAGCTCATCCCGTAAGGACTCTGACCTTAGCAGGATCCCCTGACCAATCTCAGAGGACACTGGACTCTAGATCACCTCCTCTTCCTACCTCAGGCCCTTCCCTTCCTACCTCAAGCCTTCCTTTTCCGGGCAGGACACTTTAAATTTTCTGTGCCATGAGGCTTGCTTGTGATTCTCCCATACAAACTCTGGGAGATGGGAGAGTTCAGCCCGAGAGCATGTATTTCCAATAAAGCCTTGCCCAGCGGATTTTTGATTTTTTTTATAAATTTTTGGTTTTGGTTGTAGATGAACACAATGTGTTTATTTTATTGCTTTGTATGTGGTGCTGAGGATCAAACCCAGGGCTTCACGCATGCGAGGCAAGCGCTCTACCACTGAGCTACAATCCCAGCCCTGCCCAGCGGTTTTAATTCGCCTCCTTTTGGTCATCTGGCTTTACAATGAATATCTCAGGATGGTACATTATGGTGTAGGACCAATGCTTGCCATGGTCATGGGCCCACTGCCACTCCTCATGGAGTTTGGTATTTTTTCCCCTTCCTTTCTCTCTTCTTCTCTCCTTCTCCTTCCTTCGCTCCTTTCTTCCCCTTCCCTCTCCTCCTTCCTCTTCCTTCTCTCCCTTCTTCCTTCCTTTGTTTCTTTCTTTCTTTTGTTGTTTGATCTAGCCCTCAAGTTCCATTATTAAGTATGTTCTCCCAGTTCTTGATGGTAAGGCTTGCTAGGTCCTACAGCTTCCTTATTTACTTCCCCTCTCTTCCTTTAATAGGACTGGAGGTACTCCAGTTGGATTATGCTCAAATATTACTCAGCTATAGGAAACTGAAGTTTCAAGTCTCTGAAGTGGATGCTCAGTATCCCTACCTCAAACCTTACTTCAGAACACTTCCCTCCTAGGTCCCTGACTTTTCAGGGAAAAGCCTTCTTTGTAGTTCTGCCATTATTAAAATTCCTATTTAACTCTGTCTACTATCCAGATGCAGGAGAAAGTCTCTTCTAGTGCTTCCAAGAAGGCCTTCTCACTCTCAAAACTTTCCTTGCAAATATGCAAATTAAAAAAATGAGAGGAAGCCGGGCGCGGTGGCTCACGCTTGTAATCCCAGCACTTAGGGAGGCTGAGACAGGAGAATCACAAGTTCAAAGCCAGCCTCAGCAATGGCGAGGCACGAAGCAACTCAGTGAGACCCTGTCTCTACATAAAACACAAAATAGGGCTGGGGATGTGGCTCAGTGGTCGAGTGCCCCTGAGTTCAATCCCCAGTACCAAAAAAAAAAAAAAAAAATGAGAGGAGACTGAAAACACTAATATTATTATTATCCTAGACATAAGAAAATGGAACTTATATGCATTGTCATTTTAAATTATGTAACAAGAATGTAAATGGGTACAATAACTTGAATAAAAATATGAGGCTAACTAATGTGATAGATTCCCCTTTTCCCACCAACCTCCACAGAAAGAAGACTTGATCAGTGATTTCTTTTTCTTTTTGGTACCAGGGATTGAACTCAGGGGTACTGAGCCACATCCCCTGTCCCATTTTATGTTTTACTTAGAGACAGGGTCTCACTGAATTGCTTAGCACCTCACCATTGCTGAGGGTGGCTTTGAACTCCCAATTCTCCTGTCTCAGCCTCTCAAAGTGCTGGGATTACAGGCATGTGCCACCATGCCCAGCTGATCAGTGATTTCTTTTAGTCAATTAGATGTTAGCAAATGATACATGAGTAGAGACTTCAAATTTATTCTCCTCTAGTGTTTCTTCCTTTTATTATAAGAAGAGCATGTCCTAGGTAGATGCTTATCTAAAGAAGATAAAAGATACAGAGAGGGGATGGAAATACATTGATTCAACCTTCCCCTTAAAGTAGGCCCTGCCAAATGGAGCCAAGATCATTTGAGCATGAACCAATTTGCAGGCATACAAGTGAAACACAAGTGATTTCTGTCAAATGACACTGAATTCTTTGGTGATTTGTTTCACATCAATATTGTGGCAATAAATTAAAATAACTTCTTAGGTGGAAGGTGTTCACCTCCTTTGACCCAGTACTTCCATTTATGTTTTCCCAGGGAAATCACCCTACATGCCAATACAGGGATATGTCAAATGATATTTGTGCTACAGACCAGGTTCACCTGTGAGTTTAACATTTTTATGCCACATCTACTTTTGAAGTGTGTAAGCCAGCTAGCACTAACTTATAATGGTTTAACATTTTCCTGACCCTGTGTAACATGCTCATAAATTTCCTTGGGAAAAAGAGCACAACAGTGCTGTCCAGTACAATTCTTTTATTGGTTATCATCTCATGAAGCCATAACTTTATTTATATTTCAGTGGTTTTCACATCTTCATAACACTTTCTGGATTTTACTTGAGCTATTTTCAAAGCAGTCTCCTATATAATCAGCAAATTTCCTTTTTCTACGAAAACCAGATTTTTGATTCATGAATATTGAACTCATGGACAACTGCACACAATAACTCTTATCTGAGCAAAGCTGACCTAACAAAACTATTTCTCCTTAAGGCCCATCTGTCTTGTGCTTAGGAATACCAGGTAGAAATTCAGTGAGCCATTTTAAACAGGAAAAAAAAAATAACAAAACCCCCAAAATGCAAAAAATAAAAAAAAGGTACTAGATAAACCACAAGATAGACCTTTTTTTCCCCTTTTTTTCTTTTTAATTGCTGGAGCTGAAATAAGAAAGCAGAGTGCCACTGCATCACTCAACCTCAGCAGGGAACTGGCATGTTGGGCAATTCAAGATGTTTCTGTCTCCTTGCAAATCTGTGAATTAACATGAAAGTCCTGCAAATGTTGATTTTGACATTAAAAATATATTTTAGAGAGCAGACAAATTTGCCAACATATAACCTGTGAATAGTGAAGATAAAAGAAATTTAGTTAAGGTAAAATGCAAAAATGTTACCAAAGAGCCAGGCACAGTGGCGTAAGCCTGTAATCCCAGCACTTAGAGAGGCTGAGACAGGAGAATCGTGAGTTCAAAGCCAGCCTCAGCAATGGCGAGGTGCTAAGCAACTCAGTGAGACCTTGTGTCTGCATAAAACACAAAATAGGGCTGAGGATGTGGCTCAGTGGTCGAGTGCCCCCGAGTTCAATCTCCAGTACCCAAAAAAA
Source organism: Xerus rutilus (assembly GCA_028644305.1). NCBI lineage: Eukaryota > Metazoa > Chordata > Mammalia > Rodentia > Sciuridae > Xerus > Xerus rutilus. Next base: position 52,312,385 of record CM053401.1, on the reverse strand, counting down.
TATATATATATTACCAAACTTCAGGATGATACTTAAATCTAGCAGAGGAAAAAAGTGAAAAAGATGTTCATGTGTGTGTTAGTTTTGTGTATAAGATATATACATAGTACGTATAATGTTTTAATAGAGAAAAGTATTTCAAACACATATTGCAAAGTTCTGTCTCTATGATCTCTAACAAGAACACTTCATGAAGCTCCATACTCAGCATGCATATTCCCAATAACTTGGACCAACTCTGTGGTGACCACGTACTCTGTACAAAACATCTCTTTCTTTCTTTCCTGGATATAGCATCCAAATCTAATGCCAACTATTTTCCTTGCCAAATGGGAACCCAAAATAATTGTTCTAATACTCTGAGGAAGAGGATGGCTTTAGTTATTGCTTCTTCCCTATAGATCACTGCTATAACTTACCATGAATTCCCCCAGGAATGACAGCTTATTTTTGATATTTAATATTGAGCTTTGCTTAGGTTTTATTCACTGTTTTTAGAAACAATATTTATAGCCTCATGTATACAAGACTAAATGCAAAATATGGTTGCCCAAAGTGATACAATCTCTAAATAGATACCTTATGCATACTCTAAGATATCAGATCACATCTGATTTAAACATTTTTTCTGAATAAAATTATTTAATCAATGTTGAGTGGAAAGGGCTTTAGAGTACCAATTGCTCATAAAATGGGACAGAATCAAAATAATTATCCAAAAAGAATCAGAGCTCATTTTGTGACTTCACACTAATCTCACTTAAGATTAAGAGAAGAAACAGCTTCTATTTGCATATTTTTATATTTGTGGTTCTCTTCTTTGTGTCTGGGATACAAAGATTCATACTCTGAGCATTAGTGCTGGGTGGGGTAATGGGTAACTGATCACTTTGGGCAGAAAGACAGGCTCAGGACCAGCTGGTCCACTCATGCAGAATCCACTGAGCTACTATTCTTGTGTTTGGCTCTAGACTGAACAATGCAGGGACACTGTAGTTACTAAGACAGCTCCCAGTCTTGCCTTCAAAGGTTCCCAGGACAGTGCACAAGAGAGCAGTGCCAACCAAAGTGTCAAGGCTGGGATGGGGATGTACCTCTTCTTTATGCCATTTGCTGTTTAGAAACACTACACCATATGGTACCCTTTGCTAGGTGCTGGTGACACTGTAGTGGCATCTAGAGTATTTCTCTTTTTTAAAAGTGTAGGTGATAGGTATTTATTAACCTAATCATTACAACACTTATGGTACACATACACACACAATTTATGTTTGTACAGGTATTTGGAAAAAAATAGTTTATTGTCAGCACCAGCATGAAGTTCAGGAAGCCATGAAGCAGACTGGCTGGTGGTCAGACACTATTGTTTTAACTCCTGAACCTGCCATTTACTAGCCATGTGACCTTAGGTTGGAGACTCCACTTCTCTAAGTCTCAGTCTTGCCATTTGTCCAATGGATATGGGGGCTGTTATGGACTGAATATATTCCCCCAAGTTCATGTGTTGGAAAGCTAATTCCCATTCATATATTGATGGCATCTGGAGGTGGGACTTTGGAAAATAATTAGGATTAGATGAGGTCCTGAAGGTGGGCTTCCATGATGACAGCATTAGCTTTATAAGAGAGACCTGAGCTAACCTGATTACTTTGTCTTGCCATGTGCTGCCCTCCACTGTATTATGAGGCAGCAAGGTCCTCCAAGCAGATGCTAACATCATTCATTTGGATTTCTCAGCCTCCAGAACAGTAGTAAATAAATTGTATTAATTACTTGTATTAATTAGATGTCTCAGGTATTTTGTGCAACAGCAAAATGAACTGAGGTAGAGCCATATAGTATTTCCTTTATAGAGTTAAAGAAGTTGATGAATTAACACAGGTAAAGGGGTTGGCACACATAATGACTCTTGGAGGGTACTTGAAATCCCTGGAAAGGCATGGTGGGAAGGGTACCTAGTCTGGGCAGAGAGAGTCCACCCTGAGGCAGTGATACCTAAAACAAGATGGAGAAATTAAAGAGTGATCTTTAATAGAGCATTGGAGGCAGCCACGGACCTGAAAGGCAGAATGGCTGGTACGTAGAGTGGGTGAGGGACAGCCTGGGAGAAAGAGAGGAAAGCTGATATGGGGAACCTTTTGTCCCTGTCTTATGAGTACATCAGGGGAGGGCAGTAGATGGCCCAGATAGGAGGATCCCAGGGTGGGGATGAAATGGGCACAACATTCTGATTGGCAAGGAGGTGGTGATCTCATTGTCTGCAGGGCCCTGCATGGATGAGAGTGAAGTGCTTGCACACGCTTTTGTTTTTTTTTTTTTTCCTCCTGAGCCAAGAACCCAAGAATATCTTTTTGGTGGTATGAGGGGTTGAACTCAGGTGCTTTCTGCCTCTGAGCTGCATCAGCTTTTTTAAAAATTTTATTCTGTGACAGGGTCTTGCTAAATTGCCAAGGCTGGGCTCAAATTTGTGATCCTCTTGTCTCAGCTTCCTCTGTGGCTGGCATTACAAGTGGACACCATCACTACCCACTCAAGAGTCCTTTTGATTGCCAAACTCAGCCCAGGTATATGACTTACTTATTTGGTCAACTTACCAAATCTCCCGGATGGACTGGTTTGCAGAAAGGCAAAGGCAAGCCAGCTAAGGAAACTTTGTGGTTGTGGTTTGGGGAACACAACTGGCGCCACCTGCAGAAACCTAAGCCCTATTAGTAAGTTACCTGGGCCAGGTGACCTTGTGTGAAGGCAAGCTCTCTGAGCACTTGGCTATGGACTGTCCAGGACCTCCTCTGGGGAGGTTTTCTTACTATGTAAGGCCAGGGTATCCCAAATTCTCCACCGCTTGCTTAAGTGGCTCATATATCGTTTTTTTGTTTTGTTTTGTTTTTTAATTTCTAGTATACATATCTTAATGAGGGTCTTGTCTTCTTTCAAAAATGAAACTAAAAAAATATTATAATAGTAACCTACTTTCAGCTTGATTGTTCAAGTGTACATTTGTACATGGTCACTAACATGGAATAACTCTTTCCAGATGTCTGTTAGTAAGTATGATTTTTAGCTCACCAACAATCATACAAATCTTGGTTAATGTAAATATAATTCTGATTATATAAATATATGTGTCTCACATCTTTTGGGTATTCTAAAATGTACCATGGATCCAACCATGCCCACAAAGAATATAACTATGTGACAAAGACTACTCATTCTTGCCTAATCATTCTACCAAGTCATTAAAACAAAACAGAACAACTCTGATTTTTAGCCAGATAAGTCAATGACCAGGATAAATATTCCACTTCTTATTCCTTAGGCCTTAAATATGACTGTGTGATGAAGGCTTTTTAGTAGCTACCTTGGAAAATAGTTACTTTGCTTTTATTTGTTGTTGGTGTTGATTTGTTGTTGTTGTTGCTATTCTCTTGCAATTCTGGGATGAGCACAGGACCTTCTGCATCTGGACAAGTGCTTTAGTACCCAGTTACACTCCCAGAAGAATGGTTACTTTGGCATAAAAGGACTTGAGTAAAATATGGGAAACCTCCATTAATTATATGGCCCCCAAATTGCTGCTACTGCTTTGAAGAGGGTGCTGGACTTTAATGGTGGGGGTGAATAAAACATGGGCAGTAAGGAAAGACCACAGTAGATTCAAGCACTCCATCTAGGCAAGAACCTTAGCTTTGTTATTGATACATAATCCTAAAACTATCTTTTCAGAGAATCTTTGAGAAAGAACCAATTTTGCCTTGCCACAGACAACAATTGTTTTATCCCTAAAATTATTAAAATTAACACCCCTTTTTCCCCAGTCCTCTCACACTAACACACAATCATATCACCAGGACTCTGACATCAAATATATTCAGTCCTCAAAAATGGCATTTTTAACAGTGTTCACTTAACATATGACCATGGAAGAAAATATACAAGGAAGAACTTCCTGAGAGCTGTGGATTACTGAATGAACTGGTACTTCATCATTTATTTCCAGCGAGGTTTTATCATTGATATGGACCTATGTTTGCTATATATTTCTCATCCTTTCTTTTCCCAGATGAGAATGTCATTGTTGTTTTGTGTATTCAAGCTTTTTCAGATGGGCAAACTATGCCCTATAAGCCTTGCTGCCTTTTATTTTTTTCTAAATGAAGTTTTATTGGAACACAACCATGTTTATTGCTTTTGTCTCTGGTTGCTTTCATCCTTCAGTTGCAGTTGAATAGCTGTATTAGTGTGTTCTGCAAAACTTAAAATATTAACATCTTACACTTTACCAGAAAAACCATGTCCTGGTCCCTAATTATATCATTATTATATTAAGCATACTAACACCAAATGACTTATTTTTAGACTGAAGGGAAAAGATTACACATCAACTAGAGATTCTGAATGTTAAGCTGGACTCAGTAACTTGATGGAACTCTGTCTGCTTTAGAGAGTCAACAACATGAATAGAAGTGCCTGGAGATCTGGGTGTTTAAAAGGACAGATTATGTAAGATTGTGTATTGCTTTTTCCTATAAATAAGAAACCTACATGATGCAGATATCTACACTGCATGTTGCTGGCTCCCTGAAAAATATGGTTTTAATTGATTGACCTTTTATATAATAACATCTGCTTCTATGAGAGATTTTTGTGAGAAATAGTCCTGAGATATTTTATTGAGTCTATTATAAAGGGATTATTGAGATTTTTAATTTATTATATCATATTGCATATTAATTTCTCCCAAGGAGATGATTTTTGTACCATTGTTGTACATTTTTTGTAAGTTGTTTTTATCTCATACATGTAATAAATTACATAAATGATAATGCTTCTGTTTTTCCAAATTTACTCAAAGTTAAATGATAAATTTATGCCTCATATTTTGGTGGATTTAGAAAACTCTCAAGTTCATGGCATGTGTTAATTTTTAATATTGTTGAAACTACTTAAATATTTAAGTCAGTGATGAAAGGAAGCCTATAGCTGGACAGAGGAAGCCTAGTCCACCACCTAGAATCTACTTTCAACAGTTTCTCATTATTTTTTGTGTATATGCACACAGTAACTCAAGAAAGAAAAAATGAAATGTTATATTTTATAAACTAAAACACTTAATAATTTGAATATAAAGAAAAAAGGCCGAAAGTGATCTTGTTGAGAAAAAAATTTAAATACATTAAAAGATATGCAATTATTATGTTGATAAAAAATAAAATATTTTAAAAATAGAACGAATTCTCAAAAGACTCAGATCTATGACATGTAAAAAGCATTTTAGGTATTTTGCTCGATAAAAAGTTTATGGAATTTCATCACTGCTGTAGAAGCTGCTCAGTAATAGAGATGGAACTTCAGTGACATTTGAACAGGCAGGTAATAGGTCCTTTGAAGTTCTGTAGTCCCAGGAAACAAGGGATTATTTCAAAGGTTCTTTGCATTTGTGAAAGCACAAGAGAAAAGAGAGACATCATTAATGTTTCTTCTTGAGAGTAAAACACTTAGAAAAAAAGAAGTTTAAGCAGGAAGGACACTGATGAAAGAGTTCAATGCTGACGAAACTCCCCTCGTTCTAAATCGAGGTGTCTCTGAGGGAGAACATCCTGGTTGCATGAATCCAGCTCATACTGATTTTCATATTGTGGAAATGTGGGATGGTTGAGCTCTGCCTACTCCTATCATGCTAATACACACTTCATGAGGAGAAAAAAAAGATCATTCTTCCATCAGACAGCTCGTTAAAATACTTGTATCATGACACAATTTATTTTACCATGACTTTATCGCTATGTGTACTAAAGTGGTAATTCACAAATGTAAGCAGTTGAAAAGATTATAAGTTAGTTTCCTTATGAATGTCAGGATTCTGCTCAGGTTGCTTTTGCTAAAGCTGTCTAAATTGAAATGATTCCTAGCTGACTGACATATTTGCTCCATATCCTCCTTCAAATGATTTCATTTCAGCATACTGAGTAAAATCCAGCTGGCTCATGCTCAATTATATTAAAAATCCAAAGTGTTGACTAATTGACTAGAGAACAAAATTTGAAATTCTGACAGGAAAAATTTCCTTACCCTTGATTGAAGAAAGCAGTGCACAGATGGTCAAGGTGACGCACATTCTTGGACCTTTCAAATTTATTTCTTCTTAATTTCTACATGAAAATTGTACTTAAAAACCAAGTACATCTTTAATCTCTGGTTTAAAGTATCTATTGTTAACTCCTTCTTTGATTTATTTAGGTTTTTAACTGATTCATTCACCCTTGCTTGTAGTTTAGATTATTGCAGCACTATCAATTCTACTACAAGTAGAAGTTTCTTTAGCAATTACAATTCTTCCAGGGGACAAGAACACTGAGGTCACATCACATCAGTACTTCCTGCCCTGTACTGATTCCGATCAAATTCTGAAAATAATTTAAGGTTTTGGTCCTTAGCCTTGGGGCACAAATCTCAATAGAATCTTGCAATTTCAGAAATCTTATCATGTTCGACACCACATTACTCATAGCAACTATTTTCAACAAGCAGTCTGTGGTATTGATCTTAAAACTAAAATGGACAAGATTCCGGGTCAGAATACTCTTTTAAAATCAATAAAATTGCAGAAATTAGTTTGAAAACTTTTATCAGGACGTGAGAACATTTTCAAAGAACTTAGTAGGTTTATTCTTTCATTTATTTATCAAAATATTCTTTAAGCTATAGTTTTTTGTTCAATTTCTTCTCCTGTTTTCTATTTCATAGCTTCTTGAAGTTTCTTCCTCCATTCATATAGTCTTAATTATCCACTTCATTAACTCTTATTTGACCAGGAAATCAAAAGACATAAATTAGGAGCCCCATCTAATTTGCTTCCCCTCTTCCATCCAATTATATCTATATTTACAAATAATGACACATTCAAAATGGTTTAAGTACCAAAGGTATTTATTAAAGAGATGCAAGTGCTGTTTTTCTCACTCTTTTCCTATTCTCTCCTTCACTTCCTTACTTTCTTCCTTCAGGAGAAAGGAAGCATGTAGTTGTGATAACCACTGGCCGCGAACTTTTGCCTACAAACCGAAACTAGATTCAGGATAAAACAAATAACAAGGACATCATAGAAGCAGAAAGTACCTTTAAGAGGTGCATACGTGGAGCTCAGACTCATTGACCTGGGGGAGAGTTGTGCACCTTTACCACAGGAAGCCCTGTGATTCAGACCAAACTGATCTCATCCCAGACAGTGGATTTTAATCAGATATATTGATATGTTAATAGAAAAAGTGTGCTAGCATGGCTTTTGGAAAGTTTTACTCATTCTTAACGGACAAAAAGTAGAATCAGTGAGAATATAATCAGAGATGCAGAACTATACCTATTCTTGGTTTTTAAATTGGGGGTTAGTGGGAGAAGAGGAATTTAAACAAAATGGAAGAGAACTTACATAACTTGATAAAAGGAATCAACAAACGTCTTGCACATAACATTATACTTAATGGCAAAATAATGAAAACCTTCTCCTTGAAATTAATAACAAAGGAAGGATTCCTGTTTTCACAGCTCCTTTATTCTATGCTGTAGTGGGTAGTGTATTTTCTGTAATCACATAAGAGTAAGAAATAAAAGTTATCCAGATTATACAAAAATGATTAAAATTGCTTCCATTCCCAGGTGATATGATCTTGTATGCTGGACATCTTAAGAATATGCACACACACACACACACACACACACACACACACATACACATGTCCACATGAGCTAGTAAGTAAACTTAGTAAGGTCACAGGCTAAAAGATGAATATACAGAAGAAAAGTTTGTACACTAAACACTATGAAATTTTGCTGAGAGAAAATAAAAATAATCCAAAGAAAAGGAGACATTTCATTTCATGAACTGGAAGACTCAATGTTATTAAAATGGTAATTCTTCCTAAAGATTCAGTGTAGTCACTATCAAAGCTCACATATTTTTGCCAAAAGCAAGTTTGATCCTAAAATGTCTATGGAAAGACACAGAACTCAGAAAAGTGAAAACACTCTTGAAAAATAAAATAAGACAAAGTTAGTGGACTTTCATTTTTCATTTTCAAAACAATAAAAAAGATACAGTAATTCAGATGGTGGTACTGGCATAAGTATACAGGCAATAGTTTGGATTCAGAATATTTCTAAAAGTCCATGTGTTAAAGGCTTTCTCCACAGCTTGTCACTACTAAGAAGTGGAGGAAACCTAGAAGTGGGGCCTAATGGAAGTTGTTTAGGTCACTAGGAAAGTGCCCTCAAAGGGGATTGTGGGATCCTAGCTCTTTCCTCTCTTTGGCTCTTCCTGGCCATGAGGTAAGTGGTTCTGCTCTGTCACTCACTTCTAATATGATGTGCCACCACAGACTCAAAGCAACAGAGCCAACTGCTTATGGATTGAACATTCAAAACTGCAAGCCAAAATAAATTTTCTCTTTATAAGTTGCTTATCTTTGGTATTTGTTACAGTAATGGAAAGTTGACTATCACAGCATGTATGTAGATCAATGGAATAGAATGGACACTGCTGAAGTCAACCTTTATTTTTATGGTAAATTAATTTTTGAGAAAAATTCCAGGATAATTTATCAGAGAAAGCCAAGAGAAAGGTGGTTTGAAATCCTGAATCAGGGCTTCCAAAGAAAGATTTCCTTTCAAGAGTGATCTGAAGTGTCTTGGAGGCCATATTGCCCGTGACATTTCCTACTAGCTTATTTAATTTTTTTGGTGCATGGAAGTTGGCCGCAATAGAAGGAGCATTCACTGACTTCTAGCCAAATGCAAAAGAGAACAGGGCAGAGAGTCTGGATTTCTGAGGGGAAAAAAAGAAGCTACTATTATTATGCTAGATTGCTGACCTCTTGTCATATTTTATATGATAGAAAATGAATCCATACCATGTTTATTGTGGTTCTTTGAATTTCTGTTACAGGAAGCCAAACATAACTCCTAATAAAACTACATAAATTTTATCTTCATTTTTAATTACTATATTCTCAAAGCAGTAATTTAAACAAATCTAATCATCTTCATTTTTTACCATAGGTTATGTTTATCTATAACTAGTTCAACCATTCTTTTCTTTTCTTTTTGGTGTTCATTAAATCTTTTTGCTGTATGGCATTTTAAGCCTGCAAAATAGATGTCTTCTTGCCTCATAATAATATTTATTTGGTTGTGCTTGCATTTGTGTCTTTGTTTAGCATTCCTTCTTAACCTCAGATTTACCTTATGATTTATTTCCTTTTTCCTAAAGTACATTTTAAAATTTTTGCTATACATCTGTTAATGGTATTCTCAGTTTTTGTACATTTGAAAAATATTTATTTTGATTGTGAAAAAAATAAATTTGCTTGGGAATTGATTCAAGGTTGATATTTTTTAATCTGTGTTATTAAAATATTACATAACTTCTAGTTTCTATCATTTCACTCCAGAAGTCTACTACCAGTATAATTTTCTCTGTTTTGTATGTGATCTATTGATTCTCTTTTGATTATTAAATTCATGTATTTTATCATTTCTGGGAAATTTTTAATCATACATTGCATTTTGTACTTCTGAAAATGGCTATTTAATTCTTTCCACCAAATCCATTAGCCTCTCCTATATTCTACATTTTTTTTCTCTCATTCACATTCTGAGGAGACTCTGCAATGTTTTCTTCAAGCTTATAAATTCTGTGTTTATTAACTGATAATCTATCAATTAATCCATTGATTATACTGTCTTTAATGTCCATTTCTAAATGTTTCAGTTTTAGGAGTTTTATTATATTTCATGCTTTCTTAATAATGTGGATAAACATGTTTCTTGATCACTGTTTTTAGGTTTTTTTACCTTTTAGAATATTTTACGTGATATGTTTCTGATAATTGATCTTTGTTAATTATTGAAGGTACTAAATTTGTTGAGATTTTGCTGTATTTATTATTGTAATGTTGCTTCTGCTGCTCTTCACTCATGGTTGATTATTTCTTTTCTTTTCTTTCTTTTTTTAAAAACAGTTTGCAACATTTATTCAGTTTAGAAGATTGTTTTATCCAGTGTCTTGTGGAGCTTTTTAGTGTACTTTTAAATATCTCAAATAAAAACAAAAACTTTCATTTATTGAGTACCTGTTTTTGAATCATTGCTAAACCACTTACTAGCTATGTGACGTTTAGCAAATTTCTTTCATTTTTTTAAAATTTATTTATTCTACTTAGCAGGGAAGATCCAGGTTTCATATAAAGCAAAAGATTAAGTGAACATTAAGTGAGAATATGAGGGTGCAGTAAAATCTGGACATATCTTAAGGCTCAAAGGGCATGGAAGAAGCATTTACTAGAGAAGAGGGGCAGCGTAATCAGAAATTGAATCATATCTGAGAATACATAGAGCAATGAGGTCACAAGCATTAATAATGAATTCCTAAAGGCATGGGGGCTTCTGTTGAACCAAGGTAAACAGGCAGATGACACAGGATGAATTTTTTCTTGAATATTACTAGGAGTTAAGTCCTAGAAAAATCTTCCAGAACTATACTTTTAAGGAGAATAGAACCTGAGAAAAATGTGATCGAAAGAAAAATAAAAGGATTTCAGTGGGTTTAAATTAAGTTCTGCTAAGGATAGAATATAACCTACAATCTTCAAATATGTTAATAATAATCATGTATGTTTGCTACATTTATCAGCAATAGTAGAAAATAATGGACAATAAAAACCTAATATATCTCTTCAAACTTCTGGACTGTCTAGGGCAGATGAATTAACTATTCTGACCCTACATTTCTCCTCTTTAAATGAGGAAATGAGACAAAATAATATGATCATTTATAATTCTGTGACTATATTTTTAAGCATTCATAATAACAACTCATTGTAGTTTTTAGTTCATTTAGATTCTGCAGTTTAGTATATTCAAGTATACATTTCATTGGCTTCTGTACTTCCTAATTTCACTTCTTGTTCAACTAATAGTGATTTATGGAATCAACACAAATAATCTATCAGCATTCAAACCCTCATTTTAGGATCTGCTGTAGGAACATGTAGCTTAAAAAACACCCACTTACATACACATATATATGACTTTATTTCATTATTGGACTACTTTAGGTTGAATATTATTCTCTACAGGCAAATTTTATGATTCATTATTAATACATAGCCATTGTTTCTCATGGGAAACAATGGGATACTAATGAATGCTTATATTTTTAGGTGCATAAAAACTAAGTGTTAGAAATGGTTTCCATAGAAGCAGAGTGACCCATTTTCAAGGGGACAATGTGGAATTGGTAAGCATTTGAGCATGAACCACAATAAAATCAAGATCACAGGCTCTTTTCAGGTTTTCTGGTCTTTATAGGTCTCAGGTAACTCTAGAATGAAGTATGAATCCAATAATATTTTCTTTTGGTGATAAATAAATAATGTTCTCCCATCTTTATTTGGGGGATTAAGGATAGCTCAGTGGTAGAGCTCATGCTTAGCTCAATCACCCACACATATGAAACAAACAAAAAAGCCACATTGGATTTTGGCAGTGATACCATAAATACAGAATCAGACAAATAGGAGATGTATTAAAAAAAAAACACTAAGGAGTCAATAAAGGGAGAATTCAGGTTTATTTTTCTTATTTTAAATTAGTTAGGTAACATAACATTTGTTGCATTCAAATATAATGAAAATAAATAATTCATGGACAATAGTAATAATTCATATTGACGTATTCAAGTATTTGTTATAAACAAGTCACATATTTTAGAAATAAATTTGAATGCACTGATTTTAAGAATTAAATGTTTTGTATAAGAAAAGTATAAAATAAATATTGCCTTTCTTCTCTAATTGAATTTCATACAGTCGCTAGAAACATGTTTTTAAAACATATATTTCTGTATACTTTTTTTACTCTTCAAAGACATCCTTTTATACTTAAATGCGCACTCTAGTAATCACCAGGATTCCATAGCTGTGATGCTCTCCTATCCCCAGCATTGTGTCCTCCCACTCTCCACATGCTACTCTTGCTCCTGCCCTCTTTGCTTCTCTCAATCCATTGAATACATGATCCCTTATGTACCTCGGGTTTGTTCTGCATGTACTATTCTCCTGGAGCATGGTTCCATTAGGAAATTCATTTAAAAAAATCAAAAGGCATAAAAAGGCAGTTTTCAAAATTAAACAGAAGTGCTAGCATTAAATCAGTCCCTATCATTTATTTGAAGAGGCTTATTTTCTACCAATCAATAAGCAGCTCAGGAAAGAAGCTTTGGGTTTGTTAAGATCTGCAGCACTTTAGAAGATTTGAAAATAAATGTATAAAAAGACACATGTGCCTTCAGTTGGGAATTACTTGTAATTTTTCTTCACAAGTCTTGCTATGGTATTTTTACTTCTCTGAAGGGAAAAACCAGTTGAAATCTATGGAATTTCAAAGACATTTTTCAAATTATTTATTCCTTCACATTTCTATTATTTTGCTATTAAAGTACAATCAGGCTAATATTTAAAATGCCTATCAGACCCCTAAATTTTATACTACAGCGTCTCAGACAAAGAAAACCTAGAATGATTGTTTGTCATATTCAATAATTTACCTGTGGCTATAGGATGCAGCATAACTTTGAAAAATCATGATAGTCATATTTCCATTTGCATTAATTTCAACTTTATATTTATACAACATCTACTATTTTAACATTTAAATAGATCCTGAGGTAAAATTTCTTACTAGTTTGTCAGTAATAAAGGATATTTTGGATAAGTCATGATTTTTATGATCCTTTCTTACAAATGATAGCGTTGGAGCCGGGCGTGGTGGTGCACGCTTGTAATCCCAGCACTTTGGGTGGCTGAGACAGGAGAATCACGAGTTCAAAGCCAGCCTCAGCAAGGGTGAGGTGCTAAGCAACTCAGTGAGACCCTGTCTCTACATAAAACACAAAATAGGGCTGGGGATGTGGCTCAGTGGTCAAATGCCCCTGAGTTCAATCCTTAGTACCAAAAAAAAAAAAAAAAAGATAGCGTTGGTATTAGGGCAAAATGAAGATTTGTTAGATGATATTTGTTGGTCCTTATTAATGTAATATATCTCTTGGCCTCAGATGATTTAAATGAGAGGAAGCTACATCCTGTGAACAGAACTCCAGTGGTAGTGGTGGCAATGATTGGTGTTGAAGCTGTCTGAAAAGGTAAAGAAACTGAAAAAAAAAAAAAAGTATATATCCTTGATTCTCTCTAGTAAATAGCAAACTGATAGGAAGGTATTTTCCCATGTCAATGGAATTTCAATTTTACTCTCATTTGGAGATGAACTTAACTGTGTAGAGGAAAATTAAGGGAACTGATGTACATTCATAAGGAGGACAGAGTGGTATTGAGTTGAGCAGCATCAACCAAATTCAGCCCAAGGGAAGCAGCCAGAGTCTGCAACCAATCCAGAATGGAAATGAATTCAGAATGGTGTAGTCAGCTGGCTGGCTAATTGATTAAAAGACAAAATGGGTCATGGAATTTACAGGCAATCTTTAAAGTAATGATATTAAAGTGTGGGCTTTGGAATAGCAGTATCAACATTGACTTGGAACATTAGAAATGCAAATTCGTAAACCCCAACCTAGACCCACTAAACTGAAATTCTGGTCATAGAACCCACAATCCAGCTTTTGGTTGGAGGAGTGAGCGTGCTGAATTCGTGAAGCACTACCCCAGGCATTTCCCTAATCTTTCTCCAAAAAAGAATATGAGTCTAAAAAAGCACTGTGCTTTTAGCAGCTAAGCATGAAAACTTTGAAGTAGAAGTCAGTGAAACACTGCTTTGAAGTAATAGATTGATAAGATTAGTTATATTTATTAATGTGACTTCATTTAAATATACAATCTGATGAATCATGGTAACAGCTGGGTTGCAGAAAGTTACTCTTATTTTCTCAATTTAGGAAGTGATCCACTAAAATTCCTTGCAAAATACAAAGTAATTATTTTAAATGTAAAAATGAATACTATGTTGAAAGTTAAAATCAGTCAAGTATAAACTAATTTTACATATGCACAAACAAGTTGAGTCATTCCTCAAATTTATTTCAATTATATTTCTGCTATAAATGTAGGGAATCATAAAACTGTGGAAGCCTGGTCATCAACTGTTTCCTACTCAATTTAATTTCTGATCAGAACAAAGATAGCATTGACTAATAAATGTATAATTTTTAAAAAGTCTTACAAATTAGCATTGCATCCATTTGTTACATGAAATATCTACATAGTCAACTCTGGAAGTGAACAGCCAACTTTGTGAGAATCTTTAAAACTTATGTGTCCTTGCAAATGGTTAGAATGGGAAATCTCATGGAAGTATAATAAAATCAGAGTCAAAACACAAGGTTTTATCACTAAACTTGCCAAGTTATCTCAGCTGTACACATTTCATGTCTAGAAGCCCCATTCAGATAAAATAGTAGTAGCATCTCTCTTCTGTGTACCAATAAACAGATAATTCAGCTAGAAACCTTTTATCTTCTTTTTTCATCCCTTCTTGTGGAGATTTCCCTCCTAAATAATAATTCAATGATGAAATAGTTTAACCCTAAGTACTGTTAAAATGTTCTTTTACCACAGGGTGGCTATTTATAATTTATTCAGTATAATAGAACTAAATATAAAGCTATGAATTTAACTAAATTCTCCTAAAAGTAGGTTTTCAAGTAATTCAAATATTTTTAGAGTACAATTAATTCTTCCCTTTCCTGTGTGTAATAATAAATATTCCAGTCTATTTTAGGGACTTTGTAAACACTTCTGTTTTAACAACACCATGATACCACCTGCCTTGGCAATTTTAGATAATACAATCAAGTTTTTTATTTTGTCTCAGATTTTTAATAGTAGTCATTTTAAAAACAAATATATTTGGCCAGGTGTGATGGTACACACTTGTAATTCCAGCAGCTCTGGAGGCTGAGGAAAGAGGATTGCGAGTTCAAAGTCAACCTTAGCAAAACCAAGGCACTAAGTAACTCGGTGAAACTCTGCCTCTAAATAAAATACAAAATAGGGCTGGGGATGTGGCTCAGTGGTCAAGTGACCCTGAGTTCAATCCCTGGTACCTTTGCCCAGAAAGTACATTTGATTTTCTTTTATGACCAATAATGCATATATCTTATGCAGGTTCTTGATGACATTCATTTTAAGATTTAGTACAATCAAGCACAAATAAAAAATTACATACCTGCATGCTTCAAAAATGGATCACTGCAATTACTTTGAATCTTATATGCTGACTCCAAATCTTTGATTGCTAACAGGATGACAAGTTACATTGTTATCAACACAAAAGGAACAGAAAGATAAAACAATGACAGAGCAGAACGTGCTATTACATTCCCTTGTAATGAGGCACTTTTATTACCCATTTCCATAAAGCATAAATATCAACAACTTGTTTTGATGATATAGTGAACAAAAAAAACATAAAGATCACATGTCAAAAGATAGCTAAATAATGCAATTAATTCACAAAAACTTGCTTATAATTATTCCCAAAAGAAAAAGCAAAGTGGACATCAGAAAGCTACTTCATTTTTAGAAAATTAATTGTCCATTTGTGAGTTGGTCCTATTGGAAAAAAATCTGAAAGTTCCTTTGATCATATCTGACATCACAAAATGCGATTAACATGTCTTTCTAACTCTGCACACTATAGAGTGCCAGGTGGTTCTGCTTTACTTCTCTGAAACATATATCATCTGACTGTATTTTCACATCATCTTAGAGTCTCTGATGCATCTGAATAATGAACCAACATTCAAAAATCATGCAGCACAAGATTTTCCTTCTTTCTGTCTTCAATCTGACGCTAGGGAATGCTATGGAGTAACCTAATACGGTGTGTAAAGGATGTTAAAATAATGTCCTGATTACTGAATTCATATTATCCTCTCACTGGGGAGCCATCAGCTCACAGATTAAATAAAAATAAATAAGAGAAAGAATCCATTCTTTTGGTTGTCAACTGAAAATAAATTAAAAGCTGTTTCCTTTTTAACTATGCTCAATTGTCTTTGTCCACAGGGACCAAGCTTTGGAAATACAAAAGAATATATTTAGTTCTTGATGAAAGAATAATAATTTGGTAATTTTTCCTAGGGAAAATGAAAGCATTAAAGCCATGGCTTTATCAAGCCATTTTTCTGTCCATGAAGTTTTCAGATTTAAGACTCTAAAATGCTTTAGAAAACACTATCTCAACATCCCAGTGGCATAAGCATACATATGCATATGTTCTGTTCTGATCTAGATAGTAGTAGTAGGAATGAAACCCTGTCTTGATATCTAGGTGATCTTCCCAGTCTAATACTTATTTTCTAATCAAAAATAATTTGAGCAAGGAATTGGAAAGTTAAATTTGTGCTTTCAAAAGCATAAAATATGTTTTATAATTAAAATCAAATAAATCATATAATTGACTTTTGTTTTTGTTACACTGTATAAATTGTGCTGAATTTTTAAATTATTGGTTATTTGTTTGTTTTGTTTTCAGCAGTTGAGGTGGAACTCAGGGGTTTTCTACCACATTGCTATATACCCATACCTTTATATTTTTTTATATTGAGAAAGTATCTTGCTTGCTAAGGTATCAAGGCTGGCCTCAAATTTATAAATCATTCTGCCTCAGTCTCCAGAGTCACTGGGATTATAGGTTTGCATTACTACTCAGCTTTGTTTGTTCTTAAATCAACAAATAGTAGACATTGGTGAAATCACTGACCCCATTAGGAGTTTCTGGTGAAAATAAAAAGGTAAAGGAAGCAATTTTTATTTTAAAAGAATATAATAAATATCATTGTATAATCCCAGCTATTTGTGTAATCAATAGTTGTATTTCCACACATTCAGCATAGTACTTTCATTAAGAAACTATTTTAAAAAATATGTAGGGAGAGGAAGATGGCAGAAGTGAGCTAGGCAGTGAGTCCCAATCTCCTCATAACACAGAAAAGAGGCAGTGAAAGAAAAACAGAATTGAGAGGTGGGTGATAAAATAAATGCTCTAAGACTCCATATTACAAAGTCTGAGAACTAGAGAGACTGGAAAACAGGTTTTCAGAATAGAAAACAAGCTCAGAATACCCTAATGCATAACCAATTCTGTGAATGAGAAGGAGGAAGGGCAACAGAGAGGGAAGAGGTGGGGAGCAATCTCTTAAGCTCACCCACTTCAAAATACAGACAAAACTTAAAGTGTACTGATAACA
Source organism: Xerus rutilus (assembly GCA_028644305.1). Classification (NCBI taxonomy): domain Eukaryota; kingdom Metazoa; phylum Chordata; class Mammalia; order Rodentia; family Sciuridae; genus Xerus; species Xerus rutilus. Next base: position 52,295,131 of record CM053401.1, on the reverse strand, counting down.
GAAGGATTCTTAAAACAGCACAAACAGCTTAAAAACAAACCAGGAAAAGAAAGCAGAGCTGGGGTCTGCAGCCATCATGTAGAGCCCTCAGCTAATCAGTCACCCCTTAAATCAACATGGTGTCCTTCCATGCCCAGAAAGTTGCAAATTAAACCAGAAGGAAGTCTCTTGCAGTGGGACCTCTTAAGAATCTGGCCAGAAAGAACTTCTAGAAGGACCACTAGCTGAAAATCACTGAAAACCCCTCTCCCTCCTGCTTACTGCAAACAAGGGAATGAAGGGGCTGGGCAGGACCTGTACCTGGAAAGTGGGGCACCTGGAAAGTGAGCCCTACTCCGCCTCTGTGAGCCAGGCAAGGGTGAAAAACTCTGCACAGTATCTGTTTGCTTGCTTGACTCAGACAGAGAAAACCATAAAGCAGCTTTGGTCCTGAAGAAAAGAAAGCAGGTTCCCAAGACTCCAACCACTGACAATGGGGGAGGCACCATGTGAAGCCTAGAGACAGTCCTGAATATTGTAGGGCCATACCAGAGGGAAGTTGCCTGAATATTCGATGACATAGAGACCTTGCAGAAAATTGCCAGAGGCTATGCAGCAGAAAGGGGCTGATACCAGCTTAGGTGCACAGCCTCAACTGTGATCACAACTGACAAATGATAGAGCATTGTTTGCATACTTGTGGGACCTTGCATCAGACTTAGTAAGCAGAGGGAATCCATACACACTATTCACAAACTGGGACAGTGGAAACTGGAGTCCAGATGAACCACCAGAGACCCTTTACTACAGCACTTCAGAGAGCTGTGACAGCTAGGGGAATACATCTGCACCACAGATCACCCATGGAAAAACAGATCTCCTGCATTCACACAGTCACCAGGCTCTTCACTACTATGAAAAGGATCCAGTAGAGAGGAGGCTGTACACAGTGACCCACAGCAAACAGAGGGGCCTTTCAGAGTCTGCATCCTGAACTACTGTACACTATAGAGAGAGCCAACTCACGACACTGCACCCTCAAAACAGTCAATTGCAGGCCCTTGAGATGACAAACCAGAAGCTTGTGGTAGGAGGTACATAGCAACTAGGAGATTGCCTTCTGTGCCCTTGCAACTAGGGAAAGATCTGCAGCTGAAGACTGATGGACATCTGCTAAATATGCAAACCCCAAAGAAATCCAAACCAATATTCAAACAAGAATTTTCACCACCTTCACATGGTATACTATAAGCAATTCTAATGTCAACTTTGATTATATAAATAACTTCTTAACTTGAATGATAATTGATAATCTAATAGCCAATGTTGTACCTTAAACCCATTTAGATGTATTTTACCTAATGGTTTAAAGGATTAGTTGGAATCAAACTCCCTGTCTTTCTCTTAATCCATACTCACCCTCAAGCACTATCCACTTCTACCTCAAATAACACCCATTTATCTGTTTCTCCTTTCTACTTTGGTATAAATTACTGCCTTATAGCTTTTCTTTGTCTCTCCCCACCCCGTTTTTGTCTTTCCCCACTTATATTTGCACAATCTTTCTTCCTCCTTCCTTTTAACCCACACTTAAAGATATATAGTAGGTTCGCTAAATTTAACAACTAATTTTTGACCTGTGGTACGAGTATATTATAGGGTTATACCTGGATTTGAGGAATCACGGAGAACAATTACAAGATTTTTGTTCTTATAAGGTTGAATAGAGTGAGGCTTGCACAGAAGTGTTTATAGTAAATAAGGTTCAGTAGCATCTCTCAAATTGGTGCTGATATTGGGATCAGAATTCACACTTTGAACTAAAATATAATTACCTAGATATTCACCCAACCCAGGGCTCTTAAGAAAAGGCAGCTCACAAAGCACTCTTCATTTAAAAGAAGTCAGAACTATACTGAGAGATGAGTAGACATACAAACAATATGAAAAAGCAAGGGAATAAACCATCCCAAAAAATCCATAATGCTTCAATAGCAGACTTCATTGACACCACAGTGGAAGAAAAGTCAGAGAAGGAGTTTATAAAATTTATAGTTAAACTGTTCCATGTGCTAAAAGATGATGTAAGAAGTGAAATCAGAGAAAAAAATACAGTAAGTGAAAGATATTTCAATAAAGAGATAGAGATTCCGACAAAGAACCAAATGTAAATCCTCAAAATGAAAAAGTCAGCAAACAAAATTAAAAATTCAATGGAAAGCATCAAAGATAGACCAGATCACATTGAAGATAGATTTTCAGGTCTCAAAGACAAAATACATAATCTTGAAAATAAAGTTGACCATAGAGAAAGTTGTTAAAATACCATGAACAGAATATTCAAGAAATCCAGGATAACATTAAAAGACTAAATTTAAGATTTATTGGGATAGATGAATGCTATGAAATATAAACTAAAGGAATGCACAATATTTTCAATAAATTATATAAGAAAAAATTTCAAACCTTAAGAATAATGGCTATTTAAATACAGGAGGCATATAGAACTTTAAATATAGAAAATCACAACAGACTCACTTCAAGACACATTACTGTGAAAATGCCTAACATACAGAATAAGGATAGAATTTTAAAAGCTGCAAGAGAAAAATTGCACATTTTTCTCTAAATGGTTTATCTTTAAGTGGTCACATTTAGAGGTAAACCAATCCATATATCAATTAATTTCCCAACCCAAAACATAAAAGCTAAGAGGGCTTAGAATAATATATACAAAGCTCAGAAAGTAAATGGGTCCCAACCAAGAATACTATACCAAGCAAAATTAAGCTTCAGAACTGAAGATAAAATAAAAATCTTCCATGATAAACAAAAGCTAAAAGAATTCATTACTAGAAAGCCTGCACTAAAAAAATGCTCAAAATATTTCACGAAGGATAAACAAAAAGAAAAATGAATACCAACATAATGAGGAATTACATTACAAGAATAGTCAATCAAAGGAGAATAAAATCCAATTTAAACACACTAGAAATAAGTCAAAATGTCAGGGAATTTTTTTTCCTCAATAATAGCAATGAATGTAAATGGTCTAAACTCTTCAATCAAAAGACATAGATTGACTGTTTGGATTAAAAAGACAAGACCAAACAATTGCTGTCTCCAAGAGATTCACTTCACAGGAAAAAATATCCTCAGGCAGAAGGAGAAAGAATGGGGGGGGATACCATGCTCATGGGACTTGTAAACAAGCAGGAGTTTCTGTTCCCTATCAGATAAATTAGACTTCAAGCCACAATTAATCAGAAGTGACAAAGAAGTTCATTTTATACTACTTGAGGGAATCATAAATCAATAAGATATAACTATTGTAAATATTTATGCGGCAAACAATGAAGCATCTATGTACATCAAACAAGCTCTTCTCAATATTAAGAATCAAATAGACCACAACACAATAATATTGTGTGACTTTAGCATACTTCTCACATCATTGGATAGAATATCTAAATAAAAACTAAGTGAAGGTGCACCAGAACTAAAAATTAAAATTAATAATTTGGACCTAACAAAAATCTGTGAAATATTTCATTCATCATGACTGAATTCACTGTTCCAGCAGCATATGGAACATTTTTTAACATAAACCATATTTTTGATCACAAAGCAAATCTTACAAATACAAAAAAAATAGAGATAATACTTTGCATTCTATCAAATCATAATAGAATGAAATTAAAAATCACTGATAAAATAAAACCCTAAACATTCTAACCCCTGGAAATTAAATAATACACTTTTGAATAATAAATGGATGGCAGAAGAAATCAGAAATACATAAAAAAATACTTAGAGGTAAATGAGAAGAGTGATGTAGCATACCAAAATTTCTGGGACAATATGAAAGCTGTTTTAAGAGGAAAGTTCCTAGCATTGAGTTCACACATCAAAAGAAGAGAGTGATACCAAATAAATAACCTAACATCACATCTGAAAGCCCTAGAAAAAGAAGAAAAAAATCAACATCAAAATCACTAGAAGACAGAAAATAATTGAAGTCAGAGCTCAAAATCAATGAAATTGAGATTTAAAAAAGCAATACAAAAACAAAGTCAATTAAATAGCTGTTTTTTTGAAATTATAAATACAATTGATAAAACCTTAGCCAGATTCACCAAAAAAAGTGAAAAAATTCAATTTTTCCAAATCTGAGATGAAAAAGGATACATCATCACATAAATTACTGAAATACAGAGTATAATCACAAACTATTTTGAAAATTCATAATCCAATAAGCTAGAAAATCTTGAAGATATGGACAAATGCCCACAGGCATATGACCTACGCAAATTGAACTAGGAGTATATAGAAAACTTAGACCAATTTCAAGCAATAAAATTGAAGCAGCCATCAAAAACCTTCCAACAAAGAAATGCTCAGGACCAGATGGATTATCAGCTGAATTCTACCAGACCTTTAAAGAACAACTACCAATCTTCCTTAAATTATTCCATGAAATAGAAAAGAAAGACACTCTGCCAAACTCATTCCATGAAGCCAATATCACCCTGATACCAAAACCAGACAAAGACACACAAAGAAAAGAACATTTCAGATCAATATTCTTGATGAATATAAATACAAAAATTCTTTAAAAATATTAGCAAACCACATACAAAAACACATTAAAAAGATACTGCATGATGATCAAGTAGATTTCTTCCCAGGAATATAAGATTGCTTCAACATATGAAAATCAATAAATGTAATTAGCAAACATAAATAAACTTAAAAACAAGAATCACATGATTATATCAATAGATGCAGGAAAAGCATTTGACAAAGTACAGCACTGATTCATGTTTAAACACAAGAAAAACTAGTGATAGAAAGAACTTATCTCAACATTTTAAAGGCTGTATATGACAAACTCAAGGTCAACATCATTCTGAAGGAGAAAAACTGAAGACCTTTTTCTCTAAAACTAAAAACAAGACATGAGTACCCATTTTCACCACTCCTATTCAACATAGTCCTTGACACTATACCCAGAGAAATCAGCCAAGAAAAGGAAATTAATGGAATATGAAAAGGAAAAACAGAGTTAAATTATCTGTTTGCTGACAACATAATCTTATATTAGAAGATCCAAAAAACTCCAGTAGAAGACTACTTGAGCTCAGAAATGAATTCAGCAAAAGAGCAGGATTGTAAGATCAGCACCCATAAATCAATCATGTTCCTGTACTCCAATGGAGACTCTACTGAAAAATAAATTAATAAGACTATTCCATTCACAATAGCCTCAAAAAACAAATAAAAGACTTGGGAATCAATCTAAGAAAAGAAGTGAAGGAACACTACAAGGGATGCTAAAGAAATTGAAGAAGAACATGGAAGATAGAAAGACCTCCCAGGTTCTTGGATAGGCAGAATTAATACTGTCAAAATGGCTATACTACCAAAAATGCTATACAGATAGAGTGAAATTCAGATAAAAATTCCAATTATGTCCTTCATAGAAATAGAAAAAGCCATAATGAAATTCATTTGGAATAATAAGATGTCCAGAATAGCCAAAGCAATCTTTTGTGAGAAAAGCAAAGCAGAAAGCATCACAATATCACATGTTAAAATATTCTACAGAGCTACAGTAACAAAAACAGCATGATATTGGCAAAAAAACAGGCAGGAAGACCAGTGGAGTAGAATAGAAGACACAGGGAAAAGCCCACATAAATACAGTCATCTCATACTAGACAAAGGTACCATAAACATACATTGGAGAAAAGATCGCCTCTTCAACACATAATGATGAGCAAAGTGGAAACTCACATGTAGCAGAATGAAATTTGACCCCTATCTCTCATCCTTCACAAAACTCAAAGAGGATTAAGGGCCTAGACATTAGACAAAACCCCTGCACCTGCTAGAAAAAAATATATAGGACCAATACTCCAATATATTGGCTCAAGAACAGACTTCCTTAACAAGATTCCTAAAGTACAAGAAGTAAAATTAAAAAATCAATATTGTGATGACATCTTAACAGCAAAGGAAACAATCAAGAGTGTAGAGAGAACCTATTGAAAGGGAGCAAATCTTTGCAACCTGCTCCCCACATAGGGCATTAATATCCAGGATATACACAGAAGCAAAAATCTTAATACCAAAAAATTAAGTAATCCAATCAATAAATGGACAAAGGAACTAAACAGACATTTCTCAAAAGAAGAAATACAAACGGACAAAAAATATATGAAAAAATATTAAGCATCACTAGCAATTAGAGAAATGCAAATTAAAAGTACACTGAGATTTTCTCACTCCAGCCAGAATAGATAATTATTCCAATTATCAAGAATACAAATAACAATAAATGTTGGCAAGGATGCAGGGAAAGGGGTACACTCATACATTTCTGATGGAACTGCAAACTGGTGCAACCACTCTGGAAAGCAGTATGAAGTTCCTCAAAAATCTAGGATTGGAACCACCATTTGACCTAGCCATCCTACTCCTCAGTATATATCCACAGGATTTAAGTTCAACATACTACAGTGACACAACCACATCATTGTTTCCAGCAGCACAATTCATAATAGCTAAGCTATGGATCCAACTCCAGTGCCCTTCAATAGATAAAGAGATAAAGGAAATATGTTATATATACACGATGGAGTATTACTCAACCATACAGAAGAATGACTTTATAGCATTAGCCAGTCAATCAATGGAATTGGAGATTATCATGCTAACTGAAATAAGCCAGTCCCAAAATGTCCAAGGTCAAATATTTCAAAATAAGGTGGGTGGGATTAAGAAAAGAATAGAGGAAAGATCAGTGGAGAAGACAAAGGGGAATGAAAGGTAGGAGAAGGGATGGGACAAGAAAAAACAGTGGAATGAATCTGACCTAACATTCCTAAGTACATACATGAATATGCCACAGTGAATCTTGTCATCATTTACATCCACAAGAAATTAACTTAAAAACAAACAAACATAAAACTATAAGTAAATAACAGAAAGATCAGTAGAATAAATGGAAGGGATGAGTAACTACTGGCAACTGAATTAGAACAAATTATATTCCATGCTTTTATGATTATGTCAAAATAAATTCTATTGTCATATATAACTAAAAAGAACCAAAAACAATAAAAAACCACATCATGTTGTACCCAATAAATACAATTATTATGCACCAATATAAACAAAAACAAATAAAAATGTGTAAGTAGTCATCAGAATATAATCTTCATCTAAATAGCAATTTGTGCTCTTAACTGAATTTCTGTCTCTTGAGTAGGGCCAATCTAGTTTTTTTAAGAAAAATTCATTTGTATTCTAAATATGTATTTAAATCCTGACATTTAATTGCAAAGCTTCATTGTTTTCATATGCACCTACAATTCATCATGTTTACATAACCATAGATTTGTAACGGAGCAGAATTCATGTCCTTGTGATAGTTCCCAAAATTTGATAATACACCAAGACTAACGATATCCAGCTTGAATGAGAGTTAGACATTATTGCTTATATTCCCCAATAGTATCACTTGATCTATTACTTAGACCTTTATACACGGAAGAACAGTCTCACCTTCCTTCCTAAAGGATGTGAACTGACCCCATACTTCTTTTCTTCTCATTCATTTGGTAGGGTTTGTTACAAGGGCCTGCCTCCCACTCCTTTCATCAGAATGCTGTCTACGATGTTGACACCAAGAAAAGAGATTGTGTATCACATGTGCTATGACTACCGTGCATCATCATCATTATTTTAAAAATGAAACTGAAGCTCAGAAAGTGAAACTAGATTGATCAATATCACATAGCTTCTAAACTGCATATCAGTATGTCAACCTAACACTATCTGAAAATAAGTTGCATGTTATTGCAAATAAATATTTGATTTTACCCACAGTCAATTATCTGGTAATTGTCATGAACTATGATTTCTTCTACTTTGTCTAAATTATAATTGCTCTGTAAAGATTTTCCAACAAACTATCTCAGTCTCACCATTAAGTACATGATTCTCTTGGACTCTAATATAGGCCTTAGCATCTAACAGAACTGGTTGTTTAAATTCAATAGTTTCATTGTTTCCAGTACATGTAACATTGTAAGGAATTCAATCAAATTCTAGATTATTTCATATGACTATATCAGGATCCAGAAATTCCTCTCATAGTGAGTTACTAGACGAAAATGAAAGTATTTCCACTTAAAGATTTGTGTAAGAGCATAATTAGTGGCTTCTTTTGTAAGCCAACAACCAATCCAAATATCTATGAAGAATAGTAAGTTAAACTAAAGATTTTATTCTCATATAATAAAGTAACATTTCACATAAAAAGAAGACAAAATAGTAATACAACAACAGCATGGATAAATCTCAGAATATCATGTTGTGCTAAGTAATTTAGACCCACAAAAATTGTATCTCATGATTTAATTTATATTCAGTTTAAGAAAAATTCATTGTTCTGATAATGATGGATTCAGTCCTGGGAATGTTAGTGACCAGAAAGAGACAGGACAGAATGTCAGAATAAGAGAAACACTCTATATCTTGATGTTAGGATGATAATTACACATGTTTAAACATTTGTGAAAACCGATTAGATTATAAACTTAAAATCTATGAATTTAACTGAATTCCAAATATAACAATAAAAACTCCAGCTTATCAAATAATTAATGTGCCCACATCAGTATCCAATATCTCTAAAATTTCTCATAAATCAAGAAAAAGTGGTAAGTAACTATAGCTAGATTGAGGCTTTCAATTATCTGTATCATTAACAATAAAACAAGTGGAGAATTTTATCATCCTCTGTTAGGTTAGTCAGTAAATAATACTGAAAAAATTTTGGCATGACATAAAAGCCATGTCATGACTTCCTCCTCTTCACAATCAGAATCTAGCCTGTTCTATTGACCCTTAAGCATCTCCTGCCACATACTCTTTTCAGTGAACAGTCTTAAATGTATTGGAACAGGTCACTAGGTTCATTGATCCCAGCTTCAGTTCTGTGAAGCAAATAAAAAAGAGTAAATGGGGCAAATATTTTGACCATTTATCAAATGCATTGTGATGCATCCTGCCTTAAAGTCTGTAGATTAGTTTTCTTCAAGTAAAAACTAAACTTATTCACTCATAAGAAAAGTTTTCAAAGAAATAATATTGCAAAAAAAAACACCCAATAAACCAACAAGGAAATTGTGAATAGTTTTTTTAACAAGTCCAGTTAATACATAATGAATACATCTTTCACTAGATCATTTTCTATTTGCAGAGATCAAATAAACTAATAAAGACTGTGTTCATATCTATTGACTAGAAATTGTTTTATTTATCTAAGTTTATAAAATATTTTGTGATATATAAATACAGTTGTAGTAATAATGCTCTGTAATATAAATACAATATTATCTTCAAAAACACAGTTTAATAAAAGTTGTTATGAGATATTTCAGCATCAAGTTCTTTATTTTATCCTACCAGAAACTAAAGAAAGATAAATTATTTTCTTCTCTGCTAGTTGATTACATTAGCAAAATGAGCATCACAATTGTTAGGATTTGTAATATTCTCAGGAATAACATCATTGTTACTGAATTTTTTTTCAGAGAATTGTGCTCCTAGATTATTTTTTCTCCTACTGTTTCATGAAAATTGAGTTTTTGTATTTGGAATTATATATAAATAAATATATATATTTACACTTATATTTACATAATTATATATATGTAAATATATATATTTACACTTCCATTGTAGTTGGGTAATGCAGTCATTATTAAAATCTGGAATGGTTCAATAAAAAAGTTGCAGAATGTCTTCTTTATTTAAACTTTTATACTCTGTAAATGATAACTGATATAGTAGGAACCTCATCCAGATTATGTGACTAGGATAATAAATAACTAAATAATAAATGAACAGATATAATGAGAGATATTTGCAATATATTGATCATATTACAGTTATAATTAAATCAAATAATATTTGATATATAATTTTGAAATATAATTTTAATAATTACATTTCACCTATTTCTCCTAGCTACAAAGGAATTTTACACAACTTAAAACATACTGTATAGGAGTTTATTGTTTGCTTAAAGAAAATCCTTGACTGCAAAGAATTTACAATGCAGTAAGATAAATAAAGACTTGTCTTACATTGCAATACAAAAACCTCTCATTTTATTAAGTAACAATTAATCTTTGATGTAAAAATACATATTGAGTACTTACTTAATATACATGTGTGTAAAATATGCACAGTGTCCCCAGAATTATACTAGGTACTCAAGCATCAGCAGTGATTAGGATAAATTTCTTTTTCTCAAAAATTTTGCACAATACTGGAGGAGACAGCCAGTAAATCAGCAAATAAAATGTAATGTGACAAATGCTCACATAAGGTTATTTATTTTAAGTAAGTAGGAGGAGCTGAGTGATAGAAAGAGCACCTAATCTAGGTCAAGCAAGGTCATAGAACTCTGCCAGGAAAAAGGATGCCTGAGCATGACATGAAAATGATACATGAAATAATGTGGCATGATAACAGTTCCAGATAGGGAGAATAACATAAGATGAACATCAAATTTTGAAAAAGCAGAATAACAGAGTACTAAAAGAATAGCATAGTTTAACAAAGCAAGATCAACTGTGAAGGAATTTATTAAACATTAAAAGGACTTTTTTTATACTTGAAATAAAGTCAAGGTGTCTAGGATGAGGTATATGGGCATCTATAAGAATAGCTTATTAGGGATCCATAAAGCTTTTGTTTAAAGACTGAAATTTTAGATAAGCCTTGAACTGAAATGCTATTCAACGGACAGAAATGGAAGCAGAAAGAAGCTAGGTTGCTTGCAAAAGAGGGTAAAATATTGACCAAAAGAGGTAAATTAAAGACGTAGATTACATTGGCCTCTTTTATTAATAATATGAGACATGGAAAAAAAGAAAGGAAAATAATGATGAAAATGCACATGGGAGCCATTTTTGAGGATATTGTAAAACAGGTTGATGGGTCATATAATTTAATTATACAAACAATAAAAAAAGGTTTCACCAACACAGTGGCTTAAATTCCATTATTAAATCACATTATTTAGAAGTATCATTCAGAATAAGAACTTAAAAACTTAGGATTTCAATAATGTTCTACTATCACTCATAAGTCAGTACTAAATAATACTATTTTACAAAACTGGTTTTTGAGGTGTAATTCCTAAATTACCATATCAGATTCACTTAAAATTCTGTTAGATGTATAGATTGATAAATCTCACCTGGTTTACAGATGCTCTTAGAAAATTTTTCATCATAAAAACTGTTCTAGGATTTTGATTCCAGGTAGGACAGGATACTAGAGCATAAAAACAATCCAACCAAGAACATAAAAAGAGAGCCTAAATAAAATATAGTATTAGTCAGCTGAAGGGCAGCAAATAGTTCCTGTTCTGATGGTATTTACAAATTATGGTCAAAATGAAAAGGCTGGAAATCCAGGTTAGAAAAACAGAGGATTTGTTGAGGTAGAAAGTAACTAAGCAAAGTTTTTGGCAAAGAGTTAGAGGGTCCCAAGCACATGATAATTTTCTTTCAAAATACTTGTTTGATTTCAGAACTGTAAAGAAGTGGAGATTTCAAGTTAAGGCAAAAAGCTTCTGAGAATAAGGGTAAGTTAATATTATGTTTTTACATCTGTCAAATGGAATGTTCATGCAGACCTCACAAAACTCTCAGTTAAAGACTATAAAAGGAAGAAAAAAGTCAAGATAGTCTTAGACTTTCATGGGCTGTAAATGAGGCTGTATTCAGCAAAATTCCTGTACCACCCTCTCCGAGGAAAGTTGAAAATTTTCTGGAGGAAGATAGAACCATTTGGAGCCTCTACAAAGATGAAACATAAATTTAAGACAATCAAGTGAGGTCCATGAAACATGCATATTGAAGACAATTATCTTAGAGTCTCTGGGATTTTTGCATGTCTTATCAGTGAGATGCTAACTTTTGTTCCATCTTCTTTTTAAGGGTGTTTGCTTAGCAAAATCTTCCTTATTGTGAAGCTCTGGGCAGATATACAATAAATGTAATAATCAACCTAATAATGTTTAGAGAAAAGGGCAAGTATACTTAACACCAATTTTAAGAGTAATGCTCACTAAAGTTGGAGTTGCTTTTTTCCATGCATGTCTCTATACCATCCCTTATGAAAGTTGGGGGTAAAGGAAACTAACACAAATACACAGATGCATATTCCAAGAGTGACAGATTATTTAATCCTTTAAACTTCTAAAACAATAAAAATTTATTGTTTTTTTCCAACTTCCACAACTGGGTGACATGCTCATTTGTCAGTTAGTAAGCACAATAAAATCTCAGACTGTTTTTTCATGTTTGGCAATACTGACAGCCAGGACAAATGACTGAAAAAGTTGAGGAAAAAAAAAACAGACAAGTTAAAAGAAAAGATCTATACTTTATCTCAAAATTAAAATTTTAAGAAAAAATTTTGAAATAATATGATTAATATCTTCCAGAAAAGAGAGAGAACCTTTGGCAAAGATAAACTAAATGAAAATATTGTAATTTTTACCAAAGAACTGGAATCTATTTTTAAGAGTCAAAGAAAGTTATAGAACTAAAATATGCAATATTTGAAATTAATAATGTACCAAATAGGTATAACATAAGATTGGAAACACAGCTAAAGGTAGAATTAGTGAATTGGAAGACAAAAGTAGTATCCAAAATGAACAGGATAAAAAAGTGGAAGAACAGAAAAGAGCATTAGAAACATAGAATTTAGTGAAATAGTAACTATTCTGTAATTTTGACTTATAAGAAAAAAGAAAGTTAAATGAATATTATAAAGATAATTAATAAAAGCTATCCAAAATTCACAGATGGAAGAATATTCTCAACTGTATGTATTTTAATTATTAGGATACACATGTCTATACATGTCATAGTCAAACTGTTGAAAATCAAACAAGAAAATCTTAAAAGTAAACAGAACAATGAAAAAAATAAAGTAATAGTACACATACTCCAATGAAAAAAATAAAGTAAAAATAGTAGACAATATAATATTCAAAAATTATTGTAAATATAAAAAATGAAGGTAACAAAGTGATTTTCAGCCTGAAAGTAATATGATAGTTCATCATCAATATATTCTTACTAAAGTAGACATTAAGGACACTTCTTGAAGCAAGAAGAATGATATAAAATAGAAAAATGGAATATGGTAAGCAAGGAAGAGCAAGAAAAATATTTATGTGATAAAAATAAATTATAATTCAAAATAAAGATAAGAAAAATGTCTTACCATATTTAAAATATATAAAGAATTGAGATCTACAATGTAAATCATAGGAAAGGAAAAATGATAAGGCCAGGTTTTCAGAATCAGCAGGGAAATATTGTATGTAATAATTTCTATTAATCTGTGACAAGCAAAGGTTGCACATTGTAAACAACAGGATAACCACTAAAAAGGATTAAAAGAATTTAGAAAATTGATAAAGGGAAAAAAACTAGAATAATATTATTAATATATAAAATAAAGCAAAATATTAACAGAAAGTCTTGAAGCAGGTGGGTCAATGGAAATACAAGTGTTGAAAGATAAATTCAAAAGTCACGTACAGCAGTACTATACAATGTAAATCAATTGAAAATACTGTATTGTGCAGAGTTACTGCTGTCTTGGAAGAGTCTCAGGTCACAGAAGGGTTTGCTCAAATGGAAGAGATGCCCCTATTTGATAGTTGATTGTTCTAGCAAAGGTTTGTTTACCTTGCCTCTTAAGCAAGAGCAATAGGAGGCAGAGTGGCAGGAACTGAGCCTATGCAGCTATGGAGGTTTCAGGGAGGAAGGGATCACTTATCCAGTTTGTAGATTGGTTATTCACTAGAAAATTGAAGAATAAATCGGTATGTGCAAGAGGTAAGTTTCAGGTGTCTAACTGCCAAGGAGTTACAAATATGGAAGAGAAAAGAAGTAGAACAAACCCTGTTGAGCTAGAGCAGAATTGGAAATAAGAGTTTTGAAAAATTTAGTTAGAGAAATAGAAAACATTTAGATATAGCCCTAGACAGAAGTGTGTTTCTAGCTGTCATCTGAAAGGATCTAGAAGGAATAGCTCCCATTAGCAATGAACACATGTAGTACTATGGTTTCTAAATATAAATCTCCCCTAAAAGATTCTAGAGTTAACTGAAGAAATGTTGGAGTCAAAGACTGAGGAGTAAATATGCAAGATGAACCAGAAATATCTGTGGTTCCAAAAGTAAATCATAGAATGAACAAGTCACTCATATATATTCAAAATGGAGGAAAAAAACAGGATTCAGAATGACTTTTATCAGTCATGAAAGGTTGTGTTCTCTCCTCTGAATCACAATTCCTATTAAGTTTAATGAATACTAAAAGTACTACAATACTAAAAGAATTTCTTATTTTCTTTCAATCACAGCTAAAATCTATTCTGTGAAGATAAGCTCATGAAAGAGACATAAATATAAATAAAAGAAACATACAAACACATACACTATTAAAATGGCTAATCATAAATAACAAATAAAAATGAATTTTATGATAAATATTCTCTACAAATTCTTCAGATACTATTTCATATTTGGAAAATGATAATATTATGAGATGTAAATTCTCATATTTAAATATGTGAACATATTTAAAATACACTTCTCTGTTGAAAGAGTAGAACTAATACTATTGACAAGCAATAGAGAAATACATGAATGGTGCATTTTGAAAATGCGGGCAAGAGTTTTCCAATCTGCATTTTATTTGTTATAATGATTTTATATTAAAAATAACTTTCCCATGTTCATATATGAATGAACAACTAGTGAAACTCTGTATCATGTACAATCACAAGAATAGGATCCTAATTAGAATGTTATACTCCATGTATATATGTCCAAATACATTCTACTGTCATCTAAATAGAACAAATAAAAAAAGGTAAAAAAATAAAATTGAGACAAATTATTAACATTTTGTAACATTTGTCATTCAGTAGAAGCGTATAACTAAGAAAGAAAACATCATCTATGGAGAGACAGAAAGAGGTTTATATCAGTGAACATATATAAAAGAATTTTGTATTGGATATATATTTATTTCAAATGAGCACCAATATGTGCTTGTGTGTCTGGAATTCTCTCAATGCACTGCTGTTCATGCAGATGCTTGACTTCCTCTTTGAGCAAGCCAGTGTTCAAATGCACTATTAGTTGCATGGTAGTTTCCCTGTTAGAAATGATGAAAACAACTGTGCGTGGTGGCGAATGCCTATAATCTAGTAGCTTGGGAGGCTGAGGTGGGAGGATTGTGAATTTAAAGTCAGCCTCAGCAATTTAGCAGGGCCCTAAGCAACTCAATGAGATCCTATCTCTAAATAAAATATATATTTAAAAAGTGCTAGTGATGTGGCTCAGTGGTTAAATTCCTCTGGGTTCAATTTCTGGCACCAAGAAAATAAATAAAATGATGAAAACATTTGAGATAAACAACTCTAAAACGTAGTGGCCAAGTACAATGTAAGACTTACCCAGAAACAAAGCCAGAAAAAAATCGGGCTATAGAAAAATTTTAGCCCAGATAAAGAAACGAAGAAAAGAAATCTTACACCTCTGAATTAAGACAATTGGTTTAATACACATTCCAGGAAAATTGATTCTTGAGTCACATGAGGAATCGTCACAAAGTGTCCTGTAGTGCCAAAAATAAACTTAAGAAGGGCTGATGACAGAAACTGAACCTGTGGCCCTGACAGTGTCAGATAGTGCTGTTCAGAAGTACAAAAGCAACCATGTGCACGTGTGACCTCCATCTGTAGTGAACATGGTTTTCCTGATGTGTGTATCAAAAGCATAATGGAAAGTCCACTAGGACTCAGAAACTGTGATACCAGTTCTGTTGATTTACTCTGCAACAAATGACCAGGACAGAATAACCCCAGTAGTCCTTTAAAATAACTACAGTTTCATATATAGCAAACTGACATTTAGAAGTTCAGTTTTACTTGAAGCTGAGTATTATCATAAGTGGAAAGTAAACAGCAGGTTATCTGCTGGTATAAAATGACAATTTTATTTTCTAGAGACAAAATTCTAGAAAAAAATAGAGTGCATACGAGCAAAAAAAACAACTAATTTTAAGATGAGAGAGATTTTGAAGTGCTCAGTATGGCTTTAAACTGAAATTCCAGGGGAAAAGATTAAAATGTCCAATTAAATATAAACCTACATTCTATGTAGAAAAGCAGACATGACATAAAAATAGCAATTGTAGAGGATATATTCAGTGATAGTCAGTACAATTTTTAGGAATGTAAAGGAGTCTAGAGACAACAAATTAGAACCTTCTGCTTTTAGACACAAAGAAAGATACTAGCAGAGCGATTTTCTCTTTTCCTATATGTTTTATGCTGAAACACATGACAGAAGAATTTCATATGGAAATAATCAAGAGTGAGCATACACCGATCATGTTATTCCTAGGGCAATTTTTTTCATTTTTCACATAGATGAGAAGTATGCTAGTAGCAATATCTGTGAAAATATTATTCAAAAGATAAGCTTGAATATGTTCAAATTTATTGAAGAAGTAGACATGGCCTGTCCTTCTGCCACATTGGCCTCACATTTTCCAAACACTCCAATTTGAGGTCACATATCTGAGGGCCTTTGATGTGTGACCTCACTTCACTCCTTCACCTTTAGATGTCAACTTGAATATTTCTCCACAGATGTACTCACATTTGTCATGTGTGTAGCTAGGTCTGTTTTTAAAGGGACACTATTTTTTTCCTCTAGGGTACTTGTCATAATTTGGATTATGTGCAATTATTTTAATTATTTCCTAATTATCCAAATAAACTTTAAATTCCATGAGTGTATGGACTATTTCTGTCTGGATAAGCATTTTATCTACAGAAATTACATCTAAACCTTAGTTTATTATTTTTAACTTTACCTATAATTATGGAATTACCTACTGAATGACTTCTAAGTGTTTCATTTTTTTCCCTACATAAGTGTGACAGAAATTTGGCCATTTTAAAATAATTCAGATATTAGTCTTTGAACTTACTTGTCAAATTTATGCTGTTATACTCTTCTAATTCATTAATTTCTGTTTTTGTGGACATGTTTCTCCTGTTTCAGCTTATATACTTTATTATATTTTAACTTTTTTAACTGAATAAATTTTTAAAATTGTGTTTGCTTGTCTTTTGGTTCTTATCTACTTATACTAATAATGAAAATATTACCTTTTATACTAAGCTGGATTATTACATATAATACTTTATCAGTTATTTTATACATTCTTACTGTTTATTTTCTGTGCTTAGACATATAGTTACTAATTATATAGTATCCAATATTTTAGAAGTATATTTTGATTTTATTATTGTTTCCAAAATATGCATTCTTTAACATAAAACCTTATAAATCAATACCATTATTCAAAGTAAGATAATATAATGTCCTTTTATCCTGTGTACTTTACTTTAAAGTTTTACATATGATGCTTTTCATTTATTAGCTGTTTCAAAAATGATTTTTTACATTCGCATGAGATGCATAATCGATAAGCCTATTGACTAACATTAGAAATCTCATTTACGTATAGTACATAAGATGTGATTTATTATATAATTAATTTAATGTTATTTAATTGTTTATTATATAATGATCTTATTTAGTTATATATTGTAATGACAAATAACTTATTGAAAATTTTGGGTATTTACTGAATCTAGTAGCTTGAACTCTCACGTCTTTTTTTTTTTAGATGTTTCTCATGTGATATTAAGGGGTCTACTGGATTCAGTGGAAGCTGAACTTGCTTGTAAACAGCAAACTGAGAAAACAAATTGAAGCCCATTGTGCTCATTAGTTCTGGTAATATTTTTTCCTGCCATATGGTGTCAAATGATCAAGCCTAGATTTACGAACAAGTGTATCTATACTAGCTTATCTAGGATCCTTCCTACTCATGTTTTAACTGTATCTCATGTGAATTATCATGTTTAAAACTGTGATAATAACTGCAGGTGACAATAGGGAGAAAAAACGTGCACACTGTTGGTGGAAATGTAAATTTTTATGGTCATTAAAATTCCATGAAAATACTGGAAGACAGTATGAAGGTTCTTTAAAAAGTTAAAATAAAACTACCCCATGATCCAGCAATCCTGTTCCTGGGTGTATACCCAAAGGAAATGAAATCATTCTTGGAAAATATATCTTCATTCCCATGCTTATTTAACACTATTAACAACAGCCAAGAAATAGAAGCAATCTTGTCTAAGAATGGATGGACAGATAGAGAGGACATGGTACATATGCACCATGGAATAACGTTCATCCACACAGAGCACAAACTTCTGTTATTTGTGCACACAGGATGGAACTGGGTTTCATTATGAGAAGTGAAATAAGCCAGACACAGAAAAACAAGTACCACAGGGTCTCACTCATATGTGGAATAGAAAACAATTGATCTGCTAGAAACTTTGGATAGAATGAGGGTTAACAGAAGCTTGGGAGTGTAGAGGGGTGGGAGGAGGAGGGGAAAGGCTAGTTAATGGGTTCCTTGAGGTAGATGGAAGTTAGCAGTCCTGGAGTTCTATTTTCACAGAGTGACTATAGATGAAGATAATACACTGTGTATCTGTAATATCTATACTCTTGTTTTAATTGGCACATCGTAATTAAACATAATAATGGATTCGTTATGCCATATTTATATATTTGCATAGCATAATTTGATCAATCTCATTTCCCAGTACTTTCCTTTTACCTCTCCACCTACCCCCATGTGCTTGCTCTACTCTACTAATATCCTTATTATTATTATTACAAATAGTGTAATATATGTATATTTTTTAAAAGCTAGAAGAAAGGCTTTTGAATGTCTCCACCATAAATGAGTAATAATTGAGGAAATAAATATGTTAACTATGATTTGAACATTACACAATGTAAATGTATCAAAATATCACAAGGAATCCTATAATTATTTACAATTTTTATGTATTAATTCAATTTTTAAAAATTATTTTCAGTTCATGTGTGCCTACGTAACCAGAGTCCCACTGTGGTAAGCTGGGCTGGGGTAGAGAAGGAGCTTCCAGCATCTATTGCATATTGTGCTGATGTGGAACCTTTGATATAAAGAGTCTCTAATGTCTTTTTTTAAAACTGAGAACACAGACTAGATTCTTCATTCTCTTGGAGACTTTGCTGGCCTTACTTTTCACTGCAACTTTGGTCAAACTATCTTTATTCATTTCAACATGTCCTTGTAATGTGACCTATCATGAAAGAAGAATTTGTGACCTTATTTAGTGAGAGATAGTTATTGTGGAATAGTGAATCCTTGACATTTTGAAATAATGCCAATTTACAGAACCAGAATATATTAATCAATACTGTATATCTGATGCTATTCTTAGCATTTTATGAGTATTATCTTATTTACTCTCTGCGATTATTTTTCAGATGAAAAACAGGTATGAAGAAATTGATAAACTCACTCCAATTCACAATTCTAGTAAGAGATGCAACCAAGGACTTAACCAAACTCTTGAGTCTTGAAATCATATGCTTAACTAGCACAAAGAGCACCCATCCAAATACAAAGTGATCTACTCCCTTTGTAATATTCCTAGAGAACTGAAAAACCTCAGCCCTGGGTGTTTCCACAAGGAAAAAGTTCATTTATCTAGAATAGATGTCTATTTTTAAACTTGTGTAACAATGAGTGCTGCTGGAGTAACTTATTTAAGATAATTAAGATTTCCTCATAGGCAAGCTTCTCCATTTGTCAACAGAAAAATCAGTAGTATCTTTTATTGATAGCTGATACTAAAAAATGAATTTAGCTGGAGTTACTAATTTCCATCTTGATATTCCTATTTTGATGATGTTATTAGTACAATACAATTATACACAATAGTGAGGTTCATTGTGACATATTCATACATGCATATAACATAATTTACTCTAATTTATTCCTCATTACTTCTCCTCTCCCTCCGTGATTCCCTTCCTCTACTCTTCTGGTCTGCACTTTATTTCTTTACATTACCATTACATTTCTTGACATTATCCATTGGTGTATTTTAATTATGCATAAAAGTGGGATTCACTATGGTATATTTATAAATGCCTATAGCATAATATGTTCAATTTCATTCCCCAGTTCTTCCCTTTTCCCTCTTTCCTTCACTCCCACTTGGTTTTCTACGTTTAATCTACTTATCTCCCTCCTAGTTTCCAGAGATCCCATGTTTTTATTTCTTTTTTCTCTCTAGCTTTCACATATGAGGGAAGACTTTTAACTTTTGACTTTCTGAGTCTGGTTTATTTCACATCACATGATGTTTTTCAGTTCATTTTCCGACAAATGGCATAAAGTTTTGTATTTCTTTATTGCTAAGTAGAACTCCATTGTGTAGATATATTACATTTTCTTTATCCATTCACTTGATGATGGACACCTTTCAGGTAAATAGAATTAATGCATTTAGATATACAAATGTTTGAATTCTATCAAAAATATTAGAATATTCATTATATATACACCACACACACATACTTACAAGTTCTTGTTAAATTCTTCTGCTCAAGAAGAAGAGGAGGAGACATTTAAAAGACATTTACTTTCTATTAAGGACACAAGAT
>CM053401.1:52245566-52273930 GCA_028644305.1 Xerus rutilus | reverse complement strand
ATCTGGATTACTTTCACTACTAAAAAGATATCTCAGCTTTCTAATAAAAAACATTTGTGATTCTCAGTGGCAAAACTAAATTTTAAAATTTAGTTTGAGTCAGATTCTATTACTTAAAGAGGCTCTTTATCAATAAAATATTAGCTTTACACTAACATATGCCCATTCTAAAAGCCTATCTATATTCTGCATTAACTTGAAAAAGAAAAGAGAAATAGCTCCAAACTGCATCAGGCCTAGTGAATTGTATCAGCAGCTGTGGACCAAAGAGCTCATATTCTAACAGTGATGAAAACCTACCACAAAAAAAACTCCAGATATTCAAACACACCCAAAACTCCAGAATGGTAATACTAGTCACAGTATCAACTTCACATATGAAAGGGATAATGTATTTAATTATTAATGTCTTTCTTACATCCTATTTTTAAAGAAAGTCTATGAATAGAAACTCCTGGCAGAGTAAACTCTAAACTGATTAACTCCTTTCCCTCTTGTTCTGCATTCAGCAATAAATTAAAAACTGAAAATAAATGAATTTCATCAGAACACTCACAGACCATCAGGGCTAATAATATTAATACCAGAAGAGAGTACAAGGAAACTTGAAGAAAGGCAAAGTAGCTAGTAATGGGGAGAAAAGGGCAGGTTTGTGGAAGAGGCTGAAGAGGCTATTTAAATTATCAATTTACATGATAAAGCAATGACAATAAAGTTTAGGAAAGCTTTAGGCCAGCTCCTCAAATAAAATTATTACTTTTTAATTCTCTTTAGGTCTACAAGCTTCTCTAACTACCTCTATGCATAATCATGACCTAAATATGAGGCAATGCAGTTAATTCTAGTTGAATCCATGAGTACAGATTAGTGGTATGGCTTCACTTTATGCTTTTTATCTCTCCAGGGCCTGTTCCTCTAAGTCTGGCCTAACATTTTTCAAATGATGGTCCTCAAACCCTTGGCTAATTTACATTAAAAGTCTGGAGAAGAACCACTTCATAAAACTTCCATGTCTAAATTGAAAGATTTCTATGAAATGCACTGGTTAGACTTGATAAATTCCTTTTGCCAGCCACATGGCTTAATTCTGTGAAATGCAATGTGGTCTCCATGACGAAAAGAAATAAAAACCCCAGAGAGGACTTTTTTTTTTTTTTGTAGCTGGAAAATTTAAAAATTTGACAAACCTTGCCAAGTACCTATAAAAGATCCCCCAATATTTTTCACTGTTTTGCTTCCATTGAAATACATATTGATTAAATATAGGAGTAAGTAGAAAAGTACTCATAGATGTCATAGCTAATCTGATTTTAATGAATAGTTATTTCCATAATTAGTGTTGGAAAGGCTAATTTAATTCTTATTATCTTCCCATTTGAAAGCAATTAATGAATATCATACTGAAAATGCTTTGGAATAATTACAAAACTTTTACCTTATAAATCTTCAAAAAACAAACCATAATTCATTTTTTGTGTTTCCAGCATTTCAGTCAAGTATTAGAATGTTTACCCTGATTTGAACATTATACAACATATACTTTTATTCACATGGTATCCCAAAATATGTAGCTTATATGTGTCAACTAAAAATAGATTTAAAAATGTATGATCTATGAAGTTGAACAATAGTAAGAAAAAATAGAACAATAGTAAAAACAATTAAGTTCTAATGCTACTTTTCTTTGGAAACCCTCTTTATCGTTGATACTAAGCAGTAGGATATACATAATATGTATTATGAAATTATTTACATAAATCATTTGCATATTCCATGCTACCAAATAATATTTGAAAACAAATAGCATCCTAAGAGACCCCCAAAATTCATCTTAGTTAACTGAAATCTTGCATGTATTTTCTTTATGACTTGCTCACTTAGCTTATTTCTATTTTATTGTTTGTGATAGTAAACAACAGGCAAGCAAGAAGAAGTTATAGCTTTGACTAAATATTTCCCTAATCAGGACTGTGTATAAAAGGCTTATTTATATAGCTTATATGTGAGGGAAAATTTCTTATTGGGGACAATGTGGTTCTTTATGAATTTTCTCATAATTCTATTTAATCAGTTAAATCATAAAGTAAAAAATAAAATTTTCTTAACATTAACATGTTTTGTTAGCAATTTTTTATTCTGATTCTCTCACTCTGCTCCTTGCTACAAATTTCCAGTTGTGTGTCTGGATTTAGAGTTGAACTCATTCTTTCTCCTACTGCAATGGATTTGACTCCTTTTGCAATGGTCTTGATTAAAATATTTCCTGGTGTTTCAAAAAATTTTGTAACAATTCTTTTCTTACCATGGATGCCTGTTTTCTGTTATAATGAATAATTCCACTGTTGCTCTCAATTACAGATAAAGTAAGAAAAGGAGATGTTGGATTCCATGGTATAGACTCCCTTTTGCTTCCTTTTGTGGCTTGGCATAGAAAGTTAGGATCACTTCACCAAAGATTTAGAGGTAATAATTATATTACTAAATTGATCTAACATAGGATTATTAGGCAGGTTTGAAGGCTTAGGTGTTGAATGGGTAATAAACAACAGGGAAAGATGTTAAAAGTCAAAATATAGACAAATGGCCTACAAAAGAACCAAAAGTCACCTGATATACATAATAACATATACATACTCTTCTGTATGTATATGTCTGAGTCTAAGATGCATGTTTCTTTAATGTAGAGGGTAAAGAAACATGTTAACGATTTCAAATCTTACACTTCAGAAATGTTCCTCTGCATTTCTTCTTTCCATCTACCTTTTACATATACATATTTCTCACCTCTCTTCACCCAAATCTCTTTAATTCTCTAGTTTTGATCTTTTCTCTTGCCTTTCACAGACAAGATTCATAAAATAAACATTCCAAGTTTTGACTTGTTTGTAGTTATTTACTCCTGACATCAAAGCATTGAACTCTGTGTTCTGCTACCACTAACTCACTGAAATTCTTTTTACCAAGTTCACCGCTTGTTACTTACTTCTAAATGCATCAAATATCTTTGAGTTCTTATCTTATTTGATCTGTTGTTATGTTGTAACCTCAACAATTGTCTTATTTTTAGAAATGTTCTTTTGGGATCTACCGACACTGATTCTTCTGACTTCACTCTAGCCAGATCTTTTTAATGTCTTTGCAAATCCTTCTTCCCAGAACTAGTCATTAAATAGCCCATTATTTTTCTCCAAGTTTCAATCATCAGCCTTCTCTGCTCACAGTGCATACTTTCTATGAGTGTTCTTCATCGCTCTGCATGACTCTAACTACTAGCATTAAGCTAATGACACTTATGTCTTTTATGAGAGGTTTTATGTCACATGTGAAATTCAAGTCCATATATCCATGTGTCTGTTGATATAAATGCATCTCAAATTCGGCATTCCCCAATAGAAATAATTAAACATTGGGAACAGTCATCCTAGTTACTCAAGGGGACATCTATGAGTACAGTAGCTATGGCCTTTGATTGAGAAAAGTAGCTACTATTATCTGAAGGAGAAGAGTGAGATGTAGGAAGGCACACCTAAACTTCATCTTTCTGCCATACTCTGATATTCTACTGCTGTTTGCCATTGGCTAAACCCAACTGGGATCCACAGGACCATTGATGTAGTTTCTAAAATTGAGCCTTCCTAAGCACAAAGCAGGGTGAAACAGGATGATATGCAGATCTGGAGAGACAATCAGAAAGTATTTGGCAGAGTTCAATATTATTGTCGATTGATATCTACTCTTGTCATTTGTTTGAACAAAAATCTCCATTATGAAAAAATTTATGGTACAGTTAGCTACCATCTCACTGCTCTCCTATCACAAGGTGAAATGAATATACAACATGTAGTGTCACCAGACCTGCCTTGCCAACACTTTGAATGAGAGGCCATTTCAAGTTTATGTGTATTTACAGTTTTCAGAAACAGTCTGTTGTCCTCCAGGAAGTCGTAGGCTTTCCCTTTCTCTAGTGCATATCCATCTTGGACAAGTTTTTGAGGCAGAAATCATTGCATACTCTGTTGTCAGTGTTCCAGGGTCCTCACTCAAAATGCACTAACCTCCCCTTAGCTTGAATGGCTTCAAATCTGTGAACATGTAGCTGGGCACGGTGGCTCAAGCCTGTAATCCCAGCACTTAGGGAGGCTGAGACAGGAGAATCGCGAGTTCAAAGCCAGCCTCAGCAATAGCGAGGCGCTAAGCAACTCAGTGAGACCCTGTCTCTACATAAAACACAAAATAGGGCTGGGGATGTGGCTCAGTGGTCGAGTGCCCCTGAGTTCAATCCCCAGTACCAAAAAAAAAAAAAAAAAAAAAATCTGTGAACGTGCACATGTACATATGTCCTTGAATCTCTATAGTAAACAATTCATGTTAGGTTTATGTCTACCAAATAACTGTTTGTACTCCCTTCATAGATGGAGCCTAACTCTCTTTTTTGGTAGGCTATATTTAGTAACTTGACTTCTAATAAAATGAATGTGGCAGAAATGATACTGTATAAATTCTGAGAGTAGGTCCTAAAACATATTTTAATTTCCTCTTTTTTTCTCTTGGACCACTACTTCTGGAGGATATCACCTTTCATGTCATTGAAGAAGCTCAGACAGCCTGTAGAGAGTTCCAGGTGGCAAGAAACTGAGATCTCATGTCCACAGCCAAGTAGAAGAGTAGTTTTGGAAGTATATTCTCCATCCCCAGTCAAGTTTTCAGATGAATGAATGTATTCCTGGCTGACCTATTCTTTGAAAATTCATGAGAGACCTAGATACCAGGCCCACACAGACATGCTACTCTCAATTTTCTGATTTTCAGAAATTATGAAATAAAAATATGCTATTTGAAGCTTCTAAATAGTAGTGTGTTATGCATATTTGTATTTATGTTAATATGTTACCTATGTATGTCAGCTATCGTCTTTTCTTTCTAGGGACCTCATGATCAATATATCAAGGGTCCAAATCCCAACAAGTCAAAATGGTTTGTTTTCCATTCTGTTCCTATGGCTGATTTTGATAACTATCTCCATCTGTTCTTATCCCTGTGGGGCTCATTATTTCCATTAAGATCAGGGAATCTCCCAGATTCAACTCTTGCTTACCATGACAGCTACCACAGAACTCATCAAGATCCCTGATGATTTCTTTTCATAATATTTTATCAAAGAGAATATCCTCTGGGCCCTACTGAGAGATATGCCAAGGGCAGTTTTCTCATAATCCATTTAAAAATTATCATCTTCCTAAGCATTCAGAATCCTTCTACAGCATGCCAATGGATGTCTAGCATTTCACTTTTATTAAATTTAAGGCCACCAATGGATGCAGACATCAATTAATTAACTTAGTGGATTATTAATACTGCTTGTAAGTGCTTAAGCTATCATGTTAAATCCTGGATCCCAACTGGGTGCACCCATGAAGTGGACTCTGTCTAAACTGATACTTCAGTCTCTTTCATCTATTGCCTCTAGAATGCACGCTATATGTACTACCTATATTAGTGTCCTTGACTGTTGTAACAAATTACCAAACACTGGGTAGCTAAAATGACATAAATTTACTGTCTCACGCTTCTGGAAGCTAAAAGTCCAAAATAAGGATTCCGGTAAAACCATATTCTGTCTAAGGCCTCCAGGCAAGAGCCCTTCCTTGCCTCTACTAGCTTTAGGTTTTTACCTTCAAACTTGGTGCTTCTGAACTTTTGGGTGCATCATGCCAGTTAACTGAATGTCTTCTCCCTTATATGACTTCACATGATCTTCCCTTTGTGCATATTTATGTCTGTGTCCAAATTTCCTGTTAATATAAGGATACCAACTGGATTGGATTAGGTCCCACCCTAAACCTCATTTTAACTTGAGCTCTGTAAAGATGTTGTTTCCAAATAAGGTCATATTCTGTCTTTGGTAGTGAGAATTAGAACTTCAATCCATAATGCCTCTTATTAATAAAAATTGGTGAAGCCCCACAACTCTTTCAGTGTATAGAGGATCAGTTGTCATGCAATTCTGGTGCTTTGCCTCTGCCTCTTCTGGAGTTTAGTTCTCAGCCCTGGAGTAGATGAAGACTGGCTCAGAGGAAAATTGACATCCCTTCTGAGATACTACGAAGCAGCAATATTTAAGGGAAGAGACGGATATGTTGTCAAGTCTTCTTTTAAGGGAATTGGCCCATATATTCTCTTCTCATGCACCATCCACAGTATACAGTTTCATCAGTGGTGTGTGTGGACTTCCTGCTACTCTATTTGCTCGCTAAAGCTATATATTATCCTTGTTTCATCTGTATGAATTGGTGGCCTTCCATTGGTTTCAAGCTAATTTTTAGTTTTTAATTTCCTTGCTAATCAGATTTGATGCCTTTACTTCTCTTTATTGGCCAAGTGAATATCCTCTTTCATACTTGTTTAAATTTCCTGCCAATATTTTTCTTTTATAATTTTTATCTCTTTTTATTAATTTTAGAAGTTCTTAATACTTGTTCAAAAGTAATGTTTTGCACTCTGACTTAAATTTCACTTTTATTTTTTATTTTTGATATTGGAGATTGAACCCAGGTATGCTTAACCACTGAGTCCCAGCACCAGCCCTTTTTATTTTTTATTTTGAGACAGAGTCTCACTAAGTTGCTTAGGGCCTCACTAAATTGCTGAGGCTGGCCTTGAACTTAAGATTCTTTTACCTCAGCCTCTCCAACTACTGAGATTATGGGTGACATGCATCATCGTGCAGCTTAAATTTCACTTTCTAAGTAGTAATCTTCTGAGACATAGAAGTTGTTCTTTCAACCTCAGACAAAAGTAAAACCTTGTCTTGTGTGTCTTTAGTGCTTTGTGTAAACAGTTAATTAATTTTGTACCTGTATCAATGATGTTATATCATATACTATATATATAATAGTCTATGTTGCATTCTAAATCTTTTTCTCCATGCAAACAATTTGGCACATTGTGTGATCTTAGCTCAAGTTTTAATCTTTTTCCACTTGTGTATCCAGTTGCCCCAATACCATTTTCTTTCCCTATTTTTGTAACGGTACCATTTTCATAAATCAAGGTTTGAGATAAATGTGAGTATATTTTTTGACTCACTCTTTTATTCTCACTTATACATGTTTGAAAATAGCCCATTTTCTAATTATTATACTATTATAACAAGTTATGCCAGCCAATAGAAAGTACTATGCCATCCCATTTCCCTTTCTCAAGAGTGCTTTGGCATTCTGGAATGTTTTATTTTAGAGAATGCTAGCCAAAATTGGAATTTCTTTTGAAATTATAACTAAGATGGAATTGAGTATATAGACATTTTTCGAAGAGTGAACATCTTTAGTTTTAATGATTAACTCATAGAAATCATAAATAGGACATAACTTGCCATTTATACAAATCTGCTTCAGTATCTCTCATTTCTAAGTTTTTGTTCAGATGTCTAACATGAAATCAGTTTGATTTGTTCTTAATTTTATACTATTTTCTGTAGCTATTATAAAAGGTATCATTTTGTAAATTTTCTTTCCACTTTTTATAATAAAATCTAACCATCTCATTTTAATGAGAAAATGCAAGTGAAGTTCACTTCAAGTGAAGTGCTTAAGGTCATACAATTGATTTAGTACAATGTTTCCGAGACTCACTCCAAATATTCTGAATCTTCTTATGCATATCTTTTGTTTTTCATTAACATGTCATGCCTAAAATGTACTTAAAATGTTGCCACATCAAATTTGACGCTAGATATGAACCATAACGTAATAATTCTTGATCGTAAGTATATATTAGAATTACCTATTGAAATTGTAATCATAGAAACCTTTGTATCATTGCAGGCCTACTGAATAGAGTCTTCCTTGGGCTCTTGTGTTGTGTGTGTGCATGAGAGTATGCCCACATGTCAATTCCATATGCAATTTTTTTTTTTTTTTGTACTGGAGATTGAACTCAGGGGTATTCGACCACTGAGCCACATCCTTGGCCCTATTTTGTGTTTTATGTAGAGACAGGGTCTCACTGAGTTGCTTAGCGCCTCCCTGTTGCTGAGGCTGGCTTTGAACTCGCGATTCTCCTGTCTCAGCCTCCCTAAGTGCTGTGATTACAGGCTTGCGCCACCGCGCCCGGAGTCCATATGCAATTTTAATGAAGAATTATTAGTGTGGATCATGTTCTCTAGGGGAATGTTTCTCTTATTTATTTACTTAGTTAATTATTTATTTTAGGATAAAAGCCTACTGAGGATTTTGAGGGGGAGCAAAATATTACTTCTTTTAATCTTCATGCATTTGTTGTGTTTGCATAAAAATTAAAAATTTTAAAGGATGAAAATATTGTGTATATGCTTCATATATAGCATGTTTTGAAACGTATATATTACACAATGGCTAAATTGAGTTATCTAGCATGCATTACTTCAATACTCATCAATTTTTGTGTTAAGAACAAAAATATCTACTCAATAAAATTTTCAATAATATAATATATTTATTAACTACAGTTACTAAGTTGTGCAAAAAATATCATGAATTTATTCCTCCTAGCTAACTGAAATTTTATACTCTTTGGTATCTCCTCAATCTCCACCCTTGGCTTGGGTAACCATCATTCTACTTTCTAATTTTATTACAGCATTTTTAGATTCCACATATAAGTAATATCATGTGGTATTTGCCTTTCTGTGCGTTTATTTCACTTGTAAGATGTTTTCGGTTCATCCATCATGTCATAAATGACAACATGTCCTTCTTTTTTAAGGTTTAGTAGTATTCTACTGTGTGCGTATATATTTTTGTTATCCACTCATCCATTGATAAAGTTGATAATACCATATCTTGGCTATTGTATATAATGCTACTATGAATATGAAGATGCAGATGTCTGTTCAATAATACTTACTACATTTCCTTTGGATTCATACCTACTAATGGGTTTGCTGAAAAAAAATTCCATTCTTACACAAGTTGATATTATATGGACCTAGATTGATTTTAGAAACAAGCCTTGAATACAGCAAATTTGCTGAGCTTCTTGTTAGTTCTAATGTTATGTATGAATATTCTTCATGAGTTTCTATGTACATAATCATTAAATAATGACAGTCTTACTTGTTCTTTCCAATGTGTATAACATGTGGTTTCTTTTATGACTTTAATGAATTGTCAAGTGCCTCTGTTATAATGCTGAATATAAAGGGTGGTAGCAGGTACCCTTGTCTTTTTCTGATCTCTCAATAAATGCTTTCAAAATTCAATTATCATAAGAGTTTTTATTCATAAATGTATTCAGATACTACCACTTTTTACCACCCCATTGAAGAAAATATGAGTTTTTCTTTTTATTCTGTTAATATAGGACATTACAGTAGTTGTTAAATGCACCCTAATTTTCTTCCTTTTTCATATATTGCTAGACTAAATATATTGTTTATGTAATCTTTTTTTTTCTAACCATCTTTTTTATCTACTTATTCTTTCAGCTCCTAAGACAGGTATTCCCTCAGTAACTGTGGGTTTATCCATTTCTCTTTGTAGTTTTACTAATTTCTATTTTATCAACTTTGCATTCAGATAATATTTGTATTATCTGAACACAAATATAGAATTTTTACATTCCCTGGTAATTGATTATTTTTTGTGATGGAGTGGCCTCTTTTTTTCTTAAACTCTACTTTGCTTGCCATTAATGCATTTACTCTAGTTTTGTTTTGTTTTGTTTTGTTTTGTCCATTTTACATGGTTCAACTTTTCCTACCTTTTATTTTCAAATTTTCTATAAACTTATGATGTGTGTTTCTTATAAGTTGCATAAATTTAGTCTGATAAAGTTTGTCCTTTAAGATCTCTTTCTCCAAATTACATGTCATATGATCCAGACGTGTTTGGGATTATATTTCTTTATTATTTTATTTTTTGCAGTGCTGAGTATTGATTCCAAGGCCTCATGCATGTTAGGTAAGCACTCTACCACTGAGCTGCAT
The DNA here is from genome assembly GCA_028644305.1 of Xerus rutilus. Lineage (NCBI taxonomy): Eukaryota > Metazoa > Chordata > Mammalia > Rodentia > Sciuridae > Xerus > Xerus rutilus. The sequence continues at coordinate 52,263,966 of CM053401.1, read as the reverse complement.
CCAGCCCTGTGTTTGAGTGTAAAACAAACACATTATTTGCTTTCTTTTTGTCCCACCCTCTTACCTATCTTTTCTTTTATTTTTTTCCCATTGTTAGGTTGATATGTACTCTAGAATCTTTTTAATGATTACCTTTGCAATTGTAGCATGCATCCTTGAATTATCAAAACCTAATATTAACTAGTACTTTACTGTCTTCCAAGATAATGTAAAGGACACTAAAAAAATTAACCCAATTTACCTCCCTCCATGTTTCAATCTGTGGATGTCAGTATTAGTTCATTTTACCACCACTATAACAAAATACCTGAAGCTGGGTAATTTGTTTTAAAAATATACTGAGCACACAGTTTGGTAGGTTGAAAGTCTCTGATTACATGGTCTTACATGTTTAGCCCCTGGCAAGGTCTCTATCACCACATAGCAGATGGCATTATGGTGAGAATGCATGTAGTTGTGAGATATATGTGTTGTGACAGGGGATGAGAAGTTGGAAGGTCAAGAAAATAACTGGAGTCCCATGAGACAGGGACTAGGCTCCACCTCATAAAGCTTCTACCATCTCCCACTGGGGACCAAGTTCCAACATATGAACCCTTGGGGGACAAACTCAAATCATAGCCAAATAATAATAATGTCAAAATGTAATAGGATGCTTTATTATAAAATTTCTTAGTGTTTACTCATCTAAAATTAACTTTATTTTGGTTAATTCCTAAGATATTTTCACAGATCATAAATTGTAATTAAGAAATTTCTTTGAAGATAATTTTATTTTCCCGAGTGACTTAATTGTTTCTCTTTGTATATTTTTCCTCTCAATAGTTTAGTGTGTATGTTAAGCAGAATTACAAGATGAACTTCTTGATTCCCAATCCTTGATATACTCACACTTTCTCCCAGTTAGTCATTTAAGCAATAAGCTAGGGACCCCATGTGGGATTTTGCAAATATAAGGAAGGTTCATATTCATTGATCTTAATGTAGGGAGTTTATTCAGGTGTCTTAACTAATCATGTGAACCCTTTAAAAAGAATATTCTCCAGTTGGAGAACAAGAAATCAGAGATTTATAGCAAAAGAAAGAATTTTACCATAGCTTGTTTAAAAATAGAAGAGACCAAGTGTTGAGAAATATGTTTGGCCTTTAGAAATCATCTCTCAGCTGATAGCCAGCAAAGAAACAAAATCACACACAGACACACACACACACACACACACACACATACACACACACACAAATGAGCTTACATGCCAAGTTCCCTAGAGTCTTCAAACAGTCCAGCTGATAGCTTGACTCCAGCTTTGTGATTCCCTGGGTAGAGAAGCCAGTGATGCTCCTGTACTTAGGACCTATTCTACTGTGAGCCAGCAAATAGCCATTATTTTAAAAAATAATTAAAAGCTGCTCAAAATAATTTAAAGCTGCTAAATTTATGGTAATCTGTTACATTGTGATTAAAAGTTAATAAGGAATGATGTTCTTGGGATAGGCTTTTTTCATGATTTTTCTGCATAGTATTTATAGAGGTTCCTGCTTCTGAGGTACAATGTCTTTCAATGGTTTAGGGAAAGGTTCAGACATATGTCACTTATTATTTCTTCTGTCCTCTTATTCCTTTTTTGTCTTTCTGGTACTCACAGTAACATAAACGTTTTCCTTGTATCTTCTATACTTTTAATTTTTAAATATTTATAAACTTTGTTCATTCTGGATGTTTTTGTGATTTATTTTTTTCTTCATCTGTTCAATCTTCTGTTTAATTGTTCAGTTTGATTATTTGAGTAATTAATTTTTCAAATCTAGCTTTTCAACATTATTTCTTTTTTATATTTTCTAGCTTTCAATTTAAATTCTTATTTTTGCCTTTCTTACATTAAGCATAGCATATATAGTTATTTGAAACATATGTGAGGGATCCAATATCTCCCATTGTGGGACTATTTTAATATTAATTAATTAATATTATATATTACCTATTTTATGTTTCTTTTCTTTTTATTTTTTATTTTTTTTAATATTTTGTTTTAGTTGTAGATGAACACAATATCTTTATTTATTTATTTATTTTTTATGTGGTGCTGAGGATCGAACCCAGTGCCTCACGTATGCGAGGCAAGCGCTCAACCGCTGAGCCATAACCCCAGCCCCTCTTTTCTTTTTATGCTATCGTTTTTTCTTTCTGTAGATAGGGTAGTTTTTGTATGTGTGTCTAACATTTGGTTTCAAATATTTGTAGAAACAATAATTTCAAGTTCTAGAATAACATTATCCTTCATTATGGTATATTTTAAATTGCTTCTACCAGGCATCTGTTGGTACCTATAACCTAGAAACACTTTAGTCTGTTTTCGTTGATTTACATGTTCAAGTATGAGCTACAGGTCATAGAAAACCAATTCTGATTTATTCAAACCTTATTCTAGACTTTATTTCTCTAACATCCCATCCTAAAGCAAGGAGGAATCACCAGGGACTCTTAATGCTTAATGGACCCTGTACATCAATTTATCTTTAATTTTTCAAAATATTCAAAAGAGCCTGTCAGCCTCTTGCCCCCTGAACTATCCTTTTCAGTAACAACAATAAACCCCAGTATCATTGTTTAACTTCCTGTTCCTCCCACTTCATCCATTTCTGATTCAATAATTCTTTACAATTTATTAGTTCTCCAATATCATCAAACACATGACTTTAATAATTATATTACTCAGGGATTTCCAGAGAGATAACAAGTAGGTTGTGGATAGATAGAAATTCATTGCAAGGAATTGCTTCATGTCATTATGAAGGGAAAGAAGTCCCAAGCTCCGTAGGATAAGTAGGCAAGGTGGAGATGCAGGAAATCAGATGGCATAGTTCAAGTATAAATCAAAGGGCCTGAGAATTACCGGGACTAACAGTGCAGCTCCAGTTTGAAGGCTGTCAAGCTTGAATTGAGACTCAGGAATAGAAAATGTTTTAGTTTGAATATGAAAGCAGGAGAAAAAAAAAACTGATGTTCCAGTTCAAATGCACTCAAACAGGAGGCATTCTCTCTAATTGAGGGAAGTATCAGTCTTTCTATTCTGTTCAGGCTTTCAACCTATTCCATGTCCCTCACCCATATTAGGCAAGACAATCTGCTTTACTTATCTGTCAATTTGAATGTTAATTTCATCCAAAAAGGCCCTCACACACGCATAGAATTATGTTTGGCCAAATCACTGGGCACTCCCTACACCAAATTTTACATGTGAAAACAACCATTACAATGATTTTTCTAGATTATCTTCTATGCTTGAATCTAAAAGCCTACACAATTTAAGTAAGTGTTTCTGTTTTAGTGCAGTGAAATACAAACTCCTTTATAGGAAAAGTTTGGATTCAAATATGACTGAATTTTTTCAGAACATTATTATTAATCCCTAACTTACACCAGAGTCACCACTCAATAATTTGCTTTTCTTCACATTCTATGTAGTTTTACAACTACTTTTCTTTATTAAATTATTTTCTTTCTCCTCTGAAGATTTTGTGCTTCTTTCTTACCATGACCAAAACATACTTACCCTAAAGACGTCTCTCAACTATCGTCTCTTTTATGTTAATGCTCCTAAAAACTATCAAACTCTAAGTGGGAATATCATAATTCCTCCTTTTCATGTTGCATATTTGTGAGGGAAAATATGTCACACATATATACATTAATACATGCCATAAAATGAAACATAAAACTAATAAATGAAAACCTCATAGTCCACCACCCAATTTCAATTTATAAACAGGATGATTATCAATCCACTGACACTTCACTGTTCTTACTGTTCCTACTTATTTCATATCAATCCCTCCTCCACAGACATTTACCCTGAATTTTTTGTTCATCTTTTTCTTCACTTAGTTTTCCATTTATTCAGTTTCCAGCTGTATTTCTGTTGTACTACTTTATTTCAAGTTATTTTTATAATATGCTTCTATACCATCTCAAGTAGCATACTTGATTTATTTTATATGCAGTACTTTTTTCCAGGGTCGTAATAAGAGTACACTTAATTTATTTCACCTCTTGTCAATGAATCCTTTACTCAACCTCCTGTTCTTAATATTGTAAATATGAAAGTTTCACTCATTCTTACATGTTTTTGGTGTAGAATATTCTGCATAGAAGATTCTTCTGTTTGAGATTTTCTCTAGAGTTTATGGGAATACGTGACATGACTGTGTTAGTGTGCATCCATATTAAGCTTCATACTAACTGTTTAAGGTGATATTCTTCCAGTTTACACTCATACATATACCAAATGGGTTTCTATTACTGTACATCATTATCAACACTTGTTATTTTTAGACTTTTAAACTTTTGCCAAACTGGAACCTGTTGTATTAATTTCCATTGATCTGATTTTTAATAAAGTTAAGTACCTTCTCATATGTTCAGTAAGTAGTTGTTTCCTCTTCTGAAATATGCCTCTTCATGTCTTATTGCCAGTTTTTCTAAGGGTTTGTTTAAATTATGTTTTAATTGAATTATTAGTTTCTTATATATTTTTGTGCCAAACATTTATCAATTTTATGCATTGCAGGTATTTTCTCCTGTTTTGTGGCTTAGGTTTTTAGTGCCTTCATAATGCCCTATAGAGAACAGAACTTAAATTTTTAATGTGTTCTAACTGAACCCTCTTTTTTATAGTTAGCATTATTTTTGTGTGATTTATATTCATACTGCACTCGTGAAGTTATTCTTCAATAGTTTTTTCTATGGGTTTGAATTTCTCTTTATATTTAAATCTTTACTAAACCTCAAAAACTTTTGTTCATTTTAATTATTATCAGGAAAAAATTATTTTTCTATATGCTTTGGCTAATTTCACAACCCCATTTAATAAATAGAATGTCCTTCTTGAATCATGTTCCATATCTTTTATTTCCATGGTTCCTATTTTGTTCTATTTTTGCTTATTATTCATGACTTTTATTTTAGGTCTTAATAAATATTACTATAGGATTATATCTGATAAAATGTGGCAAATATCACTCCTAATTATAATACAAATTTTATCTTGATTTTTCTTAGGCATTTGCTTTTCTATATCAATATTTAAAATCAGCTAATAAGGTTTCCCCAAAACTTTATGGGATATTGATTTGAAGTTATGGCAAATGCAATATATTCATCAAATAGTCTATGTACTCACTGCTATGACTTTACCTCCCTTATCCCCAAATTTATATACTTACTCTCTAGTATAAAAATTCAGGTGCTCTAAGCTCAGGACTCCTCTCCTATAACGCCTCCCACTGAGTCTTAAATATCATCTGGTCCTAATTGAATTGTCCTGCAGGAATCAGAGCAATGGGAACAAAATGAACATGGTGTACATGCTACTTGCTGCCATGGGAACAGTCTATTAACTCTGGTACACTAGGATGATTTAAAGCTTGTAAGTAAGGTAAAATTTCAGACCCTAGATGATTCTTGAGATACTAGATTCAGTATTATATGATGGAGAAATAAACATTTTTTGTATTAGTCACTGGGATTTGGAGATTTTTATATTATTTTAGAAAGTCTAGTCCAATCGGATACAGAATCACATTAAATCCTGGTTTGATTTTCCTCTCGTATTTATTCTTGAGGATTTTGATTATTTTTTGTCTTCATGTACTGCTTAGGGTTTCCAGTATAGTGCTAAATAAAGATGGAACAATGAGCACCCTTTTACTTTCCATAATTTTAAAGGAAATGTTTCTAAATTTCCTCCATTAAAAGTCCTACATGCCATAGGTTTTGATAGATTATTTCTTAACAAATGAAAGGAATTTTTTTCCATTTTTAATTAAAGGATTTTTTTTACATAAAAGGGCTTTACAGTTTATCAAAATCTCTTTAAACTCCCATTGAAATCATTATGCATGTTTTCTCCATTATAATGTTAGCTGACCTCTGCATCTTAGGACAAAACAAACTAGGTCACAATGTGCTATCATTTTTGTACATCAATGGGTTTGTTTTGCTAACAATTTGTTTGGGCTGTTTCATAAATATTCATGAATAAAATTTGTTCACACAATTTTTTGTCTATTTCTTGCAGAATAATCATGGTTTCTCAGGCAAAGACCATATCTTACTCATTTTTGTATCTTCAATCCTTAGCAAAATCCCTAGCACATATGTTGTGTTAATAAATGGTTTTGAATAAATGCAAAATTTATTAATCATATTTGAATGCAAAAATGAACCTACAGGGAAGACTTAAGTATTCTCAGCTTTAAGTAAGATAACATATTCATCAAGTCCTATATTGACTTTTTCTACTTTCTAATCTCTAGAGTTACAGATACAAAAGAGAGTTTTAACACCTCACCAATATGAGATCCTTTAAATTCTGCTTTCAAAATATCATTCTTGATGTGCCTTTTATTCATTTTCATTTGTCCACTAACAGAATCACTCACTATCAACTCCTGCTCTTGAAAAAATGAGTTAATCAGGGAGAAGGCATCTAAGCAGCTAAAGTTATGGAACTATGGAGGCCTTTTTACTAAGAAGAAAACAGTGCTATCAAAAACAAGTAACACTCTAGTGACAGGCAGTCTGAAAGAGCATTAGGATACTGACAGTTGATACTAGAGACAAAATACTTGAGGACTGGCTAAACTGGATTAAATCAGAGAGTATATATCTCTAAACCAGTTGTGTTAAACCAAGTCTTTATCTAGAAGTTTGTAAGTTTACTATAGAGGGGATGGAAAAAGTACTGGTGAGCATGTACCATGTCCATACCCTGAACAGAATGATTTCAAATACAGTTCTACAAAATTACATGATACGCTGTCAATACTTTACCAAATAGGTCAGATTTAGTGTGCAAATATTTCATTTTATAGGTTAGAGAAATTACATATCTTAGTCTGTTCAGGTTGCTATAATGAAATACCATAACATAGAGTGGGTAGCTTGTAAAGGATAGAAATTTATTTGCCACAGTTTTGGAGACAGGGAAGTCCAAGACCCAAGAAGATTTGAGGTCTGGTGAGGGTCCACCTTCTGGTTCATAGGTGGTGATGGCACCTTTTATTGTGCCCTTATGTGGTGAAACGGAAACTCCAGCTCTTCAGCCACTTATAAGGATTAAACCTACTCACAAGAGCTGTTGTCCCCATGATCTAATAACCTCCCCTAACCCGCGCCTCCTAACACCATCACATTAGGATGAATTTGAGGGATACATGAACAATTAATCAATGACACTTGTTAACATTTTAAAATTAAATTTATTTAAACTGATACATAAAGTCACAAATATTGTGCATACTAGTAGGATACCATATGATGCTTTGATATGCGTATACATTGGGTAAAGTTTAAATCAAGATAAACATATGTACCTTTTCAAATGTTTATCATTTCTTTATGGTAAAAACATTCAAAATTCCTTATTCTAGCTTTCTGTAATATGCAGTACATTATTATAGTCAATCAACTGTGCAACCACACACCAGAAATTCTTGCTCCTATTAACTGTAACTTAGTACTCATTGATCAACCTTTCCTCAATCCCTCTACACTCTTCCCAATCTACTCACTAACCACCATTCTACTCTCAAATCTTTCCTTCTTTTTTCTTTAGGTACTAGGTATTGAACCCAGTGATGCTTTACTACTGAGCTACATCCCAAGTCCTTTCCATTTTTTATTTTGAGACAGGGTCTCACTAAATCATCAGGATTGTAGATGTGTACCACTGCATGATGGCTCTACTCTCACCTTGACTATCAAGTCTACTTTTTTAGATTCTCCGTATAAAAGAGATCATGTGGTACCTGTCTTTCTATGTCTAATTTATTTCCCTTATTGTAATGATCTTTAGATCTGTTCATGCTATATCAAATGACAGGATTTCATTCTTTTTATGGCTGAATAGTAAGTACTCTGTTGTGTATACAGACCACAATTACTTTATCTGTTCATCAGTTGATGGATTGTTAGGTTGTTTTCATTTTTTGCCTATTGTGAATAATGCAGCAATAAACATGGGAGTACAAATGTCTTTTCAGCAACTGATTTCATTTTCTCTGGATAGTGATTGTTAATATTTGATAATGCCTTTCTTGAAAATTTAGAAAAACAGGTATCAGTCCATAAATAATAATAATAATAATAATAATAATTATTATTATTATTATTAACAGTAAGTGAAGTACAACCCTATCTACCCCCCACCTTTTCATACATAATATTTAACCAAACCATTTAGTTGAAATGGCTTGTTCTAACTTGTTATCATGGTAAGAATCTGGAAGCAGAAATAATCTCAAAAAACATTAAATATGGTAAAAAATTTTGTGACAGTAGTATTAATTCCCAAGAAGATTTTTTATAAAAATAATTTTCAGTAGGTGTTCCATTACTATCAGGGAAATGAGTTTTTCTTTCCCCTACAAAGTAACAGCAGCCAGTAGAAACGCTTAGTTACTGTGTCTACCTTTCACCTATTCTCTATAAGTAAAACCTTTGCCCATATCATGTGCTGCCAACTCTTTTCCCTTTTGAAACTTGCCTGAACATATATAATCTCAAGCTATAAATAAAACTGTATTTCATGCTTATATTTTTGAGTAAAACAAAATTCTTCTTTAAGATCTCATGGTAATAAATACTGTGCTGAGGCAGAAGATAAAAGTACAAATAAAGAATGATGCTTTGATAAGGCTATAAAAATTTAAGTTGGAATTGGAATATTCACATGGTCTATCTGAAATGCTAAATAAAGTGATTTCCTTGCCAGAAGTGCTTATCACATGGAAGAGTCGAGTATCCTAAACTAAAATTTAGAATTCCAAACCAACATCCAGTTAATTTTAAAATAAGCCTACCTGTGTCTTTTAATCCAACTCAACAGAAAAAGGGTTGTAGGGGTGTAATACATTAAGTGATGTCTCTCATATACACGCCTAGAGTTCTGGTCTTCCTAATGGGTAGCAAGGCCTATTAGACTTCTCAGATGCCAGAGCAGCATTCCTTATTAAGGGAGTGATATGCCTTGACATTTATTAAAAAATGATCCCAAATGAAAGGGATGCCTGTGGACCACTTGTTTTATGTTTAATCAGTGATTAGGCATTAGTACCACACTCCCCAATAACATAAGTCAGGTTCTTTTCTTAAGAATGTTGCTTAAACCCAGCCCTTTCTTACAATGTGAGAAAATAGCCCATTTTGTGAGTAAATAGATGAATGGTTTCAACACTGAATTTAATTCACAACTGATATCTTGCATATTTTTTTCTTTCTTTCTTTTTTCATTTTTTTAAAGCCAGCTATTTTGCAAGTTAGCTTTGGTAAGGAGAAAACACAGACAAAACAGCTACTTTAAGAAGGGAAACTCAAAATAGTTAAATTTTGAATCATTTTATACACAATAGTAAGCACTGCATACTCATGATCTGTTTGATTTTCCCAAATATCCACCCCAGAAATTTCTCAGTACATAAACTCCTTCTCTTAAGTTATGAAGAGCCAATGGATGTTTCCATCTCATTTTCCACGCGTGTGTGTGTGTGTGTGTGTGTGTGTGTGTGTATGTGGTTATGGAACCCATACAATAACAATAGCAAGAAATTTAAATGTTTAGAACAAAAGGAATTCTGTAGTAATTTTATCAATTAACATTTGGAATAAAAAGACTGCTTCAAAATGAGAAGTATTCCAAGGTTAGCCAACAGTCAAAAGGAGTCAATGAATTTAAAACGCTATCGATTCCAAAATGCAAATGTTTCAGGAGTCAGGTAAGATAAGAAGGAGGAGATGATAGGAAATGGGGAGAATGGAAGGAAGCCACCTATTATGAAGCATTTGAGAGAACTTACTTTACTTAAAGCAGGAAAGTCAACTTCAGTGAATTTTTGCCATGAAGAAATGAGATCACCTTTCTAACTTTTTGGTATAATTCTCTAATATGGATTTTTATGTACAATGTCTGAATATTAAATATTGACCTAAAAATTATACAGCCTGATTCAAATATCTATGTACCATATTTCTCTCTGGGCCATAAGTTTGTTACTTCTGAATGAGAATGACGTTAAGGCAAAAAACATTTAGAGAAAGAATTCAATGAGGTTAGTAAAATATCTCAAAACTAATTGAAGAGAAGTACTGGATGTAAAAAATCAAGAATCTGCAATTAACTTGCATAGAATAACATAAAAAATAACATGGCAAACATATTTAGTATTTTCATTCCTATGGTTCCATTTGATATAAATAAGTCTTTGATTTAAAATTTGCAAATTTCTTACAGAGGAAACTGTTTTCTTTACCATCAGCAAATCACAAGAGTATGTTCCAGTATCTTAAACCTTCCAAAAATATTTTTAATCAATGATGAGTATATGCTATTTTCTCAAGAGTCTGATAAGAGGTATTGTTTGTAAAAAACAAAAATTCTTTCTTCTATGCTACATACATGCTTAAAGTACTGCTTGAATAATAACTCTTAACATCTTTCAGAATGGAATATTTGGTTATTTCTTCATAAACCAGTAAAATCTTGAGACAATGTCTTAATGTTACAACAGATATTCTCTATAATATTAATGGTTTAATTATACACACAGGTTTTCATAGTGATTTTTAATGCATTTTACATACATTATCTTATTTGAGCCTCAAAAAGTTTTATAGATACAGTTATGAATAAATTGAGTTATGTATGAATGAAACTGGGACTCAATGTCTCTGTATGCCAAACCTTTTGCATTTATTATACATCGCAATATATAAAGCACAGTTGAAGATGTTGAAACTACATACAGGGTTATATGGTAACACAAGAGAAAACGAAAGGTTATTTATGGCTATTTGGTGTTTATTTCTGGTATAATATTTAGAAAAACAACAGCAAATCTTTTTCCAGGTATAGGTAAAGTGTAAATAATAAACAAATTCACTAACAAATAATGTTCTATAACTGGAATTAAAGGACTAGGAAGCCAAGTTCCATGTGAAAAGATGTCATGAGGCCAAAGAAGCATATGATGTCCATTATAGTCAAAAGCATTTTGATGCTAAATCATTGTTAGAACACAATTATTGCCTTTGCTTCACATTCTGTTCTTCTACATTTCAATGCCACCAAGTTCCCCAGGAAATAAGAGGAAGTAGAACATTTCAGGGAATTTTAGCAACCCAGTAATTAACACCCTCCTGCCTGAGATTGGGACCAATCCTCACAAGAAGGAAGACAAGAAGCAAGTTAGATGAGGATCAAATACCATCTTTATTGTACAAATGGCTCTTGGAGGGAACACTGAGTTGTCTCCCATCATTTTTATTGACCTTGATCTCTAAGCATTAGAATATAGGATTAACAGGCAATTGATCAAATAAGGTATTCTCTTGGGCTTAACTGGACAGAGTACCTCCCAAGAAAAGTCACTCTATTCATATATAAGACTACTCATTGTTAAAAAGAGATTTTAGAGGAGTGATAGAAGCAAATATTGACAAATTCCATCTAGGCACAGTCCCAGAATGCCCAGCAGTGCTTTGGCTCACTGATTTCATTCTAGGACACAAGAGCTTGAACTGCAAAGTTATTACTGCCTGATTCAACCAAATATTCCATTCATCCATCTAATTTTCTTTATCCGAAACGTACAATCAGCAAGCAGCATTCTGATTGTTTTTCAAGTTCACCTTTAAAAATGCTCTCAAAAAGAGAATACAGTGATCACTCTAACATGAGTATCCTGGTCCTTTTCCAAATGCAATTATAATTCTCATTACACATTAATTAATTTTCTTCTCCATTTATTTAATGCCTTACTCTTTTGTGCAGCTGATTGTGGTATTAACCAGCCTCCTAAAGGCCCCCTATGATCCTCAATTCCTAGTATTAGCATTAATACTAATTACTAGTTTCCTAGTAATACTATTGCTAGTATTATTTCTTTGTTTAATCTCTTCTTAAACTGACATAGAACTGGTCCAATGTAATACAATGAAAGTGACAGCACACAGCTTCCAAGGCTAAGTCTTAAAAGGCATTGCAATATCAACCCAGTCTTTTGTATCACTTCTGTTGATATATGGACTCTCCAGCACACCATATAGAGACCTGGATGGAGAGAAAGGGACCCTCAGCTAACAGCACCAAATTCCCAGCCATGGGTATGAGCCACTTTGAATACAGATCTGCCAGCTCCACTATGACCTTCAGATGACTGTAGCAGAAATTGACACTGGATTGCAGTCTCACAAGAGATGCTAAGCCAGAATCTCTTAGCTGAATCATGCTCAGGTTCCACAAGCATTGTGAGAAATAATAAATTATTATTATAATTTTAAGTCATGTAATTGCAGTGATTTGAATTTAGTTACGGCAATTAATATGTTGTCTTCTGTGTGAATCCCCTCTAATTTATAATTAGCTATTACTTAATAATTGTGATTTAAAGAGTACTAACTTTGTGTAAGAAATATTACAATCTATATACAGGTATACATGTAAGTATAAATATAAAAATATAAACTAATTTCAACATTGATACAAACCTACTATGATTCCCAATTTATAAATGTAGAATCTGGGGCACAGAGAGTAAAGTGATGAATGTTACATAGCTACAAAATATCAGAACTGGGATTTAAACCCAAAGAAGACTAAATTGAGAGTGCCTGTTCTTAACCACTAAGCTACACTGTATTACCTCTTGGTCCACAAAGAAGATGAATGAAATCAAGGTTTCTGAGTCTTCCAAACAATAGGAAATTCACTATGCTGAATGTTTTCTTTCTACTATCCTTGTCTCTAACTTGTGAACTAGCCTAGCAACATGCAGACCATTCTCAAAATGCACATAAGTTGCCATGTGCCAGGACTGACAGAGAAAGGACAGCAGAGAGATATTATTAATTACTCCCATTTCCATCCAATAACTGCAGAGAGATGAACAGGAAGGCAAGAGATTGTCTTCTTTAAATGGTGGTTAATCATTTCAAGCTTTATATTTTGTATTTCCATTAGGAGATCTAGCATATGGCTTTTGACATGACAATGCAGAAAATAGAGTCTTGATTTAATTTTTTCTCAGGCGTAGTTGTCTATTTTGACAAAAATAGAACCTTTGTTAAATTAGCAAACTGTGAAAAGAGCTGTCATATTAACCAGTTATTGTTTTCTAAACATCTTCTTTAATGTCATATGAAATGTACAAATAATGATTTCTGCCAAAACAGAAAAAAAAGTAAAGCAAATGATTCTGTTTAAAAAAAATCAACATTGGGGATTATAATTACACATGAGCATGACTCCTGTGCTAATGGATCAAAATTCCAACTCTGAAGAAGTATATGGCAAGAATAAGTAATGCACACATTCTATAATCTTATTTTATCCCATAAACTATCTTGAAAGTCAAAATCATTGTGAAGCCTTAAGACCTATATTGAAGTCCACTTCTATCACTTATTAATTTGAGTTAAACACCATGTGTAGCTATTATTGTTTAAACGTTTTACCTCCCTCCCATAAGAGGATTACATTCTCAACAGTTGTGTTGCCTACTGTGAAATAAGTATAAATCTCCACCCCACTGGTATTGGGCTCCACCATGTGACTTGTGTTGGCCAATGGCATGTCAGCAGAAATGGCATTAGCTAAATCCAAACAGAAGCTTTAAAAGTCATTATGTTTTTACAAGCTGACTTGTTCTTTCCTCTCTGAAATGCAAACTGCATGTTTGAAATAAGGGCTGCTCTTTCATACTGAATCCTTAAATAAGCAATTAATAACATTCATGAACATATAATGTGAAAAAGAAAATAATTCTTATTGCAAATCACTGAGATTTAGATTTTTAAATCCACAAACACACAAGCTAAGAAATATATGCTATCTTGTTTTCTATTTATGAAAGATGTATAATAATCTTAGATTTATAATATCAACCTGAATACATGGAAATGCTATCTAAAATTTTGTATGAACTTTAGAGAAATATAGAATAATTAAAGAAAAGAATCATCATTTTATTTGAAATGAGATTTTATGATTTTGAAAGATATTTTGAGTTCAAAGGAATGAATTCTAAATCTGGTCCTACCAAACCCCTCTTTCATTGATCATCTTTGCATGTCAGCTGTCACATGTATGGTATGAAGGCAATAATACCAGTTCCATCTTCCCTCAAGTGTTGGTGAGTAGCTCGAGTGATGACCTCAGAGTACCTCTGATATAGATGAGAAAATATAGATCTAGAGAAGAATCACCTTGATTTGGAGTCCTGACTCCACTTTTTACCAGTGGTGTGAAAATAAATATATCACAACACTGATGTTATTGTATTTAAACACAGTATTATTTAAAGATTCAAGGGAGACAATGTAATTGATTATATAAACGTGATTTATGTCTCTCATCATCAATGCTGTACTTTATCTTAGTGCCTTAAAGAAAAAGTTTTCTTGGCTCACTCTTGTAATCCCAGCACTTAGGGAGGCTGAGACAGGAGAATTGTGAGTTCAAAGCCAGCCTCAGCAACAGCGAGGCGCTAAGCAACTCAGTGAGACCCTGTCTCTACATAAAACACAATTCAACTCAGTGAGACCCTGTCTCCACATAAAACACAAAATGGGGCTGGAGACGTGGCACAGCTGAGTGCCACTGAGTTCACTCTCCAGTACCACAAAAAAAAAAAGAAAAGAAAAAGTTTTCTTAAATACACTCTGTTTACATAATAGAATGGGGTGGGGGGAAGAGCCACTGGTTTCAGAAACAAATCCAACTCCAACTTTGCCATATGTAGTTGTATGCTCTTAATATTTTCTAATACTTGTTGTATATTAAATTCATCACCTGTAATATGAGTACAGGATAATATTTTAGGGTGATGTTTATTTTTGTGAATAAACAAATTCATAGATTTAAGTGCTTGGCATCCAGTACTGCTGCTGCCTTTTCCAGTAAGAACTTTGCAGACTAGTATCATAAGTCTGATGAAATATAGTGCTCTAAATGTTAAGGTGCATCTGTGAACAAAGATATTCATCAGAATTCAGTACGGAATGCATTGATTCCCTGAGCTATCTTCCTAAAAATTACTCACTCGCTTTTAAATGTTAATTTGCATACAATACAATTTTTATCTGTATTGTCTGATCTTCCTCTTCAGATATCTTGTAATAATTTGGTAAACAAATGAAAAAGAATCTTCTTGGCCAAAATAAAATATATCAGTAGGCAGTTTAGAAAGTAATATGCAGGATAATTTCGTAAAATATTGATAATACAGCATTAGTCATGCAATACTTATCTACATGTTGGTACAAGTTATTTGTTGCTATGTCACTCAAAAAATTCTCTAATTAATATAAGCTGTAAAAATGTCCTGATATACATTTCACTCTGTCATCAGCATTAAAAACATCAAAACAATATGACTGACTCGGTGTTTATGGACTGATAATGCTTAGAAGCCGAAATTCTCCCTTTCTCTCTCTCTTTCTATACACACACACATACACACACACACATATTCTCTTTCCCTTTAGTATTTATTACATAGGATAATAGAGCAAAAGTGATGATATAAAAGTCAATTCTCATTTATCTGGATTTTTTTCCAAATACTATTTGGGAATAATGTTTTATGTAATTCTGTACTAGGCAGAAGTGAAGAAAAAAACATAAAAGATTCGTTTATTTATATTTAATTGAAGAAAGAAAATCTGACACTGCTTGCTGAAACCTGCACAGCTGTTAATTCAGAAACTGGCATGGGGTATGGGGCATTGAGAAAAGACAAACAGATATGTATAGAGAAAGCTGGAAGCAGGTAGGACACTGTCCTCTGATGGAGGAACAATGACCCAGAGCTAGCTAAGCATGTTTATTATATAGTTTTTACCATCATTAAAAGTTTATTGGAGGACTGAGACAGGACAATCACGAGTTCAAAGCCAGCCTCAGCAATGGCGAGGCACTGAGAAACTCAGTAAGACCCTGTCTCTACATAAAACACAAAATAGGGCTGGGGATGTGGCTCATTGGTTGAGTGCCCCAGAGTTCAATTCCCAGTACTAAAAAAAAAAAAAAAAAAAAAAAAAAAAAAGTTTATTGGAGGGAAAGTTTCTGCAAAGCAGGAAATCTGAAGGATGCAACACTGGTGAAACATTAGAATTATCTTGTTATCCTCAGAATTCTCTATCCCCAGGAGCTGGTGCCTGAGCTCAAGGTCCAGACTGATATAAATCTGTGCCTTTGCAGAGAGTTTCCTCAGGCCAGTTGTCACCATAGCAACTGGGCAATCTTGACCTGCACCTTTGTACAGAAAATTCCCAGCATAAACACAGCCATGAGGCAATCAGATGTTCAGAAGTATTAGTAGAGTTTGAAGAAATATGCATGAGAAAAATATGAAACAAATTATAAAAAGTTATCCTGGTGACCATATATTTTTCTCAGCATTGATGAAATGCTGAGAAAATAATTGATATTTGATATTTCAACATAAATTGATTGTTGAAATAAATTGATACCTATTCAATGAATTAAAAGTAATATGCATAGTAGTCCTTCAATACCCAGGGATGGTTGTTTGAAAGTGATCGTGTTCTGCAAAGCAAGCTTGGTTACAGAAAAAGAGAAGAGATAAAAGGAGCCAAGAATTTTCAGAGTCTAAATGTTGGTTCTTGCTTGGGGTGTTTTAACTTCAATGTTTAGAGAACTCTGTACTGAAAATCTGAAGACCAAAGAGCAAACTTCTTCAAAGTAACAAAATGCTTTAGAATTTTCTTAACATCATTATTATATCAAAATGATAAATGTTTATAGTATTTTCTAAGACAATACTTGAAATCAGTTAAATAGTTTTGCATATTGAGATTGCTTTTTATTTTTTAAATTAGGTACAATATTTACATAAAATTAATCTATAGTAAACCATAAGAATTGAAAATTGGTAACATTTTGTCAACTGTGCATCTGAAAAGGTGAAATAACAATTGTAGATAAACTTTGACCTATCTGTTATAATTAATCCCTAAGAGTTTTTAAAACTAAGAAAATAATAATTTGAAGGATTAGAGGTGGTTCATATGTCAACTGAGCAATTTAATTTACTTGGAATTGATAAGGTTAGTATCTGATATAATGTTGCAGGCCCTTTATATTTCATTTTTTAAATGACATTCATGAAAGTTATACACTTTAAATGACATTCATGAAAGTTGTATTTATTTATTTATTTATTGGTACTAGGGGTTGAACTCAGGAGTACTCAACCATTGAGCCACATCCCCAGTCCTGTTTTGTATTTTATTTAGAGACAGGGTCTCACTGAGTTGCTTAGCGCCTTCCTGTTGCTGAGGCTGGCTTTGAACTTGTGATTCTCCTGTCTCAGACTCCCAAAGTGCTGGGGTTAGAGGCATGTACCACCACACCCGGCTGAAAGTTGTATACTTTAAATGACATTCATGAAAGTTGTACGATACAGTGATGGCACCAATATACACGTGTTTGATGTTTTTAGCTATCTATAATCTTTATACAATTATCCATCTCCAACTATCCTTAAAGCTGGAAGTCAAATAAGATCTAGATCCAAGTGTTTTGTATTATGTATCCCCTCCCCATATCAACACCCCCATCTGCAACCTCCACCACCCCTTGCAAAGTTCTAATACCTTAGTGCATTTTAATGAGACTTTCCTTTGCAAAGAAATGATTTGACAATCTCATTAGCATTCTACCACACAAAAATATTGTGTAGTTAATTCTAGCCCTCATATCAGAAAATAATCAATAATTTTGTCTTCTTCATTTGTGATTGGCAACTTGGTCCACTATTTAGCCATAGGGAGAGAAGATTAGTGATCATAATGATCTCCAAATTCTATTTGTAGTGTTATGGAGGGTTCAGTGTAATTTCTATTTATAATTAGTTAGGATTTTGTAATGGATAACAATAAAAATAGTTTATTATATTGGAGTGCATACCTATCTTCAATATAACTAAAAATTGAAAATTTATGTAATCAAAAATATGTTTATCAATAGCAATCATTAAGGAAAAAACTAATTTCATGGCTAACTTTTCATAACACTGACCTACATAACCCCTTTCTTTTGCTATGTTACCAAAAATCTCATAAGGGAGTGTTGACATACATCTGAAACTGCAGTGTTCTCTTCTTTTTTACACCTCCCTACCACACACACACATTAAGCACTCTAGAGACACAGAGGACCTCTAAAAATTGCAGACATAATTTAAGTGATAATAAATTTTATTTTACAAGAAATATACTATTTTAAATTGATTCTTTTTAGTTATACATGATGGTAGAATCTATTTTGATGTAATTATACAAGCATAGAATATATCTTATTCTAATTAGGACCCCATCATGTAC
>CM053401.1:52227720-52245066 GCA_028644305.1 Xerus rutilus | reverse complement strand
ATGAGCTTTTGGGGGACACCTCACATCCAAATCTTAACATAGTACTTTTTGCAATATGACTTTTTACCTATAAAAGAAACTTCAACACGACAAGACTGTTTCTTAATCACTTGTTCTCTTCCCATTGTCAATATTAGTATTCAATTAGCAGTAATTAAAGCAAATAATCAAAGATTAACTGCCACAATTCAGCCATACAACAGCAATTTTCATTTTGGTTCCAACCGTTTCAATAGTGGTCTGTGTGGTCTTTTTCCCCTGTGGTTTTTTCTAGAATGAGTTTTTAATTATTCAAAGTAGACAGAAACTAGCTTTCTCAATCCATATGAAGAAAAGTAAGATTTGCAAGTTTCTAAAACTTGGAAACGATACCACTTAGACTACTCTGAATCTGGAAAAAGTTTCAGCAAAATTGGCTGTTACCAAGTTGGGATAATATGGCAGTCTATTAGATTGGCTAGTTATCACTAGATACTTCCAGCCTAGAAGGCTAGGATTGAGCCTGTGAATTCAGATATTCACACCTGACTTATTGTTGTTTCTAACAAACCAATCCTGTTTTTAGAGATAAAGTCAGGGAACACCCAATTTTTTCACATTCTAAATCATATTCTAATCTCCAAATCAGTTGCTAATTTATCTATTGTCAAATATTTTGCCTCAAAATGAATGCAGAGAAACTTATTACCTGAGTTCATTTTATACAACCACTTTGACCTAATGGTGTTTGTAAATAAAGCATTTGCATAATGAGCAATATTTATAAAAGCCAATTATCACTAATATGTGTGACCTCTTGGCATCAAGTAAGTTAATAACCTTTCAAATGTGGACCGGATTACATGAGGATAAAATAAAACTTAGATATGATAAAAAATAAAGGCTCCTTGTATACATAAAAATGAAGGTTATTTTATATTTTGGCTGAACTTTTACAAAGTATTAATTAGATATATGATTTCAATTAAAAATTCATTCTGGATCTATTTTCAAATAAAGAACATTAAACAAGAGTCATGTGGAAATGATTAACTAGATACAAGAGCCTTATATTTACCTAGTAATGTCTAATGAAGCAGAATTAACTTTAACATTAAATTCTAAGGTTCAAATATTTCAAGAACATTAATTTGCAAAATGCCATATACAGCTTATCTAAAGATCGCTACTAGATTTTGCCTGTAATCCCAGCTACTCAGGAGCAGAGGCCATTGGATTGCAAGTTCAAAGCCACCCTCAGCAAAAGCCAGGCGCTAAGCAACTCAGTGAGACCCTGTCTCTAAATAAAATATAAAAAAGATTTTGAGTTTTTGTTGATTCACATGTAGTCAATATTAATAAACAATAATTAATAGTAATAATACTTAATCAGGTTGAATTTTGATTTAATTTTTTAAATGACCATAATAAAGTTGTTTTCATATATTTAATTCAGTTTTTTTCATTATGTTATCAAACTAATTTATTTCACCTAATGCTGGTAGTTATACAGTTTATTCTATTAAGGCACTTTCATTTCTGTATATTGCATTTTAAATTGTTTATTTACAGGTAGGCTGCCATATTAGATGACATATAGCATTGTAATATATGAGATAATATAACAGAACTGATTCTGTATTATCCTGTAAAGTACTATCACAAAATATACTGGCTCTGACTTTTACTTCACTACTGTACTCTATCCTATTTGAATTATTAGGCATCAAAATTCAATTCTCCAAAACATAAGTAGCATATCATATGTTTTTCAACACTGATAACATTACCATAGGTTTGCTTTTGTCTATCTGGTCTAATCCTGGACTAAATTGCCCAAGGAGAGTTAAATGCTGTGAATAATGCACTCAGATCTTCAACTGTCTCTTCAATTTTTAGTGACCTTAACCCCATATGACCTTAATTTTCATGATTCACACCTCTGGCCTTCTACCTTGGCATCTCAGGCTGCTATTTTATTTCCATTCATCAATGATCTGTGTAAGTTATTTTCTTGCTGACAGAATCACATATCCAATGTTCTCAACACTTTGCTTTGGTGACCACCAAATAATGTAACAAAATATGTGCAAAAATTTAATTTTTAAACATCTGCCGGCTGGGCATAGTGGCACATGTCTGTAATCCCAGTGGCTCAGGAGGCTAAAGCAGGAGGATCAGGAGTTCAAAGGCAGGCTCAGCAACATAGCAAGGCCCTGAGAAACTCAATGAGATCCTATCTCTAAATAAAATATAAACAAGGGCTGGGATGTAGCTCAGTGCTTAAGTGCTCCTGAGTTCAATCCCCAGTACCAAAAACAAAACAAACAAACAAACAAAAAATCTGGCTATGTGCAAGCCCACTAAGAGATACCTGCATGATATAAAATATTACTTTCTAAACATAAATGAAGTCTAGTGGTGAGGCACAATATACAAGGTAAGTAAAAGATGAGACTAATGTTAGGACTTATTTCTGATTCCTGACTCAATGATTCTTGCTGCTCAGATATTAGAAAAATGATTTTTCATACAAGTGATTTGATATTATGAATTAATTATCCTTTATTGTTTATACTGAAAAATTGTTCTACAAATGAAATGTGAACAATTTCAGGGAAGACTGGGGATAAGTCGAATAAGTTTATTTAAACATAGCAAGCAAGTAATGAAATGATAGGAGATTTCTAATAAAATCATAAAATGTCTACCTTGGAAAATAATGGTCAGTCCTAAAATAAGATCAAAACTTGCACACTGAAATCTAAGAATATGTACTCAGGCAAGGTTAGCTGAGTCCAGAGAGGACAATAAAACCTTACTATGAAAAAAATGTTACTGTAAGCATATTATATTAGTGAAAATAAAGTTTAATAAACTAATATGACATAACATAATCAAGAGTCAATCAAAGTATGAAACTTAATTCCACACATCTTTATATAGCCATAAGTATGTTTAATGACCTGAATCCTACACTTTGAAGGTAGAATTTAAATATTATCATAAACTTCAGTCTCTCATTATGAGAGACATGGGCTTTTTGAAGATTACAAAAGGAAGTAATTTAGGTCAAAACAGGTTTTTAAATAGCTTCCAATACTCCTTTTCCATGTACTACATCCATGTGCAGTGTCACACATCACTTTTTCATAGATTACTCCCCATATCCTGACTTTTTAGCAAGACTTCGTTTTTATCATCAAAAAGCTTTGTCAAATGTGCTGAAAAGTATATACTACCTAAATTGAATATAGCAAGTAATGATGTTAGTAATTTTATTTCTGCCCCAAATATTTCTTTTTTGCTCATTTCTCAATTTTGTAACTTTTCAGATTGCTTCACCAACTTTTTAAGCTTGAGGTCAGTAGGCTGAAATGCTCAGAGACAGTTAACTTATAACTCAAAGCCTGAAGACTATATCATACTCTCTCAGAGGGATCAAACATCTTTAAAAATACAGCTGAAGGGCAGAGGGGGAAAAATGGGTCAAAATTTTTGTGTTTGTGCTATTTTCAGTGGAAACATCCCTTTTACCAAAAACCTCTGAACAGCACTTAGCTATCAATTCTGTAGGAGTCATCACATGGCTAAGAGCAAAAGACAAGGCTTATGCTACAGCACAGGAAGCTATGTGTGCGGCTGTTCCTGAGATGGTAGGCCTTGGGCTCTGAAGGGCACCCTCGGGACAAGAAGACCCTCTGCTCTCCTCAAGCTCTGTGTTCCTTCCTTGAAGGCTTCTCTCCACACATACCAACACACAAAATCTTTTATCTACATCTTTTGTTCTTTTCAGATTTTTGTTGAACTACAATATAAAAAACATTAGTAAACTTTTAAGTACAAGTTATAAATCAATTGCTCAGTTTTCAGAAACTAAACATACTCTTGTAACCAGCATCTGGATGAGAAACAGAATATTCAAACATTCTAGAAAAGAAAAGTAATAAGTTGAAAGGAACATTTTTATAAAAGAAGCATGAATATGTTAATTACAATATAGAGGAGGAAGGTAATACCCCTCCCAGTTATCTGTGTGTAATGACTACAATATACCATTTCCAAAAGTGGGATCATAAATGATTTCCTAAGGCATATTTTTGAATTTTTTAAAAAGCTATTGTGGTAATAATAATTTTGTAACATATTTAACTAAGGCTGGTCTAAAAGGTTTATCACCTAAAAGATTTGCACACATTTAGATTCTAGGGTCTACTGCTAGATGATATTCAAATCAGGAGATGAATGAGGAAAATACTTCATTTCCATTCTGGAGAAAGATGTGTGTGTGTGTGTGTATGTGTGTATGTGTATGTGTGTGTGTGTGTGTGTGTGTGCATGTGTGTACACACACATATATATATTTTCTGAATAAAACTCAGTTGGATTAACACATGGCCTCTCTCCAACTTTTCTACTTTTTCCTCCATGAAGGGAATCACTGATTGATAAATTTTGGACAAATGAAGTTAATAGTAACTCTGCCCTTTTCTTGGGAGCAAGTGGAACTGGTTTTGTGAATTTGCCACACAAAACCTATCACTACGAAGAGGAGAGGTCACCTTGAATTAATGCACTGCTATTGTTGTCTTGGAATTTCTTAATAATTTTCTTCAACATTGTGTTCTGAAAGTGCAGTCTGATGGGAAAACAGAGCCGGCATGTGAGCAGAGATCAACACAGTATGCGTTCCCATCATTGTTGCTGTCCTGTTAGCATATACTATTCACAATACCCTCTGAGCACAGGGGTCCTATAGACTCTTCATGCACTAGAGTTTGGCATGATTCAAAGTGAGATCAAGGTACGCCTGTTAACATCTTGCACTGAAAAAGAGAGATGCTGACTACCTCCTGGGGCCAGTTTTCCTTTGAATGCAGAAAGAAGGCAATAGTATTATAAAAATAGAGGGAAAACTGAAGAAACCTTTCATATCCTTTTTTATTTACATTACCTGTCTGTATTAGGCAACCACTACACTCAAATAATGATATAAAGCAAAGGAGAAAATAAAATAATCCTTAGATTGTTCTTCTTTTAATCATTCCTTACTCATCAGTAAGCCAAAGGCAGAGTGTGGTAGAATGTGCACCTATCAATAAGCAAAATAAAAACCACTAAATTAGTTTTATGCATCATTTACACAGTTGTAGTACAAACAAATTACGTATGTATGTAGGAGCTGTGTAATTTTGATAGTTCTTTGACTGAATTAAATTCTCTTTTCACTAATAATGGGCATTATAATACAAAAATAAATTGTCAAGTTTAGGCTAATAATTTAAAATTTTACTTTTTAATTAAAATAGCATTAAATAACAAATGAAAATTACTATAACTGAGAAAGAAATATCATGCAAAAAAAGGAAAAACTATGTATCTGGATCTGTAATGGTATTTTTCCAATTTTTTTTTCTTTTCCTTTTTTATCCAGGGGCATTCAACCACTGAGCCATATCCTCAATCCTTTTTTTGAATTTTATTTAGAGGTAGAGGTTCATTGAGTTGCTTAGGGCCTTGCTAAATTGTTGAGGCTGGTTTTGAACTCATAGTTCTCCTGCTTCAGGCTCCCGAGCTTCTGAGATTACAAGTGTGTGCCACTTCACTCAGCCATTTTTTCCAAATTTTTAAACAAGTGGCCATCCATTTTCATTTTGCACAAGGCCTCACATAGACTAGCTGACCCTGGAGGTAAGGATTCTGCTCCTTTAGAGTCAGATCCAACTACCAATAGGGAAGCTTGCTATTATGACTAAGTGGGTAATTCTACTTCTTTTCCTGAATTAATAGGCAAAACATTTGATTCTCACACTGAGCTGTATTCACCAACCTTGTTTTCATAAGTAATAAAGATGATATTTGTGATATGTCTGCTACTTTTTAATCTTATTTTTCCATTTGTTCAAAATCAAGTTGGAAAGAACAATGCTATTTTTTGAGCCTTCCCTTAGGCTAATAATTTAAAATTTTACTTTTTAATTAAAATGGCATTAAATAACAAATAAAAATTACTATAACTAATTGAAAAAGAAATATCATGCAAAAAAAGGAAAATTTATGTCTCAGGATCTGTATGTAGGAAGATCCACAGATGTATCTGATTAATTCCCACCTCCAGAAATGATGGAGTCTTCATAAAATCCATGGATTGTACCAAAGTCAATTTCCTTTCGCAGAAATTATACTTTGTTAAAACTAGGTAAAGTTGTACTTGTGACTTGCTTGTACATTCTTTTGCAACTTACTCTGGGTCTATAATTATTTAAAAATAAAGATAATAATAATTATAAATTTATTAGTTTTATTTTAATAAAACTACTGCATGCTGCATATTTGCCTAAACCTGAGGATAACACTAATGGTATTTAAATTAATAATAACAATTAATTTTTGGTACATTGAATATGTGCCAAATGTTACATTAACACAGAATATAGCACAAGTAATGCTTAAGTACTGGGTATCCAATGAAAATTTGAGTAAATACATAAGTCAGCAGGTAAATAAACTGTATTATTTTAAGCCACAAAAGTGGAAAAGGCATTATTGTATTTTTATAGTCATTGAAAGGAACAAAATTACAAAATGTATTTTGTTTTAATGGCTGGAAAGAATTAGTAATATCACAAATTCAGAATAAAACTTGACTTAAACTGTCAGTACAATGCTATGCTAGTGTATTTATTTCCCAAAGTTCAAAAATAATTTTAATTACATTGCAGCCATCTTTTGGGAATATGAAATTCCAATTATAAAGTCAATATTAGTAATTTCCTTTGGTTTATACTGAATATCACATTGACTTATGAAGCCAAGTGTTTCAATAACTGTTTCCTTTTTTGAACCAAGATAACTAATCTCTGTGTCCAGTAAAGGCCACTCCTCAAAGAAGGGAATTTCAGAAAATTAATACCAAAGTTAATAGCCTGGTAATTCTTTTACAACATTATTCAATGATGTGTGAATTTATTTGTTCACACATACATAAAATATCAATTGTTATGGTACGTAGTTACACTTTTGGAAAAATCAGATAATTAAAAGAGCTCAATTTTGTAGTCAATATTTAGAGGAAAACATTTCTTAGTAAGTATAAGAATTCAGATTATGTAGTTGTACAATATGCTTTATCTTTAAATAAAATTCACTTTTGTTATTAAAAATATATATTCTATCTATAATTTCAAGATCTTCTATTATATTAAAATCCTCACTCATCTCACAAATAGTTTTATAATACTTGTGTTAGCCCATTTTTCATTACTATAACAAAGTATCTAAGTCTACGTAACTTTATAAAGAAAAAAGATTTATTTTGGCTCATGACTCTGGAGATTCTGGAGATTCAAGATTCACAGAATCTATCTGCTGATGGCCTTCTTGCTGCCAGATTCCTGGGGTGCTACAGGGCAGCACAGAGCAAGAAATAGGGATTATGCATATGTTTGTGTGTATATGTGTGACCTCTGGGCACTTGCTTCCCCCCCCTCCCCCTCTCTTCTTCTCCTCCCCCTCCTCCTTCTTCCTCTTCTTCTTCTTCTCCTTCTTCTCCTTCCTCCTCCTCCTGTTCCTCCTTCCCTGCCTCCTGCTCTCTCTCTGTCTTCTCATAAAGCCCTCAGAATTCAATCATGGAGCCTCTACCCTGATTATTTTATCTAATTATAATAATTTTTCAAAGACCTCACCTCTAATGTACATCATATGTTTTTTACCCTCTTAATAGCTCACAATGGGGATTAAATTTCAGCACATTGGACTCTTAGAAAACACAAACCATATGCAAATCAAACAGGACAATAAACCATGTAACTTTTCTTCAAATAAGGCTTAATTTTGTTCCCTTATTTCCATTATAATAGTTTGGCTCAATGCATTCATTTCATCCAAGATAACTTTCTTCTCTATATCTAGCAAAATCACCTTATGTTTTAAAGTTTATCTTAGCAATAAGAACTCATAGCTATGATCACCTGTGTGCAAGCAGTTATACCAATTTTCTATTTACAACAATTTGGTGGATACACTCATCAACTTTACAATTGAAAAGACTTAGTGTTTGAAAAGGTAAGTAATATGTTAGTCAGTTTTCCATTGCTGTGACAAAATACCTCAGATAGGTAACTTAAAGGAAGAAAAGTTCATTCTGGCTCAGAGTTTCATAGATTTCAGTCAATGGGTGGATTGTACTATTGTTTTAGGGCCTATGGCAAGGCAGGAAAGCATAATAGGAAGTATGTGGTAGAAAAAAGCTGCACACCTGAGGGTGAGCAAAAGGGTGATGTGAAGCAAAAGAGAAAAGGGTAGAGGGTCCAGTGACTTAACTTGCTCTAAGTAGGCCCTACTTCTTATAGGTTCCACCACCTACCAATAGCACCATAGGCTGATCACCTAGCCATTAGCATATGGATCTTTGGAAGATTTTAAGATCCAAATTACAGTAAGCAACTAGCTTACAATGCAACATAGTCCAAATCCAAAACACCCTATGTAAGAAATATGAGTATTCAGCTGCAGAATGCATGTGGAGAGGCCTTGAAGCTACAGGGGAAGGGAGAGGGAGTCAGTCATTCTCACCAAGGTGCTAGGTATGTGAATGAAACTAACTGATATTTTCAAGATCTCAGAAGGTGCTTACCAAGCCAGGAAGTAATCATAGTCAATGTCACATGGAGATAAGTAAGTTTTTCTCTGAGCCATTTCTAAAATCCCCACACATAAAATGATAAGATCTAAGAAAACATAAGCCCCGAGAGAGTTCAGTGTCCAGCCAACCCTACAAACTGATATGTTAGATGATAGAGGTTCAGCTTCTTCCTTCTAATTTACTCATTTCATTGAGAATAGAAAATTAGAAAATTATCTGCAAGGTTGACAAATAAATTACCTAATTTTTCATCATATTGCATTTTGTTTCTTTTCTGGAATTCTATTTTAGTTGTAGTATAAAGTGTGTAATTCTTTAAAGATTTAGTTAATATTTTCTTGAAGATTTCAAAACTAAGACAGTGGAAACACTTTTGAAATATCCCTAAAATATGCTTTGAATATAATTTATATTCTTCTATACTTTGGAGTCCTAACATCAGTTTGATTTCCCATAGTTTGTTATAAATGATGCTATCTAGAGTATAAAACACAATCATTTTGACAATGCCCTGAGGTCAATTCCCAGTGCAAAGGTCAAATTTAAAAGGTAATTTAGAAAAGCTAGCAATATCCCAAACAAGGTCCACCTTATTTTTACTTTCTCTTCTTTTGATTATATTCATTTTTGCCTTCCCTTTCCCTTAAGGAAATATCTGTATTACTCAGTTCTTTAAATGATAACTTCTTTAATTAGGGCATGCAATGATTTTAAATAATAAACTAGGAAAGATTACTTAGTATGGCAAAGGCATTCATGTGTAAAAGTTCAACGTATGCAGATGATTTTATCATTAATGGATTGCTTGATGCTTATATGAAAGTAACAGGCAGATGCCAAATATCCTTATTTCTGTCTATCATGAAGCCTGAAATAATGCTATATGGACTTAATCTTTCAATTCCTGGAGGGTTTTCAGGTGTCAGATATTTCCAAGTACAATTTAAATAATCATTTTTTCTGATAACACAAATATTTAATTTCTCCATACCCTTCTGACTGAAATGGATGGTTTATGTGTTGAGAGACAGTACTTACTTGGTTTGAGAAAACAGGGTAGAGAGTTAATCTGTAGTTACCTATTTTGGTTATTTTCTGGGAAAATTTCCTTTATCACTGGGAATATTAATCCACATCTCGAATTTTACACAAGTGAAGGAAGAAGTATTCACAAGATCTATTTTATATTCCAAACTGAAATATTAGATATCATCTAAATCATTGTTTATGACAAGCCTGATTAGCAGCTGAGAACATGAACTTTGAAATCAAACTAACTTGTGCTGAAATCTCAGCTTTGTTATCCATTGCCTATTCTTCTTAGCCTCAGTTTTCTCACTTGTAAATTAGTGATAATGATAATTTTTGGACCTATTTTCCACTTATTCTAAAAAAAAAACAGAAAGAAAAGAAAAGAAAGCCTATTGAGCATCTGCTAGGTGTTAGACCTTTTTTCTATTAAAATCAGACTGTGAGGCAGGCACAATTTTCCACTTTTGCTGGCAGGTGGGACCTGTGCAATCTGTACACCTCTGTGGAAGAAAGCTCGTTTTAGTGTCAGCAGTTAATCACAGCAAGGGACACCTATGCAGCTCTAAATGGCAGACTGTGCCCTCCAGGCCCCAGCAGCTCACCACCAACTTCTTTCTGGGTCCTTGTCTCACAAATCTAAAAAATGAATTCATAGGACAACAGAATGCAAGAGTGATGGGGGTGACATATATTCAAGTGTAAAGAATAGAAACAGAAATCTTGCAGGGGCAAGAGGGGACTTGATAGCAAGTTGCCACCTGAGTGTGCTATTGGTCCAAATTTATGGTAATCAGAGTTTCGAAAAAGTACTAAAAATATGGGTCCAAATTTATGCTAATCATCATTTGGCAAAGTACTAATTTTATTAGTTAACCCTTGAATCTGAACTTCCATTCAAGTCTGCTCTCTTTCTGTTTTCTCTTCACTTGCCTATAATCCTAGCATCCCAGGAGATTGCCAGACCGCAGATATGAGGGGTTCAGAGCTGTGATGCTGTGTGGAATAGTTTTCCATACCAGGCATGGCCCAAGCAGTCATAGACTGATAGATCAGCACACCCTGGCTCATCAGGATTCAGGCCCATTCCAGCACCGCTGGCTCTGCTCACCACCTGAGCTTCAGCCCACTACTCTACAGCTCTGGAAGATGGGCTTGGCTTCTTCATATGCTAGAGATACAAAAATGAACAGAGAGAACAAAATACATGAAACCTATTCTATTTTGAGGAAACAGACAACATACAGAGGTCAAGAATTGCTATGGAGAAAAAAGGGCAGAAAAAAATGTTACAGACATCTGGGAAAAGAGATTATTGGAATTGTGTTACAAATGTGACATTTGAATAATGTCTGAAGGAGCTGAGATAGAGATAGAGACTTGCATACTAAAAAAGACAACAAACAGAACACCTGGGTTCCAGTTCAAAAGACTAGGACATGGGAAGATTGAAAGGTAGCATGTGTGAGTGCCCTACTACTGAACAATTGCTCCCAGGAGTATAGTGAATAGAGGCAAGGGAGATTTATGTATTCTTTTGTTGTTAAGTAGAGTTCAATAAATTTTGTTTTTCAAAAATAAGTGTCATAAATTTTCAATACATTGAATTTAATGATCTTATTGGCCATTATTGATTAATACTCAGGTATCATCTCATCTGTTAAAAGGAAAAGCACATCCATGAAAGACTAGTTTTATAGACAAAAAAGGCTGATGAAAGCAGAAATAAGAAACAAAAAGCAGATTAGTCTTTCAAAGCTATTTTCTATGTTAGCTACCTGTTACTTAAACAAAATACCTGAGATTATTAAAAAGAAGAAAGATTTATTTTGTCTCATAATTTTGAAGGTTTCAGTCCCTGGTCCATGGTCACTGTATTTTTGTTGAGGTAGCACAGAATTGCAAGGCATATATTGTAGAGCAAAACTGTTTTACTGCATGGCCAGGAACCAAAAAGATAGGAAAAGAAAAGTATTGAATCCCAATATCCCATGCAAGGGTATGTCCTCAGTGACAAGACTTTCTAGTAGACTCTACCTCTTAAAGTTTTCAGTAGCACTGCAGGTCAGTGTCTTGTCTTCATCAAGGATATCGGTCTGAAATTTTCCTTTTTTGATGTGTCTCTGTCTGGTTTTGATATCAGAGTGATACTAGCCTCATATAATGAGTTTGGAAGGGTTCCCTCCCTTTCTATTTCATGGAATATTTTGGGGAGTATTGGAATTAGTTCTTCTTTGTAGGTCTTGTAGAACTCGGCTGAGAATCCATCTGGTCCAGGGCTTTTCTTGGTTGAAAGGTTCTTGATGGCATCTTCTATATCCTTGTTTATAATTGATTTAAGTCATGAATGTCCTCCTGGTTTAGTTTGGGTAGGTCATACGTCTCTAGAAATTTGTCGGTGTCTTCAGGGTTTTCTATTTTACTGGATAAAAATTTGTAAAATAGTTTCTAATTATCCTCTGTATTTCAGCAGGGTTTGTCATGACATTTCCTTTTTCATCACAAATTTTAGTAAATTGGATTTTCTCCTTCTTTTCGTTAGGGTGGCTAAGGGTTTGTCAATTCTGTTTATTTTTTCAAAGAACCAGCTTTTTGTTTTGTCAATTTTTGAATGGTTTCCTTTGTTTCAATTTCATTGATTTCAGCCCTGATTCTAATTATTTCCAGTATTCTACTTCTTTTGGTGTTAGTTTGTTTCTCTTTTTCTCAGGCTTTGAGATGTAGTGTCAAGTCATTGATTTGTTGACTTTTACATCTTTGAATATATGAGCTTAATGCAATGAACTTTCCTCTTAGCACTGCCTTCATAGTGTCCCAAAGATTTTGATATGTTGTATGAGAGTTCTCATTTACCTCTATGAATTTTTTTTATCCCCTCCCTGATGTTTTGTGTTACCCATGCATCATTCAATAGCAAACTATTGAGTCTCCAGGTGTTGGAGTAGCTTCTTTTTTTTAAACTGTCATTAATTTCTGATTTCATTCCATTATGGTCATATAGAATGGAGGGTAGTATCTCTATTTTTTTTTGTATTTGCTAAGACTAGCTTTGTGGCATAGCATATGATCTATTTTGGAGAAGGATCCATGTGCTGCTGAAAAAAAAAGTGTATTTGCTTGTTGAAGGGTGGAATATTCTATATATGTCTGTTATGTCTAGATTATTGATTGTTCTGTTGAGTTTTGTAGATTCTTTGTTTAGTTTTTGTTTGGAAGATCTATCCAGTGGTGAGAGAGGTGTGTTAAAGTCACCCAGTACTATTGTGTTGTGGTCTATTTGATTCTTGAAGTTGACAAGGGTTTGTTTGACATTGTTTGGGGCATAGATATTTAAGATTGTTACGTCTTGTTGATGTATGATTCCTTTAAGCAGTATGAAATGACTTTGTTATCTCTTTTCACTAACTTTGGTCTGAAGTCCACTTTATCTGATATGTGGATGAAAACCCATGCTGGTTTACGCAGTCCATGTGAGTGATACATTTTTTCCCATCCTTTCACCTTCAATCTGTGAATGTCTCTTTCTATGAGATAAGTTTCTTGGAGGCAGCATATTGTTGGGTCTTTTTTTTTTTTTTTAATTCAATCTGCCAGTCTATGTCTTCTAATTGCTGAGTTTAGGCCATTGACATTATTGAGACATGGTTTGTATTCCCAGACATTTTGGTTTATTCTTGGTTTCTAACTTGACTGGGTTTCTCCTTTGATTTACCTTTCCTTTAGTGTAGTTCCCCCTTTTGCAGGTTTTCATTTCCTCGTCATGGAATATGTTGCCAAAAATGTTCTGTAGTGCAGGCTTTCTTGCTATGAATTCTTTTAATTTTTGTTTATCATGAAAGGCTTTTATTTCATCATCAAGTCTAAAACTTAATTTTGCTGGATATAGGATTATTGGTTGGCATCCATTGTCTTTCAGAGCTTGGTATATGTTGCTCCAAGCTCTTCTAGCTTTAAAGGTCTGGGTTGAGAAGTCTGCAGAGATCCTAATTGGTTCCCCCTATATGTAATCTGATTTCTTTCTCTTGTAGCTTTTAAGAGTCTATCCTTATTCTGAATGCTAGGCATTTTCATTATGATGTGCCTTGGTGTAGATCTGTTGTGATTTCGTACATTTGGTGTCCTGTAAGCCTCTTGTATTTGATTATCCAATTCATTCTTCATGTCTGGAAATTTCTGATATTATTTCATTGAATAGATTGCTCATTCCTTTGGTTTGATATTCTATGCCTTCCTCTATCCCAATAATTCTTAAGTTTGGTCTTTTCATGTTATCCCATAATTCCTGGATATACTGTTCATGGTTTCTTACCAACTTCACTGTGTGGTCAACTCTATTTTCAAGATTAAATATTTTGTCTTCATTGTCTGAGGTTCTGTCATCCAAGTGATCTAATCTGTTGGTTATTCTATCTATTGAGTTTTTAATTTGGTTTATTATTTCTTTCATTTCGAGGATTTCTGTTTGGCTCTTTTTCAGAATCTCTACCTCCTTATTGAAATGATCTTTTACTTCCTATATTTGCCTATGTAACTCCTTATCAAAATGATCTTTTGCTGAATGAGCTTGCTCTCTTATATCATTCTTTAAGTCACAGAACATTTTAATTATGTACACCCTGAACTCCTTCTCTGACATTTCTTCTGCTGTGCTGACCATGGATTCTAATAATGTAATATCTTGGTTCATTTGAGGCACTTTTGTTTCTTATTTTTTCATGTTGTTTGTATATCTTTCCTTCTAGCTCTGCAGATCCAAGGTGTTACAGTTTTTATCCTATAGGCGTATAGTTTTCCTACAGGGTTCCAATAGGTCTCCTTTAAGGGGAGACCAAAATTGACAGATCTCAATACAAAAAACATATAGTTTCAAACAAGTAGCTCCTAATAACTCCTGAATATATTTATGGCTTAGTCACAATATACAGAAATTATGAGTTCAATTAGCTTCTACTATATAAACAATAGGTTTGCACAAGGGTCTACAGTTTCTACTGGTGGGCTAGAGAGAACCGAGAGAGGGGTGTAGGATAGGATGTTATGACAGTAAGAAGCAAAGATATAGTTATTAGATCCTAGGAAGCATGAAAGAGGAACCTAAAAGAAGTTGACTATTAGTTGAAAGGAGAGAAATAGATTTGGGGAAGAGCAGTAAGAAGGAAGAAAATAGAGTACAACTATTGAGGAGACATAAAAATTAAGAAAAATAAAACATGTACAGGTGGAACTTACAAGACTATATAATACAACTG
Source organism: Xerus rutilus (assembly GCA_028644305.1). Lineage (NCBI taxonomy): Eukaryota > Metazoa > Chordata > Mammalia > Rodentia > Sciuridae > Xerus > Xerus rutilus. Next base: position 52,230,165 of record CM053401.1, on the reverse strand, counting down.
TAGTATACTAATCAGATATTCCATTCTACCATATCCCAGTGCATAAAAATACTTGGTTTCACACATGTTGGGAATGTGAGGGCAGGGAAAGAGTGAGAGAGAGAAAAAAGGAAAAAAAAGAAGAGAAGATAAAAAACAAAACAGCAAAAAAAAAAGACAAAAAAGAAATATTAGGAAAAAATAAAGTAATAAAATACAAAGTCTCAATGTAAATAAACAGGATTGCTTCCTTTCACCTCCAGTAGGTGGAGTTGCCTGTTGCTTACTGGTATCTGCCAGCTTAGGTGAAAAATGCACAGCTCGAGTCTCACAAAGAAGCCGTCTACCTCAGCGATAAGGTGAAGGAACTCTCGGTGGTCATAGATGCAGTATTCGGCGATGCAGCTCTGTGGTGTGCTGAAGTAAAAGTTTGTCTCCAAATTCTGTCTGGCACCCTCCCCGCAGGAGGTTCCACCCTGGTAGATAGAAATCCACACAAGAATAGCAGCCAGGGATCCTATGCAGAAGCAACAGCTAGGGGTCCTGCGTGAGTGGGTGACCGGAGGTCCCACAGGGCGCATGGGTGCTGGAGCCAGGGATCCTGTGCAGGAGCAGGCCCTGCACAGGGGTGAGTCCCACACTGGAGTCCTTGGCTGGGGTTCTACACCACTTGCAGCTGGAGTCATGGACTGCTTCGGGCTGGAGTCCTTTGCAAAGGCTGGGGCCTGGCGGCCCCTCGGGCACACAAGTGGAGCTCTTACATGCAGACACCTGTTGGACATCTCCCAAAAACTCACTGAGAAACAGTGTCTCCACCACCCCAAATTTTGGTCCTGGAGAGACTAGAAACCATGAGTCCATCTAGGTTGCCATCTCGGAACAGATCCCGGGAAACTAATCCTTCTTGCAAACAGCTACATTCAAGGAATTTGCCAGAGTATGACCTTAAACTTGCTTCCATGCAAGAAATTTCAAAACGTTGACTAGGAGAATATTTATGGAGGACTTTCTGTAAAAGGCACTGCCTTCCCATCTCTTAGCCAAAGTTTCTTCAAACTCTGTTCATGTGAAGATAAATATCCTCAGAATTAGTCATAGAGAAACACTCAGGAAAAAAAGTGGTGATGAAATGTCAGAGACATGCTGAGCTCAACTACGTGGCACAAAATTCTCTTCTACAGGACTCATTAGTTAACAAACTAATGTGCTTTTTAAATTTTCAAAAGTATGCAGGATTCGAAGTTATTCTTTCCACTGAAACCCCAAAACATACAAATTCACTTATTATTATTTCATATGAAAACAATATTCCATGGACTATGCTTTGGGAAACATCTTTTGCGATACTTTTAAAATTCACTCCTGTAAAAGCCATATTTGTTTTGATCTGTACAGTCAGCACCAGAAGCTGTTATAAGAAATTTACATGTGAAACTCTTGGTCATATCAAGAGTTTGCATATCATATATTGCATGGTAATATTGTCCTTTATGAATCAACAGGAGAAATATTTCGCTTGTCTCAATACCAAAAGTAATGGTGTTTTTTCTAAGAAACAATTTTTTTGTTGTTGTTTTGGTTGCTGGCAACCTTGTAACTTACTGTTTCTCTTTTCATTCTGGCCACTAAAATCTTCAGAGATAAAAAATGATGAACGTCTCTGGGGTGTATAAAGGGAAAAATACAAACTAGAAACATAACAATGATGGAGCATGACCCAGATCTAGCCTTCCTATTGTACTTTACCTTCTAAGTCCTTCTGGAATGGCATGAAAAAAAGCTTTAGAAACTACTTTTTTTTAAAGTGACTTTATGTAAATCTGGGTGTAAGTGATGCTGGTCTGGACCTAGGTGACAACTGGAGACACATGGCAGGAGCAAGCATTTTCTTCTCAATTTCACTTCAACCGAGAGAAGTAGGACTATAGTCACTGTTTGGCACAGTAGAGTTTTGCAGTTTAACATCCTAGGTGTTATTCTACAGAAAGGTGCATTCTTTCCAGAGGACAGTGGTAGCTGGACAGGAGAACAACAAAGATGAGCAGCAGCCTAATGAGGGAGCATTGGCCTCAAGCATCTTCATCTTGAACACTGAGACACATGGAACCTACTGGAACAGTTGAGGTGACACTTTCAACTGTGTTCCTGCACTAATGATGGAGAGGACTAAAAAGGTGTGGGATCTAGGTGTAAGTGCCAATATTAGTGCATCTGTGCCCTTGGCACAGTAGGCTTTGCATGAATGAAGCTCTTTGTTTGCCAGTTGTCATACTAGCTCTAATTTCCTACTTTTACTTACTGCAAACTTACATATTCCTTCCCTTTCCTTTTTTGGTGCTGAGGATAAAACCCTGGGCCTTGTATATGCTAGACCAGTGTGAGGCAGAGGTGAGCCTCTGCCTGACATATCACTGAGCTATATCCCAAACCTTCACTTTTTCTTCAACATTAAAATGTTTTAAATTA
>CM053401.1:52216622-52227220 GCA_028644305.1 Xerus rutilus | reverse complement strand
CCTGTATATGGGAAGGGTACAGCTGGATTTAAGGATCAGATTGGATGGAAGTCTGAAGGCAGGGGTCACAGAAGAGTATACACAAATGTCAGTACTATCTGGAAGGTAGTATAGTAGGGAATAAATGCAATCTAAAAAATAGTTTCCTGAAATTTAAAGTAAAGTCTCTTCAAGTTCACCAATTTAGTTGGTTGACAAGTTTTAATATTTAAGAACACATTGCTAAAAGTAAAATGAAGGTATAAAGGAAAGCTAGTGTTTGTTATATTTTTTAATTTTTATGTGGCCATGTAAAACAGTATGAGTATTTCACAAATCCTTGTTAATTAGAAAGCAGAGTTTCTATTTATTTCACTAATCTTATCTTTATTTTGGAATTCTGATAGATAACTGAAAAAATAAATGTATTAAGACCTAAGATAAACTCTAGTATTTATCTAAAATTGTTTTATTATTCCTAGTCTTTAAATGGAGAAATCTATCACATAATTTGATTCCCAGAAATGATCCCTTAGATGATTTTCTCTATTGCATTTGAAGCAAATGGGATATTTTTTTTCAGTATTGTGCATACACTTAACAGCTGGTGGTTGGAATACTGTATTTAAGCATGTAGTGCTTAATTGTCAATTCACTTACTAATTGCCATTAAATATCAAATGCACATGGTAGACAAGCATGCCATCACACAGCCTGTTTTCCTTCTAGTATAATGGTTTGCTTAAATCTTTTTGTTGTAAGACTGAGTTAGTTGTCTCCCTCCCCTTCCCAGGGCTGCTGCCTCTCACAACTTCCTCACCAACTGTGGTCTGATCAATCTCTGCTTTCTAGCTGGGCTTCCCACCTGAATCTGTCTTCGTTGTTTGCCAACACCACCCTAGTCTCACCTTAAATTCTCAAATAATCTCTCAAGTCATATTGTTTTCATGCTAGTGACTGTCTAATAATAGTTAGTTTATATATTTACAAAATGCAAAACTTTTAGCTATATTTCAAAAGCCTTTTACATTCCTTAATACATCTCACCCAAATTAATTTTTACATCTTCTCCACATACTTATTACACTAAGGTAATATTTCCTTCTTATCTCATCCATCCATTGGCACTTGTGCCTTTATTCATTTCCTTTGTGAAAACCTGTCTCCCAATTCTTTAAAATGTCTTCTGTTGTCTTTTCTACATAACCGTGTAGTATTGCCATTGAGGCCTAAATGAAGTTTTATTACTTAAGCTTGCAATTAGTTTTCTAGATAACTGGATGTAGAATACTGAATGTTGTACAATTTGACACTTCACAATTTTCTGATTTGGTAAGTGAACAACACCAAAATCCATTCTATTTTATGCGAAGTACATACACATAAAGGCTTACTCAAAGTATGTAGTCATTGTTCTTTATGAATGGCTTACTTGCACAAACTCATCTGATCTACGTAAACAGACTGACTCTGCTACTATGGAATGCAGTCAGGTCTCCCCTTTAACTGTATTTTCATATCATCTGACCTCTCCTTTGACCTATGTGTCTCTGACATCTCCACGAAATGCACTGTTCTTGAGCGCATTCTTTTCGCTAATACCTTGCACTTCCCTGCATACGTCATTTCCTCCAAAGCAGACCTACAAATCAACAGCCTCTTCCCCTTCCTCTTCTTTATTATCTTCATTCTTGTCTTCATCTCTTCCTTTTCTGTCTCCCTCCATCTTTATCTCCTCCCATAACTTCACTCATTTTTTTCTGGGTGAAAAACTTGCATCTCTTCATCTTCTTTTTAGTATCTCTTCTAATTTTCACATGCATGTTTCCAATAGTTTATTGAATTTTTCACCCAGCTCTTTCTTTTGTATTTTACTTAGATAAATACATATCTTGATTATTTTCCTTTTGCAAATACATATTTCTTCTTCCTACTAGTATGACTAGCATTGTTCCAGTTACTCTGACCAAATATGTCAATTGTGCTTTCCTCTTCTGCCTCTCCACAGGTCTGGTGTCTTTTTAGCACCGTTTCTCTCCTCTTTATAGAACTTATCAAATGAACTAAGATTTTTGATGTATTTGGAAAAATCTGCTGGAAACTACTTTATTTTCCTTGAGTAATGTTTCAGAATTTATAGCAGACTTTCCATTAAAGTACATTTTCTCAAGAAAGCAAGGCAGAAATGTTTTAACTACTTAGAAATACATCATTCCCATTCAGTTTTAGATTGCACAGTAAATATGAAGTCATATGATAAATTATTATAGATTTAATAGTTGGGAACTACATTTCTCAAAACACACTTGCATTTTTGTTATTTATCCTTTCTCTTCTAATAGGAATAGTCTGAGTTTCATTTAAACAAATTTGCCTAATGATTATGAGAACATAGAAGTCCACAAAGCAAGAAAGAGTCTACCAAAACAAAAAAAGTTGTAAAACACATCTTCAGTATTCTAGACCACTAAGCAGATTTTAAAGAATAGTTGGTTCTTTTGGTTTGTTAATTACCCAAGAAATAGAAAATTAAATTCTACACAAGTAAGATAAATGCCTAATTAGAATCAGCTGGGTAAACATTGAAACATCATTGTCAGTCGCTCTCAGGATTCCTGTTTGTTTTTCTCTGCCTCTGGTTCTGCTCTAATACTGATGATTTTCCACCCTTAGCTTATCACTCTGTTTTCTTTTCTTTCTTTCCTTTTTCTTTTTTCTTGAATAACTGCTCTAAGATAGAAATCAGTAGTGCAACAGGGACTGTAAAACTGCTTTCAAGTTTCAGACGATGGCTTCCCTCTGCGGGCATCACCACACATGGTTTTCCCTGAAGAATCAGCTCTCACATTTCATGAAAGGTCTTTTTTCTGCTATGCCAGCACCCAAAGACCAGGGTTTGAAATGCATTCTTTTTAACATGTGCCTATTGTAAAACCTCAATATGACTGACAAATGCCATCTAGCAACATTTTCATGAGGCAATTTGGAAAACATACTTATAAATCAGAAAGAAAAATGCCTGTTAACAAAAATTCATGTCCCTTTTAAAACTAATCAAGTTGTTTAGCTGATAAATTTTCCTTTGACATAAACACAAAGTTATATGTTAAAATATTTCATAGAATTTTATTATAAAGCATTAGCATTATTTTTAATGAAATATTTTCCTTTTTGTAAACTAGGAGAAAGCCTGAAACAAAATATTTGTTCTATACAGGTAATGCCATTGCAGTTGACTAATATCTAGCTGTTGACTAAGGGTAAATGTTGAGGCATGGTATATTAGGTTCGTAATAAGACCATATAAACTAAGCTGAAAACTGTGAGATGAAAAACAGGGTTATTTATCATAATTTTCAGAGAGGAAGTCTAAAAAAGGGGAAAATATTTTCCCTGTCAATTGCATCTTTTAGCGATGCAAAGCATGAACCAAGGAAGATAGGTATATCTTGGAGATATTACACCTCAATGAAGTCAATATCACAATAAAACAACTTACACAAAATTTTTGCTTTTCCAGCACATATAAAACTCATGGTCATACTATAGTGTAATTCCTTAAGTTTACAATAACCTTGTGCTTAAAAAACAATGTACACAACTTAAAAATATTTTATTGCTAAAAACATACTAATTATATATAAAGCCTTCAGCAAGCTTCAATCTTTTTTGCTGGTGGAGGGTCTTGCCTCTTTGTTGATGGATGCTGATTGACCTGAGTATTCACTGCAGAAGGTTAGGATGACTGCAGGTGCAGAGACCCACACCTGTAATCCCAGCAGCTCTGGAGACTGAGGCAGGAGGATCGCAAGTTCAAAGCCAGCCTGAGCAACAGCAAGATGGTCAAGCAACTCAGTGAGATCCTGTCTCTAAATAAAATACAAAATAGGGCTAGGGATGTGGCTAAGTGGTTGAGTACACCTGAGTTCAATCCCCGGTACCTACTACCCCACAAAAAAGAAGGCAGCTGAGATGATTGTGGTTAATTTCTTAAATCAAGACAACAGTGAAATTTGTCAAATCAATTTACTCTTCGTTTCATGGAAGATTTCTCTGTAGCATGTGATGTTATTTTATAATATTTTACCCATAGTAGAACTTCTTTCAAAATTGGAGTCAATCTTTTCAAACTCTGCCACTACTTTTCCCACTAATTTTACGTAATATTACAAAATTTTTGTTGTTATTTCAATAATAAAGATGTTCACAGCATCATTACCCGGAGAAGAAATCATCTCAAGAAATCATTCCCTTTTCTCATGAAAAGCAACTCATTATTCTTTACATTTTTATCATGAGTTTGTGGCAATATATTCATATCTTCAGACTTCATTTCAAATTCTTGTTCTCTTGCTATTTCCACATTTGTAGGTATTTTCTCCACTGAAGTTTCGAACCCATGAAAGTCTTCCATGAGGTTTAGAATTAGCTTCTTATAAACTCCTTTAAATATTGATTTTTAACCTCCTTAGATGTCTCAATGATGATGATGATGATAATGATGATGATAATTATTTTGGTATTGGAGATAGAACCCAGGGGCTACATCTCTGACCCTTTTTAGTTTTTATTTTGAGATACATCCTTGCTAAGTTGCTGAGGCTGGCCTCAAATTTGCAATCCTCCTGCCTCAGCCTCCTGAGTTGCTGTGATTACAGGCATGCACCACCACACCCAGCACAGACTTTATAGCTTTTTCTAGATGTACAGTTTGTTTATTTTTGGTGTGTTTTTGTGTGTTTGTGTTTTGCTTGTTTTTGTGTGCTAGGGATTGAACCTAGGCCTTGAACTTGCTAGGCAATTACTCTATCACTAAGCTATTTCCCCAGCCCTCATGATTATAACTAATGGCATCTCAAATGATGAATTTTTTCCCAGAAAGTTTTACTTTCCCCAGATCCATCAGAGGAGTAATTATGTGTAGCAGTGATAACCTTATGAAATGTATTTTTAAATAATAAGATTTGAAATTCAAAATTATTTCTAGACTCACAGACTGCAGAATGGCTATTGTGTTGACACACATCAATCTTGTTGTGTACCACTATCAGTGCTCTTGGGTGACCAAGTGTGTTGTCAATGAGCAGTAATAGTTTGAAAGGAATCTTTTTTTTTCCTGAGCTGTAAGTCTCAATGGTGGACTTAAAATATAAAGTAAACCATGTTGTAAATAGATATATTGTTATCCATACTTTGTTAGTCCATTTATGATCCAAAGGCAGAATAAATTTAGTATAATTCTTAATGTTCCCAGGATTTTCAGAATAGTAAATAAACATTGGTTTTCATTTACACTCACCAACAAGAGAGCTAACCTGTCCTTTGAAGCCAGGCAATGATCTCTTCTCTAACTATGAATATCCTCAGTGGCATCTTCTAATACGAGGCTGTTTCACCTACACTGAAGATCTGTACTTTGTGTAACCACCATCATTCATTCTCTAAGCCACATCTTGTGGCAGCATCTACACAGCGCATATTACTTCTCCTTAGGCATCACATCACAGAGTTTCCTTCCTAGGGTGAAGCTACCCACCTCTGCCACATTTATAATTGTATTCTGTGTCTTCCTCAATTCTCTCAGCCTTCATAGAATTGAAGAAAGTTAGGGCCTTTTTCTGAATTAGGCTTTGTCTTAAAGGAATGTTATAGCATGAAAACTGACTTCCCTGGTTCTTGTTTGCCTTGTGATTTTGTTTTGGTTGTAATTGAAAATGTGACATTGGAATGTAATAATGTAGTAAGTCTGGAAATAAGATTATTCCCTTTCCCTAGGGCTTCCTGGTTTTTTGTTGCTGTTGTTGTTGTTTTTTGTTTGTGACTTTTTAATTGAAGACTGTATCTGTGCTGAGGCTCAGCCTGAGGTTTCAACTTAAGGTTTGCTCAGGCCTTCTGATTTGCACTGACTTTCTAATTCTTCAGTATAGGCAGTGTGTTGTTGTTGTTGTTGTTTTAATGTTCTAGTTTTCAATGTCTGAGTCTCAAGAAGGAGAATGGGGAATATGTGGCATCAGTCCATTTTCATCTCCTGGGAATCATTCAGGCAGAGAAAAATGTACTTACAACAATGTGGGGTGGAGTGCAACAGTAATGGCTGCTGCCCCTTTGCCTTTGCACATCTGTGGTCAGAAGAAGCCATCAGTGGTCAGAACGTAAGAGTCTTTAGTTGGAGGACCCAGTTCCTTTTGTCCACCCAGGCTACTGCAAGCTGTGTGCAAGCTGCTTCAGGAGCTCATGCACAGCCGCCTGCCACAGGGCCAGGGTAGGGAAATTCACTAATTGCAATTTACTTTTTAAGCCTTCCTCTGGAAGTTATAAGCCTTCAGTAGACTCAAAATTCCATAATAGTTCAACAAATTCTGTTAGTGCAAGTAGTTGCCTTAAGTGGGGAGACAGATTTCTGGTGTTTCTACTTTACCATCTTTCAGAAACATAGGTAGTATGTGCAGACTTTTCCTCTGTTACTATTCCTAAATAATACAATAACAACATTTACATAGCCTTAAGAGATTGCATTAGGCATTATAAGTAATCTACAGATGACTTCAAGCACACAAGAGGATGTGCAGAGTTGAGTACAAACACTATGTCATTTTGTATTAGAAAATTGAGTATTCAGTGATTCCTATAACCAATTACCATGGATTCTGAAGGCTCTCTATATACATGTATGTGTATGTGCACCTATACTGCACTATTAACTGGACTCAGTTAAATCAAAATTTTAAAACAGAGTGGTTCTACAGGGGTGTTGTTATTTGTGGACCATAAGATTTTGTGGCTGGGCATGGTAGTGCACACCTGTAATCCCTGCAGCTTGGGAGGATCACAAGTTCAAAGCCAGCCTCAGCAACTTAGCAAGGCGCCAAGCAACTCAGTGAGACTCTGTCTCTAAATATAATACAAAAAGGGCTGGGGATGTAGCTCAGTGGTTGAATGCCCCTGAGTTTAATCCCTGATTTAAAATGTAATAATAATTTTTGATAGGAAATATTACTTTTGAAAACATTTTAATTTTTGTTCAGTTACTACTTTTATGGACTTGAATTTACATTATTTTCTTTTCTTAACTATATTGTGAGTAAATTGTATAACTTTCAGAACTCTTTGAATACCTTTTAGACTTCTTTGCCTTTATCCCATATGTCTGGGGCTAGTGTCTACAGGTAGTGGGTTGCTTTGAGTATGGTATACTTAGTAGTGTGAAATTGTTGGAGCAGGACAGACATTGCATTTGTTAAGTAACTATGTGTGGTGCTTTGATCATCTATTACTCAAAAATAAGCTGCTGTCTTTCTTCATAAATATGGAGATGGAGCAGGTATCAGTGGGGACAGTTAGTATCTATTCTATATGGCCTTGTCCAGTGAAGCTTAAGAAGCTGGAGGATTTGCTTTCAAGGGGCTCACTCAGATGTTTGGCAGCTTGATACTGGTTGTCTGCTAAGGGCTCAGCTGTGGCTATTGGCTCAGGACACAGTTCTCTCCTTGGATTTTCTCTGGCAGGATGCTTGGGCTGCTTCATAGATTAGAAGTTTGACTTTAAGAGAAAGTATTCTAAGAGGACTGAGTGGAAGCTGCAAGTTTTATGACCTTCTCTCTGCTCTGCCAGAATATCCCTTCTGCAGATTATGTTGGATAAAGATGTCATGAGATCCAGGCAACATTAAAAGGTACGGGAACAATTCCACCTCTTGGTAGAAGTGGGAAAGATTTCTGAAGAATCCAAGGACCAGATGCTTTGGTGGAGACAAACTGATGATGTAGTCATGCTGTTTTTGGTGATAGTAACTTCTTGAGATTAAGATCATGGGAGACCTAAATGGGCAAATTTTCTCATAGTTCTGGAGGCTGAAAACCTCAGATCAAGGGGCTAGTAGAGCTGATGTCTGGTGAGGTTTCTCCTTCCAGCCTGGTGTCTCCTCCTCTTTGTTTAAGGATTCCATCCCTACTGGGTTAGGGCTCTGCTCTTATTCTTCTTTTAGCCTTAACTAATTCTTAAAGCCCTATCTCTAAATAGTCACATTGGGGGTTAGGGCTTTGACATATGAATTTTGGAGAGACATAACTGAATCTATAAAGATGTATCTTGGAATTTATTGATTATAAAAATGATTTTTAAAATTAAACCAATTATCTATTTATGCTTTCTTACTTCAAACAGCATGGCATATTTTTATTCTAAAAATGGAAACCTGTATAAATCAGAACTCATTATAATTTTCTATTGTGCTACAACTCTTTTTTCTTACTGTGGTTGAGCATCTTTAATCTGAAAATCTGAAATCTAAAGTGATCCCAAATTGGAAACTTTTTTGAGTGCTGACATAATTGGAAAATTCTTCATCTGACCTTATGTAACAGAGAGTAGTCAATACATGGACACAACAAAAATATCATATCATATCATATTACCTTCAGCCTATGTGTGTAAAGTATATATGCATTTTATGTTTAGAGTTGGACCTTCTCCCTAACATATCTTATTATGTATATGTAAATATTCAAAGATCTGGAAAAAGTCCAAAATTCAAAACACTTCTGGTCCCACACATTTCAGATAAAATATACTCAATATATAAATATTTTCTGAGAATATGAGGTTTCTGGAAGATAAGGTATGGAAACTCATACCTCATTCCATATTATATATGATTTTTGATTGAAGTCCTACTTGAATAATAAAGTTAATAAATACATGTGTAAAGTCTTAATATTGTGGTGTATTATTTATATCCCATTGATTATTGATTATTCTATGGGATATAAATAATACACCACAATATTAAGTATGAGGCCCTCACTCACCACCTATGGACTGCCTTGTGGAGTGTGCTCCTTGCTAACGCCCTGCAGAAATGCTTCAATCACCCACAGTCCTTTGACAGATGAGACTAGTGTCTAGGGCACTGGCTCCTCATCTCACTCTGGCTTATGCCAAATATGTACAATTTGGTGAAGATGCCTGAACCTTAATGCTTCAAGGTGTTAGCCAATGCTGTAGCTATTTTAATGGGGCCAAAGGAAAGAACAGTTATTCCTGAACAGAATTGGGGAAGTCCCAAAGTAACAAAAGTAAAAAAAGCAAAGCCAATTGATTTAAAGGATAAAAACAAAAATATTGGCGCTAAACTTGTTCAAGATTGTTAGGTCGGAGGCAGACACAGAAAACCAGACCCACCTGCTGTGCTGTGTGGCGCTGCGCCGCAGCGCTGGGCCAATGCAGCACCAGAAAGTTCGCTTGGGAGGCAATTTTGGACTGTTTCCCACTACCGTGCCACGCCGCATGAACACTGTGCCAGAAAGTTCCTTGGGAGACAATTCTAGAACCTCTTTCTCCCCCATCACCGCCCGGAGCCAGCCCACCCACTGTCGCGCGCGACGAATGTAGCACGCATGCGACGCATGCGCCGAACGCAGAACACATGTGTCAAGCACACCAAAATGGCGGCCCCCAATGATCTGTACAGAAGAAGAAGTGAACTTACAGTATGAGAAGCTCCATGGCTCTCGGCACATACCGGAAGGAATCTGACCTCACCAGCTGCACCAAACCAATCTCAGAGGACACTGGACTCTAAGTCAACACCTCTTCCTGACCTCAAGCCTGCCTTTTCCGGATGGGGAGAGGCCTTATAACCCTGTGTAACACAAGGCACAGGGCCTTTTTCCCGACCTGTTCGAGCCTGGTGACTGGGCGGGGAACTGGTCCGGGAGCGTATTTCTCAGAATAAAAGCCTGTGTTGGTCCTGTTTCACTTCCATCTGATCGTTCGTCTTACAAAGATGTTGCCAACAATACAAATAAAGAGACTGCTGAAGGCACCACCACTGCTATTGTACTGGCACACTCTATTGCCATGGAAGGCTTTGAGAAAATTAGCAGAGGTGTCAATCCAGTGGAAATTAGAAGAGATGTGATGTTAGCTGTTGACACTCTAATTGCTGAACTTAAGAAGCTGTCTAAACCTGTGATGACTTCTGAAGAAACTGCTCAGGTTTCTATAATTTCTGGAAATGAAGAAAAAAAATTGGCAACATCATTTCTGATGCAATGAAAAAGGTTGGAAGAAAGATATGATCATAGTAATCAATGGAAAAACACTCAATGATGAATTAGAAATTATTGAAGGCATGAAGTTTGATGAAGGCTATATTTCTCCAAACTTTATTAATACACCTGTATTAGTCAGAGTTCTCTAGAGAAACAGAATCAACATGAAGTATAATTATAAAAAGAGGATTTATTAGGTGGACTTACACAACCAGAAGCTGGATAGTCCACAATGGCCTCCTGCAGGTTGGAGATCTGGAAGAACCAGTAGCTGGGTAGTCCAAAAGGCTGAAGCCCCAGAAGAGGCTGAATCCCCAGAAGGAGAGGGAACAGAAGTGCTATCCTAGTCCGAGACTGAAGACTTCTGGAAACTCCCTAGAGAATTACTGGCAGAGTGCATTTTGGAAGAGTGAAGAAGCAAAAGTCTTACATCCTGAGATGGCAGCAGCAATCAAAAACACACTCAAGGAAAATCAGTCTTACTGCTACTGCTCCTTCCAAGTTCTTCCCACTTTTATTCCACCAAAGCCATCATCCTATTGGACCATGCTGCCCACTCTTGGGAAG
>CM053401.1:52202870-52216522 GCA_028644305.1 Xerus rutilus | reverse complement strand
TGTGGTAGTCAAAACCCCGGGTTTTGATAACAACAGAAAGAACCAACTCATAAAGTCTATTGTTACTGGTGGTGCTATGTTTGGTGAAGAGGGTTTGACCCTAAATATTGAAGATGTTCTGCTTCATGACTTAGGAAAAGCTGCAAAGTTCATTGTCACCAAAGATGATGCCATACTTTTGAAAGGAAAAGGTGATAAAACTCAAATTGAAAAGGGCATCAAGAAATCATAGAGCAGTTAGAAACCATAACTAGTGAATATGAAGAGGAAAAACTGAGTAAATGACTGGAAGAACTTTCAGATGGAATAACTGTGCTGAAGGTTGGTGGGCCAAGTGATATTAAGTGAACAAAAAGAAGGAGTTACAGATGCCTTCAATGCCATGAGAGCTGCTGTTGAAGAAGGAATTGCTCTGGGTGGGGTTTGTGCTCTGTTTTTTTGCATTCCAGCCTTGGGCTCACTAACTCCAAATAACAAAGATCAAAAAATTGGTATAGAAATCATTGGAAGAAAACTCAAAATTTCTGCAATGACCATTGCTAAGAATACAGGTGTTGAAGGATCTTTGATAGTTAAGAAAATTCTGTAGAAGTTAGTTATGATGCTATGCTTGGATATTTTGTGAATATGATGGAAAAAAGAATCATTGACTCAACAAAGGTTGTAAGAACTGTTTTATTGGATACTGCTGGATTACTTCTGTGTTAAATACAGCAGAAGTTGTAGTCACAGAAATTCTTAAAGAAGAAAAAGATGCTAGAATGGTCATGATGGGTAGAATAAGAGGTAGTATAGGAGGTGACATGTTCTAATTGTCAGAGTAGTGCTTTCCCATTATTAACGAGCTGTGACAGGAAGTCCAAGGCAGAGTTCCTCATTAATAATTTCGGAGAAGTCAGTGGAAGAAAATGACTGAAGAAAAGGCTGGTTAATGTTTAAGAAAATCACCATAATCATCAGTTACTGGTTTCAATGACTATATATAATGGTTTACTGCTATCATTGTCCATGACTGCAGATAACTTATTTTGTATTTTTGAATAAAAAGACATTTGTACGTTTTCTGATACTGGATGCAAGAGCCATGTACTGCTTTCAACTGAAATCACCAAGGTATTCGTATTACTATTCTGCTAAAATTAGTATTTTAGTGCTTTCCATCACCAGATGAGAAGTTCAGAAGCAGCCTTTCTGTGGAGAATAAGAATAATTGTATACAAAGTCAGGAAATATACTACTATGTGACAACATTTGTGCAATAAAAAATGGTTCAAAGTTTAAAAAAGGAAATATAAGAAGTGTGGCATAAAAACAAACAGATTATAAAAAATTAATTATTAGAAAGGACAGAATAAGGATTGAGTCTTAGAGAAAGGAAAAAGATTATATATAGCACAATAGTCTTAGAAGTAAAATTTTCTTCTCCACTGAGAAAGAAAAGGGTTCTTTGTAGATAAAAATAGTACCAAGAATGTCTCCCATTTCTTTTTATTGAAAGCAAGCTAACCTATATATTGGGCAGTCTTTTCAGAAAGATATTTATAAAGTGGTATTCCAGGATCTCCATATGGATTGTTTTAATATTGAATTTTAAAAAAGCATTATGTTATAACACTGAGGAAATTGCTATGTTGGAGGGTATTAAAGAAACAATATGGATGTGAAAATTTCTGCAGATCTAACTTGTTGCTTGTGCAGAACCTAGAGAAGCTAAAGTTGTAATTCCCTAGGAGTGGTTGCCAAACACTGGCATTAGTATTACCTAGAATCTTGTTAATGTGACTACTCATCTCTAACCTCATTCTCCTAGATCAGAAACTTAAGGGCAGGGTGGAAATCTCTAGTTTACCAAGTCTTTCAGAGGATTGTAATCCACTCTAAATATTGAGAGCCACTGATCGAGTGGAACATATTATAAAATGTGTTCTGTGGAACATCAGTTCCCAGAGGTATCAAATAGTATTCCAGGAAGGAAATAATAGTTCTAGGTTAACAAAAATTTTAGATAAAAGAAAGTTGAACAGTGCTTTTTACTATAGTGTTTTCTCAGGCTCTAATATAATAAATTACATTAATATCCTAAAATCAGTTCTCCAACCAGCAGTATCAGTTGTCATATGGGAATTTGTGAGAAATACAATATATCAAATCTCATCCTTAATCTACTAAATTTTGAGATAAACATTTTTGTGAACATAAAGTTTGAGAAGCTCTGTGTAAAAGTACACATTGGGGGATATGGCAGTGTGGATATAATACAGTCTGTTCCACGTGCCCTGGAGTCAGTAGTGGGAAAATCAGAACTAGACATGCAATTTTAACATGGTTAGACATCACTCATGTTTATGATGGCCTGAATGTAAAAGACTGGTGAAATACATTTCTTCATACAGGATACATTCTTACCATAGTGCAAAGGTCACAGAGCTGGGGTTAAGAAAGAGAATCCCAGAATGTCTTCTGAAAAACTAGAACCCTTGTTTTCAAATATTGCATGTTATCATAAAGACATCGTTAACCAGTGAAACAGAAAATAAAAATCTCAATCTATGAAAGTAATAGAGGAATATGCAAAGATATTTTCTTAGTGGATTTTACAAAATAAGTTTTAAATCTCTCTTTTTAAATAAAAATGTCAAACCTTTTAGTGTTTCATATCAAAAGAATGGTACTAAGGAAGTATTTAAGAAGCATAAGAATTAATGCAAGGTGAAAAGGGCCTTCTTATAATAACATGCTTACTTCCAGTAGGTTCTTCCCCAGAGGTGGCATAATATTTTCTTCAAATTTCCATCTGGGTATCAGTAGGATGATCCAAAATTATCAACATCTACAAACAATAAAGATATTAAAACTAGTTAACATTAAGATATCAGAGATAACATATAATAATGCTTTAATATTTGTTTAATAAATATATTTATTCTAGCAATATATGAAACATTAGAAGTAAAAATAAAAAGGATAATAAATCTTATTTTTATAAGATGTTTATATAAGAATAAAAGTAATTGTATTTTGAAAGTTTTGTCCGCTTGTGTAAATATACTAGTTATTATTTCTCTGTAGTAAAACTGACTCATAACTATGAACTCAAATGAGATGCAATTTTATTAAACTATTAATTTAAAAATACAATTTTTTGAAAAATAGAAAGCTCTAGAAAGTGATCATTCTTCGTCCTATTATTAGAACACACTGTTGTTGCTATTTTATATAGCAGCATTGTAGATATGCCAAAATATTTTCAGGTGGAAAGGAACATATTATAATAAATGTATTTAATTTCTTTAAAAGAAAGTAATGTTTTACTTTTTACCATCTTGCAAAAATTAAAGCACTTAATTTTCACACATTAACTATGCATTTATCTATAATTAGACCATGTAATCAGAGAAAAAAATAACAAGTAGAAATTTGTAATCTGGGTCCAGATAACAAATACAATTCTAGCTTGAAATACAGTAAATATTCTGATCATGTTTCAATTTATTATACATAGAAGAATTGTTTAAAAGCCACCCTTTTCACCATTATGAAACAGTATTTATTTCACACTTACCTTATTATGAGATTCATTGTCAGAGAGGACTGTGAATTTGGAATCTGGTAACCATTACAAAAAAAAAAGATTTGATAAGTGCAAACCTTTGGCTTGTGAACCTTTCTTATATTTCCAAAGATAAAGTTTTCTTCCAATCCCACTTCTAAATATGTCACTTACATGATTCCCTGCTACCACAAAAACAAAAAAAGCAAAAATTAAGAAAAAAAAATCTCCACCAAACATAGAAGATGCACAGTTAATATAAATATTAACTAATGAATATTGATATTATTTACTAATTTTATGTATTTTGTAGAATTATTAAATGAGGTCATTTAGTAGTATATTTACCTGTTTGAGGTCTGTGGAGTCTTCAAGTTAGCCGTTATAATGCTAAAAGCGTCCATGCTCTTTCAGTATTTCAAATAACACAAACATCTGTACAAACTTCATGAATACTTGTGAAGGCAAGTTTATGACATTAATTCTCACTTAGTATATATAATCCTAAAATGTATATACACAGGCTCATATATATATATATTTCAAATAGGATTTAAATAGATATTAAAACGTACATTAAACAACTGGGGAATCTCTTCTCCAGTATTAAATGATATGTCCAAGTCAAATACATAGTGGGTAAGAATAAAGACTAAGCTTTGACTATAGTTCATTTTTCTGGAACAAGACAATAGAAAAGTTTTTTTCACTATAAAATAGGAACCGCATCTAAGAAGAAAAATATAACAACCCTAGCTTTCAAATTTAATAAAGTAACAAAGGTGGAAATTGTCTATTTATATTCTCTAAATAGTAACTGGGTTATGGAAAAAAATAAGGCAATTATCTTTAATTGCCTTTGAGAAAAAGGATTTAGGATGAAAGTGTAGGTTACAGGCCCAAGGCAAACCATTCATTCTTTTTTAAAAAGAACTATTATTATGTCTTTATTTTAGGGCAGTTTTAGCCTTACAGAAAAAATGTGAAGATAGTACAGAGAGTTTTCATGTCCTGTACATCCAATTCCCTGTCTTATTAACATCTTATATTAAGATGGCACTTTTATTATACTTAATTAAATTATGTTAATTACTTCTTGTCCTTTTTGTGTTCTGGGAAGCCATCCGTTTATCATATTACATTTATGTGCCCTATCTTCTTGACTCCCTTCACTATTCCTCAGGCTTTTGTGTTGATGATTTTGGAAGTTTTGAGAAGTACTAATCAGGAACTTTGTAGAATGTCCCTCAAAATTAAAGTCAGCTGGATTTTTTAAAAATCAAGATTAACCTGGAGTTGTGTTTTGGAGAGGAAAACTGCATAGACAAATGCCATTCTCCCCACATCATGTCAAAAGTACATAATATCAACAAGACTTATCACTCAAATACCAACTTTGATCACCCAAATAAGGTCATGTTTATCAAGCTTCTCTATGTTAGTTATTTTTTTCTCTTATTTCCATGCAGCGTTCTTTGAAAGGAGTTCATTACATGCTTAAGGAATAGGGAGTTATGTTCAGACTCTTTGAAAAAGGAATATGTACATAAATCATTTGAAATTCTTATGCAGAGATATTTCCCTCTTCCCATGCACTGATTTATGTATTCAAATTTTACTTATGTAAGTACTCATAGTTTCTTAGATTTTTTTGTTTAGTTTATAATGCAATATTATTTTTAAAACTTCTGTTGCTCAAATTGCTTCAGCTTTGGCCGATGGGAGCACTCTTGTGGACTTTTGTATTCCATCACTGTGCAGTTCTGTTTGTTGACTTTCTGGAACTGAGAGATGCTTAGGCTCAAGTTCATCTTGTATATTTTTGGTTTCAGTTCCAGAATTAATAATTCCTCCAAAGAATCTTGATTCCTTGTATTGGAGAATGAAAAACAGAAAGATCTGGGTATAGGTTGTGTTCACTGCGACTGAAGTGTTGATGATTCTTGGCTCACTCACCTCACGGAGCAAGGAACTATGCCAATGTATGCCTGGATGTAGACACAACTGTGGGTACTTATATATGTAACCATTTATATCTACAGGTTTTAAATGAAACATGAGCTCATACTGATATCCCAACATGACCCTGTGGAATGTTTTAGTCTCCTCCTCTGGCTTATTTATATCTTGTTGAAACAGACTGATGTTGGGAGGTCCCACCAAAATTGAGAATAGTTTCCTCAGGCTGAGAATAAAAGCTGGAGTGTTCCCCCTATCCCTGACCCTACCAGCCTGGGGAGGGAGGATGGAAGGATGGGAGAGCAGAAAGGAGGTAGGATATAATTAAAGAGAATACATGCATATGTGCAAACCTCACAGTGAAAAACATTAATTCATACATTTAGTATGAGTTAATATTTATAATAAAAATTAAATTTTAAAGTTTTGTATTTTACGTTTAGGTTTTCTAGCCAAACTAAGTTTTTTGAATCTTTTTGCTTTGCTTTCTGTTCCTAATCATCATAAAAAGCCACCAGTAATATCCATGCCACTGCCTGAATGCTATGCTGCCTAGAAATTTCTTCTTCTAGATTAAGAAGCTCATCATCTTTAAATTCAGCTTCACAGAAAGCCTCAGACATGGGCAAAAGGTAAACAACAACTTAGTCAGAACACAACATTAAATGGCCTCCAGTCCAGTTTCTAACAGAATCCTCCTTTTACTCTGAAGCTTCATGAGACCTGTCTTAGTGTAATCTCATCGGCATTCTGGTCTTCTGAGCTTCCACCATAATTGCACATTAAGGTCCACTTACAACATTCTAAAGCTTTTCCAGCTTTGATTGCTAAACTTTCCAAAAATTCCTCCCACAAATTCCAAAAAAGTTCTAAAAGCTTCTAAACCACATGGTAAGTTTAGTCACAGCAACAACCCACTCTTGGTACCAATTTTTGTTTTAGTCAGCTTATTTGCTGCTGTGACCAAAGAACTTGCCAAGGACAATTTTAAAAGAGGAAAAGTTTATTTGGGGTTCACAGTTACAGAGGTATCAATTTGTAGATGGCTGACTTCATTTCTTGGGGCCTGAGGTAAGTTAGAACATCCATGGTGGAAGAGTGTGGCAGAGGAAAGTAGCTGGGAGCATGGCACCAGAAAGCAGAGAGAGAGAAAGAGAGACAGAGAGCTGTGCTCAGTAAGGACAAAATATAAATCCCAAAATCATGCCTACATGGACCCTCCTTCTCTGGCCACACCCTTCCTGCCTATAGTTACCACGAAGTTAACTCTTACCAGGGGATTAATGCACTGATTAGGTCAAACATCTTAATCATTTCATCTGGAAAATTTCTTGCATTGTCTCACAAATGAGCTGTTGGGAAACACCTACTATCTAAACTATAACAATGGCAAAAGAAACCAAAGTTGCAAAGCAGGTGAATTTGAAACAAGGAGATTACCTTATACTACCTGAGTGTGCCACCATGTTATTTTGAGGGTCCTTATTCATAGACAATAGCAGGCCTTTGTCAATAAGACCCTATATATGTACTTCACCATGATTATTATTCTGTTTTCCCTGACAGAGACAAGAAGATATCATTGTCAGATCCTTAAGGAGAGAATATTGTAGGAAAGCCCATGGAAGTACAAGAGACCCTCTAATACCTAGGAGTACTCTAACTCACACTTGTACATACCCAGCATCCAGCAGTTTCCTAAAATTGCCATTGAAGTGCTCTGCCTAGTTTTGGTTGTAGGAAAAGTGTGCCTTAATTGTGACTCTCCAGATTAACCTCCAGTTTTTAGGGCAATAAGTTAGCCCTGAAACCTCAATTCTATGAGTATTGCAGGAAATGCTGCTAATGTTCATTTAGTGAAATATTTTCTTGCTGCAAGGATCAGATTGATGACATTGAAGCTGAAACTATAAGTCTCTTTTTCAGTTATATAAGAAGGTCTCATCTTCATATTGCTCTTGAAAATTTTTTTTTATTTGATAAGCCTCACCTCCAGGTGGTCATTGCTTGAAACATACAATATTTCTTTTTGCAGTTATAAAAATTTTAAAAAATTTAAGGTTAAATTATAGACTTTACCAGATATGGCTAAACACTTATATTTCATTTTATGCCAGTAAAGAGCATTTGTTTTATGAAGGAATTAACATACTTTTCCATAAGGGAAAGAAAATTTCATATTAAACTCAGTATTTCTGAAATATCTTATGTGATGGAATCCGAGGTGGGTGATACATTCTGCTGCACCTATCCATATTCTTTGACTCAGACAATGTTGCCAACACAGTATACAGCACACAGCAAACAACCAATAACCCAAATCTTATGTTCTTTGCCCATTTCAAGAATAAGTCAATCTAAAGCATTATTTGTAGGAGCACTCTCCATACCTTCCAACCCCTCCCTTCCATCCTTCCCCATTTTATGCTAATAGACTGTGCTCTTGCCAAAGAGCACCCTTTTGTTTGTGACCTTTGGATCTGATTGGTCCAAGAGTGTATATAAGCTTCTATAGTTTCTGGAATAAATGGTACTTTCTTGCATCTCGCTCCGGTGTTTCTGCATCTCACTGGGGCAGAGCAGATTCTTTACCTACACCCCAGAGCCTGGGGAATTTGGCTCCACTGACCACCACCATCCAGAGAGACCCCATATTGTCTTCCTCCCTGAAGATCCCTTCCTCGTCTTTTCTGGACCCCAACTCGTCAAGCAGGACTCACGTGGCACCCCCCAAACCCCCCTTTTAGCAATAATTATTCTGTTAGAAATATTGTTCCTGGTTTGTTGAAACAGGCGACTAGAATCATGAAACATGATTACAGTTATCATTTTTCAGTCATGATTCTGATTTTATCCCCTTAAAGCCAAGTTCAGTGTGAAAATTAAATAAAAAAATAACAACCTCAATATATATCCTGCATTTCTATATTCCAAGCTGCCTTTCTTTCCTCTTATTCCTAATACTGTAGACTTCTTCAGCTAGAATCTTGCTTTCCTTTATACATGACTGCTACCATTCTCCCTGATCTTGGAACCCTCATGGAAGGTGCATGTTACTCTCAGGGTTCTAACCCCATGCTGCCACAAGGGTGATGATTCTCCATCTGAGCCTCCCCAGCTTCTGTGAAGCCACGTGCATGACAGCATGTAGAAGGAGGTATGATTATCTTACAGAAAGCATCAGACAGCTTTTCAACATTTCCACCATTCTCACTTTTGTCTTAACCACTGAATCTGAGACAGACAGCTCCTATGATGGATGCTTAAGAACAGGTCAGGGGAAGGCAATGATCCCTCATCCCAGCCCCCTTGTTTCTTTCCTCCAAGGCACAGAAACCTCTTTGGAGAGTTAACTGATCTTCTTGTTAGCTACTGTACTGCTGTGTTCCCTTGGTTTCAGTCTCGAGCATTTCTTAATATTCATGAGAAATCAAATACCATTGCTGATGTTACCTCAGTTCAAGATTACTACATATTATCTTGGGAACAACTCTGCCTTTGTAAGTATTTAGACATTTCCTCCTCCTTCAAGTGTCTTCAGCCATTCAATGTAAGTCTTGTTTCTTCCATAAAATAGTGTTTGTTAAGGAGTCAATTTTTTTGTAATACTTTTTCTAAATGGGAACTTAGTTGCATAATAAACAAAGAAATGTTGTCACATGGAAAATAAAAAATCACATAATGATAATTTTTTTTCAGTTGTTGGATATGTAACTCTCACACAGGCCAAAAAGGGTAGGAGATCTTCTTGATATCTTCCTCATGGACTTTAGTTTCAGTACCCTCAAACTGTGTAACACATGCCAAGTATGAATTTTATGATTCTTCTTCTCCTTTTTTTTTTTTTTTTTAATTTGGTACCAGGGATTGAACCCAGGGCCACTTTAGCACTGAGTTACATCTCCAGATATTTTTATTTTTTATTTTGAGACAGGATGTTACTAAGATATTTAGGGCCTCATTAAGTTGCTAAGGTTGGTTTTGAATTCATGTCCTACTGCAGCTTCAGGAGCCACTGAGACTATAGGCGTTAATCCTTACATTTGACTGACTCTTCTTTATTGTTTCTTTTGTCCTTTTGTTCAGAAAGTAATGACTTAGGAACTGAAGAGAAATAGTCCTTTACCTCAAGGAAGGGATCTACAAGTAGGAAAGCTGGACATGGCGATGCATGCCTGTATTCCCAGTGGCTTGGGAGGCTGAGGCAGGAGGATTGCAAGTTTGAGGCCAGCCTCAGCAATTTAGCAAGGTCCTCAGTAACTTAGACCCTGTCTCAAAATGTAAAATAAAAAGGGCTGGGGATGTGACTCAGCACCCCTGAGTCCAATCCCTAATACCAAACAAACAAATGAACAAAAAACTAAGCAGGAGAAAGAGGGAGAGATAATGTCCAGATTATTACTTCCATGTTCTTGCTTCTGAAACCCCTGCCCATATCTTTTATACCACTTTCTCTTGCTCTTTGTCAGGTCAGAAACCCAAGCACTATATCCCACAATCTTCATCTCCTATCTTATTATCTGGTTTGTTTTTATAGGGTAGGCTTATTAAGGTATTTTACATTTTTAAATTTCAAAACATTTTATGTTACATTAAAATTTTTAACCTATCTGGAAAATCTTCAGGGCACTAAAATAAATTCAATTATGTATATGAAAGGAGCAAACTAGGCTGGAGTCACAGGGTGAGGCAGGAGAACCAGCAGGTTGTAGAAGAGACTATCACAGTGTATTTCTTTTAATACAGTAAAATGTACAACCATGTCACTTTTTCTTAATTTCCATCCTTTCTTCTCCACTCTTATGTTGGAGAGTGAAAGAGCAAGAAGAAAGCTGTGAGCTTAGGGTTCTAAGTTCTGATGAATCCTATTAAAATGAAGATAGTAGCAGTTAATAGTATATGTGAGGAAGAAACCTAAAAGAAATTTTGACAATCAAAACCATTCAGATGCTCCATATATGTTAAACTTATTTCATATGAGTAGAAATATGGTAAAAATTATATATAGGGCAAATGATAGGGCAAGGTTTATTAACTTTTGCACTTTTAACATTTTGAGGAGATGCTTTTTTGTTGTGGCAACTATCCTGAGCTGCGCTGAAGAGTGTTCAGCAGTATCTCTGGTCTCTACTCACTAAATGCCAATCTTACTTCACTCCCCCCAATTCATGAAAGTCAACAATGTCCCCAGTGATTGCCAGAAATAATCTCCAAGTTGAGAATAACTGTGATAGATTCTTAGATATTGAAATGTATAAGGAGTCACTATTATACTCAAGGAGCATAACATCTGGTGGGCAAGAAAGACTTGCTAAAAAACTTATCTTAATTCCCTTGATTCGAATAAAATTGTGATTCATGTAAGGAGACAAATTTCAATAAAACTTTACAAAATCACATAGTTAAATAATTCCAAGGAGAAGGAAGAAAGAATCAAAATCAGTAAATTTTCTATAGAGGAAATGTGATTTTGAATTTAAAAGATGAGTAGACAAAAATATGTAAAGGAACACAGGGGCTGGGAAATATGGAAGCTAAGTGTTTAGGAAATGGTAAAATCCATTGTATTGAGTCAATTTTAGGTTAAGTGATACAAAAGGAGGTTGGAAAGACAGATAAACAGTATATTTTGAAAAATTTCAATTTTAAGATAGAATTTGAACTTTATTTCTCCATCAAGTAGTAAAGAACTAATTATTATGTTAGAGCACACTGGTACAATCTTTGTTTTTTGAATGCATTTTTAAACATAAAAAATATTTTAAAATAATACTATGATAGAACAATATTTACCATTTGTTACTTAAATAACAACATAAAGCCATATTTCAGGTTGGCAATAGTTTATCAAAGTATAGGTCACAGATCTCCAATGAAGTGGATAGGTTGATAAATGTTAGCTTCATGAGTAACTTAATTTCCAAACATGGTTTTTACTTTTGTTTTTCTAGGAAATGAAAAGATGTTTAAACAATAAAGGCTTAAAATTATCTACTTGATGCTTATGTAATGTTGTAATAAGTAAACCAAAATATAAATTGAAATTGAAATTGAAATAAAATCTCCATTTACATTTGACCTTGTGGAAATGTTTTGGGGTGACTAATTCAGCCAACAACTAGATTATAGTTGGCTCTTGCCCATGAACAGAATAGAAAGTTACTTGGACCCTCTCAGCTCAGGACTCAAATTCTTAATTATCATAGACATGATTTTGGCTCCATGTACTGTGCTTTAATTTGGATAATATTTTGATAATCAAGTAATCAGAAGGATTTTAATCAGCCCAATTCTATTATGGGTCTCCAAAAAGCCAGGTAAAGCATTTTTTGTTGATGAAGAATTATTTTTCACAACAGAACCCAAAGAAGCACAATAGCACTGTATTGTCTTAATATTGGTGGAAGTGGCATATGAACAAAATGATGTATGCTTAAATGAAAAACACTGTAATATAGATAGCTTTAACCAAATATAAAGTAAATTTAGGGTGTATTGATGAATGATAGTATGGAGAACAACAAAACGTGTAAGTATACTATAATGCAATGAAAGGGAAGGACTGAAACTCGTTGAGGTGTTACAATAGCAAAGGCCTTAGGAAGGAAAGGAACTGTCCACCTGAATATATGATGGTAGAGTTTGCGAGTCAGAAACAATGAATGAGAAGCCTATATCAGCAAGTGTGTTTTGTCTGAGGAAAACCAAGGAGACCACTAGAAGTTTTTAAATACTTTGTTCATACTATCTCAAAAGTGGTGACCTCATAGTATGAACTCATTAGATGTTAGATGAGTCACACCTGCAGGCTTAAACAGTGTATAATGGGGAGATTGTCAGACAGAGCAGAGAGGTTCCAGAAGGTAATTCTAAAAAGTACAATTTTTAGTCTTATATAAATGGGAAATCATTAGGGAATTTTGGGAAGGGAAACATGGTATGACTTTTTAATAGGAAAATCTAGTATTGCATCTTAAATGTGTAAATTGTAGGATTTGTTAACAGATATATTGTTGTGATTTTTTAAAAATTGAGGCATCAAGGAGGACCCCAAGGTTCTTACCTGAGCACCTGTTAGGAAAGGAGTTATATTTACTGAGATGAAGAAGATGTGGAAAGAACAGTGGGTGAAGATTTATGGGTTGAAGAAGTTGGAGATTGGTTAAGTTTGAAATATGGATTAGATATCTGTAATGAGAAGTTGAATGGATGGTTGGAAATGCAATAATGTTCAGTTAGAGGTCTAGAATGAGGAGTTCAGAGTATAGAGAATATTTAGAACCTTATGATGAGGTTATCAAAGGAGTGACAATATCAGGGAAGGGCTAGCAACTGAACTCTGGTGCATGCTAAAATTCGGAAGCAGAGAGATATGACAAGGCCTACAAACCAGAATGAGAATAAGTGGTCAATGAGGTAGAAGAACAGACAGGGAATCCTGGCAGGCCTTGTATTGAAAAAGAGAAGGTGGTGAATTCAATGGATTAATAAAGTGAGAATTGATAGGTCATTTAAATCAAGAACTAGCCAGGCGTGGTGGTGCAAGCCTGTAATCTCAGCACTTAGGGAGGCTGAGACAGGAGAATCGTGAGTTCAAAGCCAGCCTCAGCAACCGCGAGGCGCTAAGCAACTCAGTGAGACCCTGTCTCTACATAAAACACAAAATAGGGCTGGGGATGTGGTTCAGTGGGTCAAGTGCCCCTGAGTTCAATCCCTGGTGCCAAAAAAATAAATCAATTAATTAATTAATTAAGAACTGAGAATTAATAATACAGACATTGGTGATTTTGACAAAATCTGTTTTATTATAGTGGTGTGAACAAATGCCTAATTAATAATGTTTCAACATAGAAGGAGAGGAATTATAAATAAGAAATATAATCAAACCTTTTGACAAATTTTGCTTTCAAGTTAACAAAGAGATTTAATGGTGTCTGCAGAGATATGAATGTTCAATGATTTTGTTAACATGGATAATATTACTTTATGTCTATATGATCATGGAAGTAACTCAGTAAAATGGAAAATCTGGTGATGCAGAATGGATGTCTTGCTAACGCATTTTAAAGGAGAGGATGAGAATTGGCATGATCAAATGAATGGTGGTCCTCAAATATAAGTGGGCAATTTATCCCCAATGACA
>CM053401.1:52178213-52202370 GCA_028644305.1 Xerus rutilus | reverse complement strand
TGTTCTTTGTGTGGTATTTGTCTCCTGTAGTGCTGAGTCATAAATTCTTTTAGTTTTTCCTCATTGTGGAATATTTTTATTTCTTCTTTAATTCTGAATGATAGCTTTGCTGCATAGAGCAAACTTGACTTGCACGTGTTTTATTTCAGAGTTTGGATTAACTCATACCAATTCCTCCTAGATTTTAGAGTCTGAATTGAGAGGTCTGAAGTGAATCTTATTGGTCTACCTCTAAATATGTTCTGATGTTTTTCTCTTGTGGCTTTTAATATTCTAGCCTTATTCTTTATGTTAGGCATTTTGATTATGTGTATTGGAGTGGGCTTTTTGTTTATCTTGTCTGTTTGAAGTTCTATATGATTCTAATATGTAGATGTTCATCTTGTTCCTAAGGTTTGGAGAATTTTATGCTTTTATTTCAATAAAAAGTTTCTTAATGCCATTAGTCTATATTTCTATACACTATTCTATCCCAGTGACTCTTATATTTGGTCTCTTGACATTGTCCCAGAGTTCTTAGATATTCCGATGATGGTGTTTTACTTTTTTCCTGTGTAGTGAGTGCTCCAGTTCAAATATCCTATTTTTGATTCCCAAATTTCTATTTTGTACATAATCCAGTCTATTGGTGATAGTTTCAAGTGAATTTTTTAAACAATGTATTGTATCTTTCATTTTCATAAGTTCTCATTGGTTTCTTCCCAGAATCTGTATCTCTTTTTCTAAAATGGTCTTACATCTTCTGTATTTACTCTCTTAGTTTTTTCCTTAATTTATTCCTTAGATCTTCATTTAGCTTATTAATAATTTTAATAATAAATATTTTAAAATTTTTCTCTGGAATTTTATCCCCTTCTACGTATGTGTGCTTCTCTTTTTGGAAAAGGCTTTTCTGCCTGCTTCCTCATGTTTTCAGAGATCTTAGACTTAGACATCTGTTCAGATTGATTCTTCTTCTCCTTTTGTGAGGATGTCTTTTGGTATATAGTTATCTCTTTTGTAATAAGTCCTGTGTCATTGTTGTCTCTTAGTTTTAACATGTAGATACAGTGTAATTCAAATGTTAGGTTCAACTGCCAATGCCTCTCACTTTCCCACTGCAGAAATGCTGGTAAAATTCACTAATATAGGGACATGTTAGAGGAATTTGTGAGAAATATCTGTGGAAAATGTTTTAAATATGATCAAAAAATTTATTCCTTCTATAAAAATTTCATTAAAACCTCATTCTTTTGCAATTTATGTTAATAAGAAATAGTATAATATATCTTCAGAAAACAATGTCATATTCTTTATTTGTTTCCAGTGGGGATTAATTCCCTGGATAGAATTGTTTTAAAAAAATTAGAAAACTTATAAATAGAAGTCCTTTGGTTAAATGTTTACTTTCATTTGTATGTTTTCATATTTTTATGATTTTTCTTTTCTTTAGTTTTCACTTTTAAAAATCTATGTTGACTTTGTCATTTCCATTTTGCTTTCTCCAAAGGTAGCCTTATTATCTTTGTTAACCTTTAAAGCTCAACTATCCTCTGCCTATTTAGTTTTGCAGAATTTGCCTTACTATTTTACTTTACATTGTAACTATATTATTTCATTTCTAGTGAAAGTAACCTGAATAATTATATATTTTGTCCCATAAAAATTTGTCAGGAAGAAATATGCATGGTGACGATTATCTAGAAACCAGAAATATAGAGGAATATAATAAAACAAATGAAGTACATCATATAAGTTAGTGATGGAAATATAAATGAAAAGAAAGAAGATCAGGGAAAAATTCTTAACTAGATAAACAGTCAGGTGGGTTCCTGAAGACTGGATAAAATTCATAGTACCTAGAGGCCCAGATGTGTAGTCTGACCTCAGTAATAATGGTGGTAATAATATTAGCTTTATTAAATTACATTATATTGCTAGGGTAAATTAAAGACAGGAGACAAGGAAATATCCATAGTTTAAAAAAGAGAACAGGTATCTAAGAAGATGTCTAAAATGTTAGTAGGACTGATTTGCTTGTCTTGTGCAGAATTTCTTTTAGAATTTTTTAAAACTGGGAAATAATTGTAAAATTATATGGGATACAATGTGTATTTTAATACATGCATGTTTTGTTTGAAGATCAAAACCAAGTAATGAGAATGCATTTACCTAAAATGTCACTTATTTGTGGTAAAACATTCAAAATACTCTCTTCTACCTATTTTGGGATATTCACATCATTGTTATTTTCTGTAATCACCCTACTGAACTGTAGAACATAAGAACATTTTTTTCCTATACAAATTTAACTTTGTACCTATTGACTACCTCTTTCTTTCCTCCCCACTTCCATCCTCCCCTAGAAACTGGTAACCACTATTCTACTCACTACTTCTATGAGATCTACATTTTGAGATTCCACATGTGGGTGAAATCATAAATATCTCTTCTACACATATCATCTGTTAGTCAGGAAGAGTAACATCATTCACTTTCCAAAATCAGTAATAACATTTAACAATATAATTAATAATAATAGTATAATTATTAAGTATTTATAATTTCACAGATAATGTTCTGAATACTTTTAATACATTCAATGACCCAATGTTATGGCTTCACTTTTAGGCATGAGAAAACTAGCACAAAAAGAACAACTAGTCTATCCAAGGTCACCTGTTTAGTAAATTTTCAGTGGGTTTTCACATCTGGAACATTTGATTCTAGAACCCACACACTTATAAGGAAAATATATTAAGCATAAGTGTCAGCAGAAGTTACTCATCAAGTCCCTTTGGAATTCATCAACATGATGCTACCATGTAGGGAAAATGAAGCAATATAATAAAACAAAGTTTTCCCCCCAAAATCTTACAATCTAGAAGTCACGAAAGATAAGAAAAAAAGTTACAGTTTTAAGTGTTCATAATTTAAACTGAATGTTGGTTTTTATATACTAGAATAATTTTTGGATTTGTTTTCCTTTGGAAGGCCTGACAGAGAAGATAAATCTTTCTGAAGGGATTAAGATTTACTTGGGCAGAAGACAGAGAATTCTTTAAGGTCAATATTAAATTTTACCTACCTGAGCCATTAGCTCCTGGAAAATAGCAACTGTTTAGAAAATCCTCATATTTTCATTTTCTGAAAAGAGTTTACTTCATAGAATCACCTTCCTACATAGGACCTAAATGATATTCATGGATGCTTTCTTTACCTATGACAGGGACAGACACAGACCCACTGCCTTTCCATTCCTTGCTTCATAAGTGATTGTCTAGATTTTTGGTACCCACTGACATTCTGGATAAATGCTGGCTAACTTCATTTCATCATATCCTTAAGTTTCACTCCTTCCCCCAGGCTCATGAAATTTACATCTTATAATGTTCAGCCTGAGCTAGCTTATAGCTTCTTTCAGTTGGGCCCTCCCCTGAATGAACTGTAAGAAAATATATCCCCTAACCAATTATGCCATCATGCCATCCACTCACCCCACTTCCCCATACCCAGGCTTTGTTTACCTCTCACTACAAAGAAAATTCCTTTTCCCTCTGATCTTTGGAATACAGATCTCTCATTTGGAGTGTTCCCTCTATTGCGACCACTCCTTTTCCACTCTTGCAGTAGTCTTCAAATAAATTCTCTTTACTTAAGTCTAAACTTGTCTTATTTGACACTAAGAAAAGTACAATCTGAGCACAGACACACACATACACACACACATACACATGCACATGAAGAAATGAAGGCTTTTTGTTATTTATAGGACAGTAAAGAACTAGCCTAAGCAGAGCAAAAAAGTATATTTTGCAAATACAAGAAAATATTGTGTGAGCAGCCTGTAATAGTGTATGACCTTGATTTGTTAACCTGAATAATCATAACCAACAACTATAATAAAGATGCTGTCATCTATAATATGTTGAGTAGTTACACTGTGCCAAGTGCTATATTGCTTATGAAGGTGGCAGAATACACCACTTCAAATATGTTGCTTAGACATAAGGATTACTTAGTGCTAAAGGCACTTGAAAAATAGCAAATGAAAGAAGGGAATTCTAATCTTCCCTATTCTGTCACCAAGACAAGGATACATGTACTGGGGAAAAGGCAGAGACCCATGTTTAAGATCATAAGGGGATTTTTCTTAGTTGACCTGGTAGCAGCTTTGCACTTTGATGTGGCATTCCAGAAAATTGTACCTGCACATAGAGACAAAGGCACTGGAAATAAATATGCTACATTTATTGAATATAGGCAGGGCTTTGAAAGTGTATTCTGTTCTGCAGAAAAAAAATTTTATTAGGAAAATCTTAAATAAATATATAGAAATATAAAAATAGCACATTATAAATGTAAGTGCCCAAGCAATATTGGGCATTTTGTAGGCATTTAATAATTGAAATTTGTTTTATTATTTTGAAAGGTGTGCATACTTAATAACATGCCAAGCTGGAGGTTCGCTTTGAATGCATTTCATGAATTCACTGGAACATTTACAATTTCCAGGATTGTACATTAAATAATAATAAGTAGAAATATGAAAATCAGTTAACACATAACTATTTTTAGACCCAGATGGTGTTAAATATTGTCCTTGTTGAGAAAAATAAAACAGAATAGACTAAACAAAAGCTACCTAATTAAAAAGCTTATTTCTGTTAACATATGTAGAATCCTGAGTAATTAATTTTTAAAGCTTATTTGATTCAGTGAATACAAGTTCTAAATGATTTTACTTCAAACAGCTTCAATGTATGTTATATATGCATTATATTTATTATAGAACACAACAATAGCTAATTTTAAATACAAACAAATTCCATCAATAGAACAGATAAGAGAAAAAATATAATCTTTCATAGCTTTTGTCTTTCAATAAGAGGATGTATTTTATACCACTCTACAGAAAAACATGACAATATTTGAAAACCAATTAGAGACATAATTATTTTTCATTTTAATGAAATTCAATACATGACTACCCAGTCTCACAAAACAGTTCATCATTCCAGATATTCTTATATCACAAATAAATTCATCATGAATTCTTTTAAAGAAAAGTGTTGTCTAATTCATTTTAAATGTTGTTTTTTTTTTCAGGCACATACAAAATATGCACAGTTGAAAGATGAAAAATTTGAAAGAAAGCAATGGTTAATATAATGATCTTTACTGCATATATCAAACCAATTCCACAAAATGCCTGTCAAAAATAAGATTTTAATAAAAATATAGAATAAAATCTAAAATTTCAAAAGAAGGAAAAATTAATACCTTCTGCCCCTGTGAAATAATCAGAAAGATAACTTTCTTCATATTGTAACTCTAAAATTACTCCTCTAAATGCTAAGCTATAAATGTTAATCAGAAAATACCAGGCTATTTACCTGAGTTCAACAAAAATTAAGTGAACTACTTAGAAGCAGGAAACTTGACAGTGAACTTCACAGAGGTTAAGAATAACAGATATCACATGGTGCAGGCTGGGATGAGACACTTAATCAGCTGTGTGCTTATAAAAAATTCCTTCAGTTTATTTTCTTCACTGAAGCTCAGTTCCCTTATCTGTCACACATGAGCTGATGGTAATGTTAACAAAATTTCTTTAAAACATATGAAAATTATATTAACATGTACAAATCATCTAGAATTGTACCTACAACATAGTAAAGATCAGCTATTGTGATTAGCTTGTTTTTAATAAAAAATGAGGGTTTTTTACCCAAAAAGTTTATACTCTAGCATGTGTCAGACCAGTCTGGAAAGTACCAGAAGAAGTATTATTGCAATACCAGGAGTATTGAGGTTGAGATAGCTTCAATGTGCCTCATACATTGTTTTACAATGCTAAGCCTCAGCAGAAATATGATAATTATATTGATACTCTTGGTATGTAATATGGCAATATCACCTTCAAAATATTACAACGTGCCTGGTAAATATGCTTCATTAAATTTCAGTTAGCAACATCACATATGATATCTCTGTCAAACTTATTTGCTCGTTAGCATTTTCTTTGACCTGGATATGAATGAAATTCCTTTTTGCAAGACTTTGGAAAGTTCCACATAAAAAAGCACTTGTAGCATGTATATAGTCACCAGAAATCCCTTGCTATATAGCTAATTTAAAAGGTAGGAGCATCAATATTGATACAGTCAATTGCCTTCAAATAGTAAAACATGATTTAATTAATGCTGCCATCCATTCACAGCCTTTTACAGTCTACAAAAATCAGTGTTGATAATATTTCAAGTTGGAAATGACATCCATGAAAGCCAAATAATCTAAATGATAATTATTAAGTTTGTATATGAGTGCTGCAATAGGAGTGGGAACAGACTAGTTGCAAGGCTTGCCAGACATTTTAACTTTATAGGGTATGTGGTTAATCCTTTTTGAGTGGGCTGGCTCCTGAATAAATATCTGCAATTTTTCTTAATTATTTTTATGGAAAAATTATAAATGTATTGTTGTTATTAATTAAAATATGTAATTGGCACTATGGATTGTTAGAATTCTTAGGAGATCTGGTTAGCTATAGAAAGCATTTGAGGGACTGGGGTTGTGGCTCAGTGATAAAGCACCTGCCTAGCATGTGTGAGGCACTGAGTTCAATTCTCAGCACCACATATAAAGAAATAAAATAAAGGTCTGTCAACAACTAAAAAAAAATTTTTAAAAGAAAGTATTTGAGAATCTCAGATTAAAAAGTATAAAGCACAGATGATATTCTTGTCAAAGATTCTCTTTCTAAGCCTTTACAATCCAATAATGTATTATTTGCTTTCAATTGTTTACTTTTCCCTCATGCTGTGTTGTTTTGTCCCTGGCAATACAATCAATTCAGGCTCTGGTCATCAGGTTTTTCCAACACTCAGGACTGAACCTTTCTGAGTCCTTGAAGGAAGTTTGTGTAGAATATAGCAAATGCATACACCTCTCTACACCTTGAAATTGCAGTTAAAGCCAGAATCATGCCCTAGAAGCACATCCAGCACAAATGCAAACCATGTCTTGACAAATACAAAACAGATTAACTTTTTAAAAAAAAAATCTTAAAGAATGATAGACTAGCTAGGGAACAACTCAAGAAGTACAAACATGTGGGCTCTACACTGAAGAGGTCACAAAAAATGAAGCCAGATTTACTGAAACTGCAAGCAATGCCTGCTGAAAATCAGATACACAGATTGCTATAAGTCAGCTACTTGAGGAGCAACAAAGGAAAGAGGGAAACTGTAATGGAAAACTCTAGAAAGAGTATCATTCTCCATATTCTTTTCTTTTTCCATAAATATAAATATCACCAAAGTGAAGGGTGTTTGCACTTTAGCACTCTGAGAGACAGATTTATTTCATAGTGAATAACTTCTGAACTTCTCAATATATCACTTCTAACGGAAACATTGTAAGGTAAACTATGTAGCCAGAAATGGAATTTCAGGAATTGAATTGTCCTTATTCTGCAAGAAAATCATCTCACAAAGAGTCAGAACTTGACTACAAAAACATTGGATTTACCTGTGTAAAAAAAAAACAAAAACAAAAAAAAAAACTTACCTGTGTCTTCCACAAGAGGTATGGAGAATGATAAAGTTTTCAGAAGGAAACTCAAGAACAAGTAGAAATTATCCCCAGTGAAGGGGTAAGAATTTGAAATAATCCTTTTTACTTTATGAAATATAAATCCAAATAAATCTAAATTCAGTAGTTATGTGGATGTGTAATTATACAATTTTAGATTTAAAATAGTTATTAGTTTTAGTGCTTTATATTTTTCCATTTATCTTACTCAGATGTAATATTTCTACAGATAATTCTATATGTCCCTCGGAGTATCCTCCTTTCTACCTAGAAGAATGGTAAAACAGAAAGGCAACATTCCTAAAAATAAAGACAGATACGTATTCCTCCCCATTTGTTTTATTTTCTGGATATTGTCTTTATTCTTTATACATGTATTACATTGAATACTAACTCAGTATCCTGGTACTATAGCAAATGTCTTAAAGACATTGTTATTTAATATTAACAATAATTTAAGAGCTAAATACAATCTTTATACCTTTTTTTCAAGCATGGAAACTGAAATTAAGTAACATGATCAAGAACATGTCATGTAGGCAGTTATTAATGGAGACAGGACTCATGACAGGCAGATTAACACCAGGGCCCACATGTGGAACCGGTGAATGATCTTGCCTTCTTGAAACACGAAGGCCTTGTTTATCCAGGATCCTTGTATTCTATAATCCTGCAGCCTGAGTCCAAATATTGATCTGCCACTTGTGTCTATGCATTTTAATTCTTGCAAAAGGACTAAAAATTGATTATTTTCCCATATGTTTTTAGAGAGAAACTAAAGAAACCAAGACTTGGAGAAGTTAAGAAACTTACTTGCCCCCAAAAAAACAAAAACAAAAACAAAACAAAACAAACAAAAAAGACATTAAATGGCTAGCATGAATTGTTTTAATTCCAAAGCCTGTGGTCTTTCCAATATATTGCACTGTCACTCATTCCATTCTTACTTAATCTCTCCAATGATGCTGCATGAGGGTTTTATTATCTACATTGTTATAAACAATGAAATGGTCAAGGGACATACCTGAATTCATCTACTTATTAAATGTCAGAGTAAGGTTCTCGATCTTGAGTCTGAAATTCATCTCATTTTGTAACCCGTTGTCATTCCATCATTTTTGTCATCAAATTGACTATTATTTTTATACCTGAGACACATTGAAGGCTTATTGATCTTTGCTATATAATCCTGTTTGCAGATGGATGGATTTCAAATGCAAATGGGACCATTTTATGGAAATCACTTGTTTTCCTAATCCTGATTCATATAATACTTGGAAAACTAAAAGATAATAGTCAAAGCAGAATCTATTGTTATATAATATTTGGAAAATATTTTTTTTGAAATGAGTCTATGCTATTTGAAATTTTTAGTGAGTCAAGAATTCCTTTAAAGATTTCAGTAATTGAAATAAAATGTGTACTTTGTTAATTTATATCCTTTCTTTTTTAAAAAATTTTTTAGTTGTTGATAAACCTTTATTTTATGTATTTATATGTGGTGCTGAGAATCGAACCCAGTGCCTCACACGTACCAAGCAAGCGCTCTACCACTGAGCCACAACCCCAGCCTCATACTTTCTTTTTACCAATAAATTATTTAAAGAGTCTTTGGAATGCTATTGCATATATGTCAATAGATGATTTCTGGAATCCATCTTCTTTGAAAAATGGAATTTATGATGAAAGCCATTCTTGAATTAGATATTGTACTATATGTGGTACTAGCATCGAACAGATGGTACATTCAAATTAGGATCTTTTGAAGAGGACTTATTTGCAAACAACTAATTGCAAAGGCATGGAAAGGGTATGGGGAATCCACAAGTGCTAGAGTATAATCCCGAAGCTGTTACTACTGCTAGTTGTGAAAAGATAAGGGAAGGCAGAGGTTGTTGGAATCAAGAAGGATTAAGCATTGTGTAGTAAAAGTCACTTTGAGTAAGCAGTGACCTTCTGTCACTGGACATACTAGCCTAAGGCAACCATAGAAGCTGAGAACAAGGGGGAATTAATGACCATATCATTGTCTTCTTCTGTCTCTTAAATTTTAATGCCTCACACTGGCCTAATCCAACTGGAAATCAAAGGGTATGGGGACCCACAGATATTAGCCATATAGATCAGTCACCCAAGGCAGAAAGCAAGGTGGAGAAAGGCAGATAGCAGGTCTGGAAGACCAAGTGAATTCTATAATGCAGAAATTGCTTATGTTAAATAACTCTGTACTTATGTATTTTTTTACTTTGTAAAATCAATTGTGATACATAAAACTTTATAAGTGCAATAATTGTGACTTAATGACTAACTATAGCTATTAAATATGTTTTTCAGAAGATTAAATATGTTTATATAAACATATCTTTTGGAAAGAAAATCAAAGTGATTTCTTAAAAATCTTGGAGGATTATGAGGCTGCCTATATTTAAGTCATTGATTGAATATGTGATCTTGAACAAACCAGTTAACCTCTCAATAGTTTAGTTTTCAATTCTGTATGAAGATATAATATGCACCCTACTTCTCTCATGGTGTGTGATAATACTCTGTTATAGTGCATGAGGCAGTATTTGGAAAACAAAAAATATTACTTGTTTTCAGGAAGAAAATGTCACTCTGAATTAGGTCATCTAGCAAACATGATTTTAAGTTGTTTTTTTTTTTAATGGAAACTCTTGTTAAGAAAGTATGACTATACAGTATTTAGTTAAATATGAATGTTCAGTTTAACTTATCAGGATGTCCCAATTTCTGTATATAAGCACAAACAATGATCTTTTATCTGAATAATTGACAATTGTGTACAATACATATCTCATGGTCACCTTAGATAGGCTTTTTAAAAGACGTAAATGTGATAAATATGCTTTGGTACTCTAAAAATTTCTGTCCTATATTAGTAATTGTGCTTATTCAGATAAGAATATTAAAAAACTTTAAAAACAAAAACCACAATTTTTCAATGTGGATTTAAATGTTAGTCACTTTCCTATTTTCACATACTTTCTGGCTTTTTGCATGACCATGAATCCATCTATGAGCTGAAAATCAAGAACTTCCACATTGATACACAATGTAAGCATCTCTACTTACATCATAGTTTCCTGAAGCTTGATACCATGGTATTTTTCTAACATTTATGATACAATTTTCTTCATTCAACATCTCATTAATCATCTATCGTTAGCTACACTATCACCCAGAATTTGAATACTACCTAAGCAGCCATGTCTTTTAATTACTAACATTTAATTCACTGCAAAATTAATTATTCAATATCCCTTGTCTTCAGGCTAACATTTTCAAGTAATATTAGAGTAACCTTCTACAGCAGATGTGATCATTACTTTTATACTTAACCCTTTTAAATAGCATCATAACAGGTTAGCAACCATTAAAGAATAGCTATTATTTGAGTTTTTGACTCTCACTTCTTCCTTTACCACTACTCCCACCCTATCCCAGTCCCCAACAAATACAGACACCATTCATTCTTTATTATCTATGTTTTTTCAAGTATCCACACCATGTGGTTATGCTGTGCCCCTCCCAGAAAAGTTTTCTGCCTTTCCATTATCACCACTTCTATATGGCAGATACAAACCACTTATCGATCAAGTAGTACCAGTTTTACCACCCCCATGCCTGCTCCTTAAGCCCTTTTCCCTCAGAACAGATCACTTCCTTCTTTTTTAATGTTGAGATAACACGTAAAGTTTTTTTTTTAATTTGGCTGTTTTCCCTCACTGGAACATTAAAACCCTTAAGACTTCCCATTCTGATTTAGTATTCCTAGTGTTTAGCAAAGAAAAAAAGCTGAAAAGTATACATTAAATGTCAGAATTCCTGATAGAACAAAATTCTGTAAGGATAATTTTCTATTATTACTGTTAACAGTTACTAACCCATTATGAAGCTCTAATAAGTTTTTTTCAGTATGCTTGGGTTGTCTTTGATAAATAATGTTCATTGTTTCTCATATAAGAGAAGTATATTAAAATGTGCAAAATAAAAGAAATGACTGGTTAGCTAATAGTTATAGTGACATATTTCTAATCCCATATATTGTTGTCTGATAGAGAAAAAGTATGGAAAATAAGACCACATTTGTTTTGTTTCCTTGTTTCAATCAGACTAAGATCAGGGTTTTGTTGATAATTTTGTCATGTAACTGCCTTCACACTAAATTTCCTGCCTAAAAGGACTTAGATTTTGGGGGAGTGATATTTTTTTTTATTGTTTCTCAAGACAAATTAATTCTCTACTGTATTCTACACAAGAAAAATTAAGGCACATAACTTGTTTATCAATATAAAATTTACATTCAAAAAATCAATATATGGCCCTGTGCGGTAGAACACACCTGTAATCCCAGCAGCTTGGGAAGCTGAGGGAGGAGGCTCTTGAGTTCCAAGCCAGTCTCAGCAACAGTGAGGCACTAAGCAACTCAGTGAAACCCTGTCTCTAAATAAAATACAAAAATGGGACTGGGGATATCGCTCAGTGGTCGAGTGTCCTTGAGTTCAATATCCAGTACCCGCACCTCCCAAAAAAATCAAAATGTGAGTTAGTCTTTTAGGTTTAGAGACATTAAAAATTAGGGCTGAATCTATGAGCACTCAAAAAAATAAAAGT
Organism: Xerus rutilus; assembly: GCA_028644305.1. NCBI lineage: Eukaryota > Metazoa > Chordata > Mammalia > Rodentia > Sciuridae > Xerus > Xerus rutilus. The sequence goes on along the minus strand of CM053401.1, from coordinate 52,190,160 downwards.
AATTTTTATCACATCTGGTCACAATTATTTTTCCACTCAGAAATATTTTTAACATCAAAATTTCCCTACTTCCATTTATGGTGAACTAATATAATTTGGGGCTATTTGGATTAAAGATAGAATTAAATTAACATTATGTTAATTAACCCAATGTTCTTTTGTGGATCTGTTTTCAACCATACATTTTTTTTTACTAAAATTTGAAATCTATATGTTTATTGTGCTTTTTTACTTCTAAAAACACACAATGCATGATCATAAGAGCATCCACTTCACACCAGAGGAAAAGTTTTATAACAGGAATATAGTGATCACATTCAACATTTGCTGTAGGGGAGATGGCAGGTACTAAAAGTTGGGTGTTTGAACATGTATAAAACAAATGTGAAGAGAACTCCCTAGAATACAAAAGTTTGAAGTAGGTTCTATTTTAAGTCCAAATGTTGAGGACTTGTAATACAAACTGTGTGCTCTTTTCAATTATTACATGGCCTATAACAAAGAACAATAACCTGACTGATAAACACTGTCATAGCGAGTTCAGAGCATGTAATATGAGTCCTGAAGAGATATGGGAATGCAGGCAACTACACTGGAAGAAGGCCGTAATGGAAACAGAGAGCACTTCTCTAAGCCAGATTGGTTAGCGCTCAGAGGGATCTAAGCTATGACACCATCTGAGATGTTCACTTCTGAGACAGAAACAAAGGCACAATGAGGTTAATGACCCTTTGGATTTTGGTCCATTCAGGAATAGAGTCAAATCTCCTCACACTTTCTGTCTTATCATACCACATTTTTACTTACAAAGTGTTTCCTGAGCAAACCTCCTGGAGCTGAGGTAGAAACGCACCAAGCCCCATCATACAGGAAAGTGAATGCATACACAAACCTGTGTGAGCAATTGTTTGGAATTCCAGTGTCAGTATGAGTGTGAGGGAAGAAGCATAATGAGTTGAAGACAAGTTTATAGGAAAAGTTGCACTTTCTGGCCCTCATGTTCATGTCTTCTTTTCTTCTGGGTCAATCATGATTTAACATGTCCTGTTAATTCTTTTATACCTTATAAAAATATCCAATTACATGATGACTTAAATAAAAATCAAAATGTTTAAGTCACAATAGGAAAAATCACACTGAATAAATTTATGCAAATAATTTGGGTGTTTGACTGCTAGGTTCAATTTTTTTTAACATCTCTGTACCTTGGTTTCCTGTAAATGGGGTTGTTATGAGGAAGAAACAAGTAAAAATATCTACAGATTTCAAACACTAGCTGGCACAGTAAGCCTGGTGACTAAATTTTGATCATTCTCACATATTTAATATTTTTTGAAACTTTAATATAGGAATTCACTTCTAAATAAGAATAAAGGCACATGTCTTTCTTGTGCTTCTTACAGAATATTTAAAACGATGTGTAGAAGCAGTTTTATTGTGTACTTTTCTGGCTCCGAAAGTGGTAAATAGAAAGTAATCTGGTGGAAGTCAGCATGTTCTGCTCTAGCACATATCATTAATCCCATTACCCATGAGCTTATCAAGTGCAGAAATTTTATAGTATTGTGTTGCTGAAGTTCAAATGGCTTTACTTGAGTTCCATCATAATTTTGCTTCTATTATTATTGTGTAAAATATGTTTATAATTTTTAAAATTTCTGTTTTGCTTTCAGTTACACAACTTTTTAAATCTTTTTTGTCTTTCAAAATTGACAATACTTTATCCCTATTCCCCTATTTAACCCTTTCCCCATTATTTTTAAATCTGACTTTCATCTCCCATGGTATTTCAAACCCCAAAACACCCAAGGTCATACCTTCACTCCTTAAATGAGTTCTATTCTTAGCAGGGAAATGTTAAGAGCATAAAGCCAATGCCTCAGTGGATCCACAAGAATGTGCCCCTGACAAGCACAAGTGACACCATCACTCCAAAGGAATCTCGTGTGATTATCTGGTCATTCATTGTTCATATCTTCATTTACTTACTCATTTAACAACCATCTATCAAAATCTACTTCTCTGTTAGGTACTATGTTGAACATTTGACATAAATTATTTCACGTGGTCTTCGAAATGACATCCATCGTCCATCCATCTATCTAGCTAGCTACCTACTACCTGTTATTAACAATAACATAATTATCAATTTCCAATTATAATGAAGAAACAAAAGTTTAGAGATTTTGATTACTGTTCCAAGATAGTAAGTGTTAAACACATCTTGCTGGCTTTTTCCATAAGTAACAGAAATATAGTAAGAGCAGGAATATATTCACTTAAGAGTAGGGCTGGCTGTCATTCACATTCATATTCATTCACATATGTATTATTTCATCTATTCTTTCTGCAAAAGTTAACTGTGTGTCCAGTCTTGTATTAGGTATTAAAGGAAAGTCTCCTTTCAGGGGAAAAAAAAGCACTATTTATCAGTGCTGATGTGTTACATATATTAATTTGCCTGGTTTGAGAGTGAAAATCCCCACTTTGCTGACAAAATTGTGGTCCAGAAGCCTAAAAGAAACTGTTCCTGCATCCTGGCTCAAATACAATATCCTCTACCATTTGAAACTGATAGCTAGTATTTAGTCATTCTTTTTGAATACATGTTCCTTGAATGGTGGCAATCTTTTTACTAATGTCCAGATTTCTGAAAAAAAATTGATAATTTTTATTAATGCTATTGTTTTTATGGAAGAGCAGATTTTGAGGAGCTTTTACTCTATTATTCCAGAATTCCAATCCTGCTATGGTCTTCTATTGTCTTCTAGTATTGTGTTCTTGACTCATTATTTGTGTACAAGCTCCATTATTATCTTAAAATTTCAGGAACTGAGACTGGTTTTGATTTCTTCATAAAAATTCAACATCTCCATTACTGAGATATTGTTACCTTATATAATCCATCTTCCTGGAGTCATGTTCCTAAATCCCAATACTGATCCTTTCTCTTTACTTAATGGCTGTTTAAGGAATGTGATCTTCTTGCTGCTCTCATGCATTTATTTGGTGCAGAACTTAAGAAAGAAGTGCAATAACTCGTAAAAGGATTTTAGTCTTAGTGTTCATCTTGGTGTATGGCATAACTTCTATAGGAAAGAAGGGTGCCTCTCTGACCTTTGTTCTGAGTCTCCTTTGTCAGTGCTCTCTAGAGGCCACACAACTCACAAACAGCCCAGCATCACTGAGGTCTTCTCATTCATCAGTTATGACAGGGCTAGAGGGCAAGCAGATCTCATCTTGTGATATGCTTACTTGCTTACAGAGTTTGGGCACTGAAATTTTTATCCTATTTCCTCAATGCAAATCCTATTCCTTGCAGACCACATTATTTCTGATTTGAGCCCTATGTTGTTTGCTAATATGGTGATTTTAAATCTATTGTCTAGATCAAGGCTTGCATACAGACTTCACTCTGCTCAAGCTGAGTGCTATCTTACACAGTATTATGTGCAATCCTGATTTTGAGTCTTGGTGTTACTGAGAGGGTTCATATAAACTCACCCATCCTACACTCTCCTTGTCTACTACTCTTCTGAACCCTTTTTTCTCTTTTCTGTCTTCTTTTATGCCCTTCGTCACTTTCATATCTAGTTTAAGCATAACTTTATTTTCCCTGGTTGGTATTCAGCTTTCCCTCATTTTTCACAATCACAAATCACTTTAAAATTTATTTTTTAGCTCCTTTCTCATAAAACAGTACCCAACACAGTAATACAACATTAAAAATATCAGTTTCAAGTATTATTTCACTGTTATTCACTCCAAACTCTAAGTTTTAGGTAGACTAGCCCAAGTTGCTCCTCTGGAATCTCCAAAGTGTGTATGTGCATTGGCAGTGGGGAGAGATGGGGCCAGGGGCTTGGCCTAGAGCTTTCTTGAGACCTTTAATGATTAAGGACTTGAATGAGACTATTTACAGGCAGGTGGATATACCATGTAAATTCCTATCATAGCCATTTTAGTCTTTTTGTGTTCATTTTGCCTTCTGGCTTTATTTTCTGTTTATTAAGAGAAAGTACATCTTTCAAAAATCATCCCTAACTATTCCAAACCATAAAGTTATTTTCTCTTAGTCTCACCAAAATGTTCTACTCCTGTGTGTTCCATTTTGTATGATCACCACTTTTGTGTATGCCTTTGCTCCTGATTTTATTAGATCCCTGGAAAATTTGTCTATTTTAATGCTACATGTATCCAAGCACACACCCAAATTCACATCCATCAATTAATTTTTTCCTTCTGTCCAGAATAACTCATCACATTCTAAAATCTTACAGTAAGTAAAATCAGAAGGAATGAACGAAGTCCAAACTTACAACTATATCATAATAAAACCTTGTATGTTCATAAAAAATTCTGCCAATAAAAGTTTAATTAGACTTTCTGATGGTAAAATTTATTCTAAATAAAACCTTACCTACATGCTGTGCTTCTCTACATACGAAATTGAAGAGAACTATGCAGATCCTGCACCTGTTGAGTTATACAGAAAACCTACAGGAAACCAAGAGTGCAAGTGCATGTGATTAAATATAAAAGATTAGAATAAAACCTTAGGTGACTATGGTTTCTGCTGTTATTGTAACCCTCCATGCTCTTGTACATCATATATCATTAGTGGACAAAAATCACATAATAACAAATTATTAGCCTTATGCTTAAAGTTCTTAGACAATGCACATTATGTGAACATCTATGGCTATTCTGAGCATACAGAATGATTAAGTCAAACAGAAAGGTTATCACGTTGTGTTTATGAATTTTGATAACTAGTGGCCTTGTGTTATGCATGTCTATGACTCTAGAGAGCAGATTTAGGCTCAGACTTGTGGCAGCTCCTGCAGGGGCTAATCAGGAGAGCTGCTGTGACTAAAACTGAAGTGGAAGTTGCAGCTGCCTGGGAGATGACTTTCATTAAAGCTGCCTGCCAGTGGCAATACAGAATCCATACTGGATTTGAGAAACAAAATGTGACACTTGCAAGGTACTTGGACACAGTATTCAGAATTTCCTAATGGTGGCATTGTGTCTTTTCACATGAAATAAAATCTTTAAAGCAGTATTGACATTAAATTTACCTATGACAAACAGAACATATACGAACATTTCCATATTTCTTTGTCACTAATAGTATGAGTTTTGTAATTGAAAATATACATGTGTTTAGTATTTAAAATTAATTATATCTTTGAACAAAGGCCAGAGGGTAATCTGAATTATGTTAAAATAATAAAATTTTGTGTAACTTTTTTCTCTTCTCTGTTATAATCATATTATTTTATTATAAAGAAATAGATGTGAAGACACTGATAAGTTAAATTTTGGTTCATTTGAGGGCAGAGGTTAATCTTGAGTTAATACTATACAGGTAAAAGTCTGCTTTTATCCTTGATTTAAAAACTAGCTCCATTTATATAATTCTTTCTAGTATATTTAGGAAAAAATAACATGACAAAACTTCTAATAGATGTCAGTCAAAATTCATATGGTTTTTAAAATCCAGGTTTATTAAATAGTATTTTCTTAGTTATGTTAGTGTCAGTCTATAGATTACAGATGATAAACTGTAAAGTGATCTCTATAAAAGGAATTAATTCTTCATTAAAGTCAATTCGGTGCTTAGAAATTGCACTGATAACATAAACACATGCAATATGGTTTTTCACAGGACATAAAGAGAAAGTAGTCACACATAGAGCTACATTAAAATTTGGTATTTGGCTTCAGGATAAAAATGAATAAATACCCTCCCTCTCCTTTGCTTTATTCTGACAAATATATTGTATTTCTTTGGTCACATACATATTGTATTTGAATTTTTAGAATAAGTGAAAATTTTATTGGAGTAATAATAAATAAATATCATAGTTCATATCTATTTTATGTTGTCTTGCTTTGAAGAACCTTCCTAGCTGGTTGGATGTTCTTCTTACGTCTGAGACTAAACTGATTGGAATCTACAATTAAGCCACATTTTTTATATATACTATGTGCTTAATTAATATTATTAAACTAAATTAATCTTTTTAGTTTCTACTGCTATAACTAAAAGAATTCAACCTTTACTGTTTCTCAGTTTGTGGTCCCAACTATAGAAGATTAATTCAAGGAAAAAATGACATCAACCCACAGAATCCATGAAAAGAAAAATCCAAGGAAAGATGGAAAGGTTTTAAGAGCCCTCTAAAATTGTTACAAACTGGTGCCAGCTAAAGGCATTACTATTTTGGTTCAGATATGCACTTTTACATGTTTTTCAAATATAGGACTGTACTTGTAGTTATCGTAAAACCTCTCAAGGTAATGTAAGTCCAAAAGAGGCATAAATTTCCCAGAGAAGAAAAGAGAAGAGAGAAATGGTACTATTTGAAAAGATGAAGCTGCCAGACGCTGTAGAACTTGCTTCTCTCCATGCATGAGATTTCCACCTGTTTACAGGTGTCAAGTGATAAATTCTTAATGAGCATGCATCGTTTGACTGTGTGTTCACAATGAGTAAATACAAACACATGCGTTGTTCAATTCTATTACTGTTTAATTCTCTATAGAATGCTAGTCATTATATCAACTGTCCCATGTCAATCTGAGCATAATTCCTTTATGCATGGTAACTGCCCCCATATTATTAGTTTATCTTCCAGTTCCAGGAACTCACAGTTGTCATTTAGAGAAGAGTTTTTTCTGTTGCAATATTCCACTTCAGTTTGCCCTTCTGAATAACATATTAGCTTCAGTTTATATCCCTCTCCTATTCCTTCACATGGGTCAACTCCAGTGCATAATTATATAATTTTTAGAATTATGAACCAAGATCTCCAAGTTTCAAATTATTCTTCTCTAAGCTGAAATGGAGTAAATAATATGAAAATGTCAAATAGTATAATTCAGTTAGTTAGAACATTAGCTCCTAACGTGTAGCTGATATGTAGCTATACTCTCTCTATGTATTGAAGAGTGGCTGTTTATGAAAATCCATGCCTAAAAAGCATTTCCTTTATAGAGTTCCTGTGTGCATATTTTATTATACAAATATGTTCAAGAAGATAAATAGAATTTTCATATGTACACTTAAATTATATTTTTGTATGAAAAAAACACTCTTTCCTCTCCTGAATGAATCAACTTATGGATATTGTAATTAGAAATCTTCTACTAGGAATAGATGTAAAATCCTGCAAAATTACTCAAAATAGTTGCTCATGTCCCATCTCTAAGAATTCTGATATAGAGTTGAGAAGCACCAAATCATTTGTATATTTTTAAATATGTACATTAATTATTTATATTTCAAAGACTAAGACTGGGGACGAACTCAGTGTTAGAGTGCTCACCTGGCACGCAAGAGGCCCTGAGTCTAATCCCTAGTACCACACACACACACACACACACACACACACACAAATTGTGAAGAATATTAGATCTAGAAATCTAGTTTTATATGTGATTTCTTATAGGTATATTTATATATTCAATTCTATATCTCAGATTGCAAGTTGGAAGAAATTAGAGGTCACAAATAAATCACAAAATTCAAATTTGGGGCTGACATATTTGAACTATTTTTTTAATAAAACATGTATCTGCTATATATATACTATAAGCATCTTAGTAGAAACTTTACTAATCAGTAATTGATGAAATGTGAATACAAAGGGGAAATGGAAGAGAAAAAAATAAAGCTATGTAAGACGTTACATCACTAGCAACTGGTTAAATGTGAAAGATTTCCAGTTATATATAACTATAATATGCTACTAAACTGATGTGTATGCATAATAAAACTGGTAAAAATATTTCTGTTGGCTATGTTATTCTAACTTAAATAATTACTTTCCTGTGACATGGAGAGTCCTCAAAAGACTAGAAATAGAACCAACATATGATACAACTATTCCACTCTTCAGCATTTATTCAAAAAGAACTAAAATCAGCATACCATAGTGATACAGTCACATCAGTGTTTATAATAGCCCACTTAACAATAGCTGGAATCAGCCCAGATGCCCATCAATAGGATGAATAAAGAAAATGTGGTATATGTACACAATAGAGGTTTACTTAGCCATAAAGAAGAGTGAAATTATGGCATTTGCTGGTAAATAAATGAACATGGAGAACATCATGCTGAATAAGTCAGACGGAAATTCCAGGAATCAGTGTTTTCTCTTATATGTGAAAAGCTAGAGCAAAATAAGGGGGAAAAAGGTTTGTGGGGGATCCTGTGAATATAGAAGGGCGATACTTAGAGGAAGGGGATTGAGTAGGAGGGAAGATGGACAGGAAAATGCAGGAACTACAAAATAAAATTGACCAATTATGCTATATGTAAACATACGAATATACCGCAGTGAATTCCATGTTTATGTATACCTGTAAAGCACCAATTTAAAAAAAACAATAAATAAATTAAAGGAAAATCAGTAGAGGAAGGCAATAGGGGAGGGATGGAGATGGTGAAAGAGGATGTAGTGGAGACAGAAATGGAACAAATTATATTTCATGCATGTCATGATTATTTCAAAATGAACCCCACTATTGTGCATAGATATAATACACTATTAAAGGCACTTAAAATGACTTCCTTATAGACCAGTTGGGTAGCAATGATTGTTAGTATATTTGAGCTTTAGTATCTGAAAAGTCTCAAAGGAATCACTAATTATGATAGTGTGATAAATTATTGACTTTAAATATCAGCAAATGACTTTTTAAATTACTAATAATGGAGATATGCAACAATCTACACACACACAATCATTACAGTTAGGAACACTTTTTAAACAAACTATTTTTACCTTTGGACATAGCATACTGATTTCAATAATAGAAATGTAGTATTTAGAGAATTATTGCTTTACTCAAATTTAGGTTGCAAAGTTTTAAACTAGCTAACTCCCAGGAAATTTGGTTGAAAAGGTTATTTATTTATTTTGCCAATAGGTCTTTGTATATTACTACTCTTTTGTTTCCAAAAATATACATTAGGTGTGGGGATTTTTATTGATTACTGGCATACACAGCATACTGCTAGAGGGCACACCAACATTGACAAGATGCTATCTCTTAACCATCACCATAAGAAGACTTCAAATAGCTGTGCAGATTCTCCTTTATGCCTAGTGGCTTCTTACTGATGGAGGAACTTATAACATCACTGAAATATCTGAATACTTGTGAATTTGTTTTACTTTCCTTACTATTAATTGAGCTCATTTCAGAAAGTCATATTTTGCAAAATAACATAATGTTGTATAATATAGTCAGAAATTCCTCAGAGGAAAATTCTAGGAGGCATGATGAAAGAAAATAAATTCAAATCCACAATATGTATATGCAGAATAAAAGACCAACTCAAAGGAATGAGTTCAATATAATCACACTTCCTCAGGTAGTTTACAACATGAGTCCTTTCAAGGGAACATCCCGTTCTGTGGCTCAGTGTCGGTTGATTCTACTAGAAAGGCAAGCACTTAGGTGGGGAAATAGCCAAGTTAATCTTATTGAGGTGAAAGTTTTATTTCTAAGGCCATGAATAGCCTACATCTTTAAAATATTCATATTTATTATCCTAATAAAAAACACTGAGTAGGGAATTTTCCTTACTTCTTGTATTTTGGGAATTTTTGTTCATAAATATTTTTTACAATCTACAAATAATATCAAATTCTGGTCTTAGACCTGTTGTGAGTAGTCCATTTGTACATCTCTTCAACAAACTTCCTTCTCAGTTGTCCTCCTGTTTTGTTTCAAGTCCTATGCTATCCAACCATTAGTGCATCCTCATAAAGCAGATTCTAACTTCCAGCTATCTTTCCATTTAAGCAAAGGATATAGAAAAATGTACTGCTTGATGTTCTGCCCACTGGGAGGACTTCTTTGCTGCACACTCCTTCAAGACGTTACTTGAATGAGGCTACAGCTGTGCCTTATGGATGTCTTAGTATATCATGTTCAGTAATCAATGACCTATTATTTAGAATTTTGCTTTTTTAATCAATATGTTTTAGAAAAGTCTATAAGAGACCACAGTTTGGGGTAAAAAGGAGAACTAAGTATGCAAAATTAGGTATCTTTGGAATGTGTGTTGAAGAAATCCAAGTGAATCATGTTAAAAAGTAGAAATGTGCTCAGCATGATATGGTATAATCCACCCAATGTGGAATCTGGGGAACAGACATATAGATACATAGGCAGGCAATTGTTATGACATTGTTTGAACATATAAAGCTATCAAAATAAACAATATTTAGTGAAAGAAATTTGCATAAATTAAAATTCTAATTCCAGAAGGGGCAACTTCTAAAAAGCCTAATCATAATCTCCAAATATACACTTCTCCTTAAGAGAACAATTGTTCAACAGTTGTTCAATAAGAACAATTGAATCAACTATCAAAATCAATAAGTGTCAAACTAAAGAAGTAGAGATATAAATTATTTTTTAAAAATCTGAATAGAAATTCTGGAATTGTAAGTATAACGATGGGAATTAAAAAGTTCACTAGAGATTCGGTTCCAAGATGGAGGCCTAGACAGACTCTTCCATGCTAGTCTCTCCAGGAACGGAGCTTGAAGTAGTGGAAATACCATCTCCCAGCCAGCTTTGTGACATCATCCTACAGCTCATCATCCCTCGCAGGAATTTCACTTGTACGCACGTATATAGGGACACCAGGCAGCAGCGATTGCCACAAGCAGGATGACCTCAGCAGCGAGCGGCGGAACACAGCTACAGCACGGGGATCCAGCCCAGGGCTGGAGCCCTGGATTTGCCTCGGGTGGGCTGGGCCTGCTTCTACACGGGGTACCTGGCGCCACCTACTGGAGGTGAAAATAAGCAGACCTGTTTATTGAGACTTTTTATTTTTTTATTTTTATTTTTTATTTTTTTATTCTTATTTTTTATTTATCCTTTATCTTTTTCTCCTAATGTTCCTCTTGTTTAGCCTTTTTGTTTTATTTCTCTGCTCCTTTCTTCTTTTCCCTTTCTTCTTTTCTCTCTCATTCTTTTCCCACCCTCTAATCCCCAACAGTTGTGAAACCAAGTATTTGTTATACAGTAAATTATGGTAGACTGGGATTTCTGAACAGTATACTAGAGTGGTATTATATAGCCTTGTAACTCCCATTTGCATATGTTTTATTTTTCTTACTATTATGTCTCCTTGCTAGCAGTACTCTCTTTTCTTCCTCCTTACTGGTCTTCCCCAACTCTCTTTTGCTCTTTCTATTAATAGCCAACTTCTCTTGGATTCCTTTTTCATGTCTTCTAAGATGTAATAACCATATTCTCACTTCCTACTACCTCAACATTCTATTCTACACCCCACCCTCCAGTTTCTCTAGCCCACCAACAAAAAATATAGACCCTTGTGCAAACCTATTGTTTACATAATAGATGTTAAAGTAACTCATAATTGTTGTATATTGTGACTAAACTGTAAATGTATTTAGGAGCTATTAGGAGCTACTTGGTTTGAAACTATATATTGTTTGTATTGAGATCAATCAATATTGGTCTCCCCTTTAAAGGGGAGTTATTGAAACCCTGCAGAGAAGCTATAACCATATAGGAGTAAAAACTGTAACACCTTGGATCAGCAGAGCTAGAAGGAAAGACACACAAACATCATGAAAAAAACAAGGGAAGAAATTGCAATCATGAAATTCATTTGGAAAAATGAGACCCAGAATAGCCAAAGCTATCCTGAGCAAGAAGAGTGAAGCAGGAGGTATCACAATACCAGACCTTAAACTTTATGACAAAGCAATAGTAACAAAAACGGCATGGTACTGGCACCAAAATAGACATGTAGACCAATGGTACAGAATAGAAGACACAGAGAGTAATTCACATAAATACAGCTATCTCATACTAGACAAAGGTGCCAAAAACATACACTGGAGAAAAGATAGCCTTTTCAACAAATGGTGCTGGGAAAACT
>CM053401.1:52086308-52177713 GCA_028644305.1 Xerus rutilus | reverse complement strand
GAAAAGCTCATATGGCAGAGCAGAATGTTCAGAAATAAAATTATTAGATTAACCCACCTTCTTAGTGGATTGATCCATTTGATAGATTAGTAATTTGAATGGATTACTGGGTGGTAACTGTAAGCAAGTGGGAGTGTGACTGGAGGAAGTTGGTCACCGGGGGTGTGCCTTTGGGGCTTATATCTTGTCCCTGGTTTCTCATTCTTTTTTTTTTTTCTTTCTCTAATTCCTGGCTGGCATGAGCTGAGCAACTTCTTTCACCAAGCCCTTCACCCATGATATTTTGCCTCACCTCAAGCCCAGACTAATGGAATCAGCCAACCATAGAACTTCTAAAAACTAAGAACCCCAAATAAAATTTTCCTCCTCTTAATGATCTTGTTAAGTATTTTGGTCACAGCAACAAAAAGCTGACTAACACATGGATGATATTTTATAGGTCATCTAGCCTATAAATCTCATGATAAGGAGAATAGAGCTTAGAAATATTATATGACCTTTTTAGTGCCACAGAGCCAGTTGGCAGTAGATTTTGTATCATCTCAATATCCCCAGTTGCTAGCTCACTTTATCTTCACTGTATTGCACTGTTTATATGAACTACCACATCAAATAATGTCATAAATTATAACTGTTAATAAAATGGGCACAATTCAACTCTAAATATGTATTATACTTTAATGAATCAGATCATATGGGGGAATTATTATATGGCTGATTTAATATATAGTTAATGGAAAAGTTATCTTAGTCTATAAAAATATACATTTTAGAGGTGATGATCCTTTAAGTAAATTATCTGAATTATCTATTTAGTTGTATTTCAAAAATAGCCTCTCTGTATATTCTATGGTGAGAACTCAGATGATTTATTACTAAAATCATATTCAGTGGGTTTCTTTGCATTAGTCTGTGATAATATTTAAAGTAATTTATTCTTTTTCAAACATAATTGGGTAAATTTGATTTTAGGAAATTACGTGAGGTAAAGGATGCGTTAATTAACATGACTATGGCAATCATTTCAGAATATATATGTATATCAAATTATTATCACCTTTAATATATGCAGTTTTTATTTTTCAGTCATACTTCAAGAAAATTTGAGAGCCGGGCGCGGTGGCTCAAGCCTGTAATCCCAGCACTTAGGGAGGCTGAGACAGGAGAATCGCGAGTTCAAAGCCAGCCTCAGCAATGGCGAGGTGCTAAGCAACTCAGTGAGACCCTGTCTCTACATAAAACACAAAATAGGGCTGGGGATGTGGCTCAGTGGTCGAGTACCCCTGAGTTCAATCCCCAGTACCCAAAAAAAAAAAAAAAAAAAAGAAAATTTGAGTGGGGAAGCAAACACACACATAGAGACACACATTAAACTGTTCTGCCTGGCCATAAAATGGATATACACATGTATATATGTGTGTCTATACACATACATATGTACACATATATACACATATACATATATATATGTATTATATATATTGTTTACATCATTGTTTGAAATCATCTTGCCATTTTAGATTACTAATGGACACCCAGTAGAGAGATCATGAATAAACACTAAGCCTACATGGAAAGCACCTACCACCAGATATATTTTCTTGTGTATTCAAGGGTGCAGTCGAAACATTTTAACATGTTAATGAGTTATTTACAAATACAAACATGATGATCAGCCACTTCCTGTGGCTGTGAGAGACCAAAAACTAACATTTCTATCACACTTAATAACTACAAGTGACTTCATATACATTACCTTCAAAAATCTTAAATTACATTGGCAGATATTATTTGTTTCTCCTCATATTTTGAATAAATAAAAATAAATAACTTTGTAGAACAAAGAAAATAATTCCTCATGCACATTTAGTTTCTGAAACTATGGAACAGATAGACTAACCTCAACTTTTCCTACTCCTAGGAATTTCCGCTAATTTCAAGATAAGGCAGGAGAAAAGTAACTGCATACTGCAAAGAGCTTTTCTTTGTTTTTCTATATGTAGAACATGAGACAACTGTTAAAGTTGTTTCTGTAACAGAAACATTCTCTTATATAAATGTATGATATTATTGGCTGTTCATGACTAGGTTTTCAACCTAGTTTGCAATGACTTTAGGTTATAATTTACATAACATTAATACTTTTGCTCCACTAAATATCATATTGTAGGATTAAAATTTTAAGATATTCCACTTCTTTTTTACTGACCTGGATTTACTCAAGGTTAAGTTTGTAATTCATTCTTCTCCTCACTTAACCTTAACAAGGATTAAGAGATTTGTTGGATATATCAGGGCTTTAAGAGGAAGCATAACTGAACAATAACAGAGCATTTATTTTAAAGAAACACATTTTCATGCTGTTCAGATACACAAACTCTCTAATGTAAAGCTTAGTAAGTCTTAGTTCAAAAACAGAATATTAATCAATATGTTTTGAGGTTATAGAAATAATTGGTATGCATTTTAAATACATTACTGGTAAATCAAGATTTTACTGCTGGGGTAATTGAAGCACTTTTAAAGACACAATTTCATTAGACTACAACCCCAGTTAAAATGTCATTTACAAAGGCTTGGGTCATCATTTTCACCTCAAATGGTTTAATCAGAGGAAAGTGCTTCAAAGACCAGAACTGCCCAGTATTTTCTGTAATACAACAGCTCCCCCATCTTACAGACTTAAGAATATAAATTCAAATTCTTCTTTTACTAAATGATATTAATGATATCTATATTATTTATAATTATTTCTGAAACTCTACTGAATAAGAAAACTTCATCACAGAGATACACATTCCAAAAGGATCCATTATTTCATCATGATTTGAGAAAGTGAAAATTCTTACAAAAACACAGTAAAGGATGTCTCAGTGATTAAGGTATTTAAGATTCATTTTGTATCCTTAGAAATGGATACGCTAAGCATTGTGAACATATTCTAGGAAAGTAAGAATTGCATTTACCTGTTTTGTACACGTTAAGGGGATGAATTTCTACTCACAGTATTTTAAATTTCTTATATTTTGATCACATAACAGTATTCAGAGATTCTCTTTAAATTAGTTTGACTCAATACTTAAAGAAACATTTATTCTCTATTTGCAGTATTGAAAAATAGCTAGAAGTGCTAAACAATTTATTTCAGTTCTAAACAATGATTACAAGTAATTCAATTAGAAACCTTAGAAGCTATTTATACAAGACAACTTGGTTAACAGAATTTTTCCTATAATTCCTGAAAAACTTATTTGCATATATAGAAATTAATATTTCTGAAATTACCTCACAAAGTATAAGAATAAAAATTTCTCATTCTTAATAGTTTCCTTGGCCCTATATCTACTAGATTTTCAATATTTTTCATTATGAAACAAATGTCAAACACATGACATCAGGAGAGAAAAATTCTCACTATGTATCATATCCTAAAAAGGAATATATTACAGAAGAGTTACAAGTATTTTTTTAATATTGCCACTTAACAGCCTACTAAGTGTAAGGCAATTTTTTAACATTTTTATTATATGTGTTAGTGAATTGACATTATAACTATATTTAGGGGATACAGTGTGATAATATGTATACAAAATGTAATAATCAAATCAGGACAATTAACATTCTATTTCCTTAAAAATTAATAATTTCTTCATGTTGGGAGTCTTCAAACCCCTCTTTTCCAATTCTTCATAAATATATACTTAATTGTTCTGTACTTAGTAACAATACTATGCTGTGATTATTTTTTCTATATAATTCTCTTGGCACCTGTTATCCAGCTTCCTGATATTTTTTCCCACTGCAATTCCAGCTGTAGATATCGCTTCTAAGGTATGAACTATTTTAGTTTCCATATATGAGATAAGACATGCAATATTTGTCTTTCTGCACCTGGCTTATTTCACAGTTCTCTAAAACCTTATACTTTTTAACAATAAGTCAAAGACATGGTCCCATTCAGGAAAAGTTATCCCTCTCTACCTCTGCTACACACATACCTCCACCACTAAATTTTTTCATGAACATTTTACAGGGAATATATTGGTCAAAGCTGTTGAATGTTTAATAATGGAAACATATGGGAACCCTCAGGATCTTGTATTCAGCTGTGTGCTGGGACCAGATGAATCCAATTGTGGACATTTCTTCCCATATTTTTATTCACTGACCTTATACAATAGCCTGAAATTGGCCAAGATTGGATCATGTCAACCATGAAAATTGTCCAGGGTTATAGGTAGGGCTACACATCAAGGCCTTTTCTTTTTTCTCAAATCCTTGGACCTAGCTGGCTGTTATACATTTTCCAGCACTCTACAACCTATAATATCTCAAAATCTATAAATTGTGTTCCAGCACTAAGATTTCCTTTTTCCTGGGTATTTTGCAATATTTCCTAAATTGCTGAAGATTTTCCTCCTGGTCATTCTTTGACTCTATAATTATATCACAGAAATCTAATACTTCTATTTTTTAAATAGCCATGTCTAAATTGTTATAGAAATATATTTCATAAATGAGAACTATTATCTTAATATATGAATTTGAACTTGAAAATTTCATGGTTTGTAATCCTCTACAAAATCAGTCATTACCATACATAACTGATTCAATCAGTTCTACTATCTCGTGAACTTAGTTCACAGAAAGAAGGAAAATTTGAAATTAATGTAATAAGTTACTTAAAATGACAGCCACTTTTTTGATGCAAATATACATTTGTGAATGTGCACAAAATATTAGAAATGTATGCAATCATTAAGCATTTTCCTTAAAATCAGCAACTAATTTAAATGAAAAGCACAAGAACAAAAGAAATAGAACATAGAGAAAAAGTGAAGACAAAGAAGAAATGAATAAAATGTAGGTTTATTAAAGTGCTTCGGAATTCTTATGCTTTCTCATTCAAATATGTAGTGACATAATTGATGAACTTCAGTATTTAAATTAAATATACTTTCATTTAAATAAAATTAATACAAACTGTTTAATATTTAAAGAAAATTTATGTAAAAATGGAATAGTTGTATGTCATCAGTTTTAATAATCTTTTAAAATGTGTTGTAATTTCTAACTTAAAAATAAAAGTCTTTCTCCACACATAGGAAGTACACAATCACCTGGAAGACTGTACCAGCAGGTTCTTGAGTTCCAACACAGCATTTCTGGTTCAGTAGATCTGGGACAGACCTAAGTATATGCAATTCTAAGATGCTAGCTTAGGGACCACATAATTATGAGGACTTCATAAAAGTACAAATTCTTCTATGTTCTGACTTTATAAAAATTAACCATACTGATGCCAACTAATCACACACATTTTTGAAAGAAGAATTGAGCTATTGTCTAGTTAATAACCCTATGCACCTTTTAGAAATGCAATTAAAATATTTTTATGTTATTAACCTCAACTACTTAACCCAATGATGAATAAACAAAAAGCTCAGATTTTCTTAAATATCAGTTGGATATATTTTGAAATTCAGTAAGTCAAATATCTCTTCTGGATTTATTATTTCTTATATTATAAATAATTTTCCTAAAACACTAATTTTTGTCACAAAAGTAATTGTCCTTGGAAAATCAAACAATTTGTGTACACAAAACAAAATTTGTACCTTTCAAAATTCTAATTAAGTTTGCAATCATTGGTGATAAACAAATGAAGTTATGTTTGAATGGTTTGCTTTCTCTTCTTTTGTTTGTTTTTAAGTTAAATTTTTATGTTGTATTTGTCATTTGCTTATTTTTTAAGTATATGAGTTGGCTGTTGTTTTTATGAATTTTCTTCTTGCATATCATACAATAATATAATAATATCACATGACATTTAGAAAGCAGATATTTAATTTTTTTTACTACATGTCATCTCAAATTTAACTTAAAACATCAATAAGATATGTCATATAACAATAACAGTAAACATTTATGGAAGAGCTTAGTAAGACAACATTTCTATTATTGCTGTCATTTTTTTGGAAAGAAGTATCTCTTCTGTTTGGTGTTAACCTCTCACAGAGAAATTCCTTTATTAGCTCCTTGGGTACTTTGCTCCAGCAATTTATTAACTCTTGCCTTTGGGTTGCTATAACAAAATGCCATAAACAGAGTGTCTTATAAACAAGACATTTCTTTCCCACAGATCTAGAGGTTGGAAAGTCCCAGATCAAGATGGTAGCTGATTTTGTGTCTGCTGTGAACCCATTTCTCATGGAAGAGATCTTGTCACTGTGTCCTCACATGGTGGAAGGGGCAACACAGCTCTTTAAGATCACTCTAAAGGACACAAACCCCATTCATGAAGGCTCTGCCTTCATGGACCTAATAACTTCCTCAAAGTTCCCCCCTCCTAACTATCAATTTAGAATTAGAATTTTTAACCTATGAATTTAGGGGGTGGAGACACAAACATTCAGGCCATCACAATTTTATTCCTTGTATTATTCTCCTTTGGTTGTTGATGTAATTTAACACAATAGATCCTTCAACTGCATCTATCTGCACTTAAATTTCTAAATTTGAATCAGTAATCCATACCCCAGTCTTTAGATTTCACATTCTACCATTTCTTTCTGACTCACTGCAAGAAGGATCTATCCTCTGCTCTCATTGTTCCACTCAAATTATTCTTGCTAACATCAGAAGTGATGCTTTTTAAAGCCTCTCCCCTCACTTTTAAACTAATTGGAACAAAATTTGATACTGTTCACCCGTCTATTTTGAGAAGTTCTTTTTGTTCTTGCCTTCCAAGAATTCTTCAACTCCAAATGAAGATATACTCCTTTTCAACTTATTCCCATATTCTTTTCCATCAATTCCTTGACTATTTTGTACTTGCAATGTCCATCCAGATGTTTTCATTCACCAACTCACATTTAAGTCCATGATTTTATAAATGAATATATAAATGAATGGTTTTTAAATTGTTCTCTATCCAAGATTGCTCCTCTGAGTTTAACTTATTTATCCAAATGCCTCCTGACAACCTTTCTTTCATGCTGTGGCCATTTTAAATGCACATCTACAATTTAGCTAATTCTTCTCACCTGATGTAACTTTCTTTCTATACCCATATACTGGCATACTATAGACCTCAATGTGTTCTTTCCTGCATTGATACTCACTCTCCCTTCTCAGAAAATTCACCCAAATCTTTTTTAGAGTCTGGCTCCCATGGTCATTTGTTGAATAGATTGCTGCACACTTCCTGAGAACAGCTGGGCCAGTTTAATCCTTAAAAGGAATTGAAATTAGGAGATAGAATATGTTATTACTAGTTGGCCCTGAATTAAGAAGGCTACGTGACATGATTGCAGGTGAGTCCTATTCTCTAGTAATCAGGCAGGATAAAAAGCTTCAAGAATAGGTTTCAAGAAACAAAAGACAATATGAGGAAAGTTGCAGAAATGCTCTGCCCTGAAAAGAGTTATCCTAGAAAGCAAAAAAATAGAGGGAGTAGTTGTCCTCTTCCTAATAATTCTTCATCTCTTCCGTACATCCTTTCCTTGGGTTACTGGATATATTCCTACATAGTTTCAGTAAATTAGGATGAAAACACCTGGAAGTCAATCTTGCTTACTTTTAAATGGTGACCTAATTATCCATTAGGTCTTATGGACACTGCAGTCCCATCAATTCTTGGGTCCAATCCTTTCCTTCAAATCATATCCATACTCTCTTATTTCTCATCTAAACTCCTGTAATTTTCTTTTAGGAGGTTTTTATTGTTTTTTTTTTTTTTTAAAATTCACTCTCAGTCATTCCTTCGTGTTCCACACTCACCCAGAAAAATTCTTCTAGAATAGAAATCCTTACTTCTTTTCCTCTGCATTAAGCCATTTATTAAATCACAGCTGATTTATCAGACAAAACAAAACCCTTTAGCAAACATGCAAACCACTCAATGTCAAGAACCAGTCCTGCTTCACGTGATCTTGAGGACTTACTGTCTTGTGTCTTTGAATTTGGCTCGTCATACTTGCTGCCGGGGTACGCTTCTCTGCTTTGTTGCCTGGTTCATTCCAATTTATTTTCTCGACTCAACTGTAGTGCCTATCTTTGCTAACTTCCCTGCTCTGTCAAGTTGTTAATTATTCCCTTCTCTGAAACACACACACACACACACACACGTGTGTGTACATTTATTCTATTCTATTTCAGTTGTTTATACAAATGCTTTTCCTTCATTTCCAGAATATGAACTCACTATAGATGAAAATGCTTTATTATTTACATAGCATGTGTTTATTTATTGGTGATCTGCCTGAATGCAAGATTATTGGTATAATCTAGGATAGATCTAGATTTCAGGAGTCTCATAATTAACCACAACCCTATATGTTAAACAATAATCAAACTCACTTCTTTGACAAGAATGCAATTTTAGAATTGCCATAATTCATACTGTTCTTATTTAAATGTCAAGGAACTCATAAATCCAAAGTCTTATTTAAATTAATGTTTCTCTTTACAGTACTTGAAATGGTGACACATTTCCTTAGAACCATAATATGCTTTTTTCCCCACTAAAATTCAATAGATATTTATAAAATAAACTTTTTCCTTAAATGTAGGTGGATCCTCTCTGCCACAAGAAGACAGAGAAGGAGTAGTATAGTCAAACTGATTCATTTGTTTTCTACTTACTTTTCATAAAGCATGAAGATGTTAACTTGCTGTCTTTGGATGTTCTTTTTGTGTTAATTAAAATTAGCAATTGAAATAGCTGATCTATAAATTACTTTCTAAGTTTAAATTTCTCTTCCTAGGAAATTCAAGTGTTTCTGAATATGAGTAAATGGAATAATACATAAAGTAATTGTAACTGACAGCATATGTATTAATACTAATTTTAAAGTTATATTGTTATTTCTTGTGTAAGCACACATTCTTAAAATGTGTATGTTAATCAAGAATGTATAGTGGACTTGGAGGAGTTAATGTTTATTGCTAAGGTACTTACTACAGATATAAGAAAAAAGGTGTCCTTAAAGCTTAC
Organism: Xerus rutilus; assembly: GCA_028644305.1. NCBI lineage: Eukaryota > Metazoa > Chordata > Mammalia > Rodentia > Sciuridae > Xerus > Xerus rutilus. Next base: position 52,168,715 of record CM053401.1, on the reverse strand, counting down.
ATCTGATTTTAGCAGCCAAGACTGAATAAGGTAATTCAGAAATTACACAAACATTAGGGGAAGGAGATATTTTTTACAACTCAGAAAAAAGCTTAAAAACAACAAGAGCTTGATTTATTATAAACACATTTGGTTAAAAATCTACATATATTAATTTTCCCCTTCTTAAACTGAAAATATCACAAAGTATTTTGATATAGGGTCTGCAAACTGAATTAATGATAAATGTCAGATTTCCTATTATGATTTTGAATAAACAGGAATAGAAAAACTAAATGTCAGATTTGATAGGAAAATTATTTATTCAGTTGGAGTTAAGCTTAATAGATATGTTCCTCTTTCATTATCAGTTCATACTGATGAAGCCTGATAAAAATGCTAGTAGAAACAGAAAAATGGAACAAATCATCAATTGTTTTTTATCACAATTGCTAAACATTATAAATTTCTTATTGTCTTTGATTATAGTTTCTTGAAGTTAGGTATATTGTTTCACCCTTATACAGGTATTAGCTTAGAAAAAGCAAAAATATATTTAAAAAATAAATATGCTATGCTCTATTGAACAACCTCTTCTATAAAAATTTCATGTATCTAACCTTATGGCTCTATTCAACATTAAAATAACAAAGGAGAACTGAGATGTTTGAAATCAAAAAGTAAATGGTTAAAGCAAAGTCTGGTCCATTATCTCCTGCACTGCAATACTTAGAGATAAGAGAAATAAATATCAAACGTGAAAGGAGGAAAAACAAAAATTAAGACAGTTTCTGTATTTACTACATTTAAAGAGTGCTCACTTTTATAAATGTGGTCTACACAGAATCTTGAATGCACTGACTGGATCACAACCAAAGCTAAAGGTGCACTTCAGCACATTGTGACAATGTTGGAATACTCTCCCTTCCCAAATGTAACAATTTTGTGCAAATCTGTGGTTTACTCTCTTGGGCGACAGTAAAGCAAAAAAAAAAAAAAAAAAAAAAAAAAAAGCTTATGAGAGATTTTATTTCCAAAAATCAAAGCAAAATAAAATAAAAAATCTGTGAGTTTATATATTACAAAAAAAGAAAATATTTTCAAGGAAAGTAAAATTAGCTTATAGAGAACAAGGAGCTGCTTAAATTGAACATTTGCTGGATGAACATAGAATTATCTTGCACATTTTGAAAAAGAAAACTGTTTTCACATTCACATAAACTAGTCTAGGTATAGCCACTTCAGACATACTGTTTTTCTTCCTTAACATTTTAAATTTCAATGCAAATTACAACTGGGGCATTTTCTGCAAAGTTTTTCAGAAGCCATTCTTACTTATTCAAAAAAGTGAGCGTGTAATTCTTCAATTCCAAACAGGATCATTCCTAAATTGGTTGGTGTTAGAAAACAGATATACCTATGAAAGGTATACTTATGAAAGTTATTCACCTATGAAAGGGTGTTTTCTTGCCAAGGGTAGGTCAGAAGTTATAAAATGACATAAGCAGGAAAGAGGAGCTGCTTGCAATAAAGATAGAACACAATAAGCAGAAATGGGTTCAGGAGGTTGGGGAATCCACTTCATGAGCTTACTGGTAATTTTCTAAATGAATGAGTTAGCATACTACTGCAGAGTACAATCAAGGTTTCCAAAATGAGGTCACCAGGAAAAGAAACAGCCTTATTCTAATAAGAATACTGCCTCAAACAAGTGTCTTTCTCAAAATTAGTAAAATTTTATATTTTACATTATGAGCATATTCAGATGTAAGACAAATTTAAGATCTAAAACTACATTGCATCATTGAACAGAGAGATCATTAATGTGTTACAAAGATTCATCATATATGTTTGAAAGTATTTGAATATTTTATATACTTCTTATAAATCATCCATTTAACCACATGTAATTCAAACAGTATAAAAGAAATATATCTGTGGAATGTAGGATAATACAATGATTTTAGTAACAGAGGATCACTGTTCAAAGTTGTTTTTTTTAAAAAAAAACATTTCAAGACAATATATGGTAATCATTTACATGGTTCTGAGTAATTATACACTTATAATTTGCCATCATTCTTTGCTTCCTCCTCTTCCTTCTTCCTTCTAGATATCGTGCCCCTGTTAGCATGAATGGAAACCAGAGAACAATAAGATACATTAATGAATGAAGTCATCATCAGGGGTGCCTATTCCTGAAACATACTGTTTATAAAAATGAATGAATGAATAAAAAGTAATGCAAATATTTTTATATTTCTATGTTCTTCAATACAATAGGAAACCACAAAATGTTTTCCATTAGGAAATGTAGTAAATCTTCAGATTTGTGAAACTATAAAAACAAATTATAATCAATGCTGAACACATATGTTTAAAAACCATAAAGACTTTACCTACACATAAATTTTCACAATTATTTATCATGTAACTTAGTTCCATAATGACATTACTAGGACAGCCAATGTAAAATCTCTAGTATGGTCTCATTAAAGTAAATTTTTGTGTTAATTTTTCTTTTTTCTTTTTTTTCCAGTAAAACATAGCTTCTAGGTATGTATTGAACTTTGTATTTTTTTTAAAGAGTATACAATTTGTACTCAAAGGACACAAAACAATTGTGATTGTGGACAGTTAACTCCCAACAAAAATTTCAACCACATCACAAAGTGGAAATGATACAAACAATACTCCATATTCTTAATATAATAGATTAATATTGCATAATAACACAATAAGGTTCTACCACTAGAGAATTGTAAAATGTCTGTTGAGTAAAAGGGAAAATGATAAGTAAAATAAAATGAGTTGTAGAAAATAATGTCAATTGTACTTTATTAATTTACAAGATAGAGCTAAGTTTAAAGCAGTGGTGAGAAGAAAATTTATACCTTATATTTTATATAAAATTTAGTAAATTTTTCAAAACATAAACCATCTCAAAGCCATCTTAACTGTTTCTGACATACTATAATATCTCATTTTGACAAAAATAAAAAATCAAATATTCAACTCACATGTTAAATTTATTATATGTTCTTAAAATACAATAATTCAAAGGATATGAAAAGTATCACTGAATAAGAAATCTGAAAATCTAAATTTAAAAGTGAAATATCGAGTAGTATTTAAGCAATAATTTGTCAATATTAAGTAGAACATTTATGGGCAACCAAAGCACAATCTGAAATGTTAGAAAGCAAATAACAATTGGAAAAGTAATAAAATTTTTATAATGTTAGTAAAAATATTTTACAGACTGATGGAGAAGATAACTAAAGATCTACAACTAAAACTATACATAAGCACACAGTTTATAAAATACGATCAGAGTGCACCCAACATCAAATTCATTTTACTTCATTTAAAATCAAGCTGAGATCATGTACACTCATCAAATTAGAAGCAGTGATTTGGGTCAAATGACCACACCAAATTATTAACAATATTATAAATTAGCTGTAAATCTGCACAAAGAAATTCAGCAAAATGGATGCAGAGGCACACACCTGTAATCTCAGCTGCTTGAGAGGCTGAAGCAGGAGGATCACAAGTTTGAGGCTATCTGAAAAACTTAGCAAGAACCTGTTTCAAAATAAAATATACATAAATACACACACACACACACACACACACACACACACACAAACGGCTGGTGTTTTAGCTCAGTGATAGAACACTGCTGGGTTCCATCCCCAATACCAAAAAATGGCAGGGGGGAATTTCATCAAAATATGTTGTGTTCTCTGAGTATATTCATCCAATTTATCCCACTAATTTCACTTTATAAAATTTACCCCACTATAACAAATTTACAAACAAATATGTACTTACAGCAAGATAATTTATAAGTCATAACAAGATAAAAGTATTGGGTATAAGAGAGGCAGCTGTATTTGTAGTGGATGAAGATTATGAAACCAGAGGCAGATAACTTGCATTTGGGTCCTGATTCTTCTGTTGGATGACTGTGTGACTTTGCAACACCATCTCAACCTCTCTGTTACAATTTTCCCATCTAGAAGGTGGGCTTTCATGAGCATTAAATTCATGAGCACAGGTAAAGTACAGAGAACAGCACCAGCTATGCAGAAAAAAATTTATTTTTTCTACTTAGGCATACATGATAACAGAATGCATTTTGATTCATTGCACACAGATGGAGCACAATTTTTCATTTCTCTGGTTGTATGTGATGTAGAATCACATCATATATGCAGTCATACATGAAGCTAGGGCTATGATGTCTATCTCATTCCACCATCTTTATTGCCCCAATGCCCTCTCCCTACTCCCTCCCCTTTGACCAAAGTTCCTCAGTTCTTTCCCTGTCCTCTCTCTCATTATGGATCAGCATCCACTTATCAGAGAGAACATTCGGCATTTGGTTTTTTGGGATTGGCTTACTTCGCTTAGCATATTTTCCGACTCCATCCATTTGCCTGCAAATGTCATAATTTTATTCTCTTTTATTGGTGAATAATATTCCATTGTGTATATATACCACAGTTTCTTTATCCATTCATCTATTGAAGGGCATCTAGGTTGGTTCCACAGTTTAGCTATTGTGAATTGAGCTGCTATAAACATTGAAGTGGCTGTGTCACTATAGTATGCTGTTTTTAAGTCCTTTGGGTATAGACAGAGGAGTAGGATAACTGGGTCATTCAACAATGTAATTTTTAGTTTAAAGAAGTTCCAATTTTATAGCAGTACCAACATTTTATAATACTTCAAACAAAAAAATAAAATAGGGAATATTTTCTTCATGTTTTTGGCATCTCATGTAGAAACAAAAGCAAGTAAATGGGTAATAATTTAAATTAATGTTGAGAATACACAAATGCACTTTAAAGAAAGTAGAAAATACTATTGTATAGTGATATAATGATGTAAAAAGAAAAACATTTTATAATAATTACTTTTTCTAAAAATATAAATGTTAGTGAAGATTTTAATAAATTGATGGGCAAGTTATTTAAAACATATATTTTATAATGTTTCTATTAGCATTTCATAGAACCTAAATTTGTTTTCAGATTATTCCTTAATTTTTGTAACAGTTAATATGATCCATTCTTCTTTTTGTTTTCTCTTCCTATGAGTTCTAACTTTCTCAGTAATGGTCAAGTTCTCAGTAATGGTCAAGATACATTATTTACAGTAGCTAGTCTGAAAGGCAAAAACAAGTTGAACAATATTTCAGGAATCCTCTTTGATTATGTCTATGTTTGAGTGAGCATAGGAAGAACAAAACCAGAAGCTAAGAGCAAGAGAGAAACTGAGATGAACAGGGGAATAGTTCCAGAAGTCTCACAAAAGAAAACACTGGGCTTATTAACAAATTATAGTAGGTGAAACCATAGCAGAAAAATAATACAACGATGTGCTTGTTGATCTAGGAACCTTCACCAGATGGTGAGCTCCATTGCCAGGAACAGAGGCTAAGATAATTATGATCATTTTTATTCCCAAGTACCTAGTGCAGAACATGGGCTATAACAAGGTGTTCAGTGAATTTCCATGACATAAACAAAACTGCAAAGAAAGAAAGAAAAGCCATTGTGTGGGGAAACACGCTTGGTGGTAAACAGTCGCAGAAAAAATTCTCATTCATTAAAGTTATGGCCATTGAGAAATAACTCCAAGGCACTGTAACTCCAGGCTACCTGGATGATTGCAGTTAGTTAAGGAGCTAGAAAGACTATGTAAAATATGAGTAAAAAAGTAAATGGTAACACAGTTGTCTCTCTAAGGAGGCTGTGACAGAAAGTGAAAATGAACCAGTGAAGACACTATGTGGTAAATTACCTAACCAAGCCTCGGGAATTTGTGGTTAAAAAAAAAAAAAGTTCCCAAAGGAATTATATATTTTCATATTGATAAAACATATCAAACAGCATTTATTTCAAATGCATTTTAAATCAAATAAATTAAAATAAATTCTTACTTCTAAGTCTATTGGGGCTTGTAAGACAGCCCAAAGCTGTTGTCTGGACACTACCTAAGGGTGCCGCATTACTGTCCCCTTGTGGTCACTTGCCTGAAATTCAGGGGCAGATTGGGGAGGTGAATGAACTGTAGAAAACTGAAACTGTGAAAATAAAGTTAAAAAAGCAAAAGCTTTGTTATATAGTTCACCATTGAGCTTTTAATAGAAGTATGTTAAAGAAAGACTTTCCAACAGCTCATTATTTCTAACATGATTTGAGGTGCCTATTAGCACTCATAGGTCAAGCCATAGTAGTAGTAATTCAGACTTTTGGTTTTGGTACTGGAGATTGAACCCAGAAGCATTTTTCCACTGAGCCACATCCCAAGACATTTTTATTTTTTTTTATTTTGGAACAGAGTCTCACTAAGTTACTTAGGGCCTTGCTAAACTGCGAAGGCTGGCTTTGAATTTGCAATCCTCCTGCCTCAATATCCTGGGTTGCTGGAATTATAGGCATGTGCCACCAATCCTGGTCAGACTTTTGTTTTTAAGACAATTACTTCATAACTGCCTTGATTTTAGAATAAAGCTTTAAGAGCAAGTGAATATTTTCTGCAACAATATGCATATACATGTTTACATTTGAAAAAAAGTTTTTAATGTTAAAATAGGTTTGAATAAACAATATTTAATACCATTAAATATTATATAAAATAGGAAGGAAAGTATAAAGGGTACCATACTTAATATTAGATTATGTAGGCAAAATTAAGAATGACTGAAGCAACCCTACTTTTGACATATATTCATTAATATATTTTACTGTTTTGTTTTGTCTTTTAGAAATTAAGTCCATTCCATATTCTGAAGGTGGGTGAGTCACTCACATTTTAGTTTGATGTAATCTGATAAGCTTAATTAAATCTATCTACTATGACAAAATGGGGGGTTTGATGAGAAGAAATGGCATTCTTCTCAGGGTTCGTTATTTCTATATAGAATTATGTACTTTGGGACTTCTTGGTATGTAAACAGGAGTACCAGACAAATATGGAGATTTGATGCCAAGATATGAGCAAACAAACAACAAGAAAGGATGGTCTCAAAAGATAAAATTTACTTCTACATGCAAGGTTAGGACTTGTCCTTTCTGTCTGGCAATGTTTATGTCTGAAATACTCTTTGCTCTCTGAAGCAAAGTCCCTGTCTATGGTGTGCACTTTAAAAAACACTGTGTTTCAAAATTTGAGGCTGAACGTGAATTTTTCTTAGTAATTAAAAGACTAATTTCATCTAGTAATTTATTGGTTCTCAGACTAGTTCCAGTTTTCATTAAGATATTGATATCTTAATGTATACCATCATCCTGATCCATAAAGATTGAAGTATGTAATAAAGATATAGGAAGAAGATAAACTTGTTTTAAAAGAATCAAGTAAAAACTCAAACAATAAACAAGGAAATATATATTGTGATCCCAAAGGCACGTATTAAATAAGTTTGATTAATGTTTTTGATATTTGCAGATAAATGAGAAATACATTTACTTATGTATGAGAGATATGCTGATCTTTAACTTTGTTGAGAGGTTAGTTGAACTAAGTTTTTGGTAAAATTCAGTTGCCAAAATACACTGTATTCACAGACTTCGGGTCAGGCACATCAAAAACATGCTCTAAAACAATTCTAACATTTTAAAATTATGTAGGGCACAACTATGATAGTAAAGAAAACATCAAAGTTTGGATTTCATTTAACTCATTTTTTTTTTTTTTAAATTTTTTTTTTAGTTGTTAATGGACCTTTATTTTATTTATTTGTATGTGGTGCTGAGAATCGAACCCAGTGCATCGCACATACCAGGCAAGCGCTCTGCCACTGAGCCACCGCCCCAGCCCCCATTTAACTCATTTTTTAAAAAAATGTTATTCCTGCTTTTCAGAAACTTGCATTTTCTTATTTCTTCACATTTTTCAGTTTTGAATTAACAGAGGACATCAAATTAGTAAAAAGAATCAGATGCAAAATATTTGTTAATGCATATTGATGCATCCCCAGAATATCTGGAAATACTATGATTTAAAATAAATTCTTAAAATATACATGAAATGAAGGAATGAATTAAAGTGATGACATTTCTTCAATCCATATAAATAAGAAAGTCCATGAGATATGTTGCTACTAACACCAATGTTTAAGTAACACTACCTTAGAAGAAATTCTACTGCAAAATAAGAATATAAAATAATGATATCTGTCAGTATTCATTATTTTAACTTAAAAACATTCACTTTTCCATTTATTATCTCAAATTAGATATATTTTTTCAAATCCTGGATTTTCCTGGCAAAGTAGGAAGTCCAACATTTACGGTCTTTGATTTTTAAGAAAATGATCTGGTAGAGAAAGGAAGGCGACATTGTTTTGGAAATGATTTGGCATAAATTGAATTTGGGAACAAATTATCAAAGTCAAAAAAGATATTTTTTTTGAGGAAATAAGCCAACACTAAGTTATTTATAGGAAAAAATTAGTTCTCTTTACATGTCAATGTGTGAAAGAACTCTATTCTACAAGAAATTGTTTAAACTCTTAAAAATATACCAATTTCAGAGTTGGCTATTATCAAGGATAATTACATAAGCAAACTAAAAATTGCTCTTGCTAACTAGTTTTCAGAGACCCTCTGCAGGGAGTTGGGTAATAAAAGAAAAGGAACCCACAGCAGTGACTTCCTTTGGGAAAGAGGATCCCAACCTGCCTTCACAGTCTTGTCACTTTCTAAAGAGAATCCCACAACACAAAGCTTTCTTCTTCCTTTATTTTTGCAAAACCTAATCAGCTTGTGTAGGAGGGAAAAGAACAAACACTATCAGAAGGTGAAAAGTACCCGACTTTTGAACAAACTGCTTTCTAGAGAAAGCATGAAATGGGAAGATTAGAGAAAAGTGTTTTCAATGTAATGCTTAATGTGCTGGAAGGCTAAAATAAACAGAAGATATTTTTGTGAGCCTGGTAGGGTTTGCAACATGGAAGAACACTGAAAAGTTATGCATTATTACTCCTTACATTAATGAAATACTGACTTCATCTTTCTAAAACACATCACCCTTCCCCCACTCACAGCCTTAATTAAAAGCACGTCAGCAGCATAATTGAACTTTGTCCTGTTCCCAACTCTCAACTTCTCACAGTTGGCTAAGTGTGCCCCCTCCTCATCTCAGGCCAGACGCTAGAAAATGAAAACAAAAACAAAAAAGACAGAGGAGGGGGAAAAAAGGGGGAAAAATAACAAGTAAAATGGAAAACAATACTATTGGGCAAAGGATGCAAGATCTTTGGATTTTGGATTCAGTATTCACGTTGGACCCCGGAGGGACCTACAAATCCTTTATCCTAGACTTTTAGCTGCTCCTATCAGCTCAGCGGGAAAGAATGTCAAGTGGGACAATCCTGAAGGAAAAGGAGTCACCCCCGCATCCTAAAGTACTTGGAAGTGCTCACTTGGATCTGTCTGCAGTCCGGGCTAGTGAAACTCCACCGCCTTCCAGTGTAGTCCCCAAAGCTGCCAATTTAAAGTAAAGCAAGGATGGAAGCACTTTCTCTCCCTGTACCTCGGAAAGTCTGTGGACTCATTTCTCTGCAGATTCTCTCCGTGGACTTCTTGGAAACCTGAATTATCCGCTCCGGGTACCAGAAAGCCACCGGAGAAGCGCTGATGATTTTAGTGGAGACTCTCCTGGACTTTAGTGGTGTTCGCTGGTGTACTTGTTCGCGGTGTCCCTTTGGTTTATTTGTGTGGGATTTTACTGTTCAGTCCCCTGATGAGCAGTTTGTCGCTCCAGATCTTGAACTCGGATCCCTTGCGGAACTTACTCCTGTGGAGATCCCTGGAGCCCGGAACCCCGCGCTGGTCGCTGACTTGGATGGAGGCTGAGTGGCGGGAACCGCAGCTTAGCCTTGCTCCTTAGAAACAAAGCAGCCGCAGGGTTGCACCGAAGCCTAATCCTAGGATTGGATTTAGAGCTGGGGGAAGGGGTGGGGGTGGGGGGTGGGGGTTGATGGCGAGGGGAGCCAAGGAGAGAAAGGAGATATGCGAGCAGTTTCCACCTAAAGCACTCCACTTTCGGGATTCTTCTCAGAAAGAGGCGTCTGTGTAGGTCCCGATTACGCGTGGGTGCCCGTGCGCGCGCGTGGGGTGAGCCCGTGGATGTGCTTGAGTGTGCACTCACTTGTGCACCCGCAGGACAACAGTAAACCTTGGCAGAGCTCTTTTGGTAGCGAAATTCGAGAGTGCCCAACCCAGAAGGCTGCCAGAATGTGCCTTTACCAAGCAGGCTAGGAAGAACTACTTATTAGCCAGCTTGCAGTTTCAACTCCCAACTCTCTCTATTCCTTTTGGGTCCAGACCCGGGTCTTGGCCAGTCAGGAACAGAGCAGAAAGGGGAGGTGTGTTCAGAGGCCAAAGATCACGTACTGGTGAACCCCTAAAGGGAAAAGATAGGGTTCTAAATCTCTAGCTAAAAGAAACAGCGTGATTTCAGTAGGGGGCTCCCAGAAGGAAGTATTTTCTTTACTTATGGCTTTGGGGACTGGAGAGAGCATGAAAGAGAGAAAAACGTGGGGAAGAGAAACGCTGCCAATCATTCAAGAGTCAAGAGCAGAGCCACGCAAGGGCCCAGGCCGATCCCTGCCCGGAAAGGCCCTCTCTAGGTTCCTCTCCCGCCACACCTCTTATCTGCTTCATACTCTTCCCGGTGCCAGCGACCTTATTGGCCAGGCTTTGCTTATGACAACTATTGGGCTCTCTTTCAGCTTGACTTACTAAAATGTAGTCAACTGCAGCACTCCTTAATGTCTGATGCTGAGCTGATTTCCAAATATAAATGTTCTTTTCAGAATCTGCTCCCATCTGATTAGTAAGCAAACCACCCACCTACAACCAAGGGGACACTGGAAGCTTGCCTCAGATGACTGAGACCACAAATCATTAGCTCTCCATCGCAGATTTTCTTGGCCGGTAGATGACTTTCTCCACTGCCATTAGCGGCCACAGCCTGACCCGTGTTGACATTTCTTTATGCCATAACCATGGAGCAGAGGGGGATCAGCAAATTCCCTTTTTCATAAGAAGCTGGTGACGCCCCTGTTAAGTTCGCTTTTATCTTTCAGGATTTCCAACGCCTCCCCTCCCCCTGCCTGCAACGCCCCCGCGCCTCCTATGCTTGGGGATTTGCCGGCCCTCCACCGGCTCTCTCTGCGCGCGGGTGGTAAATCGGTTCCGAACGCGTCCGGCTGGGAGGCGCTGGAGCTAAGAGCCGCTGGAAGGCCCCGGTCAGGGTGTTGTCTGACACTCGGGGTCTGGGCCGTGCGGCCACTCCCGGCACTGCAGCGAGGGCCGGGCTCACGGCCGCGCGCTTGCCGCCGCCACCGCCTCCATGCTGCAGCGCGGGGCGCAGTTCCTCCCGGCCTGGCGGCCGAGGTTGCCCCAACACGTCGCGGTGGAGAGCGGGTCTCTCGGGCCTGCCCGGGCTGCCTCTGCAACCCTGGTCTACAGCTGCCGGTTTCGCGCCTGAGCTGCGGACTCACCTCCAGCACCTCGGCCAACGGGCGGGGCGCCGGTGTCGCTTGCACAGCGGCGCGCAGGGAGGCGGTGAGCGTGTGCAGAGCTGCCCGAACCAAGGACTGTATGTGTGTGCGTGCAGACGTGAGTGCGTGTGTGTGCGCGCGTTTTTCCTGCTTCCCCTGAGGATGTGAATGGCTTCGCAGCTGGCTGCTCCCTTAGGATTCTTGACTTTGGGGAGCTCTGGACTGTGAGCACAACCCACCCATATAATCCATTTTTTACGGTCGGTTATAGCAGAAAAAAAGGAAAAAGCGCAACTGGACGGGGGTGGGGCAGAACAACGAAACCTTCTGGAAAAACACATACACGCAAGAGAGAAAAATTGAAAGACCCGAGAAGACTTTCAAAACCTCCCTGCTGGCCCTCCCGTTTTTCGGCGAGATCCTGGACTCTTTTTAATTTTTAAACCTTTTTAAAGTCATCTTGGCATCTCTCTAGTGTTTTGTAAGTCGCTTTCCAGTTAGCTGCGTGTGCGTGTGCGTGTGTGTGTGTGCGCGTGTGTATGTGCGCGCGCCTATCTGATGCATTTGACTGTCTTTTATCCAACTGCCCAGAAGCAAATGTGTTAACTCGGTGATGCCCCTCCATGCCCGGGTTCTTGCAGAGCGAGGAGGACGTCCAGACCCATTTTCCTGCTTGGATTCCGAACGGCTGCTGGGTTGTAGAGTCAGGTGTGTGGATCACTTTACCCAGAGGCTTGGCAAGTGGCAGTATTAACCAGCTTCCAGGTACATCACAAGGTCAAGAGAGGGTCTTGCAGCTGTTTTGTTTCGGTGCATCTAGACTTTCCTGTATTAGCCAGAAGGATATGTACCTTTCGGGCCACAACGTTTGAAGCCAAAAGTTCAGCCTTCCAAGCTGGTTTACCATACAAACAAGGTATTGAGGATTGCTTTTCAAACTGCTTAACAAAATCCCGGACTCATCCACAGCCCTTTCCCGGCTTCTTCTTCCCCACCAAAATGTCACCAGCACCTGAATTACAAGGATTTGCTCTGGAGAAGAACTTGAAAGAAACGTGATCAAAGGGCTACGAGAAAACGAGAACGCTGTCTTTGCTGTCTGTTGGGTTTCGAAGCTGATCTTGAGAAGGACCATTTCCTTCCTTGTTTCTCCCTCTCCGTGCGGTGTTGGGTGTGCGAGTCCAAGTGTGAGTGTGCGCGCGCCCGGTTGCGAGTGTGTGAGTGTGTGTGTGTTCTGTGTGTGCGTGCACAGCCACCCTGCCTCTGCCCGCTCCCCGGGCTCGGAGCCGCGGGTTTCATGGGGCGATCCGCGCGGATCCCCCACCCAGCGCGACCTGCGGGCAGCGGCGGCAGTGGCTGGAGCCACCTCTCGGACTTCCTAGGATGCGGGTGCTGAGCTATGGCAAAGGGCAGCGAAGTGAGAAGCAAGACCCACGTACGACTGTGAAAGCTACCTGGAGCCACCTTGCCGGGATTGTACCTGCGGGCAGAAAGTCCTCTTACGACCGTCTTTCCCCCTAGAGGCACCAGGTAACACGCAAACCACTAACCGCCTCACCCAGTTTCCTTCTGCTCTTGTTTCTAGTGTCTTATCTGCATTGCAGGCTACTTTACTTATTAATGTTTTGAAAATCATTAGAAAGGGCTGCGTATCCAAGGGCGCCTGCTCTGTGATGTGGTAATACAATTTCTGGTGGTGAAATATAAATCTATACCTGAGCACTTAATCTAGTAGTGAAAGCTAAGGGAATATGGATAGCTCCACCCTAAGGATATTTTTTGAGAACTAGGCATGTTGAACCTGTCTGAGATACCAGGGATTAAAATTTCGTTTTTCCTTCAGGCTATGGTTGCCATGGACCATTTGGTATCCAACCCTTCCCACACTGTGGAGTGTGAGAGGGTGTTTGGTTTCCACCCATCATTTCAGCCAGACTATTTTTTTTTTCTTTTTACCCTTTTATACCTCTGGTTGTTTTCCTTTCCTTGTTGTGGACAAGCTTGCTAGATTCTTTTAGTAGTTGTAAATTACTCATCTGGGGACTTTGATCTGAAATGGAGTTTTCTTGGAACTTGCTTTGCATAGAAAGGGAATTCATTGTCATGGGTGTGTGTTGAGATGTGGTGCTTAACTGCTGGGATTTGCTTTTATGTAGCAGAATAAATTCATGAAAGAAGTCATTTTTATATCTAGGAAAATGAGGCTAAAACCATAACCACCACCCAGCACCATCCCCAGCTGCATTATTTCAGTTGTGTCCGCGTGTTTGTTTGCTTTTGTATAATAGGTGTTTTGAAAATTCTTTCCAGTCTCTTGACTTACAAGGAGCAAGTGGATTTGCCACTGCTTAATTAACATATTGGGTCTAATGTGTTAACATGGAATACCCTTGGCTGAGAGACATAACAAATTCAGTTAACTTCCAAAGCCCCTTACCCTTGGACCTTATTTCTTTCCTTTCCTTTCCCCATCACCTCTGCTTCTGTCCCCTACAGAAAATTTCACTCCCTTCTGCAGGGCATTAGAATTAACAAGATAGAGCACTTCCAAAGTAGTCTCATCAATGTTTTATTCCATAGCGAAGATGGTCTGAATAATTCAGCTAAGGAGTGCTCATTTGTCTCCCGCTTTCGCGAGCTGCCTGCTTGGCTGCACTCAGGGGAGGTTTGGCCCGACGGATCTGGAGGCGCCCTCCTCCAGGAGGCACTGATTGGGGTTGCTCTGGGGGTTTCTCTTTGCTAAAGCCATTTAGAACGTTTAGGGGCGCTGCTTGATTTTCCTTCATTCTATGCGTTTCTATAGATATCCATATGATGGCATTTGCAGACTAGGATCTGGCCGATAGCTGCTTTAGTTGTCCCTGCGCGCTGAAGTCCCCAACTCCTTCTCTGCAGTCTGGGATAGGCTGCTGCTGCAGCCCTCACAGGCTGGTGGTGCTACAAGGCCATGTATGCAGCGGGCTTTGGGGGCTGGGCTCTGCCACTGCAGCTGCCAGGTCGGCTTTGACACTTTCTTGGGGCGGGGCAGGAGAGCTCTGAGCGCCCCTGGCAGGCAGCAGGCGCATCATGGCCGAAGTGGCCGCCAGGATGTGGGAGAAGGAAGTGGGGAGAGGTTCCAGGAGAGCGATAGTTACACCCGCAAAATTCCACGCTCCCCACCCCCAGTATGAATATTCACGTACATAAAATGAACGCTGGCTATACAAATTTCTTGATACTCAAATACTGCATGATTTATCAGGATTAAAAACCAGAATCTAAGTGTGTGTTTCCTAGATTTCCATTTGTTCTTCTTTCTCCTCCCCTTTCATGTTCTTCTGGATTTAATCAGGTCTTTTCCATCCTTGTTTTTCAGTTGGAGCACTACTGTAAAATCAACTAATTTATCCTCCCCCATCCCATACTCATTAAACATGAAGGAGTTGAGGGCCACTCCTCAGACAAGCTTGGTGTGTGACACTGAACTCTAAGGAAGAATACAGAGGGTAACTGCACTTTATAACAACAGCAGGTCTAAACTCCACCCTTGAGGAGTCAAGAAAAAAATGATGTAGCCTGCATTTTTTTAAAAAAAAGTGTAGATTAGCCAAATAAACTAAAAATAGCTGGGGATTTGGGAGGAATTGGGAGTATATATTTTCCTTCTACATTTTCTTTTTTTTTTTTTTAGCAAAAATCTTTGTAATTCTATCACTCTGAAAATCTTGGCAGAAAGCTGACTTGTGTGTGCTAAATATCTGACAAGGACATGTCTTTGTCTCTTAAATTTTCCTAGAGTATTATTGCAATAGAAATGAAACCATACTCATATTTGTTAGCAAATCAATAATACCTATCTAGAGGGTAACCAAAAATAAAGGAATGCTAGTGAAGAATAGGTACTTAGAAAATAAGGTTTTTTTTCCCCCACATCTCCTTCCTCATTTTACTTCCTTTTGGCCTTTTTCCCACTGAAGATTCAATTTTTTGCAAGTTTGGTCTTGTCTGTGCACTCGTCTTTAGAGATAGAAAAACAAATACATTAAACCTGATGTTGAATGTTCAGAAGCCTAAATATAGTTTATGTTGTGATTCAAGCTTAAAATTCATTCATTGATATAGATTAGATTTAGGTTAAATGTCATAACCAAATAGAGCACAGAGTTGCACATATAGAAGTTCCTCAAAAATAAAAATAAATAAATAAATAGGAGAGTTCTGCCACTCTTGCCTTCTCCCTTGTCTAGAGACAAGGCCAGTTTGGAGATTTGGATCTATTTCCCTTGTTAAGCATTATCCATAGAATAAGCCTGTCTCACTGATGGGTTAAGACTGTCAGGAATTGATAGGGAATTTCCCAGCAAGAGCTTCATCCTGTTGGCCCACTTTTGGTCACTATTAAGGAGGAAAGCACAATAGGAAAGTCAGGACATGCATGGGAACAGACATGTGCAGATAATTGGGTGCAAGTTTTCACTTTATTCCCGTCCCTAGATGATTTCTTTTAGTCATTTTTCCCTTTCTCTTTTTTAAGAGGAGGATGACCTTGAGCAATACTAATAGTCTGTGCTTCACAATCCCCTTTCCCTTCTTCAAATCTATAATGGTATATGCATTCAGTTTTGAAATATGACATTCCTGTGCTGATTTTTTCGGGGGAGGAGTTCATCAATGTATATCTCTGGTACCAGCCAGAAGTAATTTCTTTCCTTTTTCTCAAGAGAGCTGGCAGGAGCTACAGTCATCTGAGGGAGAATTGCCCCACCCTTATTCCCTCTCCAATTATTTTTGTCTCCTCTGTCATTAATGGATTCTTGGCAGTAAAACAGTCTGGTTATGACATTGGTGTTTAAATGGCCATCATATGTTAAATTTACCTTTCATCTTTCCTGAATGAGCATAATTTCCCTTTGTCCATTAAACTAGTGCTGTTTCCTCTTGCTGCTTGAAGCACTTTTGGCTTGGTAGTTTTGCTGAGTTTTCTTGCTGGTGAAATTAAGATCTTGCTTTCTGCTGATATTGTTGCTCTGTCCTTATGTGGTTGGAGTGAGATACTTGAAGCTATGTAACAGTCTTCTTGCTGGTATGTGAAACTACTACATAATAACTACTCAGTTATTTAGAGAGAAATTTGTAGTAAACAACATTGATAGTATGTTTGCCTATGTTGTGATCAGAAGTTAGAAAACTACTTGAAACTTTCTAAAAGCTTAACTAGATGACCTGTTAATCTTGTTCCAATGATTTTATTCTCTGTTTACTTATGAATGGAAACTATTCACATTACATTCCAGATTTCTCATATAATCAGTTCTAAGTTTTATGGTTCATTGTAAAGTAAAGATACAAATTTAGGCCTCATTCATGTGAGTGTGACTCCCTAGAATACATGACTAATGGGTAAATTTGCTAAATCATTCTGGTGATACACATGTTCATAGTTCTCCCTTATGCAGTAAACCTTGAGAATGAGTCTACTTAACTCTATTTTGAAAGTTTGCATTTTTATTCCTATGGCATCCTTCAATCATTGAGGACTATTTAGAACCCAAGGCAGTATAATTTGTCCATTACATGGTGTGTGCATGGTGAAATTATGTTTATAATTATTGAGCTGCTCTGGTTAGAGGTGAACTATCTTTATTATGCTTTATCACCATAAATTGTATGATATTACGAAACCTCCAATAAGTATAAGAGGAGACAGAAGAATTTAATTCAGAGATAGTTAATGCTACTTGTAAGCTTTTATATCATCATGTTCTGATAGATAATGTTCTGACAGAATGCTTTTCAGTGAACTATATCATAATTTAACAGTAATTATGAAGAGGGTTAACAAGTGATAGAAAATTATAATGGAATTACATGGTTATATAAATGCACTATCATTTTACTGATATCAAGTAAAGTACATGAAAAGACTTTATTATTTAAACTACAAACCACATTTGTAATGTTTCTCAGAAATTGGCTTTGATAGCTAGTATTTGTTAAGTCACATGGCTACATTGGAGGAAAATGCCAGTTGACCATTTTGAGTGTTTCATATATTCTTATAAGATAAATCTATCACATCTTAAAACCCACGCTATTCCTGCATTTGCTTTAAGTGTACATTCATGTACTCTCACAAAAAATATATGAAAAAGAATATATATATATAATATTTATATGTTTTAATCGGCTTTATTGCTGCTGTGACCAAGAGACCTGACAAGAACAACTAGAGGAGGAAAAGTTTATTTGGCATTCATGGTTTCAGAGGTCTTAGTCCTTAGACAGCTTCCATTCCTTAGGACCCGAGATGAGGCAGCAGCATATCATGGCAGAAGAGTGTGGCAGAGGAAAGCATCTGGTGACATGGCACCAGGAAGCAAGGAGAGATTAAGCTTAGCTCACAAAATACATACCCCAAAGGGGTATGACCCCTAGGATCCAACTTCTCTATCCATACCCTACTCTGCCTATAGTCACCACTCCATTAATCCTTATCAAAGGATGAACACACTGATTGGGTTAAGACTTTCATAACCCAATCATTTCACCTCTAAAGCTTCTTCATTGTCTCACCCATGAGCTTTATGGGGATACCTAATACCCAAACCATAACGGTATATACAATACTTTAAATATATGTATTTTAAAGCTTTCAGTGAAATATCTTGGAATTGATGTTATAATCTTATAAAAATGATTGCAGAATTCTGAAAGAAAATTGACTCTATTTTAGAGTTTGCAACAAAAATGGCTTTAGAACAGAAGTAATAAAATCAATGATTAAAGTTAAAATATACTTTTAACAAACTCTAGGAACAATTTCTGAATTCTTAGAAAAAGACTGAAAGAAAACTAACAAGTTCAATATATATTCAATCAGAACTAGTATATTTAGTCAAGAATATAAGTCAAAACCATGTTGTTTATCTTATTCTCTTCCACTTTACCCTATGAATCTCTTTTGAAAAAGTGAAAAAGAGCCCTGAAGGACCCACTTCATTTGTTTTCTGGATCACTTTATCTTTTGATATCTTAAAATCAAAGAAGGACTTTGTGCATGCTAAGCACATGCTCTGTCTGCTAAGCACATGCTCTATCTCCCCAATCTCATGTGTGTATTCAAATAGGATTTTCATGGATCATAGTGCTATCACTTCCAAAGTTACAGGAGATGTTCTTTAAAGTGGCTTACTAGGGAAAGCATATCACCTATACACTATTGAAGGCCACCTTTCTCATCACCTTTGGAAGTACAGACTCTGGTATTTTTCTTGTTCATTAGGTCCCTTTTTGGTTTTGTTTTTGCCCATAGTGTGAAGATTGGCCAGGTTGTTAAAGATTTATATACATTGGACTTTTTTATTAGTGCTTAGGCATTTGAATAACAATATTAAAATGTATATCATTTCTGTGACAATATTGAGCACTACAATGAATGGTGCATAGTCTATGTGGATAGATATCATGATACCACTACAATAGATATTTTAATTTGCAATGTCATATTCAATGGAAATATGCTTAATTTTACATTAAAAGTGTGGGTTTTTTATATTAATTATATAGGATATTTACTATGTATTGACTGTTCATCTGTCATGTAGTTTAGTAATTGAAGACTGGACATTGGATTCTGACCTCAGAGAGAGTATTTTCTTAATGATATTAACTGATATTTTATCCTATTTTGATATTTTATGCTTTGATGTTTTATTTTACATTGTGTGTAGAGGAGAAAAGGGAAATTGGGAAACTATCGTCATAGTTTCTGAGGTTTGGTATTTCACAGTGGTTAGAAGCATGAATTTTGGTTTTCCACATACCTGTGTCTCAGCCTTATACACCTAGAATAAGTCTCTTAATCTCTCTGAGCCTCAGTTTCCTTGGTTGCAGATGGAGGTTAATGATATGTCACAGAGTTGACTGGAAGTCTCAGTGATACAGTGTACTTAGCTTTTATCATCATCATCATCATTGTCATCTTTATCATCTTGTCATTAACAAGCAAGAGCACAAAGAAATAATTCTAAAGGAGATGATAAGTAGATGGCTTTGAATCCTGTGCTTGGGATCATATAACTTCAGAGTTCCAAGAATACTAAGACTCATTCAGATTGGGAATCAAATAGAGCAATATCTTCAGAATCCATGCAGAAGGTGCAAAGCTGAGAATTTGCTTGTGTTTAAGAAATCACCAGATGTATGATCTATGACCCACCAGACCGTGCATGACTTACCCAAAGATATTAACATTTAAATTTATTTTAATTTCTGGTGAACCTAGAATTGTGAAACTTATAAGTCTTCCTGATGTGTATTAAATCTTATATTTCCTCTCAAGCATGCCTACCAAGTGGTCATCTTGATTAAGCTCAAGTGCCTGCAGTGATTTCAAAGTCACTTCACCTATAGTAGATTACTCCATTTTTGTGTAGTTGTATCATGATTTTATCCTTTACTTTGAATCACATTCTGGCATTCTATAGCTTCCAATTGATTTTAACATGGAAGGAAGTGGTACACAATAAGTCCAATTCTAGTATTACTACCTGGAATATTTGAACTGAATGATTTGAAACCCCTACCCACAATTCCTGTTTTTCATTAAATATATCCTGGACCTAAACTGGTTAGAGACAGTTTTCTATGTGCTGTTATTTCAGACCTCTTATTTTTTATGCTTAAACAAACAAAAAAGTTAGCTAGAATTAGTCCCCAACATTGCCCTCTTCTGACACTGTCTGGTTCTTTTTTTCCAATTTTTCTTTGAAGTATGGTACCATTGCCAACAACTCATGTGGGTTGACTAATGTACAAATGAGTAGGCCTACTATTTCCTTGCCTTAAGAGCAGAGAAAGGAAGCAGATGTTGTAACACTCATGTTATGGTTTGAGTGTGAGTTTTCCCCCAAAAGCTCATGTGTGAGACAATGCAAGAAGGCTTGGAAGATAAATGATTGGATTGTAGCCTTAACCTAATCGGTGTATGAATCCCCAATGGGATAACTGACTGTTAACTGGAGGTAGATGGGTTTGTAGCTGCAGGAAGTGGTTCTTTGTGGGGGGGGTGTGTGGCTATGGGATATATATTTTGTATCTGGAGAATGGAGTCTCTGCTTCTGATCACCTTGTGAGCTCTTTCCTTCTGCTGCACTCTTCCACCATGATGTTCTGTCTCACAGCCAGCCCCAGCACTGAGAATGGAGCCTGCCTTCTCTGGACTAAGATTTCTGAAACTGTGAGCCCTCAAATAAACGTTTCCTCCTCTACAATAGTGCTGGTCGGGTCTTTTACTTGTAGCTGTGAAAAAAGCTGAGTAAAACACACTCTATGTTGCACTCCTGTCAGATATTGCAATTTGATCAATGCCTTCTTTCAGTTAAGGACATTGGAGTCTTTAACTTACATCTACAAGATGCTACAATTGGTCAATCCGAGTTTGGTGGCAAGATTAAAGGTGCTTGCTTTTCTAAGTTTAGACACTAGTTAGGATATTTGAGACTACTCTCTCAACATTCAAATCATCTGATTTACTCATAACAACTGAATTAATTATATCTTTTTCACTAAAAACTGAGAGAAAATTAACTTATGAATTGTAAAAGTGTTGTTTGTAATGAGCATGAAGAACAAGAAAATGGAACAAGACACAGTAAAATTTTCATCTCATCCCTAAGGTGACTGACTATCATGGGCTTTTTGAGTAGCCAAGAATGATTCGAGGCTTATTCTTTATTTCAATGAATTAAAGAATGAATGTATATTTGTTGTTTAATGCATGCTGAGATATTCTGCTAACCATTTCCCCTTTGAGATACGAAAGTCAAATGGCATAGTCGCCACTCTGGGAAAAGTTCAATCTAGAGTGAGAAACAAATATTCCTTCAGAAAAGCAGTACTAGTAATGAATCAATCTTGATGTCTTTCTCCCATGTTTGCCTCTTAATTTACCCTTAACCAAGATGATTGATTGCTAGAATATTCATTTATTTGTGTTAACTCCTTTTAAAAATAAAACTGACAATTAGGCTCCTAGCAGTTTCCTCAGGCTTCATATGAGGTTGCCTGAATTCTACCAAGGGGAAAAATAATTTAAAGGCAGGAGAAAATGACAGTAGAACTCTTTTACTCTGGTTCTTGAAGAACAAGTCTTTAGGAGACATCTTGTCAATACTCTTGAGTGTTACTATTTTTAGGCATCATGCTTAAAATGATTATTAAAAGTTTTACATTTAATATGAATGCAGATAGTTATCAAAATGGACACCAAGTCAAATATAATTAACCTTTTCTTAATGACTCTTTGTCTTCATTATATATGTTAGTGATTGCCGAAATCCTTCAGGGACTGATCTATGATATATTTAAGGCAGTTTGTACCCATGCTTCATTTGCCCTTTTTGCTTTTCTTCCCTTTCTAGATAACATTTTTTTTGTTCTCATATAGATAAATTTTTTTAGGGTTCCTATTGTCCTTTGAAACTGTCTGATAAAAACTTAATACAAAATAACAAGATCATTGCATGTGCTTCTAAATGAGAGTCTGGAGCTGAGCGAACATCTAAGGCCTCCACCGAGGAAGTACATGGGCTTTCCTTCCATGCATTTTATGAGGAAAGCACTGAAACATACTAATATATCTCTGATAATACATAGTGGATGCTAATGATAAGCATTGTCAGCATCATCATATACACATCCTTATCAATTTATAAGAAGATACTGCCAGTCACTGTTGGTTTCTGTTTTTCCCTAACCCATGCAAGAATCCTACAGCCTAGTCATGGACATCTTCAGTTTTTACAGGAGCATATTAAGACTCAGAGCAGCTAATTTAACCTGTTATCATGCAACTAATAGATCCTGTGAATATAATCAAAATCCAAATACTTCTGATTCTAATTAAGATGTTATACCTGCTATGCCTGGGCAATTTCTC
This sequence comes from Xerus rutilus, assembly GCA_028644305.1. Classification (NCBI taxonomy): domain Eukaryota; kingdom Metazoa; phylum Chordata; class Mammalia; order Rodentia; family Sciuridae; genus Xerus; species Xerus rutilus. The sequence goes on along the minus strand of CM053401.1, from coordinate 52,146,291 downwards.
TTTTTCTTGCTTCTTATGACTATTTTATGATTACCACATGTATGTGTTTTTAACCTCCGTCATGGATGACAAATATTCTGTAAATATAAATTATATGCTTGATTTCTTTTTCTATTTATGGTATTCTGTGAACTTCCATATTTTGTACTTGGAAGTCTATGAAAAGGTTTATGGTTACCATTAGGGAATTTTGATGTTGTTTGTAATTAATTATTTAATTAGAAAAGCAATTGTTTCTTTTAATGTTTTTTCTAGTACAAAAAAAAATCAGAGAGTGTGGCACTGTTAGGATGAGACAGAATTTAGAGATCTCTGTGTCTTTAAAATGCTGGCTCTAACCAGGCACTTCATTCCAAATAACCTCTTATTCCTTTGCCATGTGATTGATGCAGGCTGTTGCAGTCCTTAATGAGTGTTTCATGTTTAAAAAACTCATTTCTTCAACCAGAATTAATGCCATAATTTCAAAATTAGAGGGGCCTGATCATGGTCTATCAAAATTGGTGCTTAATTCTAGATATACAAGTTGTCAGGACAGATCTTTTGAAAAATAAACCCTATGATGTGTTCTTAACTGTGATCTATTTTCTTATTTTCTGTGGTGGATCCCAAATAGCCACAAATTCTTTGTAATTCTCCACAAGAATACATAGATGTTTGTTTCCTTTCTCTCTGAAACTGATTTCATTACTTGGCTTTGAGCCACAAGTGTGACCAAATGATGTGGTCTAAGTTCTAGGCCTTATTCTCCAAGGACCACATAGCTTCCATTCTTGTTTGCCTGAAGGATATCACTATCTAGAAGGCCATATGCCTTTGTTAAAGTCAAGTGACCCAGATGATAGCCTGTACCAATGGCTAGACATATCCATGAAGCTATTTGAGATCATCCAGACAATTGAGCCTAGAGATAATTATACTTCAGTGAGTGGCCCCAGCTCAGACCAACAGGAGAACCACCAAGCAGAGACCAATCCAAATAGTTGACTGTAAATTGTGAACAAATAAAATGACTGTTACTTTAAGCATGGTATTAAAGGATAGAAAAAGATAACTGAGACACCCACTTTGGGTATTGAGATACAACCAGTTACGACACCTCTTTTGGAAGAAAATCTTGCCCATATCAATAGATATGTATACATAGATTATATATGTGTGTGTATGTGTGTGTGTGTGTGTGTGTGTGTGTGTAGTTTCAATAAATGCATGTTGAAATTTGAGTATATATATCTAGACCTCCTTGATCTATGATTCAGTTACTTTTGAAGCATAATATTGTCTTTCCTTAAACCTTTGTGTTTGTTGATTCCACAGTAGGTACTTTTCTAGGATGTTTTGTAACATGGCTGAATGTACATGATCTTAATTTCCACTTGTGGATCTTTTAATGTAGCCACTTATCAGGACACTAGAGAAGCTTCCTTGGAAAGTTTGGCCTCTTATGCTAGGAATCATGCCACTCACTTCAGCCCAAGCTTTTCTTCAAGTTGCATTTGGACTTGGTTTGTTTCAGTGCAACATTTTTTTTTTATTTCTCCAAGATTTCATCTTACCTTCTAATTATATTTTAGTGATTCATATTTACTATCCATTTCTTTTGTAAATTAAGTCTAGATTGTACAATTACTTTATTCTGGGACCTCACATAAACTTCATTTTATTTAATAATGTTCTGATTTATGTATCAAATTACTCTACAGGAAATTGACATACTTTTGCAGGTATAATAAGGTCCAGGGTGTAGGCCATGGGACAGTACAATTATAATGATTTTATAACTTTCTGATTATGATTTATTTGCAAAAATATCATTAGAAATGAGTATAGTAGACTTCAATGTTTTCACTTTTAGTAAAAGATATATTTGTGAGGAGGTTTGTGGAAATGCATTTTCCATTCATTTATATATTTCCTTCAAAGATATTTTGTTTTTATAGATTTGAAAATATGTCTAGATTATACTGAATATTAAATATTTTATTAACAGTTCTTTCTGTTATTTCTTACTATGAGTTTAGAGTTAGATATGGGATAGGTTATATATGTTGAGATAATTTTATTTAAAAATTCTAGTGAATTGGAATATAACCAGGTATGTCTTCCATCTGTTACATATGACAGTGTACATTAAAACTGATTTTCATAGAAAAATGTGGATCAGTTTGCTTATCTGTAGAACAGGGCTAATGTCTATCTCAACAGCTTAGGACCAGTAAGTGACATAATGAATTCCCAACACTTCATATGTTGACTGACCAATAATGGAACGCTCAAACAACTCTAGAAATTTCTATTAAGATATGTTGAAAGTAAGAAAATCAAAATTGTATGTAAAGCATAACAGCAATATGTTCATATGTGTAATACAATTGCTCCATTAAAAATATATTTCCTTGTATTTTACATACTAGACTGTTACATTTGTTTAGAATAGCTTGATTGCTTGAAAAATATCTTTGCACTTTACTCTTTTGAAAGTCAGGCCTGAAAAGAATTGATTAAGACAATATCAAGGCAATATTTTTATTTCTAGATAAATATGTACATTTTTTAAATAAATTAAGTATAAGCAATCTTTGGTACAGGTCTAGAATACCTAAATATTTTTAAACCAGCTGGGATTATATTTGGAAAGCAGAATCTCAAGTACTATATGGTCTTTAGAATGTGGTTAGGAAAACTATGACAATCATAGTATCATTTATCTGATGGGCAGGACCAATCCAGGTTGTTTATGGTTTTGAAGTTATTCAGTTGGTAGGATCTTTTGAAGAAATTAAACAATGTGTGACTGTAAACACGAAAATCAGGTAGAGGCTTTGGAAAGTGTTTATGCACCATTTAGTTTTGTGAGAAATAGAGGAGAATGAGTAACTTTCTTTGTTTTTGAAAGGGAAAATTGAATTTATATTTCTTGAGATTAATTTGTATTGATCTTATTGTCATCCGTGCTTGTCTCTTTAATAGTTCTATTTCTTTTTTAAATGTTTTAATTGAAAATTAAATATATATGAGTATCTATATTCTATATCAATATATGACTATAGTACATATTGTTTCACTAAGATGAAAAGGGACAAATCAATTTATGTAATTAATGACTGATGTTTTCCAGTGATGTTTCTTCAATCCTAGGTTATCTTTACTATTACAATTTGAAAACATGGAATAAGAAATTTTCTCTGAAGTATCTGTATTAAAGGCGAGAAATAGATTCAAGGGCACTTTAAAATGAAGACAGAAAATTTGAGAGATCTATATGACCCTTGTTACCAAGTATATTCTCAGGATGTGTTGACTGAATAAATGAATTGATATGAACATGTTATAATAAATATTGGTTTTAGAAAAGCCAGATGTGATGGCGCATACCTGTAATCCCAGTTACTGGGGAGGCTGAAGAGGAGTATCACAAGTTTGAGGCCAGTCTGGAAAAGTTAATGGGACTTTGTCTCAAAGTTTAAAAAGTGCAAGGCATGTAGCTCAGTGTTAGAGTGCTTGCCTAGCATATGCAATGTCCTGGGTTTAATTGTTATTGACACAAATAAATAAATAAATAAATAAATAAATCTATTAGTTTCAGGATGTGGCTGTAAATCACTAAATATTTGTATGTAGCGATATAAAGGAACTAGTTTCATTTTTATACTACTTGCCTGTATTTTGGTGTTTACATTTTAATGGTAATATTTGTGATGGCTAGGTTTTGAAATCTGTGAAACAGAAAAGAATCAGCCTTTGAAATATGAAAAGAAAACAACCCTTGAAAAACAATGCAGTATTGTTTTGAAGATTTTTTTTCTAATCTCTTTCCCTATATGTTCTCTACGAAATATAGTCCATATTGAGTGTAAGAAGTGTAGCTCTCTCAAAATAATTTCTGCCACATAATACAAACACAGATCTTTGTTTTATGGTGTAATGTGTAGATGGATAATCACTAGTACATCTTGGAGAGAATTCATTTGAGCTGGAAGTAAATGGAGTTAGTACTCATTTTGAGGAGTGATGACAATATAATGATATGATTTGCTATTTCTAAACTGAAATGATAAATGAACTACCTAGCAGCTCATGGAGGAGTTGAGACTTGCAGGTAAATATGCAAAAGAGGGAGACAAATGGAGTGATGTAATGGTCTTCAGCTTTTTAGAGTTCCGGCTCTCTAATCAGCACTCTGCAAGCAAAAGATTTTTGCTCTCAGCACCCAGAGATATGGCAGGAAAATGGGTTTGTTTTACCTATTATACATTTAGCAGCTAGTGGAATATTCGAACTAAATTGGCTCAAGCATCAGAAGAATTTCTTAGTTCACACAAAAAATGTCAGGATTATCTTAAGGCATGTCTTGATTTAGCATTGAAAGAGTTAAAAAAACCAGGATCCAACTTCCATCTGCAATTCTTCTTTATTGATTCCTCTCTCAGGTTTGAAAGAGTAGATCATCACAGCTTCATGTCACAACAGGAAGTTCAAAGGCATGGAGAGGGGTGAAAAAAGAGAGAAAGGCAGAGAAAGAGAGAAAGCAGGAAAGGAGAGTAGGAGAGAAGTCAAAAAGAGCAACTGCTTCCCAAGGGTCCTGACAAAGGACTTTACTTGGTTCTTTCCAGTCCCAATTTTTTGATTTGGACCATGTTAACATCTCTGAGAAATGAAGCTATTGCTTGAGTTTATTTGTTCTTTCCTTCTTCATTTTCTTTTTTTTCCCTCTAGTTCCCTTTCTTCCCTTCAGAATTATTTTTCTATGAAAAGCCACTTCTGTGTCCCACATGTGAAACTCAAAAGCCAATAGAGCTTGAGGGAAATTTTAATATATTGCTTTAATAATTGTCTTTCCTGCTTTGAGATTCCTTAGCAAGTTCTATTATTTTGGGGGAAAGAAGTTAAAAATTGCCAAGCCTGTCTTATTGTGATATTTGAAACAAGTGTGTCTAATAGAATTTTACTACAAATGGAATTGTATTTGTCTGCTTTTCACTGAGAAGTTAACTAATACCTTCAATATTTATAAATTCCAGCTTTGACTTACTACTGTAGAACACTAAGACTATATGTAAATGTATTATATGTGTTTATATATATAGTATATATATAAAATATGAATTCACACACACTCTACATAAACATTATTTTTTCAAATACTGAATCTCTAATAATATATATGTTGCATATTATACCATTAATAGTATATTATCATATTATCTTTTATTTTAAAGAAAGATTATGAATAATGTCTAAGCTAAAATATTATGGAAATTAGTCATCTTTCATTCTTTATAAAATAATGTCTGATGAAATTATAGAATAATGGATGAATATTATATATGATACTATCATTATAATTATATAATTTTATATATGACATTAGTCTTAGTGTCTTTTTATAAAATAAAGATCATAGGAATGCTGAATAATTATTGTAGCTTTTGTTTCATTATCATGATTTATTTTTTCATCTTCTGAAGCATAGAATTCTTTATTTTGATTTGCTTATTTCTGGAAGGTATATTCTTTTTTGATAGTAATAAATCTCAATTATCAAGTTTCTTCTTAATTTTCTACTATAATTTTAAGACTATAGTTGATAATAATGAGCTCATTTTTCACAGGGATAAGCCCTCATTTTGTATTGACTTTTTGGAATGATTCAGTTAAAGGAAGTAAACTGCTGGCCAAGGTGAGCTGTGTCAGCTGTGCTGTGGGTGAGCTCTGGTGTTAGTGCTCAGCTCAGCCTTCTGTCTCCTTCAAGGCTCTTTGTTTTTCCCTCAGGACCACAGTATTCTTGCAGCCCTTAAGTAAAGAATCTTCTATTTGACAAAGCTGCTAAAATTTGTACCTGTGGGGATTTGAAAAATCTCTGCATGTTTGCATTTCTATTTAGTGATATACCAGAGAAGTAATCAGGCATTCCAGTGTTCTGTATGGAGCTCCAACACAATGCACTTACTGGGGTATGGACCGTGTATTAAGTGACTTCATGATCACTTCTAATAACAAATTTTCATTGTCTTTGCTTCAAGCTCCATGAGGAAATAAGTGTGCTGACATCAGCTCTGGCTTTAATTGTCAACTATAAGAAATATTACTTGTACTAATGTAATTGTTACATTTTAATTGTACCTGTCAGCCTTCTTAATGAATCAGCATCTTTAACAGTCAGATATTTATCTCCATTTTAGTTTGCTTCAATGTGATCAAGATAGTAATATGAAAGCCTCTTTTTCATGGTGTAAGATGTTTTGATATCAGTCCAATACTTTGAGCTTCAGATATTCAAATTTTGAAATAAACCTCTGTTCCTTTCTTAAGTATGGAACTTAATTCATACTTTAGAATATTTGGTCTTTTAATTAGAGCCCAAGACATTGTCATTTTAGTCACTCTAATCAATTTGGATTGACAATTTTTAATAGCTGATTAGTTTTTCTGCAGTTAACCTTTTTGTGGAAATATTATTATTAGTTAAGTAAAATCAGCAACAGATTGTTATGAATCTTGGACAGGGAGGAAATGCTATAATGTAATATGATCACATGTAACCTATTCAGAGAAGAGAAACATTGAGTAGGAAGGTTATCAGCAAAAATAGAATATAACAAGAGATAAAAATAGCACTGTCTTTTCTTTCTTTTTCAATCTGGGCAAAACCTTCATTGTGTGATTCTGCCCAGGGTTGCAAAATGTTCTAAAGACTTCCTTTAAATAGTTGAGGTAACCCTGACATTTTGAAGTATAACCAGTGACAGACTAAAGTGACATTCTGTTTAAGGATTGGTTGAGTTATGAAATACTGTTACTCTACAGCACGGCCAGGAACCTTAATTGGAGTACAGAGTCTGACTAAACCAACAGCAACAAAGCAAAAACAAAAAAACACAAACTGGATCAGGCCATCCTTTTATATCAGACCCCCCCCCCAATTTACTATTTTCCTCATTCCCTCATTTTATTCTATTAGAGGATAAGAAAGAACTGATTCTTATTTTTTCCTTTCCTTTTTCTTAGAAATAATGGATTATTTCCAGATGAAAGACCTTAAATTACAAGTAATCATTTGTCAGTTTTTAATGAAGTAGCTTCAAGGATATACTATCCAGTGGTACTTGTGTTCATAGTTTTCTAAGGTACAGATTGCTTTATTATTTTCATTATGATTAAGTGATGGATATTTAGAGATACATTAATGAATTAGAAAAGATAGAAAACCACAGATTTCTCTTCTTCATTTAGTGTTTTATATTGTACTACAACATTATAAAAAAGTAGTAATATCAAGGCATGGCTCTGAAATTTCTCCAGTGGATACTGTTGCACAAATTAAATATAATTACAATTGAATTTATTACAAAATGGCTTGCAATTAGAAAAACATTTTATAAAACTTTATACAATTTCAATATTCCTCAGTAATGGGCAGGTAGATATTCTTAATGAAATATCGTGCTCCTCTTTAAGTAAATCAAATATCTATATACTTATTGATAAAGAAAACTGTCCAAAATATATGGCTCCACGAGAGTGGAAGCTATGGTGGGTATAGTGTTGTGTTAGTCAACTTTGAGAGGTGGTTACTAAAATACCTGAGAAAAACAATTCAAAGGAGGTAAATAAAGTTTATTTGGGCTCATGGTTGCAGAGGTTCAGTTCATGATTGGCCAATGCCATTGCTCTGGGCCTGAGGTAAGGCAGAACATCATGGTGGAAAGGCATGACAGAAGCAAGCTGCTCAGCTCAAGGCAGCCAGGAAACAGCACAAGAGAAGAACCAGGAACAGCATATAGTCCAAGGGCACACCCTCAGTGACCTTCATCCTCTAAGTTTTGCCCCACCTGCCTACAGTTTACACTCATTAGTCCATTCAAATGATTAATCCCTGGATTAATCCACTAATGAAATTATAGCTATTATAATCTAATCATTTCACTTTTGAACATTCCTGCACTAACATATGAACTTTTTTGGGTAACAGCTCATATCCAAACCATAACTTAGCTAATCTTAGTGTGAAAAATATATATATACACACATGCAGATACACATAAATGCATATTTGTAAGTTTATTTTCTTCTGAAAGGACACATACTCACAAAGGTAGATAGGAGTTCCCTCTATGGTGAGAAGATCAAATGACACTGTATTTTATTTTAGAGTTTGAAACTTTTTACCTTGTATATCTAATAATTCATAATAATAAAAACAAGTAAATATTTTAGTGTATATTTTCATATATCAAATAAAATTAAATATGAATATTTCTAAACAATAATGAGGCCAAAATATGCTAGTCATTATACTATTAAATGTTTACATGACAACTAAAACATCAATGATATTTACAAATTTATTTTCTATAAGCAGATTGCAGAAATCTTCCCAAGAGGTTCATTTTTGGGGAACAAACAACAAACAAGTGAAAAAAACCCCATAAAAATCAAACTTTTAAGAAATTCCAAAGGTTACTTTGGGAAGATACTTGTTCACTAATTTTGCTTAGCCTGATCTCAAATTTGTGATTCCCCTGCCTTAGCCTCCTGAGTAGTTGGAATTACAAGGACCGGCCATCGTGCCCATTTTCTATATAATCTTTAGGTAATTAAACCAATTTCTGTAAAATATCATCACAGATATTTTTTCATTTGAAAATGTTCTTATTTTTCCAGATCTTTATTTATGAGCAGTGTGTTTGATTCTAAGTTATATAACATTTGAATTGATGTCATGAAATCCTGATTCTTAGAAATAAAATTTCAGTTTTATTTTGCTGTAATATTCATTATATATGTATTACAAAAGTAATGACAAAGGAGTTGACAAAACAGATATAAATATAGCTATCCATATCAACTTCTTTTTCCATTTATCTATACTATACACATATTTATACACACATACATCATTATTTTGGATATATATTAATATATGATTATCTTGATATATACGATAATTTCTATAGAGAATATCATTTTTTGGTAACATTTTTGCTGCTTCAACCATTCTTCTCATTTAAAATCTTGAGTAAAGAAGACCATGCTAAGAATGCTTTTGTGTATCACTTGATTATATACATTTTCCCATCTTTAGAGAAACAATGAAGTATACTTAAAATTCCCATGTATGCAACCGATGAGTGAGAATATTGTATAATAGAATTTAGTTTTATTTAGTACATGTAAAAGGTTACATTTTCTCAGTATTTATCATTCTTAGGTTCAGTGACATTTAACAAGAAACCAACTTCAAAGTTGCTATGTTAATTTTTTTTTCCTTTTTCTCAATTGGGTCTTCAACATGTGGCACAAACTTTAGGCAGAGACTGATTTTCAAGGGTAAAGTTTTCTGATCTAATAATATCTTACTTTTTTTTTCACACTAAGTCACCACTGAGACCGTTTATCAGGGTAGATAAAGGGAAAGAATCTTTCTTGGCTGAGTTTCTTCTTATGTTCTTACATTGTGATGTTTTGTATCTATAACCCATTGATACATCCATTCAACTAATATTTATTGATAACATTTTATGCGTGCCAGAAATAGTGGTAATATCTAAAGTTTCGTCAGTAAAGAAGAGAGATTTGATCATTGCATCTGCCGAATGTATAGATTAACAGAGAACATGATATTTAGAAATTTAAGGATTTAGTGTATTGAACACCAATTTTGTGCCAGGTTCTGGTAGTAGCATTAAAGATAGAGAGTGGCTTCGCCTCCATATGGACTGTTATGATATGGAAATCTGAGTGCAGTGGCACAGCATAAGGTAGGGTGCCAGACTTCAGGCTCACTTTATTCTGCGTATCCTGTCAGTCCATACTCCATGGGGGTCAGTGAAGGTGTGTATTGGACTAGCCCTTTATATCACAGCTAGGTTCTGACTTCTGAATTCTTATATAGTATGAACTATTAAAATTTAATTGTAGCCAGGCATGGTGGCTCAAGCCTATAATCCCAGCAGTTAGGGAGGCTGAGACAGGAGAATCATGAGTTCAAAGCCAGCCTCAGCAATGACGAGGTGCTAAGCAACTCAGTGAGACCCTGTCTCTACATAAAACACAAAATAGGGCTGGAGATGTGGCTCAGTGGTCGGGTACCCCTGAGTTCAATCCCCAGTACCAAAAAAAAAAAAAATTTAATTGTTAGACTAGAGTCATCTTCAGTTGTTTTCTTAAAAACATAAATATTTATATATGTATAGAGATTTTTCAAGATGTTGAAGATGTCATGTTTCTCCATATTTGTAAAACATACTTTCTTCAGTATTTCATTATGTCTGGGAATGTTCTTGTTTCTATAGATAATACAGACCACTCTTACTCAAGTGCTAGATTGGAATGTCTTTGAAGAGTGTTCCCCATTAATCTAAAATGTATTGTTTCATGATTGTTTTATATGTTATCTTATCAGATAATTTATTCAACAATAGGAGCCAGAGGTTTTACTATACAACCAACTTCATGCTCTCTTATTAGTAGGGAACACTTTCGTGCTGCTTTATGGCCTTGATAGAGTTTTAGATTACCTATTTATAAAATAATGCCATTGTTTTATTTCAACTCAATCTCCCAACACTTTCACATATTCAAAGGTTTCTGCACTTTATTTAGATTTGAGAAACATTTTTATTTCTTTGAATAGAATTCCCTAAATGAATAGTCAGTGTAGCTGACACAAATCTTGTATAAGTATTACTAAACTATTTGTAGTTCTCTAAACATTCTAAGCTATTTCATGTTTCAGTGCTTTTGCTTCCGTTCTTGCTTTTGCTCAAATACGATTTTCCCATCATCTCCTAATTAGCTATTCAACAAGATTTCTAAAAGTCTCTTTTTGAGAAGATGTTCTCTGATGCTTGAAAGTTGATGTTAGTGTCATACGATTTCCTTCCCATGCTACCGTCAAATCCCAGAGAGGCCACAGGTGGGTTTCTCTTTTTCTGTGCAAAGCATTTTCCTCAGGTGCAGATTAGCTTCCAGGACTTGTAAGAAGTGCTTTTTCTAAGAATGTTACTTTCTTAGGTAGTGACATTTTGTACCTGATCATTCTTTCATTATCACACTAAAAAATTATATTTAAATCATTTCTCTTTCTGGCCCCATATGTTAGACAGATACTCAGAACTTTGAAGGCACGGATATTTTTAACATATTTTCAACTTGTTTTATCCCTATGCCTAGAAAAGTGCTTGAAATGCTATCAAAGTGAAAGCAATCACTGCGTAACAGCGTTAATGATGACATAACATGCAAGAGATTTGACAGAGGTTTTCCTTAAGATTGTTGATATCAAGCAAAAAAAATTTCTGTAGAGTAATATCAAAAAAAATTTCTCTATTAAGAAATATCAGAAAAACTTAGGAAGAGCCTATATACACATTTAAAAATAATTAAAGAAAAATACTTTGAATTAAATCCATTTAAAGTAATAATTTCTTTTATATGTGTAATTCTTCCTCAATTGGCTGTTGGGTCTTGTAAATTCAGTAAATAACATTTATAATTTCAAAAGTCTAATTTCTACGATTGATATTTTTCAAGTATTTTTAAAGGCTTCTTATAAGAAATGCATGACTTAAAGAATAGATCACTATTTTGGATTATATCCTTTGTATTTGTTTAATATCAATTCATGTTTTTTACTTAGAACCTAGAAATTACAATTCCATATTGTATATTATATACTATAATTATAATTTATTCATTGTTAATTTAAATTTATAATAATAAAACATTGATAAGAAACTCATTTCTTAAAGGACATTAAAATTTTCACCGTATAGTTTTGAGAAGATATTAAGTGGGAAAAGAGATTTTGACAGTAAAGTATCTTAGTCAAATAAGAAACTCACGCTTCAGTTATGGGACATTACTCAGATATTGTTTGATGTTTAAGTCTTTTATTTTAAATTTTATTTTCTTGAGAGTTTACCTTTAATATTTGCATTATTTTTCACCATTTTCTGTCTATCTTTTATATTAAAGATGATCACTCATTGGCTGTGATACATATAAATTAAAATATGGAGATATTTCCTGAATTATCAAGTATTAGAATGGAATGGCTTATTTAAAGCTCTGGACTCTATACTTTCAGGCTTCTCTTTTTCAATCCATAGTGGATTTTACTGCAAGACAAGTCTTTCTAAAGCTCATCAATCCTGTGATTTCCTTATGTAGAAACCTCCAGAGATTCCCCATTGCATAACAAGTGCCAACTTGTTCTCTGGCATCCATGGCCTTCTAAACCTCAATAAGATTTACCTTCCAGACTCACCATGATGACTCTTGTCCACACTGTTCACAACAATGAAATGTCATTGTTGACCTGCACAGACCTGTACTTTCTTTCCCTACTCTGTATTTTTCTTCCTGGAACACTAGTCTTTTATCATTTCTTCCTGTTCTAATTCAGCTGGATCCTTCAGAGCCTGTTTCAGAAAACCATATCTGTGAGAAGAATCTCCTGGGTTATTCAACAAATATTTGCCTGCCAGGCAATAGTAAAAGATACTATTGATGAAAAAATCAAAATCTCTTTTATCTTGATCTTAGTTTTAGAAAGGGGAGATAGAAAATAAAGGAACAAAGAATATATAAAATGTTAGATGATGATAACTACTATGAAGGAAAATATTGAAAGTAAGATGAAAGTGTGGAATTGGAGAAGGAAGGCTAGTATTTTATTTAGTGATTAGGAACATGTCATGGTAGATGACAGGACATGTTAAAGAGACCTAACTTGGAGAGAGAATAAGTCAGAAAAAAGTATAGACTGAGGGAAAAATGAGTTCAAGAAACTTGGGCCAGAAGCAAGCTGGGTATCTCTATAATATAGCCCAAGGGCATATCTGTCTAGAGGAGTGAGTTAGCAGGAGATTCAGTGAAGATGTCATAGAAGAGTTAAGCCAGACTTTGGCTTTCAGGATGAAAAAGATCTGAAGTTAGGGAAGGTTTGAGCAGAGATAAAATCTGAAATAGCTTCTGTTGTAAGGGATTGCCCTGGCTGCTACCCCTGAATAGACTGTAAGAACAGCAAGGCAGACATAGAAATGCAATAGGATATGCTGATCAAGATTTGGTAGTAGATTGAACAAGGATTCTGATGCAGAGGGACTAAATTCAGGATTAGTTTGTAAAACAAGGAATTTATTTAAAAGAGGATAAGAAATCCCTAAGGTGGAAAATCAGAAGCATTTGGGGGAATCTTTATGTAGTTTTAAACCTCCTCTTACTTTTTATTACATTAGTACCTTGTGCCAGGTCTTTACTATGTTCTTTACTTCCACTCTTTATACTTAAACTTCATAATAACCTCATATAAAGAGAGTGTATCTTAGAGGAAAATATTGTATATATGTATATCAATGTATTCTTAGACAAGAAAAACAAATGTCTGGGAATAAATACATCTGAATGCAATAGTGGTAGAATATTAGGTAATTTTTAGACATTTATATTTTCTGCATCTGTTTCAAGAACAGATATTGCATTTTTTTACTTATTTTAAAATTCAAATATGTATATATAGGTGAATAGGTATATTACTTTTTAAATCCAATAAACACATAATGCACAAATCATGAACTTTAACTCCATTTACTTGACTTTGCATTTTTATAATTTGGCAAGAATAAGATTGTTAGTCAGGCTTAGCTGCAAATTCTATCACCCTTAGCAAATAATTTAGCCTCTTTGAACCTCAATGTCTCCATCTTTGTGTTAATCAACTTTCCATTACTGTGGCAAAATACCATAGGGAAATCATGTAAAGGAGGGATGATTGGGCTTATGGTTTCAGAAATTTCAGTCTGTGGCCTGCTGGATCCATTGTTTCTGGGCCTGTGGGAAGGCAGAGCATCGTGGTAGAAGGGCAAACAGAAGAAAACTTTTCATCTCATGGCAGACAGGGAATAGAGAAAGCAAAGAAGGGGCCAAGGGACTAGATATACCCTTTCAGAGCATGTTCCTAGTGACTGACTTTCTCCAAATAGGCCCCAACTCCTACAATTTCTACAAGTGAATAATAGTATATTCAATTATGAATCTACCAAGAGATTAATCCATTGATGAGATCAGAGCCCTCATTATCCAAGCACTTCCCCAAAACTACACCACTAACAGTGCTGCATTGGAGACCAGGCCTTCAACACATGGAATCTTGGCTGACACACTTCACTGCTTCACAGCTGAGGGAGTCCGAGAGGCATTCCAAATATGAGTTATATATCTCAGAAACAATGTGAATCACTGGTAAACTTTGGAGGACATCTTGCTTCCAGAAGAGAAGAACAAGCTGGGAATGTCCCAGGCATCTCCTCTTCAGCACAGGACATTCCATTCCCTAGGAGGGGCAGGAACAACACATGACCCTTTGTGTTACACTCCAGAGCCAAACCATAACAATCTATAACTAAAATTTCAAAGTCTGAGGTTTATTTTAAGGATTCAAATGGATAACAAAATGGCAGTTAATTTGTTAATTGAATTTTTACCTAGGGACAGGGGTTGAAGAAATAGAAAATAATGTGGTTTTCCACAATATGTTTCAACATTATCAACCCTCTACATTATTGTTATATAATTTATATTTTCTAGGTTCACATTACCTCTAAAGATCAGTTATGTCCACTAGCTGTTTCCACTAGCTTTAAATTTTCTTCAATCTCAGAATTCTTGATAGTATGTTGACTATTATTAAATAAATTAAGTATTGTTGTGTAATCATTCTTAAAATAAAAAAGCAAAACTGGGTCCATCTTGTGGAAGGGCAGTCACTATTGTAAGCTCTATAGGTAACCAAATATCTGCATGAATCATCAGTAATACCATCTTTTCTTTAATTGGCTCTTTCATATTTTCTCCTTGTTTGGAGGCCATAGTAATTTTTTAATACCAAAAAGAAAAAAAAAGTATCCTAGTGACAGAGCCATCCAGAAGTATTTCTCTGTATAATGCAGTTGCTCCTCATGTTGTCTCCCAATGTTCAAAAAGCCATGAAGGCAAATTGTGTATATAGAGAAAGGACATACTGTACTAGCACAAGATATTTTATACTTAAAGAGTAGAAATAAAATAATGGAATCATGTAATTTGCTAGCTAAAGGAGCATTTTTTTATGCTCCATGAAATGCTGTATTTAAATAAGTCTGGAAGCATTGACATATAAATTTCTTCTAGAGCCTGGTTTCCCTTTTCCCTATAATATATCTCATAAACTGACTCTCAGAACTGCATGTTCTACTGTATATTGTAGAGTCATGCTTAAACTGGATCAAGGTGATTTGACTTTTTAGCTATAGGATTTGATTCATTTTTTAAAATTATTTTCAGTTTTGATTTTTTGACAAATTAAGGAATGGTTGAAACAGATTTTTTCTCACTTTATATGTACGCAATATCAACATTTCTCTAAAGTTATTTTTAAATATGTTGCATAATATGACATGGATTATTATAGGTCTTCTTAGAAATATTTCACCAATAGTTATAAGTTGCTTCCACATGACAAATATGAAAGAGCAGCACATTCATATTTTAATGCTTTTAGAACTCAGAGAAGCATTATTTTTGATTTATAGTGAAGCTGGAACCCATTATTTTCCTAAAAAATATATTTTCAAGGTAAAACAAAGCAAGACAAAACAAAACATTGAATTTTAAACACTGACCCAAAGAGATACTTCAAAATGAAGAAAAGTTAGAATGTGCTATAATGCTTCTTTACTATTTTAACTTTCATTATTAAATATATATACATGCATATATATACTGATATTCTTAGAGTGTCTTTTCATAAATTTTTAAAATATATATAAAACTTGTATGTTCACAAGCCTCTATGTTGGCTGATATGTATAATTTATCTGAAACCATGCAAACTGAATAACTCAAACACTCAAGTGTCAAGATTTTGAGTCCAAATTTAAAAGTTAACATATGCAGTCAAATGTTAAGTAGAAATGTCTAATCCTTTAAGTAAACTTAATTATTTAATAGTTATTTATTCCTGTGTCCAAAGGCATGTACTATATAGTAAATTATGAATGACTAGAACATAAGGAAGGCGTAATTTTTATTTTAAAAAGATATTGTTATATGCTTTAGAAATATGACAGTCTTACCCATGAGTCTAATCAAAGCAGAAAATGATAGGTGCAGTAGGAAGCCCCAAGGTTATGGGGTTCAATGAGAGAATGAGACGATCCATTGTTGGAGACTCAGAAAAATATCAGATAGCGGGGCATTTTAGATGAACCTTGAAGAACTGGTAGGATTTTAAGTGTTTGAAATTAGAGGATAGGCATCTTAGAGTAAGAGAATAGTATGAAAAAATGAAAAATGAGGGAAATTAGGGTGTTTAGTATAAGGGTGATGAAAACACTGTTTTGAGTTTTAGGACTTAAGTACAATAATAATGGGAGAAAATACCTGAACATATTTTAGAGGAAAAGAATTCATGTTAAATTTTGGCATTTGGGAGTACTGAAGCCTGCTGAGTTGGGAAATTATACTGTTGGTACTTATTTTATGAGTATAATTAGATATTGGTTCATCAGATAAGTACAAAAAATATTTCAATCCAACTCCTTTAAAGGTAGTTTAATATTCTAGATGGGAAGCAATGAGGACATGAATCAAGAAATTTGTGTTAGAAATGTAAATAAACATCAGGCTCAGTAAATTCCAGTTTACTTATATTAGAATTTAGGAATTGGGAATTTTAATAACTTACTTTTAAATGGAGGTTATAATAGTTAATAATAAAATTTCTCTTAATCTTAAGCTCATGGTCTGAAAGAGTGGCTTACTTCATACATCTTCCACACTCTGTGACTATGGGCCTCTCAGTACCACTTATATTTTATATGTCAATAGAAAGTAAGTGCTCAGAATAGTCGGAGACATGCATCAGATTCATTGTGTACTGCTTATCTACCTGCCTGAATCTGGTGAGGCAGAACACATTCATAAGCAACGGGTTACAGGACCACATAGGCTACAAGGTGCAGAAAAAGCAGTAGGTGACGAAAGAATTCACTATGAGCCAAAGCACAGGGGAACTAGCTGGGGTGGATGGAATCTTGGCTGACATGCTTCACTGCTTCACAGCTGAGGGAGTCCGAGAGGCATTCCAAATACGAGTTATATATCTCAGAAACAGTGTGAGTCACGGGTAAACTTTGGAGGACATCTTGCTTCCAGAAGAGAAGAACAAGCTGGGAATGTCCCAGGCAGCTCCTCTTCAGCACAGGACATTCCATTCCCTAGGAGGGGCAGGAACAAGGTTGGACTATTCCAGGCAGTTCTTCCCTATCTCAGGATGTTGCGTTCCTAGCACATTCTCTTGAGAACTTGCTTAATTCCTGGATTACAATTAGATAGAGGTGCCCTCTCTTCTTGTGCTTCCATCGTCTTGTAATAGTGTAATTACATGATTTTCAGTATGGTTTGCCCAGTTATATTGTTTAGTTTTAACTTAATCATATGAACACATTAGAACTACCAGAATTGAGGAACAGGGAGTAGGAAAATAATTTTTTCCTTTTCCATATCTGCTTTGTTCCTATGTAGGAATAAATCAAGGGCTTCTGATTAGTTCCCAAATCTGTTTTTCTTTTCTTTTTTTCTTTCTTTCTCTTTTTTTCCCTGTCTAAATCTGAAGGATCTCTATTCTGAATTTTCCTACTCTATTTTTGTTCTTTATCCAAGCCTAGCATTCAAGATTATAATTATTCTATTTACCAGGTTTGGGGCCTCTCTTAGTCAAGGCCAAATTTCCTGTGTGGACCACATATTGTTCTTTTGCTCTGAGCTTTACTCATCTCATTTGGAACTTTTTGCCATGATAAATTTTTTTAAGGAAAAAATTGCAGCCTATGTCTATGAACCAAGCTCAAAAATGCAAGAGCTGCTGGATTTGTGTTTTTCTTTTTTAATAAGGATACATGATATGATTCTACTCTCCAGTTTTAAGGGAGACTTTAGGACCTTTTTTGGCAGTATCAGATTTTCTTGTCACCTCAACATCTTAAACAGATCTTCTCTGCCCATGTGCTTCACTGTTCATATGCAGAAAAGTTTCTTAAGTATAAATTTTTATTAGGAACTCTGCAGATATTGCTTCAAATTCAGATTGTATTTTCTGTTTGCTCCTTTGGATTTAAGATAAAAAACACTGCCTTATTTTCAGGACCATCTTGCCCAGCACCAACCCCAGACTCACTCACTATGTTATGGCCTTTTCTGACTAAATGAGTTCCATCTACAAGATAATGGTGATAGCCTAAACACAGTCTGTGGCATGACAATAACCTACCTATATGGGTAACAGGACCCTGTTGCTTTACTTGGCTTGAAGAAATGAGGACTTTGGTACCTTTGGAAATTCTTGTGCTATTAGTGAAGACTTTGTAGGTGACAATATATTTTATATAAGTTACATTAGATGCAACTTAAAATGGCAGAGTTTTGAATGAACTCTGTCAAATTTGAAATTTCATTCAAATTTTACCAAGAGCTGTAAAATTCTTGGAATGTAATTGAGGATCTCCCTAGCATTGATAGTTAATTCTATACTATTCAAGGGCCAGCTTTGTGTCTGTCCATGTCCTGTGAATTACTTAGGACAATTATACATGTTCTTGTTTAAATATATCTTTGAGGAAAACTGATGAGAACTACTTAGTGAAGAAAATATAGATTGTGATCATGTCATAATTAGTATTCAAATTGCTTTATCTTGCTCAATGAGCAAAAGACATTGAAAATATACCAACTTCTTGTTTGCATTTTCCCTAATATTATTCATTATTCCCACCAAACTTTGTATTCTTTGAGAGAAAAACCCTAACTCTTAAAAAACCCCTAACCAATTTCAGTTAGTACAAGACAGTTTTAAAATGAACATGTTTTGTTATATAAATTCATAAGTAGCTTTTAGAACATAGATTAAATTATCATATATAAAAGTAATTATAAATTTTCATTTCAAAAATCTTAGAAATAATGATAAACCTGTCAACATAGATTAAATATTTTTATCAGAGCCTTTAAAATATGCTTCTAGGAACATATTATCAAGAATAAAATAGGTGCAGTGTTTCAAACACAGAGAAATAATTTATATTTGTGTATCTCTTTTTTGTCTTTTAGAAAGAATTCTCCTGTTATTTTATTTAATCCTTACAGAGATGCTGCGAGGTAAAAAAGGTTGGCATCATTATCTTCAAAGCACAGATAAGAAATTTATTCAGAAATACACTGAAAAGAGAGAGAAATGGAGCAGGAGTCTCCTGACTTGTAGTATTGTTTTATTTCTGTTGAAATGCTGAAATAATATTTGCCCTATAAGGATAGAGCTAATGAACCATTTTTTTCAACAGTAAGAATACATTATGTTCCTATTTTTGGCTATGTGTCTTGCTAAGCGCTGGGAACACAAAATGAATAAGAGGAGATTTTACACTTAAAGAATGGACAATTGGAATACTTTTTGTTGTCCACATTAAAATTTGGAAATCACAGATACAGAGACTAATTTGTTGCTTATTCTTTGAACAAACAGCATGATGCAGTCTTATCTTTTCTTCTTCAAAGTTAATAATTGAACAAAAAAAATCTATGAATCCAGATCTACCTGTTTTATCTTCAGAGTTGAATGGATGATGTCATGAAAGGATAACTTTTCCAGGAACTGGACATGTGCATTTTTTTTGCCTTAATATAAACTTGATGTTCATCTTTGAAAATATCTTAACATCTTCAGTCCTTAATTTGTTCATTTACAAAATAATCATAATTCACTCGATCCACTTACCATATATGATTGGCATAAGAGAAAAGCATTATTTTATAAATTTGAAATTGCAAAAATCTAGGACCGAATAGTTACAGAGTAATAAAGCATGATTCTGTGCTCTATATAGAAGTTACTATCAAATAACTAGAGCAATTAATAAAAACTTCCACATCAATGATATCCAGCACATTTATTAACTGGGTACCATGTCCCTGGGATCACAGGTGAAAAGTAAACTGAGATAATGGAAGTGTCAGAGGTGAAAACGTATTTAATTGCCACTCTGATGACTCTGACATTCCAAGTAAGCTTTGCCAATATAGGCTCATAGGAGGTAGATTAGAGTGCCACTTTCACTTTGCCTTAGTCTGTTAATATAAAGTCATGTACTTTTTATGCAAAACCAAGTGAAAATAAGTTATTGTCAGACACTTCTAACTCTCATAAAATTTCAGGCCAATAATGGGTATCAAAGCACTGTTTTTATGCACTTCTACACAAGCCTCTGTTTTGGAATAAATAAACTGAGGCTGCATTTACATCCTCAAATTGTTTCCATTATGACCTTTATTATATTTCACTATACTTGCATTAATAGTTTTGAAGGAGCAGCACACAGAAAAGATTAGAATATTGTGGAGACAGGGTCATGTAGAGCACTCATGAAAAATTAAATGCCCTCAGCATTTGCAAAAGAGGGCCATTCATTCTTAATTAAGTTTAAATATCATAGTCACTGATTAAACTGTATTTGGATATTAGATGATCCTAATGATCAAAACCTTTGTATGAATATCTACCATTTGTAAGACAAATGTCCAGTTAAAGGTTATTCAAGAAGTTTACTTCTCAATGTTTATTACTCTTTATCATATATTTTATTACATCACACCTTTGTCTTGCTTACTTCTAGGATTCTCTATCTAAATGACCTGTTTTTACTTTTGGTGGCTTATATCAGTAGAAGATGAATGATCTCAGGTCTAAATAGAATACAGGGGACATTACCTTAGGAGTGAGGCCAGAATACCTTGGTGTTAGAATTTCAATGATGACTATTTGAAGAAATGAACATAGAGCTTTTAAATTTTTTCAAAGATTCAGGATAGCTGAGTAGACAGAACAAAATAAGTCACATTTTTTCCAGTGTCAACTTCACCAACTGCAGGCAGAGAGCCTCCTCCTACTGAAAAACTAGTAACTTGAGACATACTTGATCACTTCCAGAGACAAGAAGATCTCCATAGAGGGCACTGAAGAACATTATTCTGAAGCTATGAAAAGGACGTTGGATGAGTCATATGAAATATTAACTGTACATTCCAGTATTATAACATTTCATAGAAATGGCAATGCATTAGGTTGTAGATTTCATGAAATGAATAAAAAATTCATATTTCTCTTTCAGCATCATTTAAAAAAGTCTTGCCTGTATTATATTTAATTATTTGCCAGTTGGTCAGGAAAACTAATATTTTGATAAATTTAAATTTAATATTATAGCTATTTAACAGTCATACAATTTTAAACTTCCGAAACACCATACCGTAGTAATACAATTGATATTTTTACATTCTACAAGATCATTGCTACTTTTAGCAGGGAATGGCTTTTGTATAAATGTCTATACAGATATTTGCTATTTACTTTAGAAGATAATCAATATGAAATTCAGCACCATGCTGCTATTTAAATACCATAAATATACTGCCAAAATGATAATTATCAGACTCATGGTGTCCAAAATCAGATATTGAAATAGTTCTTTGTGGTTTGATAATGGCTTTATGATTTAGATATAACAGATTTTGAAAGGTGAATGATAATTACACTGCCCTAAAACATCAGAAGGTGAAGATTTAAAACATTACTAGAGTCACATAAAGCACCCAATTTCCCTTTGCTTTCATAGTGTGACATATTTCTCCTTCTTGTTGAAAATGAGTGCATCAGGATAAAAGCCTCTCTAGAGAAAAATGTATATTGATCACTACAAGTTCATTTCTGAAATACCTTTAAGTTATTGAAATTGACCCTAAACCATGTTCTATAGTAGATTCATTTCATGTGTTATTTATTGATTTACAGTCTAATAGAGAAGCAAAAATAATTTTCATCATGAAAAACACATGTAAGACTTTGTCTTATTCTTTCAATGTGTTTGTAGTGTTAGGAAAGCATCACAAACATTACACTCAATAAGAGGTAACAGATTAGCCAACATAACTGTTATAATGCTTTTAACCTCCAACAATGTGCTGAAATCAATATGATGCTAAATATCTGTATGACCAAAGTGCACAACCTGGCTAAAACACGTGGAGAGAACACATTCTAGAGTGAAAGTGGTTTATGTTATAATCTGAATTCTAGTTTTTCTCAGATTTTCTGTATCATCTCTATGCATTTTACAATTTCCATTTGGAAAATTGTGATAACATTAGTCTTCATCTGGCTCAATGGATATCACACAGATAGATGAGGTAGCATATGTGAATAATTCACAGAGCTTTCAAAGAGAGTTGCTGTGCAGATTGAGGTACTGCATAGGTCAAATCAACCAGCAGAGGCAGGTGCATCTTCTTTGTTATTTAGTTGCTCCCATTGTAAGGACAGAACTGGCTGTCTGCCAAGAGGCATTATCATGAAGAGCTGGCATAGACTGCAAGACTTAAACCATGTCTCCCGCTTCTGCATTTCTAATGAACTGGTTCAAATGAAACCTGCCAGTATGGATTGATAGATATTTTGCTTCATGATCCATAGGTTTCGCTTGCTATATCTAAACTGTCTTTTCATTTTGTTTTTCTTAACATTTTGAACTCTGGCATAAAAGTTAAAGAAAATGTCCTATCGTTCCATGCAAAATTGTACATAATATAACATATATATTTCAAATGCTAGATAAAGTTTAGAGACATGTTAACATAATTTGTGGTTTAAAGTGCTGTTCATTTAAATTTGAATAATTTTTATACTTATATACTGTCTTTTCATACTTCACTGTCACACTTTTTGCAAAATGTCTTAGTAGAACACAAAAGAATTAAGAGGTTTACCTAATTAGTATGTGACTAATGTTGTACTAAATGCAGTATTCACAAAATATATCTTACAATGGATAATTTAGGAGCAAAATTTAGTGTTTAGGGAAATCATGTATTTTTTACTCCCCAGATACATTATTAGTAAGTTAATTAAGGATTACATAGGTATGAACTCTATGATTTCTTTATAATATAAACCAGGAAGAAAAGATATTGATAGGAATTTAAAACACTCTTAATTTCATTGCATTTTTTTTCAGAACAACTTGAGCAAATGAAGGTAAACGTACAAAATCAGCAGAAACTGCATAAGCAAAACTATAGAAATGCTGAGTACTTATCAGTTCAATTAAAGAAATGTATTTTGATTAATAGAACCTCAGGGAAAAATATTTAGAATGTATTGCCTTTAATGGATATTTTTTAAACTAAAACACCCCTCCATGCACACATTAGTCCCACATACAAAATGTGTACATGTTGGTTTCTAAATGTTCTTGCATATTTGAAGATTAGCTGTTTTTGCGTCATTGGGTTGATTCAATATCCTGTTTCTATCATCAGCATCTCCTTGAAATGTGCTAAAAAAAGGCAAATTCAATACCATCATTTCACATTTCCTATAAACTGTCTTTCCTGGGCAGATCTTTCTCTCCCCACTGGCAGGCAGGGACATATGTATGTGTGCGCAAACACACACAGAGTTCTTGTTTAAGCCTATATACATTTGTATGCTGTTTAACCCTCTGCTTTACATGCTGTTACTTCTTTATCATTCTCTATTGCAAAACCATATTTTCATCTCTGTGCTTATGCTCGGGTTTCCTTGGCATGGATCACTTCCTCTCCTAATCTTTATAATAGTTTTACATTGAATCTTTGAATGGGCAACCAATGCACACATCAGTAAATCACCATATATAACATGTGATCATATAAAAATAATTATCTAATGTTGAAAATGAATTAGTAATTATCATACTTTTTCCTCTTTGAAGTAACTGTTGAAATTCAAAGTATTTTCTGATAATATTCTGTGGTTGCTTTATTTTACAAACCTTGAATATTTTAGAATCCATAGATACTGTGAGATCCTAAAAATTCTATAACATGGTGGTAAACAGTTTTGATAATTCAGATACTTCGGCTGTGAATTTGAGATTTCTTACAGCCATAAAATTATCCTGTATTTATAACATGTATGCAAGTGGCCTCCAAGTGTTGTAAATTGCACATTTAATCTCTTAAATAACATCTAACATCTCTATCTTAGTGCACAAAGGATAAAGATGATTTATGTTGCTTTTTACAACTGTTTAAATCTATCATATACTCAGAAATATAATTTCTTTCAAGATGCTTTTTAACATTCTGTAGTATGTAATCTAAAAAAGAACATATCCTATCGTACTCAGGATGAATTAGTTTCATTACATTCATATTATTCCACACAGGCAGGGTAGTTAAGCAGATAACATGTTTGTATGTTGTGTGCTGGCAGAGTTTGCATCTCGACCTTGTGATAGAGAGCAAAGATTTGTCCTAAAATAATGAATAAGTGTTTCCTTGGAATATGTTTTATACTTTCCCCTGTTTCCTCCAGTTTGTATTCATTCCATTACCTGATAGTTTAATTTTCAGACATTTAGGATCACAACAGATGGATGCTGGAGTCCTGGGAAAATTTTGGCTGAAGACATCGATTTATCTTCCACAGGGAACACAATATCAGAGAATCTTGAAAATGTGGCAGGAAGAATTTTCAGGGATTATCATTGACACTCCAAATTCAAGCATGATTTCTGATGGTCTTCTAAAATTAGCTGTCTACTTCCTTCAGAACAACCACAGCAAGGTAGCTGTAATGTAATGGATAAGAACTTGTGCTGAGGATCAGTCTAACTGGGCTCATCCAGTTTACCTTTGCTAGTTCAGTGAGTTTGACTTTTTTTGTGTGTTTCAGTTTCTTCAACTGTAAAATGAATCTAGTAATAATACTTATCTCAGAGTGGTTCAGGGCATTAAAGGAGATGATGCGTACAAAGTGTCACACAGTACCTGGAAAGAAATTCTCAATGACTCTTGCAATGTTGTTGTTTAATTACCTTATTGAAGAGCTTGTTATAAAGTTTTTTCTCATATTTTAAATCCCAAATGAGAGTCTTGCTACTTCCCTGTTGGAAGAGTTATGTCCTGTTGAAAGTATCCAAATGGGCCCTCTCTTTCAAATGAGAAAATTTAAGCATTTAAGTATAGGCACCATATTTCTCCAAGTCTGTATTTTTGAGGCTAAAATCCTCAATTACTTCATCTATTTATGTATCATGATTCATCATTCTATTCTGTTCTGGGTATTGAACAAGTATTGATATTTTTCTAGAAATTGATTGCAGTTTTTTGATGAATTGGAGAGACAGAGCCAAACAAAGGATTCTCTCCCCTTTCTGTGTGATCTGCTTCTGCTTATGAAGGTATTATTATTTGGGAGCAATCTAGACAGACTACATTTCCTTATTCTGGAGGGAACAACACATTACAACACATTACATTATGAGTGGCATCAATACAGTCAAGTTTGTAGTCAACTCAAAGTCTGAAATGATTTTATCCCCTATCCCTATGATTGAACACTCTTAAGTCACATTTTCCATCACATTGTCTTATTTTTAATTGATACTTTTAAGTCATGCTGCAGAACTTTCCTTCTATTCCTATAAAACTAATTCCAGCCCCTGAGAACTTTCTGTCTGTTACTGCACTAGAGCAAACATTGTCTCCTTCCCTGGTGAGAAATTGTGGGCTCCAGACAACGCAATATCTCACGCACATAAATTCTGTTTTTATATCCCATTTCCCAGGGTCACTTCTCCCTGTAGCTAATTTTCAAAATGCTCTATTAGGCTACAGTAAGATTATATGAGAGATCTGTCTGTAAGCTATGCCTGATAAACTTGCAGCATTATTTTATTTGAGGCTAAATTTGGTTATTTGGTTAGTGTATCCTCACATCTTAGAAATTTTTGTTCAATTCAGTGAATATTGAGTATCTATCCTATGTAAGACAATGTTCACTGCTATTAAGGGGAGCTCTTTCCACACAAAATTACTTTTTGTGTTTAGTATATTACAGTTACACCTAATATTGTGGTTCATTTTGACATAATAATATATGCATGGAATATAATTTGTTGCACTTTAATTGACTTCCCCTTTCCCTCTCCTCCTCTTTCCCCCTGTTGCACTTCCTCTACTGGTCTTTCTTCTATTTATTTATAGTTTTTTTTAAAATTAGTGCTGTGTAGATATACATAAAGGTGAAATTCATGTGGTACATTCCTATATGTACATAGCATAATTTGGTCAAATTCATTGCATGATTCCTATTCTTTCCCATCCCTCTGTATATCCCATCAATCCCCTTCCTTTCATCTACTGATCTCTCCTATTTTCATGGGATTCTCCTTCCCATTTTTCACTTATTTTTGTCTAGCTTTCACATATCAGAGAAAACATTCAATGCTCATTTTTATGCATCTGGCTTATTTTACTTAGCATGTTCTTCAGTTTCATCTATTTACTAGTAAATGCCATCATTTCATTCCTTTATTGTCTGAGTAGAACTCCATTGTGTATATATGCCACATTTTCTATATCCATCCATCTGTTTATGGGTACATGGGCTGTTATAGTTTAGATATTAGGTATCCCCCAAAAGCTCACATGTGAGACAAAGCATGAAGGTTTAGAGAAGAAATGATTGGGTTATAAGAGGTTTAACCTAATCAGTGCATTAATTCTCTGATCTGATAGGGATTAACTTTGTTGTATCTGTAGGCAGGTAGAGTGTGGTTGGAGAAGATCGGTCCCTGGGCAGAGTGCCTTTTGGGTCTGTATTTTGTCCTTATTGAGCAGAGCTCTCTCTCTGCTTCTTGGTGTCTATGTCCTGACCTGCTGTCCTCTGCCACACTCTTCTTCCATGATGTGCCTAAAGGAGTGGATCTTGCTGTCTGTGGACTGAGTCCAATGAAATTGTGAGACTGTAAGTAAACTTTTCCTCCTAAAATAGTTCTTGTCAGGTCTTTTGGTCACAACAGTGAAAATGCTGACTAAAACATGGGTTGGTTCCATACTTGGCTATTGTGAATTGCTCTGCTGTAAACAATGTTGTGCCTGTATCACTATAGTAGGTCGATTATAGTTGTTTTGGTTAAATAATAAAGAGTGAATAGCAGGGTCATACAGTGGCTGCATTACTAGTTTTTTGAGGAATCTCAATACTACTTTCCAGAATGGTTGTAATAACTTCCCAGTCTCACCAAAAATGTATGAACGCACATTTTCCCACACATTCTTGCTAGCATTAATTATTGTTTGTATTCTTGATAATTGCCATTCTGACTAGAGTGAGATGAAATTTCAGTACAGTTTTGATTTGCATTTTAAGTTGCTAAGGATAGTAATATGGACCATAGTCCATATTAATTAATAAAATTTAATTAAAATTAAACGAACAGTTTAGTTTTTTTTGTTTTTTTTTAGTGCAAGTATCAGTGAGAAAAGGCTACTTAAAAGTCTTCAGTTCTATACTGGCTTGGAGTTGTATCCAGACAGAATCTCCACTGTCACTGTCTTTAGTATTTGTAAATTAAGAAAAGAACTGGGAGTATTCAGAGAATACAAGAGAGTCCTATGGTTTCTCAGGAGTCTGTGAGAAAGTAGAAGAAAAAACTGCAAATGTGTAAACTTGGTGAAAGATTTTGGAAGTGTAAGCATTTAAATATGGTCACCAAGTTCCTCTGGTATTTATATTATTTTTTATCTTATACCCAAGCACCTCTTCTCTCTCAGTTCTTAAGACTTATGTAGGAATGTTACTATGGGTTCACTTTTGACTTTAATAAGGAAGAAAAGCTGAAAGATTTGGCTGGACAGAAAGAGAATTAATTAAGGTTTGGACATGCTGAGTTTGAGCCTCAAGTGGGATAAGAAGAGGGATTAAAAATTTAACAAAAAGAATAGGCCAAATCTGGATGAAGATATTTAAAAGTCACTCAGTTTATGAAGGGATTGGTTGGATGTGCTTATCAATTGGGAACAAAGGTGAGAGAGTTAGACTAGGTAGTAGAGAGAATGAAGACAGCTTTTAAATAATAAGAGAAGCAATTATCAGGACTCAGGTAATTTCAAGAAAGTTAAAATTACTATATGCAAATAAAAGTGAACATAATAATTATGAAGAATACATTCAGTTTATCAATTTAAGATAACATATCTCTATACAAATCTGTATTAACATATCTTCACCTCTCTATATCTGACCTTATAGCTTCATATATGATTTTAGTAGTATGATTTTGAAGCTAATATCCAAATTTCACCAGTACTATTGCTTAGGTCCTGGGGAATAATTAATTCCATTATTATAATAATGAAACAATATAATAATTATTGCTAACACCAATATCTAATAAGATTCTGCAATGGAAATTGGCATTATTATTTAACAGTTCTTGAAACAGTTATGAAAAATAGATATTGGAAATGAAAAGTCATGAATATTATTGTTTGCAGACTATTTTGTCAACCCAGAAATCTCTCAAATTAATAAAAATATTAAAAACAATAAGAGTTCATTAATGTACCTGGTCAGAATATAAATAGTTGCAATTCAATAGCTTGCTTTTTAAAATCAACAATAACTAATTGGATATTAACTTGCTTGTATTGTCAAAATTGTAACAAAAGCATAAAATACTCAGAATAGAAGCTTAAAAAAGTGTATAAAAACCGTACAGATAGAACTATAAGATTTTATGAGAGATATTTAGCAAAATGAATAAAACAACATTAACAAGTTTCTTGAATGGGATGGCTTAGTATTTTGAAGATGCTGTTTCTTCTAAAATTTTTCATGTATTTATTTATTTATTTATTATCCCCTTCACTCCCACTTCCATATAATAACATCCTTCTTTGGGACATGATGAAATAATTCTCAACTTCATTTAAAAAATTACTGTTTACCTTAACACAATAAATCAGGAAAATTATGTTAAAGGGGAATAATACAGTTTTTTTCCCTGTCAACTTCTAGCATGTAATTGAAGATATATATAATTCAATATTGGTGAAAAAATTGACAAAAGACTCAATGAGACTAAAAAGTTATAATAGAAATATATCAGTATTTCAATGTAATTTTAATAATAGAAAAAATGTAAGTTATTTAATAAATAATATTGGTCTAGTTTTAAATTTGGAAAATCATGTAGTGAAAGATATTTACCTGTTATGACAGATCCAAGTAAACTACGCAATATGAAATTCTTATTTGTTAAGTTATTAAATAAAATGAGGAAATATATTTTATATTTGGTAGTGCTGAAAGGCAAGGATTATTAAAAAAGTAAATTTCGTTTTGTCAACATTTTTTCTTTTTCATTGTGTTAAAAGTAGCAAAAACAAATTAATAAAGTAATGCTATTCTGATAAAAGATATTTTTGAGGCTAGGAGTACAGATCAGTGGTAGAGTTAATTAGCATATACCAAGTCCTGGTTTCAATCCTCAGCACCACATAGACCCACACAGAATGTATTTGTAACATAGATAAGGGATGGAGGTTTAAAATATACCAACAATTTAAATAGAAAATATCAATATAAAAAAGAGCAATGATGATTAGGTAATATGTAGTAGATAAAACTGTCAAGGTCAATGAGAATGAGTGCATAACCAAATTCATTAGCAATTAAATACATTACCTAGGGCATCAAATCTTAAAGTCAGTGGGAAAATTCCTTAACTCTTTGTTGGAAAACAAATTGATAGAACTTCTCTAAATATTTATAAGATTTGAATAGTAGTAAACCTTTAGTTAAGAAAATCCACATTGAGCTGGGTGCAGTGGCCCATGCATGTAATCCCAGTGACTTAGAGTCAGAGGCAGGAAGATCCCAAGTTCAAAGCCAGTCTCAGCAACTTAGTAAAGCTCTAAACAACTTTTTTTTTTTTTTTTTTTTTTTTGGTACTGGAGATTGAACTCAGGAGCACTCAACCTCTGTGCCACATCCCCAGACCTATTTTGTGTTTTATGTAGAGACAGGATCTCACTGAGTTGCTTAGCACCTCGCTATTGCTGAGGCTGGCTTTGAACTCACGATCCTCCTGTCTCAGCCTCCCTAAGTGCTGGGATTACAGGCTTGAGCCTCCGCACCTGGCTGGCTCTAAGCAACTTAGTGAGACCCTGTCTCAAAATAAAAAATAAAAAAGGCTGGGGATGTGGCTCAGTGGTTAAGTGCCCTTGGGTTAAGTCCCTGGTACCAAACAAAAACAACAATATCCACACTGAGAAATATTACTTAAAATTGAAAATATAAGCTTATATACAATTATGTACAAATATTTAAAAAAAGGAAAGGCATCTTATAGTATTTTGGTGATGGATAAGTTAAGGTTCATTGCTATACATACAAACACAAGTACACACATATTAGAGTACATAGTGTGGCCATCAAATACTTAAATTAACATATTAATTAATATGCTCTTAAGTAAAAGTGATATGTGTGTGAGAGAGAGGGAGACACAGGCAAGGAGAAAGAATTAGAGGAGATACAGGAGAGAGAGAAAATGTTTCATACACAGTGACCAGAAGGATATTACAAGAATTTTTGTATATTTTTACACATAAAATAAGCATATAGTAATTTGAAGTTGGAGAAGATAAAACTATATGGAAGTATTATCTCATTTATTTAGGCATGAAGACAACAAATATATGTGGTGTTCAGTTAATGGGAAGGGAGACAGTTGTGCTAATTGTTTGTAACCACAGCACTCAATGAGTCCCAAACAACGTAACCATTTTAGCTTTCTAATGGAAAATTTTAATGAATATCCAGATTATGCTACAATAATACAAAGTCACTCAACTGACCCGAGATAGTAGCTCTATAACTGAAATTTTCTGTGACAAATACTGAATCTCATGAGTACAATGACCTCAAGTTGTTCTGAGATATTCCTGAAAAAATCTGTGTGAGCTAAAAACATACTTTAAGTAAAAATCAATCAGCTTTAGTACAAAAGGTAAATAGAAGAACAAGATTCCATTTGAAATATATACTTACACAGAAAGCTAAAAATCAGGGGAAAAGCCTTCCACATTTTCTAGGAAGCCGAGGTTCATTTCACGATTTGCCGTAACCTGTGTGGCCGAACCGTAGAAACCAGCGCAGGGCCATGAGGGATTAAGAAAGACACACAAACGCTTATAAAGCTGGGACCAGTTGGGACACCAATCTTTGATGGAGGGACAATGACCCAGAGCTAGCTCAGCATATTTATTATATAGTCTCACAATCAGGAAGTTAAAACTATAGGGGCATTGTTCTTTAAGCACTAAAATGTTACTGAACCAGAAACATTTCTGTAGCTATTCTATTGTTGCAGTGCTAGGAACATCCTATTATTATCCTGTTGCACCCAGGAAGCCCATTGTCCAGAGTTTCTGCTAAGCAGGCAGGCTTGAAGTTTGCAACGCTTACAAGATATTGTGATTATTTTGTTATGCTCAGAATTCTCTATCCCAGGCAGCTGGTATCTGAGCTCAAGGTCAAGACTGTTATTGTTCAGTGCCATTGCACAGGACTTCCTCAGGCAGGGCCTTACTGTAGCCCCTGGGCAATCATGTCCTGCACCTTTGCACAGAAAATTCCCGGAGCAAAGCACAGCCACAGCTCCAAGGTATTCAAAGACCATGATCCAGGTCATTACTTTCCATGATGATTCTTTAATTTCTTTGCATAGATGTGTAGTGCAGAAACCTGCAAAGTGGGGCTGGAACATACCATCCTTTAGCAAGAATGGAAATAGATATACAAATACTAAAAAAGTGTGAATGCTAACATTTTTGTTGTGAAGATGTTAATTTCAAAAGGTGTAACTAAGCCACAAATATTACTAAGCAAAGCATTCTGTTATTAGCCTGTTGCTGTTCTCCGCTGTATTCATTTACTTGCAAATGCAACAAGGCTGTGCCACTTTAGCAGTTATTTTCTCACAGTGCTAGAGACTGTAAGTCTGAGATCAAGTGCTGGCATGTTTGGTTTCTCCTGAGTCCTTTCTTCTTGGAGATGGCCTTCCTCTCTCTGTGTTTCCATATATGTTTATGTCCTAAACTGCTGTTTTCACAGGGATACCAGTCACTTTGGGTTTAGTGCATGGTAATGACCTCATTTTTAGCTTAATTACCTCCTTTAAGACTCCTTCTCTGGGTACAATCACATTCTGAGGTCCTAGAGTTTAAGATTTTAACATAAGAATTTTGAGGAGACACAACTCGGTTGAGGTAATGATTTCTTTGTTGTATAGATAGATGAGTGACTATTACTTTGGAATTATTTTGTTAATATATTCAATTAGTAAATGTTCATAAGACACTAAAATATCAAATTAATCTAAAATGGGTGATTGAAATCTTTCAATATATTATTTCAAAGTGGCATATTTACATTATGCCATTTCTATAATACCCCTAAGACTATAGAAATATAAGAGTAAGTGAAGATTCTGAAGCAAGACAGAGAATATGAGCCTTGTTCTGAGGAAAGAGTTCTAGGAAAGAAGTTTAAGTTGAAAATCATCAGGGTATGACAATATTTAAAGCTGTAGGGCACTGGATGATGTCACATAATTTGTATGCAGAAAGAGAAAAGATGGATTCTATGACATAGTTAAAAGAATTTTATCTTCTTTTGGATTTGGAGGGAAGGCAAGTTTCTATAAAAACAAAACAAAACCATAGTCTATAAAGTAGAAAAAACCTAAAAGTGTAGGGCCTGAGAAACTTAGATAAGTTTTCAAGAATAGGTGATCATCAATCATGTCAAATTCTATTGAGTGGTTGAGTAAGATGAAAACAGATAATTTAAACTTGGCCTTTACAAAATTTTGGTGTTTGGGGTTCTTATGAAAAGATATTTCACTGGAGTAAGGGCAATTAGAGCACTATTTGAGTACAATTAAAGAAGAACAAAAGGTGACAAAAGGATACAGAACATGTGGACCCTCCTCAGGAAATTGGTAGTAATTGGAGGCAAAAGTGGATCCCATGGAATCTATGTTCATGGGTATATGTCTGTGAATGTTGCTTAAATTGGGTGATATTAGTTGGTTTGTTGCAATGAATTATCCAGTAAAAAATAGAAACTGATACTGCATGAGAAAGTAAGAAATACTTCCGGAAGAATTCTTTCAGTAGGCAGGAGAAGGTGGGATGCAGGACACAGCTGCAGAGCTTGGACTGAGGGGTGAGAATTGCTTCTAGAGATGCCAGCTCCAAAACCATGTTGCCTCTGCCACAATCTGCACCAGCAGAACAATTATGGTGCTACTCTCTGGTCAGTCCTACTCACTGAACTCATGAAAAAGTGTGTGTTCTCTGATTTTATTGAATGTATATCATTCTTTCCCTCTCTGCTACTTGATTTTTGTTCGTATTTCCCACCCTTTCTTGCTCCCTTCTTTTACTCTTCCTTTTTTTCCTTCCACCTTTCTTTTGTTTCCTTCCTTCCAGTCATTTTATGATTATCACTGCGGACTCAAGAATTTGATGTGTCATATTCACTGTGATCCCAGTTTCCTTTTCCCTAAACATCATTAGGGCAAAGAAATATTGCATGCACAGCAGTATCATGCTGTGGTTAGGTACATTTTCTCTGCAAGTACCTGTTGCAACTTTTCTTCAAGCTCTTACACTCTCTGACTTAGCTATTCATCTATTCATACGAATTAATATATTTCTGTATACTACAAACTGCCTTTCATCTTTAAAAGTTATGTGGTTATGTATCTCTAGATGGGGTGGTCATTGTAATATTGGGCTCAAGAAATTTGTGTTAAACATCTGAAATTGGTATGTGACAAATATTCTTATGGATACCTTATGGGCAAGACAGACAAATCCTCTGATGATTAGGGAACTTTCATTGTCTTGAGAAGATAGACTCCCCTCCTCCTAAAATAAGTAGATAATTAAAATAAATGTGCACCTGCTGATAGGTTCTGGGGAAAAGGGAAGTTAGCTTGAGGTGGGTCACTGCGGTAAGGGTGACTGTTTCACAAGATGAGGAGAAGTGAAAATGATATTTGAACAGAAACCTGAAGCAGAATGGAGAATAAATCATGCTGTTACCTAGAAGACTATTCTAGACAAGCAGATAGCAGGTACATAGTCCATAGAAAGGAAGAGTCTATCAGGAATGATCCAGGATAAGCATCCAGGTTGGGGCATCTGGACCAAGCAGAGTCCTAGCTGAAGGGTAGAATGAGGCCAGATCATGGAGGGCCTTTTGGAGCTTTGTGGAGACTCCTTTCTGTGTGGGGTGGAAACCATAGCAAGGTTGTGTCAGTATCTGCCTTGAAGAAATTGTTCTGGCTTTTGGGTTAGAAAATAGACTGAAGGACCATTATGGTGCTGGTCAAATCCTACAAGCTAAATGCCACAAGATCTGCTGATGGGTTAGGTGGGGAGTATAGGAGAATGAAATAAATCACAGATAGTTAACAGTTTTGACAACTATTTCTGGGGCTGTCTAGGGGTTACATAGTTAATTCATATAAAGCATTTAGAACAGTACCTAGCACATAGTAAATGCTCAATAAATAATAGCATTTCGTTATTATTTTTATGTCTCTCATTTATCTTCTACTTTTTCCTTTATACTTTCATATTTGTTTTAATGCTTTTGACTTCTGGATTTAAAGTTGACTGTTACCTTAATACCGTTCCTCTCCATTGCTAACCATCTAACTATATAAATTTTATCCAGGCAGTAATAATCTTAGTGCCAATATCTTGGACTAAAATCAGCATATAGTTTATTTACTGTGTAGCTGTGGGCAAAGTGCTAATCTCTCGATTTCATTTCCCATGAAATGAGGATAATGATATTTACCCCCTAAGGCTATTATGAAAATTAAAGAGTATCCAGATTCAAAAATGAAAGTCACCACAAAGTATGAGTTATTGCAATTTTTATTGTTACCTACACTCTTAGAAGACTCCTTCTGTTAATCCTAGCCACTTAAAGACATGAAAGAAATGAATTTGAACACATTAGTTATTCACACTGAATTTTGTTCTTGTTTTGTACTATTTGAATGTTTTTATTGGTAAGATTTGTTTTTTTTTATATTTCACAGTTTGGGCTTTATTGAGACCCAAAAAATTCTATTGAATCACTTTTTAGATTTAAAGAACTCAAATCTTCAGATCATCAGAATTAATATTGGGTCCAGGAAAGAAGTGGGGTGGGGATAGTTTGGAATATATATCTAAATTTCAATTAAAAAGCATTCCATACTTTATTGCATATTAAATACTATCAATTGTAGTTACCAGAGGCTGAGGAGAGTATTAGGAGAAAAGGAAAGGTATTAAGTTCTAGTTAGGCAGGAAGAAAAAAAATTCTGGCACCCTATTGCACAGTAGAATGACTATAGATAACAGTGACATAGTACATATTTCAACAGTGCTAGAAGAAAGCATTTTGAATATTTTTCTCCCAAAATAATGTTTGAATAGAGAGATGCTTAACTGATTAGAACATTAGACAATGTATACTTGTATTAAAATATCATGATACCACATACATATGTGCATATATACGTACATAAATATATATACATATATATTTTTATTTATACATATATATTTTTATATACATATGTGTGTGTATATGTATATATTGCTTTTTGGCACTGGGAATTGAATTCAGGGGTGCTTAACCACTGAGCTTTATCCCCAGCCCTTTTGTGTTTTTTTTTTTAATTTTTGGTACCTGGGATTGAACTCAGGGGTACTCGACCACTGAGCCACATACCCAGCCCTATTTTGTGTTTTAATTAGAGACAGGGTCTCACTGAATTGCTTCGCGCCTTGCTGTTGCTGAGGCTGGCTTTGAACTCACGATTCTCCTGTCTCAGGCTCCCAAAATTCTGGGATTACAAGTGAGTGCCACCGCACCTGGCTCCTTTTGTTTTATACTTTATTTAGAGATAGGATCTTGCTAAGTTGCTTAGGGTCTCACTAAGTTACTGAGGCTGACTTTGAACTCGTAATCCTCCTTCCTTAGCCTCCCAAGCTGCTGGGATTACAGGTGTGCGTCACAGTGCCTAGCTCATATGTACAATTTTTTTCAATTAAAAATAAATTAAAAAGAGATATTTCCAGAGTATGGTCATTAAACACATTTTTATGATCCTAATGGTCAACACATTCAATATCTACACTCGCCTGCATCTCAAGTGGTCAAGGGAGCGGGTAACCATGGGAGGTGTGGGCTAGCTGTGAAATAAAACCTATGGAAGGGGGCTGGGATTGTAGCTCAGTGGTAGAGCGCTTGCCTCGCATGCGTGAGGCCCTGGGTTCGATCCTCAGCACCACATACAAAGCAATAAAATAAAGACATTGTGTCCATCCATCTAAAAAAAAAAAAAAAAACCTATGGAAGTAGTATTACCAAATAAACACAGAAAGCTAGAATTATTTTAGAAGCAAGGACATGATGGATTGAGTCGACTAGAGGGTCTGACTTCTAACAAAGAAAAAAGCCCCTCTTGCTTTATATATATTGGTACAGAACAAAGAGGATCCAGAGGGATGTCCTTCAGAGGAGACAAGATGAGAGTGGAGATAAACAGGTCGTTTGTGCTCCGCGGGTTATGCCCTTCTCCAGCAGCTGTGTTTGATCTTGGAGCTGTGAACTAGGTCAGGGTGCCAGCATGATCTGGGTTTTCTCCAACAGTGGTATTTTACCCAGGAGTTCTGGGAGGAGTGTCTTCCCTGCCTTAATGGCTAGAACATCGCCCATAGTTCATACATGGCTCCCAACAATCTACAGTTATTGGAACATAGAAAGCATTTCCTTTTTGGAGGGGAATTTAAGCCTTGATCACTTATATAAAACTGCAGAAAACTAACGGACTAAAAATGTGACATTTCATTATTTTATTTTCAGTTATATCTTTACCGAGGCTAAAGGTGAAAAAAACTCTAATGTCTTTCCTAAGATAAAAATGCAATGTACCGCCCAATATTCATTCATCTTTTTATATCATCTTACCACTCAGAAAATCTTCTCCATGTGAACTCATCTTGAATTAAAAACACTTACTTCATCCATTGAGTTATGTTTCTTAAGCAGTTATTCTTATTCCTAATTCATAGAAAAGGGAATTAAGGCTAAGAGAGACTAAATTATATGATCATTTGTATAATAAGTGAAAGAGACAGGAATACAATCTGTTTTAAACTCTCTCTTCTATGTTTCCCATCTACATATTATGCATTAGGAAATTTGGTCATTTCAGTGCCAGAATTGTCCCAATTAGCACAAAGAGAAAAAAAAACAGTGATACTGAAGCTTTGAAATTTCTTTATGACTTTTATAGAGGAGAGAGGAGTTTATGGTTTTATTTAATTTTAGTCAGAGATGGATACAGAATAATCTTAAAACAATGCTTTTAATAAAGGCTTGGAGGATGCCTGTATAATGAGTTTAGCTAGCATATGCACTGCAGTTTTACCTTAAATAATATAAAAGCAGGAGAACGATTCCCATGGTTATCACTGGAATTAGTATTCTGGCCTGACCCATCTCAGATGAATATTAGAAACAGTGTTTTTGAATTAGATTCTACTAAAATAGTTTATGCATTTAGTAGGAAGCTTACAAGGTAAAAATTTCTTTGTAACTAAGTTACAAATGACTTTTAAAACCCTTTGATATTATTGGATATCTTCATAATATGGGGAAAACATTTAAAGCCATTTAAAGTATTTAAGTACCTTTAACTCATTGGATTATCCTATGATGAAACCAAATTGTCATATATACCCACAGTTATTTTTAAAGCCTTGTTATAGGCTAGCAATAGTTACAAAATAATAAGACTTCTTCTCAATTCCTCTTGTCAAAGGCACTCTGTGGAATTGTTGATGAATCTTAAATATATTTGGCACCGGGAACATTTTTTGCTTTCTCTCACAGAGACTGGGAATAGAAATGCATTGATGAG
Source organism: Xerus rutilus (assembly GCA_028644305.1). NCBI lineage: Eukaryota > Metazoa > Chordata > Mammalia > Rodentia > Sciuridae > Xerus > Xerus rutilus. Next base: position 52,108,366 of record CM053401.1, on the reverse strand, counting down.
GTGAAAGAGGCTATTGGAAACTAACTTTGAAAAAAAGAAACTATAGACTTTTTTTTCAAGCCTTTGTTTTTAAATTCACGTTTAGTGTAATTTTTACAAATTTCTAAATAATAAAACATTAAAACTACTTAAGAATTCGGAAGAATAACAAAGACATTTTTAAAAATCATATAGCTAAAACCTCATCACTTTTTGAGGGTCATATTCTTAAAGGATAAGTGATGTCATAGTGATCAATAATCATTTTGAACACAATGCAGACAATAGCTGCTTCAGTTTGTTATTGGAACAAAATATTGGAAACACATTTGTCAGGGAAGTTTGACCTTGAGAAAAATACCAGAATAGTTTTCCAATGAACAGGTCCTGCCATTTTTATTCACGAGATTATAAAGGGTGAATTAACCCATAATTTTACTTGGTATATTATTGATAAGTTGTGACTGACGTTTATCCCCTGTTCCTTTAATCACAATTTAATTAATATATGCAAGTTTACCTATCCAGGGAAAGTGGTGAATAATAATTCACTGATGATTCAGGCATTCACTTCTTAGTTTCTTGAAAGTAACCTTCATGAACTCACACTGTATTTTCCTATTATTTTCCTTTCTATCTATAATTTAGATATCAAATTTTTCACATATATAAACATTCAAAAATTTATAAAAAGTTTTACTTATGAAGTTATGATATACATTTATCCCAATACAAGATTAAAAATTATACTTCCTTTGAAATTGTTAGTGTATTTTCCCCAAATAGCTAAAATTTTGTCACTGATTATTTCTTCTCTGGAAAAATCAGAAAAAATGTTTGCTTTAGTTATTTATCATTTAGGCTCTTGGACATGATATATAAGTGGCCATCACTTTTTAACACATATAATTTTATCTGTTAACTAAACAGGTGATTCTTATGCACAGATTTTAGAATCAAAGCTAACATCTAATTCAGCAAAACTGTGATTTCATTTATTTCACTCATTTCATTTTTAAATTATTCTCTTCTCCCAACTTGTTAAAACTAAAATATAAATATTTTAGAGTTCTAAGAGGCATCATAGTCAATTTATTCTAATCCCCTGTTTCTAAATGAAGTTTAAATCATATCTTCTTAAAAGATTCGTTAATGAAATACCAGCCAGTTGTTGATATTATCAGAAGGGGAAACAAGTCCCTTCCTTCTTAGAAAGTCCTCATCCCATTCAAATAATGTATTTCAAATGTTTCTGTTCATGCAAATCACCCCAAGTGCTTGTCACAATAAATGTTCTGCGCTTGACCTCAGAAATACAGAAATCTGTCTTTTTAACAATCCCTAAGGATGATTTGAATATAAGTAGCCCATTTAGTGACATATAATGTTCTGCTAGAAGGACAAAGAGTTAAATAAATAAATAATGATAACTAGCCATCAGTGATTAGGAAATAAGTCAGTTAGGCAGCCTTTGTGACAAGACCTGGAGACTTACAGACAGAGGACTCATCACTCCAGAAGTCAGTGGTTGGAGGTGGTGACACATAGGTAAGTCAGTCACTGTCAGTTGTTAGGTGATATGGAAAAGCCCCTCAGGAGTGGGGAATTTCAGTTAAGGACCTTAGGAAAAGCACCCTGGAGAAGGTGGCACAAGGAGAAAGTGGGGGAAAGCATTTGAGACAATGAAGTAGCTTGTGGGTAAAAATAAACAAAAAGTGACATTGAAGACCCCAGAACTGTAGTGGAAGAAAGCACTGCACGTGGGATTGTTGTTGTTGTTATTATTATTATTGTTATTATTGTTGTTATTGAGACCAGGGATTGAATCTAGGGGCACGTAACCACTGAGCAACACCTCCAGCCCTTTTTACTTTTTATTTTGAGACAGGGTCTCACTAAGTTGCTTAGGGCCTGGCTAAATTGTTGAGACTGGCTTTGAACTTGTGATCTTCCTGCATCTGCCTCCCAAGCTGCTGGAATTACAGGCACTTGCCACTGTGCCCAGCACTCATGGGATTATTGTAGGAGAAAAGTATTTGCTTCATACCGATCCAAGCCATTATTAAACACTCACTGACACTTGTCTTAGTTATTTCAGCAATGTTCTGAGAAGGAAAGACAATCCCATAAAGGACACTGACAAGGGAAGGGCTGGAGGCTGCTGATACTCCAGACCAAACAGAGAACAAAGGCTTCAGGTTGGGGATGTCTATAGCACACTTTTATGAACTCCCTTATAAATGGTTTGTGGGAGGCAGCTTTTTCAAGAACCTGGGTCTTGAGTGCCTGGAAAGATGAAAATTCAAGGAAAGATCAGAAGTATCAAACATTACAGAAAGGTCAAATGTGGATAAGAATTGAGACGTCTCCATCACAATTTGGTAGTTATTCTTGACATATTCCTTCCCACCTACATCAGAATAATTTAGAAATGCTTATAAATATTCAAATCTCTGTGTTCTAATTTAGAACTATTGAATTAGAATATCTGAGGTATGTTACTTTAAAATCTCCATTAAAAAACCCAGCAATTATTTTGCACATTGGATCTAAAAAAGCAGCAAAGTAGAGAGATATATTTCAGTATGTAGTGGGGTCACAATGAACTACAAAACTAAGTAGTATGAAGAAGAGGAGAAAGTGGAGATAAAGCAAGGTGAGGAAGGATTTTTGTCTTCAAAGTATTTTTTGAATTAATAGAAAACGCATTAGAGAGCTTAAGCATATTATGTTTTGACTGAAAAGTCGGAAAATAATTGAATCATATTAGTTAACAAATATTATTTGAGTTCTGAGGCTGTAAGTTTGCACTAATTTGCTAATTAGACTGATTTAATTGAAGATAGATATTTAGAAGTCTCCAATATTTTCAGTACATCTAAAATAGACTATGAAAAAAGGACTTCTACACTGTTTATTAAGGGTTCATACTTAACCTCACTAATGTCTAGTGTGTTATTGATATAACTAATATTAACTAAGTGCTTTCTAAAATTAAGCACTTTCAAAAATAAGCATTACTGAAGACAACATCCCCACGTAGGAGATAAGTTAAAAGGATCTCAAAATGGGTAAGCAGGTTAATGTTAAAGTCAGAGAAATGACATGGACTGAACTCCATTTTAAACTGTATTAGGTGGCTCACCTCAGTAAAAAGCCTTTAGTTTCTCACTTAAAGGTGGTATAACACAAAAGCATTACACTTTTACCACAAGCTTTATATTTATATACACTAGTATAATTTTCATATCAGATAATTTTAAGCTTTTTACCCATCTTCTATAGATACCAAACAGTGATTATTAAAACAACCACAGGCCTGGTGGAAGAAGCAACTGGAGTAGTGAGTTGTTTCACACCTTCAAATTACACTTACTTACTTCCATGAGTATCATATGGTAAAGGGTTTATGGAAATTATACCTTATACAATTGTGGGAGGAGCTGGGGGAGTAAGATTCTGAAAAAGGAATTACAGGAATCACTAACCAGGGTATCTGAGAAGTCAGCCACACCCAGCTGCCCAAGTTACACAAAGGACAAGTTCATGGGTAGTCTCTATGTAGCTTTCATATCTCTGGATCCACAACCAAGTGGGCCTGCAGTTGATCAGCAAAAGCATCAGTCAGGAAAAGAGCTGTGCATGGAGCAGAGAAGGGAAACTGCTTGGAATCCACCAGCCATCTCTGCAAGCATTTAGCACATGCAGATAACATCTGTCTGCATAACGTTCATGAGGGAGTTACAATAGCTGCTTCACTTTGCTTTTTAATTTTTGTGGAAATTCCACCTTTGACAAACCCCTTTCTGGAAAATATAAGAAAAGAAATTCAAATTCTGGGAAAACGTTCCCAACTTAAACAAGCTGATACAGCAAAATGTACCCATCATTTATATTGCCCTTCTTTTTTGTTTGTGTTTGTTTTTATATTTCATTTAAGAGCTAGAGGTTAGAGTGCCTTGATAAGAACATAAGGAATGGCATGTAAATTATAATGGTAGGTATCTATTATTACAGTGATTAGGTTGTATTTATTGACTAGTATGATCTTCCAAAAACTATGGAAACTATGTGCATACAGCTTAATCAAATTTTATCTTCCTTGAAATAGGGTAGGTGACTAATATTATTATTTACTTTTCTAATTGACATAATAGTTGTATAAATTCTCAAGGTGCATTGTGCCATTTTGAAACATGCATACACTGGGTAGTGATCCAACACAGGGCAATTAGAATTCTAGCACCTTAAATGTTTATGATTTTGTATGGTGAATATATTGGATTTTATGATTGGTCTAGATAATGGTTAAAAAGACTATTCAGAGCTCAGAGACGGGTTCATACTCCTACCTGGTCAGAGAGAACTCACTCGCATCCATGGATTTGATTAGGTCAGATGTTAACCGGAAGACCAGTCAGAGTGCCACACCTCACCAAAAAGGACTGGGACTTGTACTGAGAGCCTCACAAGGACTGTAAGAACCAATGGGAAGTGAATTCTTAGGACTGGTGTTTATAAGCCTTTTCGTTTCTATATCTACTGAATGAGCCTTTCCGTAAGGAGAGAGACACAAGAGTACGTGATAATATCTGGTTATTAGAAAACAGTAAGAGTAAGAGAAGATTACATTGAATGGAGTCACATTTCCCTTTTTGAAAGCATTACTCATATGTAAACTTATATGTAAAACAACTTCTTAGAACTTCGCTCTCCATTTTCTAGCATACCCTGGCAGCCCAGGCTTAGTTGTGTATTGATTGCCTAATGAGATTCAGGCAGGAAATTTATTCTTATGAATTCTATAGTTTGGATTAGAAAAAGGGAAATGAAGGAAAGGGAAGGAAGATGGGAACAGGAAAGACAGTAGAATGAATTGGACATTACTTTCCTATGTTTCCTGCATGAATACATGACCAGTGTAATTCCACATCATGTACAACCATAAGAATGGGTAGTTATACTCCTTGTATGTCTAATATGCCAAAATACTACTGTCATGTATAACTAAATAGAACAAATTACAAAATTTTTTTTTAAAAGAATGAACTCTAGAAGCTGGTCTTTCTGCACACAAATGAAATGTGGAGTTGTGGACTTGGGATTAGAAAACATGGGAAGAGTTGCTAGTTTTAAGAAAAAAGTAAATATTAAAACTTAAGACTAACATGAAAAAAATTGTTCTTTGTAAGTGAAAAAATCTGTCATATGAGAAGGAAATAACTGGATCAATAAACATTAAGTACTAAAAATAGATTTATTTTAGGTTGAAATCAGCAACACATTAAAAGTATGAATCATTATCAAATGTTTTCTCTTTCTTCCCTCAATCCTTTTTTCCCAGAGAATTATCTTGACAGTTGTAAACACTATGAAAATGTGTTCCATTTTATCTTCCATCATTCCCAGAGACATAACTACAAAATTAAGATCTCATACAAGTGTTTGCAAATCATCTGTAGGGGAGATATGGAAAGTTAAAAATCACAAAAAGAAGCCAGGCACGGTGACTCACGCTTGTAATCCCAGCACTTTGGGAAGCTGAGACAGAAGAATCACAAACTCAAAGCCAGCCTCAGCAAAAGCGAGGTGCTAAGCAACTCATTGAGACCCTGTCTCTACATAAAACACAAAATAGGGCTGAGACATGGCTCAGTGGTCGAGTACCCCTGAGTTCAATCCGTGGTACCAAAAAAAAAAAAAAAATCACAAAAAGATATTCTGTCACAGGCAGTTGCTAAGTTTTATAAGTGATGTTATACTTTTAACTTAAAATCATATAAAGTATAGTTAATAAATAAATTATATTTAAAAATGCAAAATTTATGCTATTTTCCAAACTATAAATGATAATAGCATACAGAACATTGCCTAAAGGTATTTTTAGTTTGGTTATTTACTACTAAGATTAATAAATTTGAATCTTGCTACTTCCAGAGTTAACTAAAATATTTTTAAATTACTTGGGCTATGTTAGCACTCAACATTAAAAATTTCCTCTTTCTTCCAATGACATAAATAATAAACCTTAGTGAAAAGCTATACAGTTTATACTCAATTATGAAGTAATTATTTTCCTACTCTGAGAGTGTCCTCAAATTTTTTTTCTGATTGGCTTCTTTTTTCTAACATATTTATATTGATTGAATTGAAATATGGTCCACACAAATCAATACATGAGAAGACAAATTGTGTGTGACGACAGTAATTCTATCCACAGGCTGATTGCCAAATGTCTAGGTACAAATGATCTATTTCAGCTGGTCAGCACACAAAAATTTGTTAGTAAACCATTTTGCTTTTTTGACTTCTAAAATAACAACTTTATTCAAAATATACTCTTTTTGGATTTTATTAATACTATATGCATTATAAGATTGGAGAACTTAAAAATAATTCCTTTTAGGCTTGACTTCCTTTTCTTACTATTTCTTTAGAGAACAGATGGTCTTAGAATTCTTACACAGCCTGTGTTCCAATATTCTTTTATTCAGAAAGGTATTTGCAGCTACATATAAGATCAATGACGTTTACTGTAAGCCCTAATGAAGAAAATTTTGCATCTGAAGGTTAAAGAAAATAAAGGAAAGAAGACCATCAAAGAGTGCATTTTCATAAGGGGCTAACACAGGAAAAATGAGAAGCAACAATCAGAGAATTTCTAAGAATGTAATTGGATGGCATTTAGAAATGTTAATCTACCTTCCACCAGTGCAGGAAACCCACCTGGGCATTTTCTCACAGCACCTAACTCATTCCTTTGCCAACATTATTAGTTGGCAGTAAAATACAGTTTTCATGACTAAGAAATGATAAACATAGTTAGAAGAAAAACCATCATACAAGGCAGGCATATTTGGCTTTTCATTCAAGGGCAACTATATTTTCCTAATATCCTGCTTAGTGTCTTTTCTCTTTTTGCTGCAAAATTTTAACATACATGTATACTTTCCCTTTTTGAGACCTAGTAATAAGATGAAGCTGAAGTTCCATACATGGAAGAAAACAGAGTATTTATTTATAAAAATACCTACTTTGGTTTTAATGTCTAGAACTGATATTTATTATTTCCTTATTATAGAAAACAGTTTTCACTTATATGATATATTGGCTATTTCTAAATAGAAATGTAAATTCAATTATTTTGCTGTATTAAAATTGTTTTTCACATCTGTTTTATTTCTATTGTGGCCGAATATTTCTTGAGGTTGAAATTAACCAACTTTGTTGACAAGAAATATTTTGTTTCAAAATTAAATGTTAGTTCGTAGATATTTCATTTTAAATGAGATTTTTTTTCAGAGAGCATGTCTTGCTTAAAATTTAACAAGCATTTTGTTTTGTTGACATAAATATCCTTATTACTAACGTTAATTGAAAGGGAATAGGAAATCACAGAAGTCATATATTCCAATGGTTTTTAAATTATTTTATCTGTATAATCTAAGTGCCTTTAAAATAAAACTGATCAGTGATATGTTTAATTTGTGCTTCTACTTTTTCTCGTATTTGTTGCAGCTCTGAATAGTAATTGTGGTTACAATACATTAGAGCTGATTTGGAAGAGTTCTTCAATTTAAAAAATCTCAAAAAATATTTCCTTTAATTGATGCATTACAATTATATTTAATAGTGGCATTCACTATGCCATATCTATACATGCACATACCATGATTTGATCAACTCGTTCCCAAATACCTTCTTTTTCCCCTGCAGCCTCCCTCTTCCTGATCTGCTTGCTCTACTATACTGATCTCTTTTCTCTTATTCTTGTTTTAGTTAGTGTACACACACACACACACACACACACACACACACACACATATGGGATTCATTATGATATATTCATACATGGACATAACATAATTCTGTAGAAAATTTAAAAAAATCTTAGCCATGGTGGAAGGTACTAATATTATCTCCATGTTTCTACAATGATTGAAGTTTAGAGTGTTTAAAGTATCCTTTACCAGTTTACACTACTCAGCAAAGATGAATAGCATCCTCAATGAATATTTCATATCACCATCACTACTTCAGCTAAATGGCAAAAGGAATTGTAGTAGTATAGATTTAGCTTTTGTTTTGTTTTTTTCTCATAGCATACTTTAAACTAGAGACCATGGAATGTTTGTGAGGGAAAAGAATAAAATAGAGCTCATTTTCAACTGATGAAAAGGTGTTTTTGATTCTGTTCTTTTAAAGTTTCAGTTTTGTGGTTTACGAATTATCCATCTAGAAGGAGAAACAATGGATGGCTATGAAAATTCTTGAATCTGCTAGAACCTTTCCATGGAACAGGAAGTTCTTTGCATGGGCTCTTTAGATGTTACTCATAGTTCAAGAGAGAGAACAGAGTAAAGGCATGAATAGTTGACAGCTATAGTTCATCCAACTCTGTATAAATTAGTGAAGTCTTTTTTTTTTAATATTTTTTTAGTTGTAGATGGACACAATATCTTTTTTTTTTTTAATTTATTTTTATGTGGTGCTGAGGATCGAACCCAGTGCCTCATGCATGCGAGGCAAGTGCTCTACCACTGCGCTACAATCCCAGCCCAATTAGTGAAGTCTTTAATTTGAGCCATAAATATTCACAAATTTTCCTTATGAGAATATCACCATAATGACTATTGAAAATCATAGTAGATGTTTGTAGAATTCTTTTTGTTAATGAATTTATTACTTAATATTTTAAGCCATTTTCATTTTGTAGCTCAATGACATTATATTAAAAACCAGAGAAAAGTTTTGTTCTTCAAGCTTTGAGAATTTATGATACCGAATATTTTTCACTAAAGCAAACAAGTACAGACTTTATGGGTAGCCAGGATCAAGGCAAACAAAACGTGATAGACATTTTAGAGAAGAGTAATCTGGCTTCCATTTGCAATGTAGGCTGCCACTCATTCTTCACTTTGTTTCTTCTGACTCTAAATTACTAAATTTGTCATGAGAATTGGAGTAAATTGTTGATAAAACCAGAAGAAAAGCAATAGCTTCATCCTGAATTCAGCAAGGAGGCCTTTTGGTAAAGTTGTTGTACTTGGCAGTGCTATACAGTGGCTACAGCTGTGGGTGCTATTGAACACTAGAAGTGTGGCTAGTATGATTGAGGAACTGAATTTTCAATTCAGCATCCATGTGGCCAGTGGGTACCAGGCCAGACAATAAATTAGTGGCTCTAGATCTCAGAGGAGCTATTGGTACTCATTCTACTGCCCTTTCCTTGAATCTGTGGAATTGATGGTTCTGTGATGAGGTTTGTCAATATCTACCTCACTGATAATTTAAATAGATAATTCCTTTCCCTTAATATCAGTTGAAACTACATTGGTTGACCTCCATCTATAAAACTCATTGGCTAGCTAATATCTCCTATTTGTTCTCTGACTTTGGATGGCTAGTGATCTGTCTGTGTTCTCTGTCTTCTTTAAAATGGAGCCAGATCCTTTTCTTTCTAATCTTGACTTATACTGAGAACTATTGAGCATGACTTCTGACAGTTATACTTGTTTATAATTAGGATTTGTGATTCTGAAACATGCAGTTTCTTTCACTAATGTACAATGGACACCTTGAATATACTCATTTGGGCTACATAGATAGTTCCTAAACGCCAAACCTGGTGATCAAGCTGCTGATTTTTATTTTGTAAACACAAAGCTTAGGCACTGTGGCTATAGAGCCTAGGGCAAGTCAATTTAATTCTTTGTATTTCTGCTTCTTAGCCAAAATATGTAGGCAATAATAGTGTACTGCTCATTTGGTTACTTGAAGAATAAATGAATTAATAGAAGGGAGGTGCTTAGAAATATTCTTGAAGTACACTGATTGTTGTATAGATACAACCATTATTAAAGTATGCATCAGAAGACTCCATTAAAATATTTGATTATTTGCATTTAGCTCTTCATTTTTATTTTATGTAATGATATCAAAAATATATTGTCTTTTATGTTTATTCTTATAATCTAGATTGAATATTCTGTAGAGATATATAGGAAAAATATTACATTTACACACCAAATTTCAAGAACTTGAAATTTACATTTAATACTTCACATTCAACCTGCTCATTTTTCAGTCTTGGACAATTAAATGTGTATGTTCATTCTTTTTCTCTCCTTCTCTCATTTAGCACCACCCTTCCAATCCCATGGTACTACCTAGTTGTTTTTAAAAAAATAAACAAACTAGGTCAACTGGATAATGTTAGTGGACAATTTGAAAAAAAATTAATTATACATGGTTTTGGGGGATTTAATTATTACTCCAAAAAGCTTTAGAATTCTTCCAGACAAAATACTATTCCTAATACAGCTTTGAAATTAGCTTGTAAGAGAATACCTTTTTTTCTTATTATTATCCTGATATGACATACTTAGTGGGTTTTAGTTTTGAATTTTTTTTAAATAATTGATATTTTTACTAGATATAAAGCAGAATTTATGTAAGAATTAGATACATTGAAGAACCAAGCCAAGAACATTATGTAACAATCTTCATTCAATACTGCTGAGTTTATCAGCTAAGACTATCTCTGGCTTTTAACCTTCTAAACATTCCATATCTCTCTTTCTAGATAGATACATAGATATATGCATATAGGCATGTATGCGTAATATAACTCAATAATCACTTATTTTTTGAAGTAATCATACTCTATATGCTCAAAAAAAGAAAATATTAGAAAATCAAGATAAATGATCCTGGCAGCTATGCAATAGAAATATGTAATTTTGTTCTCAAGAACCAAATGACTAGTTTATGAATAGTATAGTATAAACTGGTTAGTCTGCTTGAAAAATAAAATGAAGTGAAAAAGAAAACAGTAAGGGAAAGAAAAAAATGGGTCCACATCTCAAATCATATGCCAAACTGATTAAAAATATGAAAGCTTAAAAATATAAAAGCTTAAAAATATAAGATTAAAACTTGAGAAAATATATGATCTAGAAATGGAAAAAAATTTTATAGCTGTAACTTCAAATCTGGAACCCATACAAGGAAGAACAATTACATTTTTAAAAGAATTAGCATTTTAGAAATAATCTGTTTAGCAAAAATATGAACACTAATATCAAAAGCAAGGTCAAGAAAATCTATTTGCAACTCATATCACAGAGAAGTTTTATTTCTAAGATTTCCAATAAATCAAGAATGAAAAAAATTAAACTAGTACAAAATGCCAGATGTTTAATAAAAAAAATATAATAAAATGGCTCTTCCACATAAAAAATGATATTCAACATCAGAATGCTAATTGAAATTCAAATTAAAGAAACAGTGATCAAACTGCTTTTTATTTATTTGATAAGTATCTGTAAGCTGAATTCCCACTATCAGCATGGTTATTAGTAGAAAAATAACATTCATTTGTTGTGTGATAATATAAACAGCACATCCCACAAGTGGGATGATTTTGAAACGACTATAATTATTATAACTATATACACACTTGGACCCAGCTGTTCTTCATCCAGGAATTTACTGCACTCCTGTAGTTGCATGTATATTAAAAAATGTTTGCAGAAATATATTCACTTGGCATTAGTGTAACAGCAGGAACAACTTAAATTTGCAGTCTTTTTGATAAATGAATTAAGGTAAGTTCACACAATGGAAAGCACTCAAACTGTGTGAACTGAAAAGAATAGAGAAGCAAATATGTGTAAATGTATGTAAGCTATACTGTTACATACTATACTGTGAAGTGAAAAAATAAATTTGTTGTATTTTATACATATATGTATATATATACACACACACACACATATGTACAGTACAAGTTAATGCAAAAATGTAGTCCAATAAACTATATTTTACTCTATACATGGACATAAATACATATATATGTATATACACATTTATCTATGTATATATGCATAGACAAATCAACGAACTTCAAGAAGAATATACATGTTATAGGTGATATATGAAAATTGGACTTATGAGGATAAAGATGAGAAGGAAACTCTTCATTGTGTGAATTCTTTTTACTTTTTATTTATGAATATCTTGGAAAAATTATGATTGAAAATAAATTTAAAAAACAATTAGGGAAGCATATCATTGATAATATGTAATTAAAATTTATATTTCTGTAACTTAAATTTCAAGTCATCCAGAAAAAATATGAATTTTATTTTTATGGACAGAATTGATCTTTGGGCCTCTGAAATTCATTGTTTTTCAAAATTCATGTTTGATTATATCTAGTGGAGTTATAAAAATAATAGTTCTTCACCAAAATTTATCTATCATTTAAAAAAAGTTTTCTATTATTTATTTTTAAAGATTCATTTTTTTAAGATATACATGACAGTGGAATGTATTTTGACATGTTATACATACATGGAGTATAATGTATTCTAATTAGGATCCTATTCTTGTGGTTGTACATGATGTAGAGTTATACTGGTTGCGCATTCATATATGAACAGAGGAAAGTTATGTCCAATTCATTCAGTGGATTAGACAAAGGGGAATGAAGGGAAGGGAAAAGGGATAGGAATAGGTAAAACAGTTGAATGAATCAAACATCATTTTTATTTCAATAAATAGCAAAATAAGATCCAAGAAGAATACATTTGCATAATGTCAGAAAGCAAGGAAGTGAGATAAAACAGGCTAAACTTTCATTTTTCCCCTTCGGCCAGTGTTCCTTTAATGATGATGAATTACATCACATTGCACTATCATTTCCTATATGTTCCATTTTACATTTAAAGCCTCTTTTTAATTATTTTGTAAATCCTTGAAATGGTTCTTCTGCAAAGATAATGTTAGCAAAATAGTACACAAGCATTTCAATAAGAGAGATTAGTATCTATTTTTCTTCATATATATTATTAGGTTGTAAAATCATCCCTTGCTGTAAAAGGAATTTATTTCCTTACATGAGAATTCCTTGAGAGCAGAGTATCTATAATATTTGACAAAGTCTTGAAAATAAATTAACAGTCAAGAAATTTTATAATTTAATAAGAAATCAAGTTCTCAATATAATAATTGCCTAAGATGGGTTTCCTTTTCTAAAGTTTGAAAATTATTTTTATAGGGCACTTATAATTATTTTAGTTTAAACATGTAAAGCTACCAACTATCATTTTCTTATTTAAAATATTTCTGTTTTTTTTCCTACTCCTAACAATTCCTTAGCTATAACAATTCCTTAGCTATTGACATCTTAGGTACCAGCTATTTTAGCTTGTTATCTCTATTTTTTCATTTCAGTCTTTCTTCAACAACTGATCCTTGTGTCCTTCTTTTTAATACCTCTTCAAACATTTCACCTCTCTCCAAACAAGATCATTAAATAAATCTTTCCAAAACATCACTTTCTGACATTACTTTCAAGCCCAAGAACCTCTAATCACTTACTGTAACTTGTAGGAGAGATCAAATACTTGATAACTAAATCTTCATTCAGAACCTGTTTGTTTACAATTCTTCTATGTTCAAGGTCTACCAACACTTATATCCTATGTACTAGATAGTTTCCTTTCTGTGAAACAGAAGCTTCATTTGTAATCAAATGCTGATTCTCCTACTTGACCCAGGTCAAATACTCATTTCCAAGATGACTCAGTGTTCTTATTTGTAAAATTGGAATAATAAACATATTTTCCTCACTAGATGCTCTTCAAATTAAATGATGTTAACACATGTGAAATGCTTTAGAAATATGTTTAGTATATAGTAAGAGCGGTACAAATATTTTTATTCCCTCCTTCCTTGTAATGTCAAAGTTGTGTTTGATTTCTCCCTTAGGCTCCCCAGTCTCTCTTATGTAAAATTCCATTCTGCCTCCTCTACATTTATTCAGATGCTGTTCTTTCAGATCACAATCTAAGTGCCTTCTTTCTGATACATAAACTTCTGTGCACTTCATCCAGACATCTAATAGCATTGGAATGAAAATTTTACTTAGCTGTTAATCAAATACTTCTCAGGAGTAGAGATCATGTTTTAATTATTTGATTCTATGTATTACCTGGGTGCTGAGACTTCTCTCACAAATAGACAATTAGAATCAATAAATCAATAAATGCCTTATGTATAATATACCTTTCTCATGGACTCAGCTGAAAAACAATAATAACATTTAATGTCTACCATCCTGGCAATACAAACATCATTCTATTTTTATGTAAATGCATTGGTTATTTCCTAAACATGGAAATCTTTAATTTGAGATTTATGAGTAGACTTCAGAAGACCCACAAGACTTCTTAAATTACCTATTAAATTTTGAATATGTGAATCTATGCGTTTTCTTAAGAAGAGGTGGTGATTTTACAGAATTTTTTTTCTTTTTTTTGGTACTGGAGATTGAACTCAGGGGCACTCGACCACTGAGCCACATCCCCAGCCCTATTTTGTGTTTTATGTAGAGACAGGGTCTCATTGAGTTGCTTAGTGCCTCACCATTGCTGAGGGTGGCTTTGAACTCGCGATTCTCCTGCCTCTGTCTCCCTAAGTGCTGGGATTACAGGTTTGCACCACCGCGCCCGACTTGATTTTACAGAATATTAAGAACCATTTTTAAGGAGTTATTATCTTTTATCTATGCCTTTTTTAATATGTAGGAACCAAATTAACAATATCCTATTTAATCAGCAGTAGATATTCCATTATATTATATAAATTCATCTTGTTGTTTTCCTTCTACTTTATGTTTTCAGTGCAAAATGTATTACATCTTGGGAATTAAGTGTTATGAGATATTATGAATCTATCACTTATTATATCTCAACATTAAAACCTAAAGAAACGATTCTTTTTTTTTTCACATTGACCAAATGAATTAGTGTTTTTAAAAATGAATGGTATTGATTGGCTTCCAAAATTATGGTGTAAGGAGCTTGTTGGAAATCTTCAAACAAATCAACCATTTAACTGGTGAAAGTTGTTTTAAAAATAATTTAAAGCCTATGGAAACCATCTTAAAGGCATATAGCAAGCAAAGATATCTACTATACCTTGGTAAGAACAATGAGGATCTGTTTGGGCTATGACTTGCTCCAGTACTCCCATCACCAGTTCCATGCTATGGAAACTCTATCATGGGTTTCAGCAGCTGAGAAGCTGAAGCATCCCTTTCCCTCACAGCCAGTCTGAGCCTGCAGTTTCACTCTGGGTTGGGCTGACTGGTAGTGCTTCTCATCATCCTCCAGTTTAATGTTGCAGAGGCTATATTTCAGTCCAGTTTCCTGAATGCTTCATTCCCAACCTCACAGGGTGCATGTTCCATATCAGAAACTGCAAGCTGAAAAGATCAGGGGCTGCCTCTCCTTGTGCTGCTCACTCCCTGTGTCCACGTAGTAGATCAGGAATATTACTTTGAGAAAAGAAGCAGTGGCCTATAAGAGTTTTGCCTAAAGGAAAGGGCAGAGCTTAACCTTGGCAGCAATGCCTGAGGGGTTGAAACAGAATAAAGAACTCTATGCCTAACTCTGTCATTGTCAGAACCTATGGACATCTTAGTCCAAGAAAGGAAAGGAAGACTGGAGGCTTTAATTATGGCAAAATGTCAGAGCATTCAAAAGTTTAATGGCGAGAACCAGGGAAAGATGCAACCAAGAAAAAAAAGCTTTTTAGTCTTTTCTGAGTTTTTGGATATGTACTAGTCTTCACCCACAGAGGAACAATCAGAGCAAGTTGTGGAACAGAATTGGTAACATTCACTAATCTGCACACACACCCATAAAAATGGGTAAAAGTCCTTATTGGCATAGGGACTTAAGCAAAACCACTGACAATGCACTACTGAAAAACAGACAACTCTGACAGTGGGCAACTCCTAAAAATCATCTTCAAATAATATCAAAATCGTCCTCAATAATGTGAGAAACTATGCCACATACTGTATTTCTTTGGAAGCAATCAGAGAGAGACTCTATATGATACTAGTCCCTGGGCAAATGTGAGCAAAAAATGAAAACTCCTCAAAATATTATAACAGCTTGCAAAGCACACACACATTCAATGATAAAGGGTAAAAATTGAACTGAGGCTTAGGTATAAATTTTGGCCAGTAAGTAGAAAGTAGATTATGCAAATCCATGGACAAATCCTATGTAAGCAGGCAAAATGTTTTAAAAAAAAGAGGAAAAATCTAAACAGATATCAGAGGCTGTATGTAGTCTGGGAAATAGACTTTGAGAAATAGTTCAGCCAGATCACCACACAAATAAACAAATTGACCAGGAAAACAACAGCTTCCACTCGAATCACTGCATTCTGTTATCCAACTATCCAGTCTTCAAAAGTGGAAAGGCTTTTCAGAACTTATGAGGCATTCAGTAAATTGTAACTCATACACAGGCAATATAAACTGGCTCTGAAGAAGTCAAATGGTGAAATTAGAAAACAAAGACATCAAAGAAAATATGATTATTCCAAAGAACTTTAAATGCTTTAAAGAATTAAAAGATAGTATATTGGTAATGCATCATCAAATAGGGTGCATTAATGAAGAGTTAAAATTGTTTGAAATAATCTAATGGAAATTCTGCAGGTGCTGAAAAATATCAAGATGGAAAATTCACTAGAGAGGCTTATCCATAGTCTTGAGTAGAAGAGAGAATCAGGAAACTTGAAAATTGATCAGAAGATGAGTGATTCCATTAATAAAGAGAAAAAAGATGAAGAAAATCAAATAAAGCCTTCAAAAAATATTGAACAACATTAAACATATCAAAAGATGTGCAATGGGAGTACCAAAAAGAGAAGAGAAAAAGAAGGTACAGAAAATTATTTAACATAATGGCTGTAAACTGCCTACATTTGGTTGAAAAATCAATCTACAAATCCAAGAACTTCATTCAGGGATAAGTAAAAGAAATTCACAGAACCAAAATGGCAAGTATAAGCTCAGCCATATTGATAACTTTATATGTGAAGGATTAAGTGACCTAATCAAATTGTCATAATTTGATTATGGTGGGTATTGTAATAATTATTTTTAAAAAAACACAGAGCTTAACTACTTACCATCTACTGAAGTAATATAAAAAATTAAAATATGTGATTAGGGGGCTGGGATTGTTGCTCAGTGGTAAAGCGCTTGCCTCACATGCATGAGGCACTGGGTTTGATCCTCAGCACCACATAAAAATAAATAAAATAAAAATATTGTGTCCATCTCAACTAAAAAAATATTTAAAAGACATGTGATTAGGTTAAAATGGAAAGGATGGGAACATATATCATGCAAATAACCAAATAGCTAGGGAGTATACATTGATATGTGAGAAAATATATGGAAAAATGTTATTAGAGATAATGAAGGTCATGTCATGGTAAAAAGAGTCACACTACCTGGAAGATATAACAATTACAAATATATATGCAGCTAACAACAGAGTACCAGAATACTTTAAGCAAAAACTAATAGAATTGAAAATGGACAGTTTGACAAAAATGGTTGGAGATTTCAGTATCCCACTTTAATAATAGATATAAAAATAAAAAAGTTTGAAAAGGAAATAAAGACATAAAGAACATTACAGAACTAGACCTAACAGACATCTGTGGAGCACTGATCAAACAATGGCAGAATACAAGTTCTTCAAAAGTGTGCAAGAACAATCCCCAAAATAGATCATATCTTGGGTAATAAAATTAGCCTCAATAAATTTAAAAATATTGAATGTTGCCAAGCACAGTGGCATATACCTATAATCCCAGCACTTTGGGAGGCTGAGACAGGAGAATCGCGAGTTCAAAGCCAGCCTCAGCAACTCAGTGAGACTCAATGAGACTCAATGTCTCTAAATAAAACACAAAATAGGGCTGGGAATGTGGCTCAGTGGTCGAGTACCCTTGAGTTCAATCCCTGATACCAAAAAAAATATTGAATGTCTGCAAAATATGTTCCCTGACTACAATGAAATTAAGTGAGAACTCATTATCAGAGAGAAATATAGGAAATTAAAATATGTGCGAATTAATCATGCTACTCCTTGACTGTGAGTCATAGAAAAAACCATAATGGAAATTGGAAAATTGTTTGAGATGAATGGAAATAAAAACATAACAAAACTTATGGAATGCAGCTAAAGCAGTTTGCAACTAATTTGTAGCTTTAAATGCCTACATTAAAAAAAATTCTCTGATCGATAACTTAAATTCACACTTTAAGGAACTAAAAGAGAGGAAACTAAACAAAGAAAACAGACAGAATGACATAAAACACTAAGTATAAATAAATGAAATAGAAAAAAGAATAAATTAGGCAAAACCAAGAAGTTGGTTCTTTGAAAAGATCGACAATATTAACAAATCTTTCACTAAACCATCAATAAAAAAATAAATTGATTTTAAAAAACGAGAATAAAATAGCAGATATCACCACTAACCTTACAGAACTTAAAAAGAAAAATCAAAATAGAGGAAGATTTTAAAGGGAATGCTGTGAACAACTGTATGAGAACAAACCAAATGACAGATGAAATGGATGAATTGAATTGACTCAAGAGAAAATAAAAAATGTAAACAAGGCTAAAATAAGTAAGGAGATATTACTTATTATTACATTAATATTTTAAAAATTACCCCCGAAGAAAATCTCAGGCATATGAGGGACTTCACTTTTTTGAATTCTAACAAACATTTGAAGAATAATGAATACCCACCTCTCACAAAGTGTCTTGTCAAAATAAGATGCCAGAATTACATTGATAACAAAACCAGAGAAAGACATTATAGGAAAAGCAAATTAGAAAAATATCCTTATGGATATAGATGCAAAGATTTTGAACAAAGTACTTACAAATGAAATGAAATAATATTTTACAAATTTCTACATTATGACTAAGTGGTATTCATCTCAGTAATGGACAATAAGACAAAAAATTGATTAAACCTAACACCATTTCATGACAGAGACTTTTATCAAATGAAGAATAAAAGTTGACTATTTAACCTTCTAAAAGGCATCTATGAAAAACTCATGGCTAATTTCATATCCATTAGTGAGAGAATAAATAATAGCTCATAAGCAGGTAAATATTGGGAAATCTATTCTTGTTACTTTAATTTATCACTATCCTTGTTACTTTAATTTATCACTATCCTGAAGGTTCTAGCTAGAACAATCAGGCAAGAAAAATAAATAAGAAGACATGCATATTGTTTATTTACTCTTTCACCAAGTTTAGTAACTTTTATCACTTAGGGAATTCATCTCATTTGATCATATTTTGTGCAAAATCATAATTGTTTACATTTTTTATATTTGTAGGTTCATTTGTACTAGATCAGTTTTCACTCTTAATACAAGCTACTTACTCCTTTTAACTTTTTTCTTAATGAATTTTACTAGAACAATTTTGTATCTGCTAATAGAGCCATTTTTCTCTGTTGACTACTTGTTTTTCAATTTCAGTAAAGTCTCTTCATTATGATTTGTATATTTTCTGCCTTGTTTTAGGTTGAATTTACTCTTTTTATACAGTTTTTTTTGGAGATATATACCTAAATAATTGATGTTTTATCTTTGTCCTCTTCTAGTATGTGCTTTCGAGATTAACTTACTCATACAATGAATTTATATATTTTCCATGTACTTTGAATTGTCATTAGTATTTGTATTAAAATATTTTCTATTTTCAATTAAGTTTTCACCTTTTACATAAGAATTATATAAAAGTATACATGGGATTATAAGTTTTCTTTTATTAACTTTTAGCTTAATTCTATTGTCAGAAACCAAAATATGTGAATTTAACACAGTGATATTTGGAGGCTCACTCTCTCTGGTCAATCATGGTAAGCATTACACATGTATTATTTGTGCAATCATATATATATATATATATATATATACACACACATATATACATACATATTCATATACAAATTATATACATAATTCTAATTAATTATGCTTAACTTTCAGTCATATTTCATATACATTAAAATTCACAGATTAAGTATTCAGTTTGATGAATTTTGACAATTGTATACCTTATATAACCACCACACAAGGCAAGGTATAGAATGATTTTTTCTTTTCAGTTTTCATATTTCACATTCAGATAATTCCCATAGCCTACTATTACCAGAGAAAAACACCTTCTGATTGGTAACAGAAATTGGATTAGATTTGCCTATATTCTGCTTTTTGTTTTGAATTTCATATAAATAATACCATTAATGCTTTTGAAATTCACTAATGTTAAGGCATACATCAGTAGTTTATTCCTTTCCATGATGGGCTAATAAATACTCTGTAGTTTTACTATACCAAGATTCATTTATTGGGGCTGGGGTTATGGCGCAGTGGTAGCGTGCTCGCCTAGCACGCGTGAGGCACTGGGTTCGACCCTCAGCACCACATAAAAATAAAATAAAGATATTCTGTCAACCTACAACTGAAAAATAGATATTTAAAAAAAAAGATTCATTTATTCTTTGTCAATGGACATTGTACTATCTTTAACTAAACTGGACTTCTTATGAATAATACTAATGTGAACAGATTTTAATAAATCTTGTGTATATAAATTTTCAATTCTCTTGAATAAATATTTAGAAAGAGGAATGTTGAAATAGGGTATATTAAAAATCATACAAAATTTGTAAACAATTATTCAAAGTATCATTAACACTTTACATTCTCATTTTGTATAGTTCAGTCTGCTTCCTATCATTTCCAATATTTATTATTATTTGTTTTTGTTTTTGTTTAATTTTGGCTTTTAAATAAGAAATGGTGCCTTCCTGTTATTGCTGACTTACAACAGTTCTTTATGGATGTATATGTACATATTGCAAATATTTTCATGCAAATGAAAATAATGAAGAGCCTTTTCATTTTCTTTATGGTGTCTTTCAAAAAGCATATATTCATTATGATTGTAGCATTTATGTTTAGTTCTAATGATCCAAGTTAAATAAGTTTTTGTGTTTGAGTCATCTACCAGTTAAAGTTTACCATTTTTTCCATACATTTATCCACTTGAAGGAGCAATATATATCAAAACAAATTTCCTTTCCACATTCAGTAGAGTTTGTAAACTTTTTTGAAAACCAATTAGTTATATGTTTATGTATCTATTTCTACACTTAATTTTTTTCTTTTATTTCATTTCAGTTCATTTCTTTTCTTTCTTTTTTTTCTCTCTCTCTTTGAGATAGGTTATTGCTATGTTGTCCGAGCTGGTATCAAACTCTCATACTCAAGTGACACTTCTGCCTCACAACCGAAGTGCACCAATGGCTTTTGTCAATTCTGAGGCAAAAATGAACAATCTCGATGAATTAATTTTAGAGTATGCCTTGATACCAACTAGAGTTTTAATGTTTAGTATTTAAATAAATTTCAAAGATATTTTTATTTTTTAAGATCAATTGTATTAACATGTAAATTATTCAAAAATCAGTTAAATAATTGTTTTAGTCAGCTTCTTTCATTGCTGGCACCAAAAGACAAGAATAACATAAAGGAGGAAAATGTTATTTAGAGCTCATGATTTCAGAAGTCTCAGTCCACAGGGCCAACTCCATTGCTCTGGGCCCAAGATGAGGCAGAACAACATAGCAGAAGGGTGTGGCAGAGTAAAGCCGCTCAAGTAATGACACTATGAAGCAGAGGGAGCTCCACTGACCAGAGACTAAATATATACCCCAAAGGCACACCCCCATGACCTTGCCCTATCTGCCCACAGTTACCACCCAGTTAATCCATTCACGTGGATCAATGCACAGATTAAGTCAATGATCTAATAATCCAATCTTTTCACCTCTAAACTTTTTGTATTGAGTCATACATGAGATTTTTGGGGACACCAAATATCCAAACTATAACAATACTTTTTAAACTTTTTAGAGTTTTGTTTGAAATCACATAATAAATACACTTTGTTAGGAGAAAATACACTTAAAAATATGGAGCCCTGTACTTCCTTTCTTTATGGAGCCTTTAATTGTTTTGTACTTTATATCAACATGTTCTATAAATTCAAAAATACATACTATATCTTTTCATTTAGGTGTATTTTAATTTCTTTCAACAATAATTTGAACTTTTTACTGTAATGGTCTGCATATATTTTATTAGATGTCAT